>JAVLUX010000043.1:8572500-9172500 GCA_032164185.1 Moxostoma hubbsi | reverse complement strand
GATTTGCACAAAAAAACAAAACAAAAAAAAAACATTGTTTTTACACATATTAAATACAAATATCCATTAAATGCCAAAGAAGAGATGTGACCCTTTTGTACATTAGCTGATATTCAGGTCAGTTTCTAATATCTCTTGTAGGTAAATATGTAGAGTGCTGTAATCAAAATCTTTTATTGAAGTATGTACATTGCTTACTTCCTATTTATTCAACAATCCACTAAAACAGACGTGTTACGATATCCATACCTTAAAAATTGGTTTCCTTTTGCTGTAAAATGACAAAACCAAATTTTCAGATTACATATCATGACCTAAAACCAAGTTGTCATCTCAGCTCAAATGACTCGAAAGAATGGTTTGTTCACATCAAGCTGTCAGTCATTAGTGGATTCTACAAGTGACGTCAAAAGTCAGACTGCACTGATAAGACCTCAACTTTTTTCTCCTTATGCAATCTTCATTCTCTTCCAAGAAAGAGTAGAAATACCAATTCTGACTCATTCAGAATGGTTGGCAAGATACAGTATCTCAGAAACACAGCCATCAAACACTGGATTTAAGAAGAATTTCTTCAAAAATCTGAAGAGAGCATAATTACTCTAACTCTTAAATTTATATCATTGCATTGTGCTGGGGTATTTTTGCAAATTGCAGGGCACAATGTGCAGGAAACATTTGCAGGTAACAAAGAGGTTAAACTAATTTGAGAGAGATAGACTGATTGACAGTGATAAGGAGAGATCAATTAAGACAAACAAAAAACAAGAGGATTGTGTGGAAAAAAGAATAAAGAATGTAAACCACAGAACTGTACCACATTTTAATATTATTATTATTATTACAATATTAATATTATACCCCATTTTTATATTAATTAGTCTATGTTCAAATGCTTCATTCATTTATATATTTTTTGGAACATGCTGTCATTGTCATATGTTTGTTGTCATCTTCCAAAAGGTGGTAGTTGCTAGGAAACACCAAGGATAAGGAGAGAACTATGGTTTCCTCATAGAATAGGAGTCATGACAAGTGCTGGGATTAGGTTTAATAGACTGAAAATCCAGGCCTAATGATTGTGAATAACTATTTTGAAATCTGCAACATTCAATATGCTAAAAGATAGAAACCAAAGAGTTTGACACAGGGCACTCAAGTGCTTGTTGTTCACTGGTTTGTGACAACTTTTACAAGGGAACCTAAGGAGCTAAGATACTATTTGTTTTAAATAATTAATGACAAATGTTCTTCTCCGTTCTTCTTTTCAAGGCACAATTCTTTCCGCCGACACCTGCCACGGCAGATGAATGTGACCAGCATGGATTTTCCCATGGATACTCTACCTGTGCGGCAGTCTTCTACGGTCAGTATTGGCCGTATCAAACCTGAGCTTTATAAGCAGAAGTCAGTGGACTCTGAAGACGGGGCCAAGGAGCCGGTGGAAACCTGTGGCAAGCTGAGCTTCGCCCTCAACTACGACTATGAGGAGCAGGCTCTTGTGGTTCGCATACTAAAAGCCCTGGATCTGCCTGCTAAGGACTTCACAGGCACCTCCGACCCCTACGTGAAGATTTACCTGCTTCCTGAGCGCAAAAAGAAGTTTCAGACGAGGGTCCACCGCAAGACGCTCAACCCCACATTTGATGAGGTGTTCTACTTCTCTGTGGAGTACAGTGAGCTGTGCAATCGCAAGTTGCACTTCAGTGTGTACGACTTTGACCGCTTCACGAGTCATGACATGATCGGTGAAGTGGTGGTTGATAACCTGTTTGAGCTTTCTGACCTATCACGTGAAGCTGTGGTTTGGAAGGACATCCTTGCCGCCACTACAGTGAGTATGGAGTCTGGTCATTTACATGCAATTTCAGAAACTAATGTGAGCTTGTGGAAAAGATGCTACCGAAAGTTGCAAAAGTGCCACCGATATATAAATAAAACTAATAATTCCACAGGATTGAATTCTTCTGTGTTCTTTATTTGTCTGTTTAGTAAAATTCTATTATATGCCTAAATATTATTCAGGTGTTCATTTTACAGACGTATTACAATAAATTGATAAGCATTAGACAAAAAAGAATGGCACATAGTGTGTTTACAAGTGGTTAGAAAAAATGCCCTCAGAAAATCAACACCATGGGCCATTTTTTTTAAGCTTAGACAATATTTTGGGTTAAATAAAAGTCAGACTCAATCTTTTGTCATAATGTTCATAATAAAAAAAAACTGTATCTACTTTTTTACACTTACAATGGAAGTGAAGAGCCAGTTCTTAAATGCTAAAATACTCAGTTTTATAATTATAGCCAGAAGATGTAAACAATATAATCAGATAGTTATGTTGCATTACTTAACATAGGTTAGAAATTGCCTTTATCTCATTGAGACCATAATTTTGGACATATGCTCAAGCCAAGAAGGGAAAAACTGTTTCATAAGAAGTATGAACAATTTTATTGTCTTATAAACCTACTTGTCAGATACTTCTGTTTCAATCAAATTAAGCTCCACATGGTAAAATTGATGCACAAGTGTGAAGACCCTTTCATAGGTCTCATTAACAGATAGATTGATCTGTTATGTAAAGGCTTTGCCAGGTGTGAGGGCTCATCTCCAAACTGACTCACCCTTTCAGGGCACCCACATATCCCTTCCAAAAATAGACCCAATTGCTAGTTTCCAATGCCGAAGGAAGCATGATTATCAAGCCAGAGCCTTCAAACGGCAGCCATGACTAATCCAGCAGGTGTGGAATTGAGTTTGTCCCACTGACATCAGAGCACAATAAGAAATGTCACCAGTAGCCAATTTCAAAACTACAAGAAAGAAACCTATGCAATTTCCTCCATTTCCTCCCTTGAACAAGGGAGGAAATTGCATAGGTTTCTTTCTTGTAGTTCTGAAATTGGCTACTGGGGACATTTCTGGATTTTCTTGTTCTTCTTCTTCTTTTTCTGGATTGGCTCCTTAATCTTTTTGGGTCCCATTATAATTTAGCCCACTCAAAAATTATGCCTCAGTAAATATATCATGGCTTATGTAACCGTCTCAGTCATGTTGTTTCTGATGAATTTTAAGGACAACTAAGCCTGCTCTCTGGGATTTTTCGAGGCTAACATTTGTGAAAGTAGTAAACCTATGGGTGCTATGTGGCCAAATACATGATAACTGACAAATATGTTTGTGCTATGGCACTGCTCTATAATAGATATTACATACCTATATTATTTTATTACGTTGTTTAAAAATGAAGATCCACACTTTTGCATGCAACAAGTAAAATCAGACAGAAGCATTTTAAATGTACAAAAAAAAATACAAAATATGAAAAACTATTTTGTACTTTTGTAACTTGGCATAAAAAAGTGTTTACTCTTTGATAATATCTGCTTCCAATTTTGGCCATTTCAGACCAATAACAATAATTAAAAAAAACGATGATTTTAGCTGACTTCGATGAAGTCACAGACATACTGTGTGTCCATTAGGGATGTGCATCTCCATAACTGAGGCCGATGTGATACGCATCTCGATACATAGCCAACGATACGATACATTAAAAGATACATATGAAGCAGCTACCGATACGATACGATTCACCTCTATTACGATGCAGTGTGATCCGATTTTGATTCAAGTCAACACAATGTGATTCAATGGTAAATATGATGCTATGCAATTCAATATGGTACAGATAGTTCGCTTTTATTTCTTTGGTTCAGACAGACAGCAAATCATAATTAAACTAATTAAGTTCCTTCTGAATTCTAACACATGGCCCTTTCACAAACAGGCCTTTGTAGTGAAAAAAAAAGTTTAAATAAAACCAGACATTCTTTTCCTGTTCTGTCTCCAGTTACACTTTTAAAAGCTCACACATTTAACATTGAAACAATTTAAGGATTCTCAGAGATAAACAATGAAGAAATGTTCCGGAACTTGCCAGGCGTGGAGGAGTTATTAGAAGCCCTCATTCTCTGTAACGCTTTAAGGCTGAATATCTTTACAAATAAAAAGTTGATTGTGTCGGTTATTGCCTTGGAACGAACAGAGTTGTTAGCCAGCTGGGAGTGAAAAAAAGTTAATCGTTTGTCACCGGTGTCCTGCTAGCGGTACAGCAGTGGCTAGTAGCTACAGCTGAATCTGAGGGCGAGGACGAGGAGGCAGACGTTTCTGCACTCACATTGTGTCACTGCTTCAAGCGTGTTGTTAAATTAGTCGTACTGCCTGTATATTTTATAGTGGCATGACATGTTTACAAATTGCATGGGTTTATCAAAATTTCTATCTCTCTTATAAAACCCATAGTGTTTCCAAACAGTGGATTTGTAATAATTTGGTGGAAGATGCAGCTCTACCTCTGCCATGATAATCTATATTCTATGTGACTCTCAGGATATGCCTCTGTCTCCATAGTTTTGTGATACGTCATATTCACGTAGCAGTAGATGAAGAGAGAATGCACTTGAGAAACAGTTTAGAGAGGAGAAATCAATCGACATATAAAATATTGGTCAAATTATCAGTGAACTTTCTAAATAATAAAAGTATAGTGCATCTATTAATAATTATATATAAATAAATCAGTTTTTACTGATGCAAATATGTTATAAACGATACATCGCGATACAAATGCCAAATTGTATCTGATGCACACTTTTTTAAATCGATGCATCGCATCGTTATTTTTTTATGCTGTTGCACCAATGCAAATCGGTGAATCTTACCATCCCTAGTGTCCATAGGTGAACTTAGTCATCTTAAAGCAGGAACTAGATGGGCAAATGTTCTTCATATTTAGTGCTAAAATTGTATTAACTTTATGATCATGTTTAGCCCTTGGCTGAGCATATACTAGAAGGTTCAATGCCTGAGGTAGTAATATAAAAAGGTTTGTGTACTAAGATTTTGCTCTGTTTTCTCCATAGACCTGTAATATTAACCTACAGTAAAAATGGTAGTCTGTGTATGATTTTGACCTTTTGTTGTGCATTATTACATAAATAATTCTTCTATTACTAGAGATTCTTTAGAGGTGAAAGACATCTTACCAATCACACTCACCTCACTTACAATGACTCCCACTGCCTTTCTGCTACAAAAACTAAATGAGTGGTGACAGCATTTTATTCTTACTCTTGTTGAGCTTTGCTTGGGTGAGTCATTCCTGTTTGGAAAATGTAATCTCCTCCTCGTGCTTGTTTGACGCATCAGTCTCTTTCAGGCTCATTAATTTACTGATTGTTTTGTTTTCCGCATGTTTAATCCTTTTGTTGCTGTTCTTCTTGTTGTTTGGTTGATGGGGACATGCGATTTTGTTACTGTCATGTTGCTCATGTTCTGATGTTGTTGTATTTTTGCTCCCCTTTTGTTAATGTTTGGATCACTCTCATGCTGTTTTCTTCTCATTCTCTTCACTGACTTCATTGCTCGCTTTCCCTTGTAGCTACAATTCAAAATGATTGATTAGCAGGTTAGCAAAGGCAGTGGAGAGGTTTCGACATGTTTTGCTCAGTTATGAGAGTATTACTACAGCCCCATAGGGATAAAACTGACTCTTAGAAGCAGACCAGCTGCTCTATGGTTTCCGACTGTGGAAAGAGGCTAGTAACTCTCAATTCCCAAAATAGTCAGATCCATAGATTGCAGCCTTGCTCTGTTGTATTTCTGACTGCACACTGAAACCCTCTATTTTGCCTTTAGTTGACATTTGAAGGTCTAATTTTGTTCTCTAATTTGGAGCAAATTGCCACTTTGTGCAGTCCAGTCAGCTCTGAAGGAGGGGAAGTTGGGGAGTCAAAACAGGAAGAGTATTATTGCCCCAAAAATATTTGTGAATTGTTGCGTCAGACATTAAACTACTAGAACCACTAGAATTTGTTACTCCTGAACTTGAATTGCAGCTTTCTGTATTCACCACTTGTGTTGTGGATAATGAGAGCAGTCAGAAGAGGGGGTAAGATGTAACAGGGAGATGTCAACACAGGTACCATTACAACTATGTATAATACCGTTTGATATGTAATCAATGGTATTGAAGATCTAGCATGTGCTTTGGAAGGCTGAATAATAATCTGATAGACCTGGTACAAGACATTGAAAGGTTTGAAATGTGGAAACACTAACTTACCAGTACAACAGAGGTTATGTATGAAGTGTAAGTTTGTTATGTAATCTGTTTTGAATGTTTACTTGGACAGATTAATCACTATATTCAGCATGTCTTTGAAAGATTAATCGATGCAAATTAGTGAATCCTGTACTAAGAAGCTGTGAATATACACTGGCCTTTTAGAATAAACGTTAATGCCTCTGCAAATCTAATTAAGGTAAGGGAAGCTATTTGTCTCATTCAAAACTGTTTTTTAATCACACAAGAACAAGCCACCCAAACCATACAGTATGTTCCACAGTAAAACTTCAGTATGGAAGTCTTCTATGGAAATAGCTCACTATCTGAGAAGAGTAATATTTCTGTTCACAACAATATAGTTGTATTTGAGTCCCTGACATTTTTTTAATTTTATTTGTATTTTTTTCCCAAAGAAGAAACATTTCTGCTCTTTGGATCTAATTAAGAGTAAGGCTTTGTTTAAACCTGATGAGCATACATTTCGTCCAATATCTCCCAAACTAGGTCCAAGTTGTCATTGAAAAGGCAAAGAAAAGGTTATTTAGATTGTCAGTCAATAAGGGTTTTGTTTGTAGTCTTTTCAAGGGTTCTCTGGAGAGACTCTGAAGAGAAAATCATCTTACAATATTTGCTGAAAAGTGAGATTTTTCTCCAAAATCATTTAATCAATAACTTGTAATGCTATTTTAGCACAGTGTAGTACAGACAATAACAAATTCTATTGGTTGTTCAAATATAGGGACAATATATGCAACTGCAGTATTTCTTTCTTTCTTTCTTTCTTTCTTTCTTTCTTTCTATCAGGAGAGTGTGGATCTGGGTGAAATCATGTACTCCCTTTGCTATCTTCCCACGGCTGGACGCATGACTCTTACCGTCATCAAATGTCGTAATCTAAAAGCCATGGACATAACTGGCTACTCAGGTCAGTGTTAAGACAAAAAATGCAAGTAATCCTACGTTGTTCTGTGCATAAGATATTACAGTGATCAATATACTGAATGAACAAATCAGTTGAGTGGCAGTTTTATATTTTGTTTTGGACCTGCAAATCTCTAAAACGGTTTCACAATATGTTTCTGTACTCAGATCCTTACGTTAAAGTCTCCCTCATATGTGACGGCCGGAGACTTAAGAAGCGGAAGACGACCACCAAAAAGAACACACTCAACCCTGTCTATAACGAGGCCATCATTTTCGACATACCACCTGAGAATGTGGAGCAGGTCAGCCTGTCAATCATGGTGATGGATTATGACAGGTCAGTGCCTGCCTTTTCAGACATCATAGTCATAGAAAAACAATAGACATACAAATTTTATACCCAAGTGATGTTAAGTGCAATTTAATCTGACATGACACAACACTGTTGACATTAAGTCAGATAGCATGATTGGCAGTTATAGTCCAAATATTTTCAGCAAATAGCTTAATCAAGCATTACTTTCAGTCTGGCCCTGCAAAACCCTGCAGTGAATTTATTAAATTAGCCACAGTCATTTTCTGCAATTATCAATTTTCGCTGTAATTATCAGCAGATTATGCCATCAAAACATTGCTCAACCATCAAGTACCTGTAGCTAAATATTATATGCAGGTGAATGGAACTGTTTATGCCATGTTTCTGTTGTCTTTGCATTCAGTGTAGTTCAAGTAAGTTCAATTATAGTACCACAAGTTTCCCTCTGTCTTTGTCAAGTCATTATGTTATATATGGACGTGAACATCTAGAATGTTCTGGACCACTCATCAAAAAAACTGTTTTTTTTTTTTTATTAGTTTTTTTAAGAAAGCCCTCTATTTTGTTTCACTTTCAGAGTTGGACACAATGAAGTGATAGGGGTGTGCAGGGCAGGGCCAGATGCTGAGGGTCTTGGGAGGGACCATTGGAACGAGATGCTAGCTTACCCACGCAAGCCCATCACCCACTGGCATGCACTGAATGAGGTGAGTAGGAAATGAGTCTTCCAGGCTTTTTGGTGATGACACAATAGAGTTGAAACATTTTGAACATGCTACATCCTCTACAGTTAGCAAAAATATTAGACACTTTTTGCAAAACTTCAATAGATGATTCCATGTTGCCGTACAATGTTCATTTAGGCCTGGTGTGGTGCTTTTGGACTGATTCTGATTTATTTAAGTAATATGCTGGGTTCAAGTTGAACTCAATTGACAGCAATTGTAGCATAATATTGATCACCACAAAAAAAATGTGACTCGTAACCCCTTTTTAAAAAAAGAAAAACAAATATTGATGATACAGTGAGGCACTTACAATGGAAGTGAATATGTTATTCTGTATAAAAGCACTTAAATTATTTCTTCTGTTAAAACTTGTGCATTATTTGAACTGTAAATTCTGTAAAAAAAAAAAAAAAAGATGTAAAGTTTATGTCGTCATGGCAATGAAGTTGTCATATTGGATAAAAATTTACACAAAAAAGGCGAGTAGGCGATATTATCATATTAAAATCATGTTAACATGCATATTGTTTACATCTTGTGTCTACACTTTTGAAAATGTTAGTATTTTTACGTTTATGGATTAGCCCATTCACTCCCATTGTAAGATTTTTGCTTTTTTAAAGAAAAGGAATGACAAGGCTAAATACATTTTTGTGGTAATCAGCATTATGCCACAAATGATGTCAATTGATCTTAAATTGTATTTAACCCAGACTATTATTTTAAGTCTAATATGTTTTAAGCTACTTTGTAGTGATATTTTTGTTATCATCTGTGTCTGCAGTGGCCAGGAAGAGCATCCAGTTTTGAGAGTCAAGGATCATGTCCATCCCCCAAACCCCAACAGACCCCATAAGAACAAGGAGTTACAGTCCTAATTACAAAACACAATTGGTTTGTATGATTAAATGGGTATGTTTTCTCTAGCTGTAGCTTGTAACACTGCATTTTAATTTAAATATACAGTACTGGTATCCCTGCTACACAAACAAACAAGTATCTTAATCTCAAACTTTCTTTTTAAACTGGTGCTGAGATTCTGGGCTCCTAAAACAACAGTTTTCAGGTCACTTTGAAGCTTACAGTGAAACAGGGAAAATTCTTCCTGTTTGACAGAATAATGATGCCATGTCATTTTATTGACATGTGAAATGACAGTGCTTATCATTTCATATTCTTGAGTTTCTGACAAATTTTCTCCTGGTGAAAATATTTGATACATTTGATGCAGGGTTAGGGAAGTAAAAAGAAGGCTTTGGTATGGAGTTTACAATGAAAAATAGTTGTACTAAACATTAATCAAACAATCATGTGACCAAATCCTAGTGATCTACACTTACAAATTATATCAAGATTGCTACAGTTACTTATCAAGCCTCTAAAACATCTGTCTTTCATGAAGTTTAGATTAGTTAGAAAAGAATAGTTTCACCACAAAAGACACATCTGTCACTTGAAATGTCCACTGAATGTCCCACAAGTGGTGTCTGCACCTCACCTTAAGAAAAAAACCCAATAATAAAATTAATTCGATAAATAAAATTAGAGAAGCTGAAATTTCTAAATTTTGAATACAATTATGAACAGAGATATAAAAACATTTTATATGGATGTAGGCTCCAAAATCTTCTAAAGTCTTGACTAGACCTTTGTTTAATTAAATGAACTATGAGCTGCCGTGATGTGCCAAACTGCCCCAGAATTGACACACTTTTAATTGAACAAATTAAAATCCATTTGAAAGCATTAAAACAATGGATTTTCTAAGATTGCTCTGCATCAAAACAGCTTATAACTCTTCTGCAAGTACGTGCTGAAAATTATGGTCTAAAGGGACTCACACAGTAGCCAGATGATGTAGCATGTTTTGTTGTTTAGAGGGGAGTTTACTTCACTTCAGAACAAAACATCTGTAATTATTGATTATTCAAGTTTTATCAATATCTAGTATAATGTTTTGATGAATTCATATTAAGATATGTAATCTCTTCAAATACATGAAACACTTTCCAAACATGAAATCCTCATATCCATCTTTATTTCAAATCTATATAAACAATCATCTACAGTCAAAAAAATATTTTAGCCTATTTTTAAGATGTATCCATTTCAATTTAATAACAAATTTCCATCTAATTGAACTGAATATTGTTGAAGAAAATGTAATTAATAAAACTTGATTTTTTTAAAGATTTATACATTTTATTTGGTTAAAGATTAGGCAATTCAATTAGATGGAAATTTGTTATTAAATTGAAATGGATACTTCTTAAAAATAGGCTAAGAGTGTAACTTCCTCTCCCTTACTGGTGTATGATTGAATTGTCAATGCCTACAGGCAAACAGTATTAGGCGTAGCAGACAACATTTCCTTTACAATGGTTTCTAAAACTCTTGCAAGTGACAAACAGCATTGTGCCTGTAATAATAAACAAAGTAAATTAACATTTGATGATCTCTTTCAAAAAATATTTCTCTTTGATACTCGCACAAGGGATAACATGGTTGAAAGCTACGTGTAATTCTGTTAAGGTGCTATAAATATTTGATCAAATATTAGTGAAATACCCTTTATGCAGTCCCCTCTACAGATGACAGGTGAAGGGGAAAATCATTGTTGACATGTCATTAATGATGAAAATGAAAATATTATGAGCATTCATCTGAAGAGGTCAAGGATGAATTGGTTCAGGGTAAAAATGTCATTTTCAATGAATCAATAACATCTAAAGCAATTCAATATTTTTCTTTCTCTCATGTAAAGAACTGCGAAAGGAGAAGAAACGCGATCAATTGCACAAAATATAGGTACGATTAATTAAATATTTATACATTGTGGTAAACGGATGAACAATAGAGAGACAATAGAGGAAAAACTCACAACTTTGGCCTGTTGATTAGTTCCTGATGTGGTTGAATCTTGTTTTGTTGAATTTGCAGATGATTATTCATTGTGTGAAATCATCCTGTTCATTGGAATGGAAATAATATGGTACACCACTATAATAGCACACCTACTGTATCTTTTTACAGCTGGACCTTTATGACTGGGTCTGAGTGTTACTGGTGTGTCCATAAGTAATAATGCAATCAAACATGGCAATTACACAAATGGCTGTGTACTGTTAACTTTGATTTGCACATTAATACAGTGCTTCTGCCCCAGAGCTCGGTCAGAGTAATAGAACAAAGATAATGTATTCATTATCGTAGCATGCTGATACCAGTACCTAGACTTGATAGATAACATTTAGAAATGTAGACTCCTATTACTCCTCAGAGTTATTATTTTTTATTTTGTTTAGATTTGCCAGTGCCGACGTGTATATATATAGTACTTGAAAATTTCTTTAACAATTGATATCTTGTTAAAGTGCATTTCTATGGGTTGTTTGGTGGTGATTTGTACTATGGGCATGTGATCATGAATAACTTTTGCATATGCAATTTGCATATACCGTATTGTGTTATGGCTTCTCAACATGTAAACCTGTTTTGGATTAACATTCTACTTCCTGAGATTACTTCTTGTTGAGCTATTGATGAATTGCTTCTTAGTAAAACTGTAATTCTTTGTCATACTTACACTGACAACAAACACGATTGCTATATGTTGTTATGATGTGTACAGTTTGTGATAACTTTTGTAAAAAATAAATGCAGGAAATATTTGAAATATAATTTTACTGGATGTTTCAAATGTATTTTAACTAAATAAACTGAATTGTCAGTGTATTTTGCAAAGTGCTATATATTGCATTTATTGCTGCTTAAAGTTTTAGAATTAAAGCTGAAAAACTGAAAAACATACACTTAGCTGGATGAATGTCACATCTAAATGTGTAACAAATTGTACACAGAGTATTTGCAACTATAATTTCTCTGAAGCAGAAATTTCAAGCAAAATCCACTGCTGTTATCTGAATATTCTGGGTTGTTTTGAACCTGATGTCTACTGTATGTGTTGCATCTGTGTCAGTTACAATAGACAATATTAGGCGGATGTAACACCATTGTCTTTACATGGAGATCAAATTTTTATAAACCAAGGAACATTGCAAATGTAAGGTAGGCAGTTACATTTGGGTGCGTATTAGGTTGAAAGGTAACCTTTTTATATTTCTATAGTATCCCTAACATGCAGAATTAACAAACAACATTGGGTTTTCTCCCTGTAACAACCCAGTCTGATTGTTTTCTGATTTTTCTGAATACATTATGGAAATTCCAAGCTGAGATCTTTGTCTTTTGCATTTCACAGATATGTGGCTTAACAATATCTGCAATGGTAAGTGAACTGAAAGGTCCTGAAAAGGGCCATTAAGCATACAAGATTGATATGGTACTTTCAGAATGGAAGATGGACCCGTCTTTCACATAGCGGCAACCAAAGGTGAAAAGCTCTGTATAGTGTGCAGTCTCCATTTTTCAGACAATTTACTGTACTTAATGGTGTCAAACTGTTCAGATGTAATTAGGCTTTCTTGATATTTAATAATTAATGACACAGACAGAGTGGGAGAGAAAGAGAGAAGAGAAAAGGATTTTGAGCCATTTAAGGACATGATGAAAGGTAAAGAATCTCAGCAGTTTGTCAAGTGCCTCTGATTTGATCACATTTTAGTGAACAAATTGTTCCTCAATATGATGTTGCAGCCCTTTTCTGTGTCCCATTGTGCTGGAATAAAACATGTTAACATTAATTGGCTCTGAAGGAGAAACTGTGAACATTTTGTGATATGTGCGTTTGACCCACATCAAGGCCGAGTTAAACAAGAGACCAGAGCTGAATTGCCAACAGAGAAGATAGAAGCACCAATCATCATTAAAGATGATGCATATATTGAAGAGCGGACAACATGCTTTACACAAAGCATGCAAGGGATGCTGCTCAAATGAGGGGATGCTTTCTATCTTACCACTGATCCTTTAACTGTTGATAGGTGCCTCATCAAAAGCCTGGTGCACCTAAGAAAACCTTGATCAGTCTGACAGGCAACTGCCATTTCCTTCATCCCTGCAGATATCAAAGAGTCCTCTACCTCAGTGGACAACAATCCATTCAACCTGCTGTGGAGAGAAATGAAAGGAAACCAGTTGGTTCTAATTTTGAGCTTATAACTTGTTACCATGAGCTATGAACTGTGAACACAACACAGTCCTGAGGTGTGTTCGGTTAAAATATTTAGGTGGTTATTCAGCCCTTGATAAGAGGAACTGCATAATGTATAGTGCATAATGTAAAGTGATATCTAGACCATTGTAACAGCCAGCATATAAAATAATACAGCAGTTTAGTTACATGATTTGTGCAATTTTTTGCACATAACGGAATTAATAATAAGAGTTTTCCCAAACACTCATCCTGAGTGCATCTGTTTAGATAAACCCATCACAAACCCACACCAATGGTTGAGCCAACATCGCTTGTTAAATCAACTTAATTAATTGCTTACTAATAGCTGTCCATGCACATTAAACTGGAAAAGACCACTTATTTTAACAATGAAAACATTACATACAGAATGTTTATTTCTGCAACAAGTCTAATTTTGTTACAACAAGGCATTAGATTCCCCTTGGTTTGGTTTGTGTGCACTGTTATCATCATCACTGAGGTTTGCACTTGATTGACAGAACACAAATAATACAAGCGTTTAGCTCAGTGAACATCCTATCGCATCTTAAGCAAAATGTCATTTTCACATAGGCAGCAGACTTGTAGGGGAGATCTCTATTTTCACTGTTCCTCTGTTATAAATTATCTTTCTTCCAGCAGGTTTGGAAAGTCTGACACGTAACATGTTGGGTTATGGCCAACAAACTGACTGGAAACCTACACGTATATCCTGAAATTGAATAGATCATAATTAAGTGCAGAGTGACAATTACGTCACCTGTAGGCTGGATGAAATTAATAATGAATTACCTGAACAGGCATTCATCATTGATTCCAGCAGTCATGATAAGCATGGGAGGAACAGTTTTAGGCAAGAGTCATTACAGTGCACTCTTGGATTCCATGATAAAGGAGTTGGATTGGACATCGGGGGCCAAAGCTGTTGTGTGAGCTGTTTTGCATCTTGTAAAATCTACAGGGCATTTATTCTCCTTAGACAGAGCCTGCAGGGCCATCATATGTGAATATGTTCATCTTGTCAGTTAAATTGTTGAACTGTCACTCACAACAAGGCAACAAGGATCTGTTTATAATGCCCCAGGCTGATGTCCGACATGCTCCAGCCATTTCTGGAGACTAGTGCAAGATGTTACAAAAGGCAAAGATGAGCATGTACAACTTGTGAGATTTGAAAATGTGATTTTGTGATTACAGTCAAGCTAATGGTAATTGAATGGACATTTCTAGTGTCCCCATAATTCAAATTGCTAAAAAACATACTAAATATATTTTTTTGAAAATGTAAAAATGCAAAAAGTTTTTGTGAGGGTTAGGTTTAGGGTTAGGGGATAGAATCAATAGTTTGTACAGTATAAAAATAATTATGTCTATGGAGAGTCCTCATAATGATAGCTGCACCAACAGCGTGTGTGTGTGTGTTTGTTTTAAGGTAATAGACCATTTAATTTTAAACAAGTTCAAATTTTGAATCGTGTAGACATCTGGACAGTTTGATTGATCCACTTTGATACAGAGTGACTTTTAATTTTAGATATTAAAGTAAAAGCTTTATAATAGTGTTTTTCCCCCTCTTGGACAATGAGACATTTTCTTCAAAGTTATTAAAACACAGTCATAGCAATTTCACAATGAGTATGATCAGGTCTCTTATTAGGCCTTAATGGCGTCTATTAGCATGCCAGGTGGAAGCGGTCAACTGCCCTATTATGTTTCGGGAAAAGACTTGTCAGCCCAGGTTAAAAAAAAATGCCCTTCAAAACTATTAACTAACAGTAATGTACATGTCTGAACAAAAACAGAGGAATATGAACAAATGCTGTCAAGGCTTGGTTTGTTTGGTAGATTGTGCATACTGGTGTTATCATAGCAACAGTTCACAAACATATTTTGAACTCAGACAAGCTTCTGTTGCAACTTCCTGTTTATTTCAAATATTTTGGGTCTCTAATACTTACTTGAATTATTAATTTAGTTTACCCCCCAGTATTTAAGCATTGCTAATAATAATAAAAAAACTCACCTGTGATGTATTTTGCCACACTACTTGTTTGATTTTGCATTTCTCTGTCCTGATCAGTGTGAGCCAGAGGTTATTCTATGAGTGTTTTCATGTTGAAGGGAAGTAGTGGACATCTCTCCATTATGGGGTCGTCATAGTCAGCCTGTTATGGTTCACAGGCATTGTCATGCATGGCTCAATGTGGACGCAATACTTCCATATGCATCTGACTCATAAATATGACATGTCTCTATCTATAATCATCAGCTAAGAGCTGTCATGTCATTTGATGGTTTAATTATTAGAGGACATCACAATTCTCATTTTTTATATTCCACTCACTCTACTTGTGCAGTCACTGTCAAGGTGCCCTATCTGGCAGCTACAGTGACTGGTTTCCTGCATATAGGTTTTTAAAATGCATCCCACAGGATAAACTGCAAATCAAGTCTATAAATTCCATCAAATATACTCTCTATATAATCATAAAACACCTAAATAAAAGGCATGAAATTGTATCATAGAATAAATATTTATTCACCATATACAAGTATATCACAAGTATCACCATATACGATCACATAATAAAATCACATAAAAAAACAATAAATAAATAAAAAAAAAGCAATTCTGAACCAGCAACGAAATCATAAAAAGAAACTAAGTTAGTGTCAAACTTTCTCCCTGTATCCTACTGCATGCCAGTGCAGTTCAGGCTGCAATATTAAAATGATTTTAAAATGGATTGAATACTAAATAGGATACATTCTTTAAAACAAACAGATAAACACAAAGATTAAAATAATAAACTAACTCTTAGTATCTTATTTCAATATATATATATATATAGTATCTATATATATATATATATATTAGTATCTTATTTCAATATATATATATATATATATATATATATTGAAATAAGATACTAAGAGTTAGTTTATTATTTTAATCTTTTAATTATTTTAATCCCCAACAGTTTCATGCACACACATAAATACACCAGTCTTGTGTGTGCATGGATAGATAGTTTCATGTGCAAAAACAGGATATGATAAAATCGCCTTTCGCCCGATGTTAGCTGGGATAGGCTCCAGCCCCCCGCGACCCTGTATGCAGGATAAGCGGTTGACGATGGATGGATGGATGGATATATATATATATATATATATATATATATATATATATATATATATATATATATATATATATATATATATATATATATATATACACACACTTTTTCTGTTGATAAGCTGATGAGAGCTCTTCCAAATAGGAAACATTGTAGTGCCTACTTTCCAAGCTTCCAACAGAGGTGCCGGCGGTGCTAATGTATTGATAGGAGGAACCAGAAATAGACATTTTGCCCCTTGGATCGGAGCACAGAAATCATCTTTCATTAGAGCTCTCTTGGCTGATGTACTTTGACACACACACACACAGAAACACAACTCATGAATAAACAAGACTGGTTTATTTATGTGTGTGCATGGATAGAAAAAACAGTTTCATGCACACACATAAATACACCAGTCTTGTGTGTGCATGGATAGATAGTTTCATGTGCAAAAACAGGATATGATAAAATTTTTATGGATCATCATCTGGTGTTTTGAATATTATTGACATAAAAATCTTTTTATATAGCACTGACATAACACTAGAAATGTTTCGGTTACTGTCGTAACCTTCGTTCCATGATAGAGGGAACGAGTCATTGTGTCGATGTAGTGACACTAGGGGTCACTCTTGGAAGCCCCAAACACTCAATGTTTTCTCTCCACAGAGTATTTAGTTTTTTGCCTGGGGCAATTTAACGCTCATTATACATGCCGGGGACGGTGTTATTTTCCTTTCCTATTATTTCAGGGGGGAAAGACCTGCAGACCACATCCTACCCGAAGGGGAGGTTAGCATGTGGCAAATACATCACATCATGTGGGCTCCAGCAACACAGAGGCGCGGTGGTAGGACCCGCCTCGAAGGGGAGGAGCTCTACAAACACAGTGACCGGGGGCAGAGAAGGAGACGCAGGTCTGCCAACAGGGAGCCCGTACCACAGAAAATAGTGCTCCACAGGTAGGTGCACCTGTGGAGCCCCTACCCCAGTACAGGGCATGTTAGCACATGTACTGGGTCCGGCTGCAAACTCCTCCGCCATTGTCCATCCGGACCAACACGTGCTTGCCCTGGATCAACAGTAATAGCCTCCGCAGGGTGAGCAGTACTGCCAGCAACCCAAGGCAGTTGATGTGCCAACACAGCTGTGGTCCTGTACAGGAGCCAGCAGCTGCGTTCCCATTACACACGGTGCCCCAACCTAACTTGGAGGTATCTGTCATAACCACAATGTGACGGGACACTTGCAGTATCAGGACTCCTGCTCGCAGAAACGCAAAGTCAGAACAAGTGGTGGCAGACCGGCGTGATGTCCACATGATGTGTGCCGTGACACCATGCCCATCTCGAGTCTGAAGCCAGTGCTGGAGCAGTCTCATATGCATCAACCCGAGTGGCGTGACTGCTACCGAGGATGCCATATTGCACCCTCTGAAAGTGTTTCAGTGGAACTCCGTCTGAATGACTACAGGCAGTTCAGCATCAACTGTGCGCTATCATCGAGACCAAGTCTAACTCCATGTTGAGAAAAGAGATGCTCTGAACCGGGGAGAGCTTGCTCCTTTCCCAGTTGACCCGAATCCCTAGATGTGTGCTGTGTGCACACAGCAACTCTCAAGATTGTGCTAGAATCATCCAGTCATCGAGGTAGTTGAGTATGCGGATGCCCACTTCCTGTAACAGGGCAAGAGCTGCCTCTGTGAACTTCATGTAGATGCAATGGGACAGGGCGAAGGGGAGGACCTTGTACTGATATGCCCAGCCATCAAAAGCAAACAGTAGGAAGGGTTTGTGTCAAGGTAGAACAGAGACATGAAAGAACGTATCCTTCAGGTCTACCGCCGTGAACCAATCTTGATGCTGTACGCACATCAAAATGTGCTTCTGCGTCAGTATCTTGAACGGGAGTCTGTGCAAAGCCCGGTTCAGAACTCGCTGGTCCAAGATTGGCCACAACCCACCGCCTTTCTTTAGCACGATGAAGTAAGGGCTGTGGAACCCTTTCTTCATCTTGGCTGGAGGGACAGGTTCTATCGTGTAAAGGACCGCAATCTCCGCACGCTGGACGGCAATGTTCTCACCCTTCACTGAAGTGAAGCGGATGCCGCTGAACCGGGGAGGATGCTTCGCGAACCCTACCCCCAGGTACGTCAGATGTGATTGTCCCCTTAGTGCCCCTTGCCCGGAGCTTGGACGCGTGGCTTGGGCTTTCCAACCCATTGCGTTGGTTGGCCAGGACCGTCCGACTCGGCTACAGGAAGGAGCTAGCCCAGTCGAGTTCTCAGTGTCCGACATCGCCAACATGCTCTCCGATGCTGCAATCGAAACCTAATCCTGATCGCGAGCTCTGAAAGTGACATTAAGCTGGCACTGAGGCGAGCTGCCCGTCTCGTCCCAGAACTCGACCAGTGCAAACGAGCGTGCTGGGGAGTGGGCGGTCCGCGGGGGATTATCTGGCAGAGCCGTACACATTGGAGTTCCCAAATCACCTCCAGTGCAAGCTGACCTGGCCTTGTACCCGTAGGTAGAAGGCCCGGTGCGGGAGGTGGCTTGAGAGACTTTCCCCCGAGTGAAGGAAATCCACGACCGCAACGTTGCCATGGTTATGTTCTTGCAGTGAGAACACGAACCATCTATGAACACTGCTTCAATGTGACTGTGGCCCAGACACATGAGGCAGCACTTGTGGCCATCAGAAGCAGAGAGATATCAACCACAACCAGGAAATACACACAGATGGAACGTTTGCGTCTTTAAAAAGATGCATCTTTAAAAAGATGCTATCCATCATTGTGAACTCTTTTAGAGAAATATATTGCAAGAATGTATACTCTTTTACCAGTCGACTTACCCAGGGGCATTCTCTTTATCAATTGTGCAGAGGGAGAGAAAGCCGATGAAATGCACCATATATCCAACAGCAAAAACTTCTTCACAGTGAGGGGAATGGAGCGGCAGTGGAACTTGCTGCTCAACACCACTCGGCTCTGAAGAAAAAATCTGAATGAGTGGTTGCAAGCCAGCTCCTTTTATACCTGCATGTCCAGGGGAGTGGCATGAAAATTCCACTCACCAATTCTCATTGGCATTTTCTCAAAGATCTAAGGTGTTTGGGGCTCCCAAGAGTGACACCTAGTGTCACTACATTGACACAACTTCAAATGAGTGACAGATAGGGAACAGTAATTATTTGTGCTATGCTTTGTTAAGCTCAGGCATATTTTAAGGCAATACCTTGTTTGGATCTTCTCTTGACTAATTTTTGTCTTATGTTTGTCTAGATTGAAGGAATGATTAAAGCTGGGGTGTGTCATTTTATCATTATTAACATATTTCCTCCTATCCCAGCTTTTAATGTGCAGAGAATGTTATAATTAAGCCATTTGTATTTTGATTCCACAAAAAGCCCAAATAAAACTGCAGCGCAACCAAAATATTGCTCTGTATGTCTGAGCATCCTGACCCGCAACATTGGCTTATCCAATGAATCTGGTTTGGGACTTCTTGCCTGACCAATGACAGATGGGGACAGTATTCAGGAAACCTGTTTTAATCCAGACTGCTCAAAACTATGAAACTCTCTATGATAAGTGAAGACTTTCAATGCATGTGTTATGACAGCATCCGTATCACTGAGGGCTCAGCTCTATTTCCCTGGAATTATACATTTAACTCTGGCTCAAAATCACAGCATATTGATGGCACTAAACACTTTTTTATTTATTTATTTTTATTATTTTTAAATACAAGTATGTTACATTCATACAGTCACATTCACCCTGGTTTTGCCATTAAGCATGGTTGCTGATTCTTATTACCAAGTCTGATCTGTGGATGCTATACCGTAAATCGCTTGCAAGAACCGAGAAACGTGATGGTGAATTTTAATGGTGACATTCATTACAGTGATCAATGAAGAGTAAGCCATCTTGGTAAATACAGCCCCATCTATTTCTCTCTCTCTCGCTTTGAGATGCACACACTGTCTTGCTCTCATACGCACATAAATGGGCTATTCGTTGTACACATAAAACTGGCCCAGTTTCCGTTTTCATTATTAGCTTGATTAAAAATGAAAAAGAAACTCAACTTTTAAATGGAATATTCCTCATTTTGGTCTACCTATTAATGCTGGACAGGTAGGTTTTTTTTTTTTTAAAAAGTAGTTTTATGAGAAGTTTTCAAGTCTTTCACCATTGTGTGTTTGCAAGGTGTGCCACTGTGTTCTAAATAATGAATGCAGTCAGAGACAGAGCCAATAGCTGAATATTAAATATTATAATATTTTTTTCTGTTTGAATTACCTATCGGCACTTACACAGTAAGCTCTGTCAGTAAGAAATGGTATTTCTATGAATGAGTATCTGGACACCCACTCTACACATTGTGATTCATTGACTGAAGCTTGGTGTTCTCAGAATGAGTGCATTTTTAGATGATTGTTGCCTTGGGAGATATAACCTGAGTTGACTTTCACAAACATTTTCACCAACACACACTATTAAACAGCTGTATTAGAATGCATTAAAATAAACAATTTGGAATCCATCCATCCATCCATCGTCAACCGCTTATCCTGTGTACAGGGTCGCAGGACAATTTGGAATGTTAAAATAAAATAATTAATTTCCATGTGTAAGCTAAGAGTTGATAGTTGAAAATTGTAATTCCTTTCATTTTGTAGTCAGTTGCTTGAAATATAGTGCCAGCACAACTTGTACTCTGCAAACAACCACTAATTCTTTCTCACTATGTTTAGCTTTGTCACTTGGTCTAAGCGGAGTGAAGAAAAAAAGCAGACAAAAGGCAGGTGATTCTGGGCCTGGAAGTAGTTTAGCAAATATTTGTAATATGCCCTAAAGTGAGACTGCTCACCATCTGGCATATGATCATCAGGCTTTTTAAAAGGGGCAAAACATCTGTGGTCAGAGTTTAATGTCCATTATGGGAAAGCAATGTTCTGCCATTGGCTTGAGCAGCAACAGGCTTGGAATTTGAAAATAAGGATCATCAAGGGGGAGGTAGATTGATGCCCTCACGGTCAGGCTAAAGCTGTTTGATACCATCGGCTAGACACGGGTCCCATCTCAATTTGGTGAGCTGTGGAGATAAGCCTGCAAGCGGTGTGTGCTGAACCAATCCATCCATCCTGGTGCCAATAGAATGATAAGAAACCCAGTGCAATGTGGTAATGCAAGATGCATATACATACTGTAAGAAAATCTTCAGTAAAACATGCAACTGTCTTTGTTTGCAACATTATGTATTCTAAGGTGCATACGTTCACAGTGCCTGTACACAGACCATGACACATGCAGTGCAGATAGTAGGCAGTTATTTCCATACAATCAGAGATCATGCACGGCCTATCAAAAAAATAATACACACTCAAATTTACATAGAAACTTCAATAATTACACTCATTGCCAACCAATCCTCTCTGCATTTCAAAGATATTCCAGTTAATGTTGCAAGTCTCACTGCTGTTGAAGGGAAAATAAATAAACAGCTGTTTTATATTCAAGCCAGATCCATCCATCCATCCACCATTCCATTCAACCAACCAATCAACCAACACTTCAATAAAGACTGGGAAGTTTGAGGGAAGGTTTAAGCTGTAGGGTGTAAAGACAGTTTTAGGGGTTTCTTATTGTGCATATGGTCTCTATGGAAACCCCCGGTCTGCCTCAGCAGCCTCTGTAAGAATTTAATAGGTATACCTGCGTTCCCACGGAGACCAGAGAGCAGATAAAGCTGGTGTCAGTCACAGCTTTCTTTGAGAACTCATCCTTTATTTCTGGAGTGCACTTGTGATTTAATTGTGCATGAGTATCACTTCATATTACAAGTTCAAACAGCTAAACTGCAGTGAATACATCAATGGTAAATATGATCAGATCTCTGTGCTGTGGTGCAAAGCTGTGAATTTCCTTTGCTGACAATAGCAGATCAAAGTGACCCAAAAGTATTCCAGCCCAGCCATTTTATTTATGGTTTTATTTATTTATTTGTATTGTTTTAGCCTTCGTATTTATGGAATGCAATTGAACGCGTGTGCAACGAAGAATGGGATGCATGTTAATTTTGTTGCTTGTTTGCTTATTTAATGATGAATGATCGATAGAGAGATACAGCAATTCAGCCATATAGATCTGCTCAGTCACATGTTTCCACCTAGTGATAAAAATGAGAATTGCATTTGAACATGGTTGCCTGCTGTAACCACATCTGACCCTAGAATGACCCAGTGCATGCATTCATGCGCATATATATATATATATATGCGCATGAATGCATGCACTGGGTCATTATATATATCATATATATATATATATATATATATAGAGAGAGAGAGAGAGAGAGAGAGAGAGAGAGAGAGAGAGAGAGAGAGAGAGAGAACTGCATTGCCCATGATGTCATATCAGTGAAACCACTGCGCCACCATATTGCTATGTCCAAACATAATGTCCATATTGATTTAATTGGAAATCATCTAATTTCAGAGAGTAAACATGAATCATTCAGTCACCGATTTTATATCTGAAATCTGCATGTACAAGTCTGGAATTATTCCTGTTTCTTGAAAGCCAGAGCGAATTATGTTTATCTATATCAAACAGTATCCACCTCTATCAAACTTCATCAGCAACCAGATCAGCTGACTGCAAACAAGTTCAGACTGATTTATTGTGAACATCGAAGTGTTTTTCAGAGTTTTATTTTTTCATAAAAAAAAGTGTCTTTTCTCGAGGTCACTTGAATAAGCGCATGCGCTCTCTCTCTCTCTCTCTCTCTCTCTCTCTCTCTCTCTCTCTCTCTCTCTCTCTCTCTCTCTCTAAGACAAGCAAAGTTGGTTAAAATTAAACTGATATGCTAGATTGAAATGGCAAACGAACATGTATTTATGACATGTCCATGTATGACTACAGAGAGCACTTCAATATGAAAACAAGCAAATCCTGGGCATTTAAGGCAATTTAGAAATCCCGGTTTAAATTTTTTAAGGACACTCTGAGGCAAATGGACATGTTGACAGTTTTGCAGCTTCCTTTGGTGATCGTTGTGCTGCATTGATAGACTGATCCACGTATATCTTCTCCCTCGTAACAAATATGACCCATAACAAGCTAATTAAACATTAAACGTGATTGTCAGTAGAGGGCGCAATGCAACTGTCCACAGGTCGGAGATGGTGAAATGGGGGTGTTTTCACCTGTCAGTCATTGATGCTTCATGACATTTTGGGCGTACTAAAATGGCCGCTCGAACACTTCCGGTGGCTTCACCTCCTGCTTGCAGTTTAATGTCATGTCAGCAATCCAGTTCTACACACACACACACACACACACACACACACACACACATACATACGTATACATATATAGCCTATATATCGGTGGAATTACCCCATCAACTGTACATACTA
Source organism: Moxostoma hubbsi (assembly GCA_032164185.1). NCBI lineage: Eukaryota > Metazoa > Chordata > Actinopteri > Cypriniformes > Catostomidae > Moxostoma > Moxostoma hubbsi. The sequence goes on along the minus strand of JAVLUX010000043.1, from coordinate 9,148,712 downwards.
TGTACAAGAAATACGTTACGTTGAGTGAACATCATGCTATCATAGAGTTCCTTGGTTTCAGAGACTGTTTTGTTTGTAGTATGTAAAAGTATATGTTGTGATAAAGTTAGGTACATGCTCCAGTCTTGTTTTAAACGAGACAGGATACACACCAGTTTGTGTAAAGCATCAGAAACTCACACCTGCAAAGCAAAGATGAAAGCACTGATAACTATCTGCTAATTTCAGAGACTGAAACTTTATTCACCACACTGTTTAAAAAAACAAACAAAACAAATAAAAAAAAAAACCATTAATTAGATAATACATTTCCTTGAAACCCAGCTGGTAAGAATATGTTTATCATCAGATCAGTATATGATAAAATAATCACAACGAGAGCATTACATGAAAAAACAAACAAACAAACATGAGAATAGAGAAAGAATATTTTTGAATGAAGAACACAAAAAAGTTGTTTTTATTATCTCATCTCTCTTCTAAAATTATTCTAATTTCATTCAATTGCATTTCGAAGTAATGATGTCTGTCAGTATAGAAAAGATGAGCATGTTCTTAATTTGACCACACGAGGGGGAAGTTGAGTCGCACTTTCTTTAGGTTCATTTCATCTCGTGTACATTTATGCCTTGTTTATGCACTTGGATATGTATTCACTCCTCTGAGGTCAATAACAAACGTTACGTAACCTTTATGTAATCTGTGTATGTTGGGAAAAGAAGTGTTTTGGTGTAATTAAACAGCTGACACGTTGTTTTCTGAATGTAAATAGCAAGAGATACATCATTTAAACACCATGGACAGCGTCCTGTACAACTCAGCACCAAAGTCCCGTTGAATCACGGACGTGCTGCTGCAATCCTGCTAGGGTTTAATATTAATGAACCTCACATCCACTGCAAGGTTACCTGCTTGGTAAAACAATCGCACAATAAATATTCAGAAGCCAAGTCTTCACCACTGGAAGGGTACCAAGCCTTCATAGCATGACCTAAATAATATTATAGAGCTAAACTTTTGCCATTTTTATTAAGATTTCTGTCACGTTTTCAGCACTTTTTCATTACCTCTGTGACAAAAATGACTCATGAAATGTTTTATTATAATGGTTTATTAAAGGTGGTATATATATATATGCACTTAAACTTTTAAACTTAAACTCAGCTAGAACAAAAGAAAACAAAACAAAAGAAACTGCAGTAATTGTGAGTAGTTCACCCCCTCTCTCTCTCTCTCTCTCTCTCTCTCCATCTTTATTCAGCTCCTCTTCTTCATTCTATGTTATTTAAAAAACAAAAGCAAATTCATCTCTGCATGAATAGCATTAGTATTCTACATTCAAAAAACTAATTTTAAGATGTCATAACAATTTCATAGCATAATTCCATCAAATTTAATTGAGTGATGTTTACAAAACTAAATTTGTCAAACATTACAGTTTTAATTTGACGGTTATTTGTTATGAAATTGAAAATTGTCAATCTTAAAAAAGGCTTTTTTGAGTGTAAGTCTTCGTGGATATGCAGTGTTTGGAGTAAATGAAAAACTAAAATAATCAAAAGCATTTTTTTGGTTATTTAGCTGCCAGGAGAAATAATGAGGAGATAATGTATGTCTGATTTAAAGACTCACCCGTAACATCTCCTTCACTTTATCCACATGACATGATATCATCATATGTCTCCACCGGTTCAGCTAAACAAGGTTGTACAACAGATGCAGTTTTGTAAATATGTAATATGTATTTGATCAAACAATAAAACATTAAAACTGTAAAAGAAAAAATAAACACCTGCTCTTATGTTGGAGGCATCATCATAGGTCTTGTTTGTGTTATCTACAAAAAAAAAAAAAAAAAAAAATACAGAGATACCATCACACTGTAAACAAACACTAAGGTGTATTTACTGTCTTAATGCACTAGATTTCATTATGGAATATTTCAATGCAATTCACTGTAATTCTCACAGTCATGTCCATCGGTAATGACATCAAATTCCTCTAGTGGAGCATCTTTGTCCATTTTGTCTGCATCAATATATATAAAGTATAGACAAACTGGTAAATGTTGACATGGATGCAGAAATAGACATGAGACAAAACAACAAAAACAGCTAGATATAGATACAGCACACACACACACACACACACACACACACACACACACACAGTTCAAATCTCATCTAACAGTAACACCTGTGTAGTCACTCACTCTGTGGTTTTCACTGCTGACTTACGTGGTTAAAGTAGGAGGCCTAACAGAATTAACAGTTCAATTTCAACTGTCTAAAAGACTTCTTCCTGTGGAAGTGTTATTAAGTACTTCATTGTGATACAAACCAATGCCGACAAAAACTCTGAAATATAAATTCAGCATTCTTTGACTATTCACTCCTTTTAAAGTGTTTTCATTATTATTACACTGAAAGGGGAAAAAGCATAACAATGCAAGCTTTTGGTGAAGGATTTTTTTTTCCTCACCCAAAGTGATCTTATTTTTTCTGAAGACATGGATTAAACCACTTTATACATATGGATTAATTTTTATGCTGCCTGCTTGGAACATGTTATGTCCTGTTTGGATCTTGAATGTTTGAGAACCCATTTACTTGCATTTCTGGATTTAAAAAAACATGAATTAGTTGACAAACCCATGTGAGTAATGTGATTGTCTCTGTTTGAGAGGAGTCTGTGATCAATCTCCTCATAAACTGCTTCAGTCAGAGTCCTGGGTTTACTGTTCAAGAGCGCTGTGTGTGTAGAAACACAAACCCGCTCTCAGTTCACAACACATGACAATATTACATTATTCTAAGTCACAGTCTAGTTATAAAAAGCCAGTTGCAACAGTTTTTCAACTGTATTTCACGTACCTCTCCTCATCACTCTGTTCTGCTGAATCAGTATAATGAGTGGCAGTAAGAGCAGTAAGAGCACAGACACCAGAACAAACACAACCACTGGAGGGATGGAGAGAGAAACTTCTGGAGGAGTTTGTGGAGGAGGGATTGATGTTGATCGCACTGGTCCCCTTTCTGTCCGTGAAACTGGATGAAAAGTTGATGTTCTTTGGGCAGTAGTAGTGGACACAGACAAATCTGTCAATGTAAAAACACACATAAAAATGTTTAAAAAAAATTGTCATTATGAATGCATTCATATAATACATTTTATTAGATCTAAAATGAGTAAATTAGAACATTTCTAATAGTGTTAATAGTCCTAATTGTAAGTCTTTTTTCAACACAATAAAAATTATAATAATCTCACCTGCACAGGTGAGTCCAGCGTCTTCTTTGTGTGAGCAGTCAGTGTGGTTATTTAGGGAGAGAGGACAGTCCCACAGGTGAATCTCATTCCCTCTGCACTCGACTCTGTTCAGCCACACAACACCTTCACCAGCACCAAAGGCTGCATTCCCATCAGCACTCAGTGCTGCTCCACAACCCAGCTGCCTGCAGACCACCTGAGCATCCCTGATATCCCACTGATCATCACAAACTGAACCCCACACAGCGTTATGATACACCTCCAGTCTCCCAGAGCACCGGCCCTTCCCTCCACTCAGTCTCAGAGGAACATGCTCTGAATCACACATAGCAACCAACACTTACTTGCTTCATCACTTCTTGGGAAGGTTTAACCATCAAATGAAATGTTTGAAGACAAAGCACATGGACATAAATATGTTATTGCTCTCATTATTACACAACGCAACCTACTTTGAAATAAACTTACTTGAACACTGTCTCTTGTGAGGAGACGTAGAACATGTCAGATGACTCTGTGGAGACTCAATACTTTCTTTCTCTGAGATTTTGAAATGGAAAAACCTCTGTGTTAGATATAACCTTTATGAAAACTCAACAAATAATGTGCTATACTTATTATTCCTTGATTTAATGTACAAAAATCAGGTTTTGTAGAAACAGCAGCATTGAAAATAACTTAATTATTAAATCATTAAAATAGAGTCTTACCAAAGCAAGTGATATTGGCCACCTCATCATAATAACAGTTGTTCTTGCCCCATGGTAAAGAAAGGCACTGCCACAGTGTCCTGTCATGTTTTCGACATTTAAGATGATCCAACCAATTAGGAGCAGATCTCAGCCCCACTGAATATATGGGTTCACTGCCAGATCTTCCACAGTTCAGCTCTTGACAGATCAGACTCGCTGTGTCTCTGTCCATCTGATTTAAGCATACATTACCCCACGATCCATTGTAGAACACTTCCACATTCCCTTTACAACCATCAGTCAACCTAAGCTCTTTGAACTCTAGATGAAAGAGGCTTCAATTAATTCAGCTATGTTTACTTTAAAGACCATTTATAAATCAGGTAAATATTTCTGTAACTCAAAGCCCCGACATTAATGTTATTGAAAATTTGTTGTTCAGACATTGAAAGTGACTGCTGGACAATTGTGTGCACTGGTTATTAAAATTTGTGAGAAATGTATTCTTTATATGTATACTATAAATAATAAATAAATGTTCTTTTTACTTTTTTGGACCACATTACCTGAACACACGACTCCTACATCCTCCTTGTGTTGACAGTCATGTTTTCCCCAGACCTGAGAAGAGCAGTTCAACAGGGATGTCTCATTCCCCTCACAGTTCACCTCATCCAGCCATATGGGACCAGAACCAGGACCAAACCAGGCTGGTACCTGCTGGTTACTGAGGGCCACTCCGCACTGCAGCTGTCTGCACACCACATGGGCATCTTTAATATCCCAGGAGTCATCACACACTGTCCCCCATGAGTCATTGTGAAAAACCTCCAGCCTTCCTGCACAGTCTCCTCCAGAACCCACCAGCCTGATGGACCCAAGACCTGCATTAATATACGGATGGTAAGTGGGGAAAATACTTGCATATTGTGCATTAATGTCTACATTTAGCCAATTAAAATATTGTTAGATACTATTGTTCTGACCAAGGCAGGTGATTGACAGCTGTTGTGTGGAGTTGCAGTTGAGAGTTTGTGGAGAGGTACATTTCCCCAGATGATCTTCACTCCCAGAGCACTGGATGCCCATCACACACTCATGACTGTGTTCAGGACTGGATGAAGAGGAGCTGTAGAAGCTCAGCACAGAGCCACAGCCCAGCTGTCTGCAGACCACAGAGGATTCAGTGAGACTCCAGGAGTCCAACAGAACTCTCCTCCAGACTTGATGGATGTAAACTTCCACTTCCCCCTCACACTCTCTCTCTCCAGACAACCGCACTCGCCCATCATGAAGAGCCAGAGAGGAATCTGAAGAGAACATTTGACATTGTTATAATTAAGTAATGTGGTCCGAACACAGAAAAAGTTTTTACCCCTATAAGTTTAGTCATTTTCAAAAGGTTTACCAGAGCAGATGACTCCAACATCTTTACTATGAGAACGTTCATCTCGACTCCATGAAGAGATGGGACATTGTGAGAGTTGTGTTTCATTCCCCTGACAATCAAACACATCAGCCCAGATTTCACCACTTCCCTCTCCAAACCAGTCCGATCCCACAACAGACACAGCAATTCCACAATTTAGCTGTCTACAGAGGACACTTGAAGCTCTCATATCCCAGCATGTATCACACACTGTGCCCCATTCGCTGAGATACTGAAGCTCCACTCGACCAGAACAAGAGTCTGAACCATTTACCAGTTTAAGCTTTAAGTAACCTGGACAAAGAACAGGACAAAGAATAATGGAATGGTCTAAGGTTAACTGCAAAACTCATCATAATCATAAAGCACTTGAAAAAGTAAGTTACATTCAGGATGTGTGCAATATATGTAAAAAGAGGTTATATATGTTACTTAACCAGAGCATATCAGTCCCACATCGTTGTCATGGGAACAGATGGCTGTATGTGACAAAGATGTTGGACAGAATACAAAGTATGATTCACTTCCTCTACACTGAAGCTCTTCTGTCCACATCTGACCCTCTCCTTTGCCAAAAGCAGCTGCTCCCAGAACCTGTACAGGAGCCCCACAGCCCAGCTCTCTACACACAACCTCTGCATCCTGCTGGTCAAAGGCAGCATCACACACTGAAAACCATGTCTTCACTTGCAGTATTTCTAATCTCCCAGAACACAGGTGGGATCCATTGACAAGTCTGGGGAGGCGACCTAAATTGCAACATAAACTGTGTTGTAAGGATATATGAACAAAACAATTTAATTATTAAAACATTTCCACTTCTATCATTATATGTGGTTACAAAATTAATGGTCCTCATACGATTTTACACAAAACAATTAAGCAGGTTAAGAAGACAAAATTCACCAAACTATTGGTCACCATCATAGTAACCATAAGACTGGAACAATTTAGCCAGAACAATAAGATTGCTCTTCATAAGCTTTTGTGGAACTTCATGTGGATGTATGAGAGTTTGATTAAAAAATGTTGCAATATATTGGATTCGGACTTGCTTACCTGTGCAGATGACTCCAGAATCTTCATTATGACCACAATTACTATTATTCCATTTTTTTGATTTACACTTCACCAGTGTAGACTCTGATCCTTTGCATTCCACTTGATCCAACCAGATTGGTCCTGATCCATGTCCAAAATGTGCTACGCCAACTGCACGTAATGCCTTCCCACAGCCCAGCTCTCTACACACCACGTCAGCATCATCTTTACCCCAGCCATCATCACATACTGTTCCCCATTGACCATAATGAAGAACCTCCACTCTTCCATTACAGGGACTGTCACCTCCAACCAACCTCACACTGCCTATACATACAGTGCATGACAATTATGCTCACAAAATCTACTGAAATAAAACCAGGCATGTCTAGATAGTACATGAAATAAATGCATTTCATAACTACAATGTAATACTAATAGAAATGGGTAGTTAACAGCTGGATTTTATGCTAAAATATAAATATTTTATACATTTTAGGTGCCTTGGTTGCAGTTCAACCAAATGGACATACGGTACAAACATTCCATGTAGGCTCGAGTTTAATAGATGGTCCCAAAACTGCATGTCTAATAATTATTCAAGTATCAGAAATATGTTGTTTAAATTGAATTAGGTAGTAAAGCAGTTGAATAAAATATAGCATATCAAACAGGACACCGCGGTCAACTACTCAAATGCAATCAAATTTAAAGTATTGACAGCACACAGGAACTATACTAATTTCACATATTTTGAAATTAAATTAATTTTGACACTTAACTTTACACTATGTGCACTTACCAGCAGTGGTGACTGTGACCAATGTGGACATTAAAAGAACAGTTACAGAGCTATCCATGTCCCTCTGCTCTTCACACACTGTTTGATAAACTCAACGCTTACTTCTCTGAGTCCCTCTTAAAGTGTGAAGGAAAGAAGATTTCTCATTCCCTTAAAGAGTCAAAGAGAGATGGGGTAGGGTTTTGGCTTCTGACAACTGCCAATCACACTTGTTGTTACCTTTTAAGAGTTACAAGAGATTTTCAGTGACAAATCAGACAAAGTATTTTATATTTTTACCATATATATTCAAGAGAATGTCAGTGCTGATGAACAAGACTCCTCCTCCTCCAACGTAAAGAGACACTGAAGACACTGAAGAGAGTTGCTGACAAAGTCACCCAGCTGTTGTGTGAATGATTGTAGAGATTGGCAACACTTCAGTGTACATACAGTGTGAAAACGTCTGTCACCTGCACAGAAGAGATTCAAGCACTGATACCTAACTGCTGACAACTAACTCTGACAACAACTTTGGCTTTGAGTTCACATAAATACAATATTGAGACTCATTTAAAAATCAAACAAAATTGTCAATGTATAATGTAACGATAATTATTTACACAAGAGAAACAAAAAGATATTTACAAAAACTGTACCTGCTACTTGTTCTCAGTAATATGCTAAGAAAAAGAAATAAAAAAATATATACATTTTAATGTTACTATCTCACTACACTTAACAATTAGAATCAAGATAAATGAACAGGAAGTTTACCTTCATGTACATTCTTGTTATTATAGAATAACCTTTGATTGAACATTTAATGAAATACTAAACATCAGCAAGCGAAAACTATCATTAATTTTAAATATAGACCAAAAAATAGCGGAACACCTAATGCAACCGAGCCAATTTTTGTATAAATCATGTTGGTAACAATTTATAATAATGGTCCAACATTAATAGGTAATTATGCAGGAATTAATGCAGGACAAATGCGTAGTACTACATCAACACTTTAGTTACTACTATTAACTAATGTGGAAACACGATTAATTAATCAGTAAGTAATAATGAATTGATGACTGAGGTAGTTCAATGTTAGGTAGTCAATAATAACTGAATTTCATTTGTCTCATTGAGAACTATTAACTAACAATGGCTAATTTATAATAGCTATTAATTAATTACTAATCAAAACATTAACATATGCCTAAAAATTTGAATTATTGTTTTATTGTGAACAAGATCATGAAATGCGTCTTCAGAGATGCAATCACCTCACGGGTGTTCTTTGTGGAAATCAATTTATGAAAGTAACAGCTCTCTAAATCAAGGCAACAGTGTCTGCTAGAGTGTCATAGTTAGTCTATGTCATATGTCATATATATGTGCCCAACCAGTGTATTCCTTGGGATATCTCTTCTGTTCATTACAAATTATTAACTTTGGCAGGTTTGACACTGCTGGAGGTCTTTTTTAAATAATTTTAGTAACCCATAAATAACGAGTGTATTACCACATAAATATGAAGGTAACGCATTATCAATTAATGAGATCTTACGGTTTCCTTCCTTGGGAGTTAAAGGTTATCTGGGCCATTATTCTAAAGTGAAAACACATTGTAAACCATTAATAGTTCTCAAGTGTTTTTTCCCACATTTTATTCATTTTATCAAACAGTTAACAAACATTCACCGATATTAAAAAAAAAAAAACTCTGTCAATAAATTCATTTAAATAAAATGTAACATAATTGCATACCTAACTAAACACAATGTCTTTTCACAAACCTTTAGCAGGATAATGCTTTTAGTGGCTGGTGCTCACAGTTACTACATGTTTTAAAAGTCGTATCTCTGAATATAACGTATAATAATAAATCATGCTAAATGTTGAAATTATATGTCTAAAGGACAAGTGTGTTAATCTCCAGAAGACTTCAACAGAAGTTATGAGGCTGATTCCACATGTGTACTTCATCCTAGACCAGGGGTGGGGAACATCAGGCCTCAGGGCCGAACAAGGTCTGCGAGGCCATTTCAGAAATAATTTGAAAAGCAAAAAAATGGCCTTGATTCTATTAACCTGAAAAAAAAAATCCTTTCAAACAACGTTTAAAAATGATTTCAAATGATAAAAACACCAATGGCGAATTCTCAGGGCCAGCAAAGCCTTCTCTGCTGGCCTAACGTGACAAATAATTAAATATTTTTCATCCTTTCATTCTCAGTCACCTTCTTGCCTGTGTATTTTTAATTGCTTTCCATTCTTAATTAATCTACAAACAGATAAAGAAAAAAAAGTTTATCCAGTCAGAATTGATTCATTGATGCTTACACACAAAGTATGCCAACTGTTTCACAAATCACATGCCCGAAGCAGTGCGTGAGTCTGAGCTCCACCCCATCAGGCCTTCAGAATTTCCACAGAATCCCTCAACAGTGCAAATGAATGGGCAAATAAAGTCAGATTGTCAGATTCATCAGCCAATCAGATTGATTTATTTGTTCTTGGTGGGTGTGATCTTTAGGATATGTCCTGGTCAAGGCCTTCTAGCTGGCCTTGAGTGACGCAATCACACTTTAAGTGATGTACTTAATTTGAAAGCGAAGAGTGCGAGATCGTCATCACTGAGAGAGAGAGTGCATCACTATTGCCATTGAGAGAGAGATCCTTATGGATTTACAAACATGAGATGTTCTGCCTGACTGTGTGATTGCTTAATTTATTAAACAGGAAAGGAGGACTGATTTTCACCTCAAGTAATTTGGTAAGTGCTTTTTGCATTGTTAAAGCAACATCAGGAGTTTTCTAAGTGTAAATTAGGCTGGCTGAGCATTCAGTGTCGGATCAAGATTTGAAAAGTAGTGCAGCTTTCCATTCAACTCAGAAAGTCAGATTTTACAACTTCCTAAAAGGAAAAGTGCAATGGAATGCATCTTCAACTCTGATTTCGATATATATATATATACTGTGTATATATATATATATATATATATATATATATATATATATATATATATATATATATATATATATATATATATATTTTTTTTTTAAGAAATAAACCTGTAACATGTGAAATCACGCAAGTGAAATTCTGAGATAAAAAAACACTGACCTGTGGGACCTTTAGTGGTGGTTGCATTATTATAGTAGTCAGGTGTATCTCCTATGGCAGATTTTGCTTAAAAAAGGCAATAAACCATATCAGTAGAAAATCTTAGGTCAAACTTCCCACTGAGAGTCAACTTTTCATTAAAATCTAGTTTCTATATGTAGCAGATTGTAACATTTTTATACTTCAGTCCTCATACCCAGAATGTTGTTCTTCAGGAAGGACCCATCCTGTTATGGAAAAGGAGAACCATCAGATACGTTCACCCCTGCAAATCAACCAAATGTCCCAACATACTTGCACAAAACTGCACAAACAAACTGCTTTGATGCAAAATATTATAATCTACCATGACTGCACAACAACACACTCTAAAAGCACACTGGTATCAGCATGTTTCTATGGTGATCCAATTGCAATCGGATAGCACCACGTTAAAAGCCATATGTAAATGCACCTAATCTGTATTGCCATCAGATCACTGAATACAAATAAAGAGGTGGTAAGGGATGGATTCTGACCACATTCAATAAAGTTGTGAATACAAATGTGTTTTTCTTATCTGAATACATGTATGTGAGAAGCCTATAAATGCACACAGATCTGCAAATCTGTTGACCAGTCCCATACATTTTTCAATTCACTCACCCCTCTGAGTAAAGTGATGGAGCTGTGATCAATCTCCTCATAAACTGCCTCAGTTCACTGTCTCCTTTTAAAGCCATACAATACCTTTCTGTGAGGAACAGACTGAAATTTGAATCTTTAATGACTGATATTCTTGCTCTCCACTCAAATCTCATTTGTGCCTGCGCATATTCACACTTGCCTCAAAAGGACACATTTGGCCAGGGGCCTATAAAATGAAGCTTGTTGAACAAGCACAGGGCTCCAGAATTGGTTTTGAGTTGACAAAATCAGTCCAATCAAGCTTTATTGGTACCATGATGCTGCTTTGTCAATTCAGGCTTTAATCCAGAGTTTTAGATTAGTTGACACGCACAGGCACATGAATGAGTGACGTTGAAACTCAGAGGGAAAAGCGTAACTCATATTCACTTCTTGTGAGAGAGTCAGCGGGATCTAACACTCCACTGAAGGCCGATCATAGGAAAATATGTAGAATAACAATACATTTAAACAGCACAACAAGAGATTATTATAAAATATGAAAAATGAAAACTGACTTTATACTGCACAATAGCACCTTGAAATCATGAAGAATTAAATCAAATGATTTACACAGCACATCACTTTATGCAATTATGAAGAAATTAAAGAAACATACACAGCAAGAAGAAACACCATAGCTGCTGTGAGAGCTTAAGGGGACTGCTGGAAACAGCTGATATATCAATGCATAGGCTTAGTGAATTCATTAATGTCCACAACAAGAACATACAAGCATTATTTAAAATATAAAAGCTTTCACATTCATTTAAATTGAAAGCTTAAAATAATGTTATACTGTTAAAAATGAACATAGGCTACTATTGAATAATAAAAAATTGAGCACTCTGAATATTGTATGCAATAATTGGCATGCAACAACAAGACGTTATTGTTAATTTTTTTAAAAGATGTATTTTGTGTACCGCTTATATTGAACTTCTTGTGAAAAAGCCTACTGTATGTTCATCTCTAGCCCGTGAATGAAGGGGTTTGGAAGGCATTCATCCCTTTCGCCATCTTGTGGCGTGATTAAGCTATTAACATTTTAAAACTGATCACTATTGGCAGGTGTTATATTAATCCATCTTACAAGCTGTTTTATAAATAGCTTAATATTATATTATGTTTATATTTTTATTTATATTTTATAGCAAGAGTAGAGAAAACAATAATTTGAATTAAAGCACAAGACTCCATCTGCTGAAAATCTATATTTAAATAATTTATCATAAAGGGTCGATTTTGAGGATTTTCTAATATTTATTTATTTATTTGTTTGTTTGTTTTTTGTAAAATTTCAGAGGACTTGGGTATTTAGTGCACAAAGTCAACAATTCAACAAAGTCATTACATTCTACTGTTGTATGGACGAAAGCAAAAATAATATTATCTATTGTGTTCCAATTACTAAATAAAGTCATACTAGTTTTGAAAAACATAAATCACCATAAAATATTCTCACATAAACCACCATATATTAAAATGCATACAATACAATTGATTGTTTAACCTTGGATCAAAGGGTTAGAAAATTAATTATTTACAAGTATTAATAAAGAACATACTCTTCATCTATAAAAAGTTATATTCCATTCACCTGAGCAGATGACTCCAGCATCAAAATCATGATTACAGACAGGTTTAGCCCACCTTGCTGAGCCACATTTCTTTAGTGAAGACTATGATCCAGTACACAGAACATGACTCATCCAAATTGGTCCTGATCCAGAACCAAAATATCCAGCTCTCTACACACCACTGCAGCATCAGGCATATCCCAGCCTTGATCACACACTGTTCCCCACTGTCCATTATGAAGAACCTCCACTCTACCAGCACAGTGACTGTTACCATGCACAAGTCTCACATTATTCTGTGTGTCTAAAAAAAGAGGGTAATAAAAAATGTTGTGTGTTCAAAAGAGATAAGATAATGATGAAAAAATAATTTTCTCTCTCTTATATTACTGTAGCTTAACTCGTACCTGCACACAGCATACCCTCATCGTTATCATGGGAGCAGTTGTGTTTGTAAGATAACATTGGACAGAGATTAATCTGAGATTCGTTGCCACTACACTTAATCTCTTCTGTCCACATCTGACCCTCTCCTTTGCCAAAAGCAGCTGCTCCCAGCACCTGTAGAGGAGCCCCACAGCCCAGCTCTCTACACACAACCTCTGCATCCTGCTGGTCAAAGGCAGCAGCACACACTGAAGCCCACGTGTTCTCATGAAATATCTGTAATCTCCCAGAGCAGCGAGTGTCTCCAAGCAGCCTTGAAGAAAGATTGAAGACTGTTCAGAACAAAAGATATTGACTACCATTTTTCAAAGATAGGATAAGATTTAGATTGTGTTTACCCCATCCTGATGATCCACAGTTCTTCAGGGTGGACTCTGGTCCAATACACAGAGCACCACTCATCCAGACTGGTCCCGATCCAGGTCAAAAATAGGCATCACCAAGAGCATCGACAGGCTCTCCACATTCCAGCTGTGGGTGGAGCAACGGAAGACTCTGTGGGCGGAATTGGGAGAGGCTTGATGAAGGTTGGCGGGCTCGAGAGAGGCTTGACTAAGGCAGATGGAGCCGGGAGGGGCAGAGCCATGCGAGGCTCGAGGCTAAAAGTCTTGGATGACTGGTAAACGACCTCCATGGTTGTGAGCATGGGCAGAGTCTCGAGAATGACCTCTGTGGTCGTGAACACTGGCAGAGACTCGGGAACGACCTCCATGGTCGTGAGCACTGGCAGAGACTGGGGAATGACCTCCGTGGTCGTGGGCATGGGCAGAGACTCGGGAACAACCTCTGTGGTCGGGAACAAGTGGACGAGTCACGGGAGCAGACGAGGCCACAGCAATAGGCACTGGCTCGTTGGCCATGGCAGGTGTGGGTGCTGACTCGTTGGCCATGGCTGGCTTGAAGCAAGGTACTGTGGAAGGCTTGGAGCAAGGAGCCGTGAATGCTTGGAGCAAGGAGCTGTAGAAGGCTTGGACGAGGGAGCAGAACTTGCAGGTTTTGGCCAGGGGTTCCAACCATAATCTACTGTAAAAAGTTATTTCCTTTTAAAGTCATGTGTCACCAGAGTCATGAAGAGTTTAAACTCTTGATTTAGTGCAGCAGTTGACTGACAGATAAGGAGTGGTGCTGCATCCCAGACATTGTTTACAGCATTTTAAATTTATTTTCACCGGTATATAGTGCTGATCACTTGTCATTGTATTATCCATTTCACATCCTAATACCAGTTGAAAACGGTGTCTAAATGACCGCTGTCTACATTATTGAATCTTACAGGATGACTTTCGGCAGAAGTTCATCCCACATCCGTTTCCAAGTAAGACACCCAGGAATAAGGGGGATACAGTGGAGGATGCGACAGACTGCATTTGACAACCCCTTCCGAGACTGTACACCTTACCGAGGTTCACCAAATGGCTGCAAATCTTTTTAAGTGTCAGTAGCATGAATCAGCATTTACAAAAGTTTTCCGATACACGCTGGTCTCAGCTCAATGTGTTCATTTGCGTTGTCATCCAAAACTATGAGAACATCTATGTGACAATGGATCAACTAAAGACTGAGAGGGTCCCCAAAAGCTGCAATACAGCGACGTCTCTAAGCAGAACAATTGAGATGTTTGATTTCTTTATCAGCATTATTGTGATTCAGGGCTTGCAATATATAACACTTCTTAGCAACAGTTTACAAAACCCAACTTGTGATCTACCGAGTGCTGCTAGCAATGCCAGTGTGCTAGTGACGCTGGCTCGCCGGGGCAAGATGTGCTGGATGGCCTCCGTCTGCTTTTTCACTGGCGAGCACTGCTTGGTGAAGTCCTCAACTGTGTCACCAAAAAGTCAAATCTGGGAGATGGGTGGGTTGAGAAAGCATGCTTTGTCGGCATCCCTCATCTTGACCAGAGTCAGCCACAGGTGGCACTCCTGAACCACCAAGGTGGACATCGCCTGCCCGAGTGCCGTGGTCGGTCACCGAGCGCAGCTCATTCAGCACATCGGGAGCAGGACTATCCATGTGCAGTTGTTTTAGTGCCTTGGCCTGGTGTACCTGCAGGAGGGCCATGGCATGTAGGGTGGAAGCGGCCGGTCCAGCAGCACTGTAGCAATGACAGTATGAAGCAGCACATCTGCTGAGACATTTGACAACAAAATTGATAGTTGATATTTTTTCAGAGGAAACTGAACATTGAATCAAAGCAAGGCCACAATAAAAAGCATCGCAACTATTGTGTCCAAAGCACAAGAAGCTTTGTATTCAGCAAGCCTGTTGATTGCTAAAGCAGGTAAGCCCCACACTATTGGTGAAGAGCTTTGCTTACCTCTTGCAAAAGAGATGACTCGTATTATGTGCGGTGAGAAAACAGCAGATGATGGATGTTGTACCCCTTTCCAATGACACAGCCACTCGCAGAATCACTACGACGATGTCAGGAGGACACTAATTGAGTGCATTAAAATGAGCAGGTGTTTTTCCTCTGCAGTTAGACAAAATTACTGATGTCACAGATTTGGCCAATTTGCTTGTTTATGTTCGATATGAGTTTGAGGGTGAATCACATGAGGATTTTTGTTTTGTAAGCCCATATCAACAAGAACAACAGGGGAGCACATATTTGAGCTTCTGAATGGCTTTATTAAAGAAAATGGAATTGACTGGAAGAAATGCTGTGGAGTTTGTACTTATGGCGCCAGGGCAATGACAAGTCCACACAGCGGTGTTATTACATGGATTAAAGAATTTGCCACACATGTTAAGTGGACCCACTGCAGCATCCACCGCGAAGCCTTGGTTGTAAAGAGAATGCCTGTGGATTTAAAATGTGTACTAGATTCTGTTGTTAAAGTTGTGAATTTTATCAAAGCTCATCCCATGAATTCACATCTGTTTAGTGTGCTCTGTAATGAAATGAATAGTGAACATGAGCATCTTTTGCTACACACTGAAGTGAGATGGTTATAGAGAGGCAAAGTGCTCATGTGACTATATGAACTTCACTCCGAGGTGTAGAAATTTTTGCATCAGCTGAAGTCTCCCCTTTCAACTCTGATTCAGTGTGGCTGGCAAAATTTGCCTTTTTGGCTAATGTACTCCCATGTTTGAATTAATTGAATTTGGGACTACAGGGGCTCAGTGCAACTGTTTTTGATATGCATGATAAAATCACTGCAATGAAGAAAAGGTTGCAGCTTTGCATCAACAAAGTCTAAGCAAGCAATGTCTCTGTGTTCCCATCTCTAGACAATTTTCTGCACACTACTGAGATGCACACTTCTGCCATTCAAGAAGTAATGGTTGTGCACCTTTCCTCATTAACAGAACAATTTTCAGAGTACTTTCCACAGAAAGCAAGACCAGAGTGGATCAGAAATCCCTTTACCACTGATGTCAAAGAAATACAGCATGATCTGTCATGTGCTGAACAAGAGAAACACTTGGAATTATCATCTGATGGGCCTCTCATGTCAAAATTGAAGCGACAATCACGTTTGAATTTTTGTATCCACAGACAAAGTAAATACCACGTAATACTGCGCAATACTGCATCTCATGTTCACTGAAATCATCCCTAACATTGCAAGGCTTTGCTCATCTAAACAGGCTCACCCCTCGCACTGAATTGTTTGTATTCTGCTGCCCCCTTTTATTTATGTAATGTTTATATTTGTTGGCAAATTAATACATTCACAAAACAACAACAATATAATAATAATAATAATAATAATAATAATAATAATACAAACTAATACAGTTTTTAATTTTGTTATGCTATGGTGGTGAATAGGCAATGTCTGATTTTATTAGAGGTTGTACTTGATCTGAAAAGTATACAGAACTAGACAATCCTTTACCAGTTTGCTGGAACAATGGGCAGAGTTTTTTGACCGGATATTTATTTAATGAACTGAATTAATTATTTTCAATGTACATTTTTGTTAGTGTGCTATTTTTCACAGAGTTTGCAATGTATATATTTCCCCCCCAGAATGGACAGATCTGCACAGATATGTTTCAATACATTTTTCTCGAATGGAGATACTGGCAGTGAAAGTTTTTGACTGTCCATCCTGTTCTCCATGTATGCTCACCATCTCAGTAGAGAGTAAAAGGCAATTATACCACTTCAAGAGAAGGGGGGGGGGTCTTCGCATCTTTCTACAAAATGAGTTGAAGCCAATGTACAGTTCATGTGCACTGATGTAATATGCAGGAATTTGCCATACCTACAGTGGGTTGTTAAGGTTTGTCCAGAGCTCTCTCCTCTCCAGGACATGAAGCCATTCCTGTCAGTTATACATGTTTAGACCCACTCTTGGAAATGTCAGGTAAGCCTTTCTCCAAAACGTGAAGGTACCAATTTGTTGCATGTGTATTTGTATTTCTAATTCAGAAATTAGTGTTTATATCCTCAAACACATGGTTGAGGTTGTTTTTACCTTGTTAAATATTTCATCTCCATGTACAAGATTAAGTGGGGTGGTTGTAATCCAGATGGAGAAGCACCACCTTGGGTGAAGAGGTGGTCATGAACTGCAATAAGCAGTAAATATATGTCCAATTGAGGCACGTGTATAGTGCAAATATATATAATGCAAAGTAAGCAAATATAAATTAAAGATACACTAAGTAATTTTTTAATGGCATTCATATGAATCTTATCCTTTTGCTTGAAAGTGTATCCATGCCAAGAGGTTTCAGTTTAAGTTGACTTGGCCAATACTTTGATTTCAGAGGAGGATAATTATGCACTTGCATAAGCTCAAATGATACATCACCAAATGTTCGAAAATAAAATCTAGTAAAATGAATAAGCTTTCACAGTTGCAATTTCTTGTATGATAATTTTTCTATGTAAACAAGCTGCGTGCCAGTGCAGCTAATGTCTAATTGAATGGGGAAAGACTAAAATCTCCAGAATGGTTGGACAAGATTACTACCAAATAATGTATTTCAAATTAGCAGTAAAATCTGATTACACTGGTATCATCAATTGTGCTTCTTTACCTCAGAATACACTAAAAAACAAAATTTTCAGTCTTGTATAGCTAATAAGTTGATTGACAGGCAATGTCTGTCTCTTAACGGTGACTGGCTCTTTTACCTGAAGGTGGGACTTCCTTTTTACATCTGTTGACCATAAGTGACCATTGGGCATTCCAATTTCTCCCAATCGTTTTAAACCACATTAACCCTAAAGTAGAGTGTGTGTTATATGTTCACTTCCTGGTAACTTGTGAAACAGAGGCTGCAGCCAGAAGATGCTTCTTTATCCCTTGCCTGTACATGTGCCTGAAATTATGTGATGTCAGCACTTTAAAATATGCCAACAATATACAAAATTAACAAAAAGCGAAACCTAAAAGAAATACTAATCAAACGATACTATGGAGAGCACACTCAAAAAAAACTTTCATAAAAAAATGTATACTAAATACTAAACAAGTAATACTAAACAAATGTATAAAACCTCAATAAATGCAATTTTTGTACATTTTTTGATGGAATTTTGTTATGAATTTTGTTTGTTTGAGTGAATGAAATTCTATCCATTTATCATCCTGAATAATGTTTAAGACAACTTTACTTATATTCATTAACAAAATACAGCAAAAGGTAGTAAACAGCTGTACTCACAATTAGAACAACTGAACGCACCGAGTGCTGGTGTTAAAACTCTTGTCTTGAGTACCACATCTCTCCACTTATGTATGCAATTTTTAGTTACATCATTTACATCCTTCATTCATCCTTATCCTAGTTTAAATCATTTTCTAAAATTCATTTTGTGCATCTTTTAGCATTTGAGCCTATGAGCTCTGACTGAATTACATAGCAGAAAACATTATTCTAATTAAGAAGAGAGCAGTCAGTAGGCCAGACAGCAGAAATCCTGTCCTCACCTTCCACCTGAAATGTTCAATAACTCACTACAAATAGTTTAAGGATTAATTTGCTTTATTTATTTAGTTTAGTTTACAATTTAGTTTACATATTTAGGCTTGCAAATAAAAGTAAAACACATTTAAATGATAATAACTAAATTATAAAAACATGAGCTGGCTGTTTATTTTAGAAAGCTCATAGAAATAACCACAAATATATATATATATATTTATTTAGTATCAATCAGTATATATAGTCTTAAATTTTGCACACCAAAAACATACTCAGTTTAGCAATTTATGTATAAAATATGCTCCAGTTGAAATGCACGACCACTTTCATATCAGGCTCCTAAAAAAGAAAAGAAAAAAGGTCATTTTTAATTGGAGCTTTTTATTTATTCAATTATTGTATTTATGTCTTAGCTAGAACAGACGTGATTGCAACTTGTAAAACCGGCGCAAAATTGAGAAGCCTATGAAATTGCTGTCCCGAAGATATATTAAGGTATTTTTCTAAAATTTCTCTCTCTTTTTTTTTTTTAAACAAAGTATTTAATATTGATGATAGATGATTATGAATGGGGTTTTGTGAGAATGTGTTGGTTACATACTGTAAATATATAATAAATATTAAAGTCAATTTTCCTATCCCAGCCTATCAGGCCAGTGGTACAGCAGAAACTCTGGAAATAAAACATTTCTGTGGCTTTTTCAAAATCATTCTCAGTTAGTCTATTATAAAACTGATTTTATTACTGTCCAATTTCCACTCTGTCTGTTTATGTTTCTGAAAAAGGTAAATTGTCATCTATGCATCTATCATTATTAACTACATTATGTTATTAATAAATGCTCATTTTGATATTCCTTAGACAAAAGTACAAATTCAGGAGGAGTCATCAAACCATGATGGACTTAAGACAGACTTGGCAGTAACTGACAAAATCCTTCAAGAGTGAATAAATACTTGATTTCATGTTTGATCGTTGCACCTCTGGTGTAAGTTTTAATTCATTAGTATTTTAAAGTCATATCCCTTTAATAATTTAGCAACAACTGAGGAGAACACAGGCAATCAACAGGGGCTGCAGAGGAAGATCGAGACACTGTATGTTAGCATCAGACAGAGGAAGCACAATCTTTACTGACTTGAAAAGTTTTAAACTGTAAACATGTAAACATTTTCAAGCTTTAAGCAAATGTACAAACTACTGTATGTTGCATTTTATTATTTAATATAATTTCAGGAGCCTGTGTATCTCTGACTGTTAAAGAGTTCATACATTTGGAAAACAATAATGTGTTACAAGTTTTCTCAATTGTTAACAAACTATAACAGATTTAATTGGCCCGATTCTCCAAACAGTTCCTTTAAATATTGAAGCAAGGACAAATTTCAGACCAATCTTTTTAACACCTGTTAAAACACGCTACAAATAGTTACATGTTTTCTCCATAACTGTACACAAAGTGTCCCTATTTGTCACAGGTTAAAAAAAAAAAAACCCACAATCACTCCCTGGAGTCACTCCCTGAACCCACTTAACACATTTCTCCACGAGTAAACACAAAAGTGCTAAATAGTTCACAAACCAGTCAAAATTTAAATATAAGTAAGAAGAGTTACAGGTAAAGATGGGCTTTGCTCATTTCTCACTTTCTCAAGCTTTTTGAATGTCTGCACACATCATTTTGATGTAATTAGACTCAGTAAGACTCACCCCTTTGAGATGTGAGATTGTCTCTGTGATAAATCTCCTTATAAGGGGCCTCGGTTTTACGTCTGTGATCAATCTTCTCATAGTCTGCCTCATTCTGATTTTGTCTCATGTTAGACACAGCTGAGTGTAGACAAAAAAACTTTCTGTCAGTTCACAACAGATAAAGAAACGAGAGATTATAAGACAACATTAAATTACAATGCAGAGGCATTAAAACAAGCATCACTGTTGCACCAACAAATAGGGTGTAGTATTTTTCTGTGATATTTCATTCTTCAGTACAAGCTGAAGCACTGTGTCAGAACAGAACTTGTATGTGATTTGTGTATCTCATGTACCTCTTCTCATCACTCTGTACTGATGAATCAGTATGATGAGTTGCAGTAAGAGCAATAAGAGCACAGATACAATAAAAAACACAACCACTGGAGGGATGGAGAGAGAAGCTTCTGGAGGAGTTTGTGGAGGAGTGATCGATGTTGATTGTGCTGGTTCCCTTTCTGTCCGTGAAACTGGAGGAAAAGATTGCAAGGAACAGACTGCAACTCTAGACAGTATAAATATTACATTTACAATTATGAGACTTCAAATTTTCTGACACTATATTCAAAATATATTGTATGAGTTTATAATTATTATTATTAAAGTGTCACTTTTTTCATTGTTCCTTATACTTACCATATATTTCTAGTTATCTCTTATGTATTTATATTATATAGTTACTCCTCTAGAATGAATTATATATTTACAGTATGTAACCAACACATTCTCTCAAAACCCCATTCATAATAATCTATCGTCAATTTATACTGAAGGACAAAGCATTGTCAAGTGACAATAAATGCCTTCTGGCATGTTGCACATTGACATTTCAGGAAATTCATCTGTTGAACAAATTTTTCAAATATTAATAAAAATGGTTCACTACTTATACTGTTTAAGAAATAATAAGCGTGTATTTAGCGTCAAACTAAATACATTATATATATATATATATATATATATATATATATATATATATATACATTATATATATATATATATATATATATATATATATATACACATTATATATATATATATATATATATATATATATATATATATATACACACATTATATATATATATATATATATATATATATATATATATATACATTATATATATATATATATATATATATATATATATATATATATATATATATATATATATATATATATATATATATATATATATATATATTCTGCCTTCACTTTGTTGCATTTATAGGATGGTTACACAAGTGTCACCACATTGACTTTTTTTTTCTAAGTCTCAAGAAATATTAAAATAAATTAGAATTTAGAAACTTTAAAAATGTCCATCATAGTAGAGGTGTATACAAGTGTATCTGGAATAACTTAGAACTTTCCAATTCTGTATTTGTTGTCAGATTAATTTACATTTTCACAGTAAACCTGCAGTAAACAAGCACACTTCTTGGTCATTAATAACTCGACGGTTCGGTAAAGTATTTCAATATATGGGATTTCTAATTGCACAATACACCAAACCATTTGATAAATTTAGACACAAATAGTTAATCTGTCTTTAATAGTGCAGACAAATAAAAATAACAAGTCACTGTATGTTAAGCTTTGTGATGGGTATTTTAACATTAGAGTTTTAAGTTGGCAAAACACTTACAATTCATTGCATCTATGTAGGCTATTTAATATGACCAAATGTGATGTTTACAGACGAAAGTCAAATTAATGATACACAGAGATACTGTTCATCTTACCTGAACAGATGACTCCAGCATCATGAATATGAAAACACTCATCCCATCCATTTGATTCACAGCTCTTCAGAGTAGATTCTGATCCAGTACAACTCACGTTACCCATGGAAATTGGTCCTGATCCTGGTCCAAAGAGAGCATCTCTTGGTGCTTGTAAAGCCTCTCCACAGTCCAGCTGTTTACACACCACAGCAGCATCAGTTATGTCCCAGTTATAACTGCACACTGTTCCCCATTGTCCATTATGTAAAACCTCCACTCTTCCACTACAAGAACTGTTGCCATCCACCAACCGAACACTCCCAATGTCTATGGAGCCAGAGAAATGACAAAACAATTTGAATTTGAATTGTGTAAATTTGAAATATAGACTTTTGAATTTGAATTAAAAGTGTGATTTTGCCAAACGTTCTATTTTTAACAGGTTTGAAGTAGAATTTTTTAATTTCCAATCCTGGACATTTCATATTTAACCAAATTGAATTGTTTTATTTTATGGCACAATTTTATAAATATGTATTTTCAAAAAGCAAATTTTTGGTTCTGAATTCTTACAATGTAAATATCCTGTTTTAAAAAAATACAGCTTCAAGTTTTCAAGATGAAGAAGAAATTCAGAACACCACATTCAATATTCTAAAATTCAAACCTCAGAAATTCAGATCTACAGAAAGTAGGTCAGAGGTCAAGCTTCCGTGTTCCACAGGGAAGAGTTGAGGGTCTAGGAAAAGTCGAACGGAGCATTTTGGCCAATTACAGGTCAAGGTGCAATAATTCTCTGGCGCAAGCATGATTCAAAAGGTCACCATTCTGACCATGAAATGGTTCTTAAACTTTTATGATTTATATTTTTATGGTTAGCACGTTAGCACATTCTCAGCACATGAGACATTTGTCTAGCGGTCTCTGGTATTTGTTTTAGTATAAAGTATATTTAGTATGAAAGTGATTAGCATGCGTAAGAGTAAGCATCACATATAACTCAATAATGTAATTCTACTTCATTCTGTGATCAGAATCCACATCAGATTCAAGTCAGATGTTATTTCAAACACTTGTTTGTGTTTGTAAGTGCGTTTTGAGCTCAAAACATGAACATCACGAATGATCATTCAGATCTGTGTGATTTAGCAGGAGTGATTACATTATACCAGTGGACGGGAACCTGTGGCTCTTTGTTAAAAATCAGGTGGCTCGCCAGGTCTCTCAGCATTCACCAATACATGAACGTTTAAAACTTTCTAGAGAGACTTTTCCAACAGAAAGTGTAGGTGCGATTGCAAAGCTTGAAGTCAATGACACTGTTTTGATTTCCTTTCTCCAAATGCAATGAAAGCGTTTCTCCAACACACAAACGTTCATAGAGTTATGAAACTCGCTTCCCAATAACTATTGATCTTAGCTGTTAAGAGGATTTTCTACGAGCGATTTTATGAATGTTTGTTATTTTTTATCTGCAACTAGGATGTGATATATCACCCACAAAACGCGAATTGTCAAAAAAAAATCCTCCGTTCTCAGTACGGGTCATTCAAGCAAAAATAGTTTTTTGTTTTATCATAAAACAGGTCCACCACAGCAAAACAGAAGAAACAACAAAACACAACACAGCTGCACACAATCCAGAGAACCGAACTTACTAAATATGTCTGATGAGTTTGTAGTCAGAGAATAGATGCATTTCTATGCCCAGCATTATTTATTTGAAATGGAGTACTCAAAACAAACCGAAATAGATAGACAGCTGGCTGAAGGAAGCCACAGTCACACTCAATCTTTGAGTAATCCATCTCAAATAAATAAGGCTGGGCATAGAAATGCATCTATTCTCTGACTACAAACTCATCAGACATATTTAGTAAGTTCTGTTCTCTGGTTTGTGTTCTGTTTTGTTGTGTTCTGTGTTGTTGCTATCACTGTGGTGGACGGTGGACCTGTCTTTAGATAAACAAAACTAGTTTTTTGCTTGAATGCCCCATGTCGTGAGCAGGCTGCCAGAACTGCAGCTCTAGTGCAGTCTTATGAACGTCTAAGATCAATGACTGAATTTTCTTTTCTGGGTTAACTATCCCTTTAAGGACAATAAACTGAAACAGGAAAAAAATCTAGCCTTGTTTCTTTTTCTTTCTTTTTTTTTGAATATCCTTCAAATTCATTATTTTTAAGCTTTGATATTAGGCTAATCAATATGTTTTAATGTTACAATGTGACAATTAAACAACATTATTAACATTGAAGCATATTGTATTCAATTATATGTGAGATTTACAGATAAAAGGCATATTAGTTATACAGTAACAAGGTGATATGGAGAAGCGTGCCTGTGCAAATGACTCCAGCATCAAAATTATGGTTGCAGATATGAACACCCCATCCTCTTGAAACACAGCTCTTCAGAGTAGATTCTGCTCCACTACAGATCACATTATCCATCCAGATTTTTCCTGATCCTGGTCCAAAGTAAGCATGTCCTGCTACTTCTAAAGCCTCTCCACAGTCCAGTTCTCTACACACCACTGCAGCATCAGTTGTGTCCCAGTTAAAATGGCACACTGTTCCCCATTGACCTCTATGAAAAACCTCCACTCTTCCACTGCAGCGATTGAAACCATTCACCAACCTAACATTTCCAGTGTCTGTACATGAAACAGAGAAAAGTGGGTGCGCATACAATAAGTTGCATTATAAAACAGCCTTCAATCATCTGCAGCATATTGGAAAGTTGAGAAAAATATTTTATTGGCATGAGATACAGTTATATTTATAATATATAGAGTATACAGTATATGCAAAGCTTTTTTCTGAATCCCAACATAAGCTACAGCTGGAGGTCTACCTTGGGCAGTACAAACTTAGATTAAAAATGTCTGTCGAGAATTTCTGAAGCTCTTAATATTATAATCTTTATTTGTGTACTCACCAGATGTGGTCATAGTGACAAAGCAAGAGAGAATAATAAGTGTCAGACGAATATTCATGTCCCTCTGTCATACACACAATGTGTTTGATCAACATTAAAATGATTTGCTCTCTGCAGTCTTCCCATCTGCCCTAAATCAAGAGATAGATAGGAGGGCTTCTGATAACCACCAATCACACTCCCCATTACCTTTTAAGAGTAACAGAGGAAATCACCAAATATCTTCAGTGACAAATCAAATGAGAGATTTTCTATTTTCCTCATATATATCAAGAAAACGTCAGCATTGATGAACAGGACTCCTCCTCATAGACACTTCAATGAAGAGAGCCACTCAAGTTATTTGCCCAAGTTACCCAGCATTCTTGAGACTGACTGTGGAGAGAGGAAACACTTACAGAACCTTCAGCCTCATAATCTAACACCTACAGAGAAAAGATAAAAGCACTGATAACTAAATGCTGATGAATAACACTGATTACACAACACTGAGTTCACACATTAAAAATATTTTTTTACCATTATGAAATTCCGGCAACATTTTAAATTAATTTGTGATTGTAAAAACGTGCCCAAAATTACCAAATTGTTCTTTTCAAATTCCTGCTAACCAAGATAACTTATTTATCACAATATGCCAATAAAGATAAATGAAGTTAAAGCAATTTAAACCAATAATACCACTGTGCTGATATTCAATCCAGCAGCTCTCGTCTCCCTCTGCCATATACAGTCTGAGAATAATGATGAGCACACAGTTTAAACATCTCTGCTGCTCCCTCATAAACTGAAGAAAACTGATAACTCACAGCAGTTCTAAAGAAAGAACCAATCAAACTCTTTCGTTTTGACTTAGTAGTGACAGTGTAGAGAAAAACAAAAAAAAAGGCAAGAGAGCGGATACATTTATACAACTTAAATGAGATGGATTTGAGATAAAGGAAACAGTCCAGTATGCTTACTTGATACTTCAAGACATCTGCTGCTGGCACAGGAAACTAACTGCTCACCTCAAACACTTCTGCAGCTCTGCCTTTAAATTTGAAGTGAAATTAACATTTAATTTATCTGATTTTACCCAAAATTTGCATGAAATAATAAGTGGATTTTACAATACTGTACTTTAACTTTTACCTAATCCATCCATTCAATATTGCAATGCATTCATTTCACAGAAAAACATTTTCTTCTTCTGGAAACTCACTTTATTTTTGTAATCCGATTTCACTTTAAATGTCACTTTTAGTTTTGTTTTTAATTTTGCCTGCTAATGCAGGGAAATAACTGATTTCAATACGTAATGTAGAAATGCGAGATATGGATTAAAATGACTCATTATGATTCTGATTAAATGGTCAAATTAGCTACATAGAACACGCAAGTAGTCATCACGTATTGAAACACAAAAATAGCTAAATAAGATCCAATGCAGAACAACAAATTATCTACAATTATTTTAATGGACTGCGAGGAAAAAGACATCACTGGATGTTATCCATTTTTATTTTCACCCAACAAAAATCAATGCATTATTGCCAAATATCAGCAACCATATCACCCTGCAGCTCTCACCTGGTTGCCCACCAAATCTAAGCAGGGTTGAGCCTGGCCAGTAGCTGGATGGGAGACCTCCTGGGAAAAACTAAATTTGCTGTTGGAAATGGTATTAGTGAGGCCAGCAGGGGGTGCTCACCCTGCAGTCTGTGTGGGTCCTAAAGCCCCTGTATAGTGACAGGGACACTAAATCTGGGTTTCAGTGAGGCACTTACAAAGGAAGTGAATGGGTGCCAATATTTAAATGTTAAAATACTCACTTTTTCAAAAGTACAGCCAAAGACATAAACAACATATGTGTAAACATGATTTTATTGTGATAAAATAATTTACTAACCTTTTCTGTGTAAAGTCATAGCCAATTTTACAACTCTGTTGCCATGACGATGTAATGCCAACAAACCTTACAGTTATTGTAAATATGGCAATATAAACAACTTAACAGCTCAAATAATACACAAGTTTTAACAGAAGAATTAATTTAAGTGCTTTTATAAAATTATAAACTTCAAATTTCTGCCTTTGACCCCTTTTTTTTTTTTTTTTTTTTTTCATAAATTTGTCATGAAACCGTATAGAAAACCAGTGGACCAGTACATACTCGCACAATAAGCATTAATTATTTCTTGAATGGCCCCTCATACTGCAGAGATTGAAGCACTGATAACTAACTGCTCAAGAAATGGATCCAAAATCATTATTAAAATGTCGTGTTAGAATGTTAAACTCAACTATATCAGTAAATAGATGCTTGCCAAGGGCACAGTATTTAATCTAAACTCGATTAAACAAGTGAGAGGAAGGGTTAGGCTTTTTCTCTATATTGCAAACTCATTTCTATGATTATACTATGCCAAGTATACTTCAACTCTGCAAAACTGGTTTATTCCAGAAGATGGGGCAGAAAGACCATAATTCTCAAGTGAAGATAAATGTGTTCTTCACCTTCTGACCAGTATGGTGCCAATGTACAAAAATATATATTAATATGATCATAAAATTATATTGTTTTCAGATTGTTTGCCAATGAATTTATTCCAAATCATCTGGGATTGCCTATTATGTTTGCAACACCAGATGTGTGCAAAACTACTTTCTTCCACCAGGTGAAAGGAACAGACTAAGAAAACAGGATTTTCAATCTGACATTTCTAAAGTTTATGAGTAAAAAAAGCTTAAGAAGCCTGAGAATGCAGTTTGAAACAAAGCATCAAGCATAAACCCACATGTACTGTATATATTGTTTTTAAAAATGAGAACATGTCAAAGATTTAAAAGATTTTAACTGCTCATTTGTAATTTGTAATTTGTAAATTTCAATGAAATGTCAAAGGTGATGCAAACCGATTTATGCAAATAGGATAAAAAATAAAGGAAAAAACTATAATAAAAAATAATGAAAAGTTGATGGGGTCTCTTGGTCACTCAGTTCCTCCTAGTTTGATTGGATTCACCTCCACATCATCATAGTCTGTTATTAAAGAACAAGATCATCTTGTTATGAGTTATGATGACATCACATTTGTTAATTCGATTAAATCAGCAGCAGTTGCTTATAATAAACCATTGAATTTTAGCAGATGTATTCTAATCAAAACTAAAAATATAAGAATGTTCATACTATGTTTGAGACAATAAATCTGTTCTCCATTACCAAGAGAGAAAATTCCTCCACTGTTATTACAAGTACACCTTTTTCACATGGTTTATTTCTATTGTGGCAAGGTAGTATCAGGACTATTTCATCAGAGTAGAAATGTGTCAAATAAAGGATTTAAAATAAAGTGTCTATTTGCACCCGATGTAAATAGTATCTGCCACACAGTGCAGCAATTTGAACCCCAATAGTCTGGTGGAACCACAGAAATATACGACAAACTAAACAATATATGTTGCTGCAGTGGAGTGGGGTGTAAATATCGTGTGAATATGTACTGTTGTCCTAGCGACCGCAGTTCGAATCTGCCTTTTGTCCCACTCTTTTTCCCATCTGATTTCCTGTTTCCACTCTGAATATTTCCTTTAATACTTCTTAAATTAATAGATACAAATAAATATAAATGCTGATTTCATCGCAGTGATTTTGTCATTGTGAATGTCGGAGAGTGCAGAGAGACGTTTGATCAGGAGGCGGGGTCTGACGATCGCACTCATTCCCACTTGAAACCATGGTTACTGTAATAAAACCAAGGTTATTTTTTTCTAAGGTAAGGTTAAGTTTAGGTTAAGGGTTAGAAGTTAATGTAGTGTGCATGTGGGACTCTAAATAAACACAATAAACAGACTGAATGATAGAGTTTAAATATGGGTGCAAATAATATCTGCCACTATTTGCACTGATGTGAAAATAGCATCTGCCTTAAATAAAATACTGTTTATAGGACTCACCCATCAGGTTTCTAAAGCTCTGACCACTTGTGATGACATCATCATAATTCGGCTGACTGCCCAAAACAGACACAAATACATTATGTTAAGTGCTATAATAAAAACTTAAAAACGAATATAATAACTAATAGGCTGCACCCATTATTGTAGAACAATAAAATGTACACACATGTTAGGATAAGTGTTCTGTCCTGTGGTGATGACATCATCATACCTCTCATGGATGTCATCTGCAAAAATAAAACATGTTTTAATAAATAATAAAGCTTCATATCTGCAATGGGCTCCAGTTTAGAAGGGTGATATATACTGTATTAATAAACATACCTGCTTTAGTATCAGCATTCTGTTCTATGGGGATGACATCGTCATAGCTATCAAGTGCGTGATCTACACGTACAAACATTGAGATGCAGTCAAAACAAACTTCTAGAACAGATGATAATAATGATATGACAGAAGAACACCTGTTTCATAATCTGGTCTCAGTCCAGCAGTGATGACATCATCATAGTTATCTGCTGTGTTCTTCTTCACCATCTTGATCTCTTCTAGAATTGTTAAAGCAAAGATAATATTTTCAGAAATGACTAAATGGTCATGGGCACTAAAGGTTGCTAAATCAACTGTCAGTGTAATTATGTGATCAGAAAGACACTGACCTGTCAGCCCATTTGTGGGCTTGACATCATCATACTTGTCCATACTGGCAGATTGTGCTGAAGATGATAACACTAAATTAATATTATTAAAGATTGTGTTTGTGCCAAAAGGCAAAAAAGAAACAAAAATATATGCAAGGAATTTTGGAATTACACTTCACACATATCTTTGCTCTGAGAATATGCCTAATTTGTATTAGTTTCTTAGAGAAACAGTAAATGTCAATTAAACGACCCTCTAACCTGAGAGGAACTCGTCGGCATCTTCATACCCAGAATGATGTTCTTCAGAGAGGAAACTTCCTGAGAGTAAAATAATAAATAGACATGTTCATGATTCCAACTGAGGTTCAAATTCCTTGGACTGTGCAAATCATGTGCCACTGAGAACTGCATAATGAACAGAAGAACATGCATACAAACACACACACACACACACACACACACACTACAGACAAATACACAATGCTATATATACTCCAATATTGTTGTCTTCCAAAAAAATTAACTAAAGACACATGCCAGGTTACAAAACAGACCTACACACACACACACACACGCACACACACACACACACACGTACGCACACGCACACGTTGTGTTTCCATGTTTTATTTATACTGTACAAACTTTATATTTTATCCCCTAACCCTAAACCTAACCCTCACAGAAAACTTTCTGTATTTTTACATTTTCAAAAAACATCATTTAGTATGATTTATGAGCTGTTTTCCTCATTGGTACCAAAAAATGTCCCCACAAGGTCAAACATGTTGGGTTTTACTATCCTTATGGGGACATTTGGTCCCCACAAAGTGATAAATACATGCTCACACACACACACACAGACACACACAGACACACACAGACACACACACACAGACACAAACACACACACACACACACACACACACACACACACACAGACACACACACACACAGAGCTCTGTGTTTTCTTTGATATAAAGCTGTGGTCAGAGGCAGGACACACAACAGATCTATTATAGTTCAACTGATAGAATGTATCTCATCATTAGCCTACTCAGTCACATGGTTTTTAGGCCAACAGAATAAAGACAATAAAGTGTTAATAAAGAGAAACTTTTCACACATGTAAATGATCAAACTTTTAAATAATAAATAATATTTCTCAGATTACTTAACTCACCCCTCTGGGTGAAGTGACTGTGTCTGTTTGTGTGTCTGTGATCAATCTCCTCATAAACTGTTTCAGACAGAGTCCTGTGTCTCCACTTAGAGAGAGCTGTGAGAGAAGACAGACAAACCTGCAGTCATTTCACAAAACATGACTGATGACACACTGAATAAGACAACATTGAAGATACGATTTCACAAAAAAATAAAACATGCAGTTGGTGTCTTAGCTGATGGTGTTAGAATTGAACTCGTATGTTATGTTTGTATCTGTCGTACCTCTCCTCATCGCTCTGTTCTGATGAATCAGTATAATGAGTGGCAGTAAGAGCAGTAAGAGCACAGATACCAGAACAAACACAACCACTGGAGGGATGGAGAGAGAAGCTTCTGGAGGAGTTTGTGGAGGAGGGATTGATGTTGATCGCACTGGTCCCCTTTCTGTCCGTGAAACTGGAGGTAAAGCTGATGTTGCTGTGGCAGGAGTCGTGGACACAGACAAATCTGTCAATGTAAAAAACAAACACATTATTGTTTGAAATCATTGCCATCTTGAATATATATTACTTCAACAAATTTAATTAGCTCTAAAAGTTTCTAACAGTGTTACTTGTGTTAAGTATTTCAAATGAATGCAGCTCAGGTTTCAACACAGCGTAATAATCTCACCTGCACAGGTGAGTCCAGCGTCTTCTTTGTGTGAGCAGTCAGTGTGGTTATTTAGGGAGAGAGGACAGTCCCACAGGTGAATCTCATTCCCTCTGCACTCGACTCTGTTCAGCCACACAACACCTTCACCAGCACCAAAGGCTGCATTCCCATCAGCACTCAGTGCTGCTCCACAACCCAGCTGCCTGCAGACCACCTGAGCATCCCTGATATCCCACTGATCATCACAAACTGAACCCCACACAGCGTTATGATACACCTCCAGTCTCCCAGAGCACCGGCCCTTCCCTCCACTCAGTCTCAGAGGAACATGCTCTAAATAACACGTCACAGATGAGGAAACACATCAGAAACTAACAACATTATCGGCAAGTTGAAACTGAATTTAGTCTTTAAAATTGCAAAAAAAAAAAAATGTGTATTGAAATACAAATAGATAAACAGATATTTATATATAAAAAACAAATAATATTTTAAACCTGTTTGTTGTTAAAAAAAATCTTACTTGAACACTTTCTCTGAAGAGACGATTGTGAGGTGGAACATGAAAGACGACTGCGGGGAGACTCAGAACTCTCCTTCTCTGAGATTATTACATGATAAAATTAACAGAACTGAACAGAACATTAGGATATTACATTCATCAAATCTCTCAGTGCTTTATTTATTTTAGCTTAAAAATTTACTTTACCCTTTTCCCTAACCTTTACTTAACGTATCATTGTTTACTTGGTTTATTATTGTTTAATTAATACACTGCACATAAAATGTATGTTTTAAAGAAACATGACAACTGAAACCATCTTAAAATATTTAAACACCATCTTACCTGAGCAGGTGATTTGGGCCACTTCACCTTCAGCACAGTAATTCTGTCCCCAG
This sequence comes from Moxostoma hubbsi, assembly GCA_032164185.1. Classification (NCBI taxonomy): domain Eukaryota; kingdom Metazoa; phylum Chordata; class Actinopteri; order Cypriniformes; family Catostomidae; genus Moxostoma; species Moxostoma hubbsi. Next base: position 9,116,058 of record JAVLUX010000043.1, on the reverse strand, counting down.
GGTGATGATGGACACTGCCACAGATTTGAGTCATGTGGTCGACATTTCACTTCATCAAGCCAGTTTTGAGCTGATTTTACTCTTGATAACGAATCAGACTCAACACCAGATCTTCCACAGTTGAGTTCTTGACAGATCAGACTCGCTGTGTCTCTGTCCATCTGGTTCCAGCATACGTTACCCCACGATCCATTGTAGAAAACCTCCACATTCCCTTCACAGCCCTCAGTTAACCTGATCTCTCTAAACCCTAGATTAGAAAAGCATTGGAATCAACCTCAACTACAAACACACTGGATATTGCTAACCATGAGACACAAAAATATGCCTTTGAAATGTTCAAAATAATTTAAGTTAACGTTCAAATGACTGTTTAAATGTTAACCTGAGCACACAACTCCTACATCCTCCTTGTGTTGACAGTCATGTTTTCCCCCAGACCTGAGAAGAGCAGTTCAACAGGGACGTCTCATTCCCCTCACAGTTCACCTCATCCAGCCATATGGGTCCAGAACCAGGACCAAACCAGGCTGGTACCTGCTGGTTACTGAGGGCCACTCCGCACTGCAGCTGTCTGCACACCACATGGGCATCTTTAATATCCCAGGAGTCATCACACACTGTCCCCCATGAGCCGTTGTGAAAAACCTCCAGCCTCCCTGCACAGTCTCCTCCAGAAGCCACCAGCCTGATGGACTCATGACCTGAGATCAGTTATACAGAGAGAGAAAACAGTAATCGCACATGCACATTAATGACTAGTCCTGATAATACAATTGCCTAGCTATTGTTGTTCTGACCAAGGCAGGTGATTGACAGCTGTTGTGTGGAGTTGCAGTTGAGAGTTTGTGGAGAGGTACATTTCCCCAGATGATCTTCACTCCCAGAGCACTGGAAGCCCATCACACATACATGACTGTGTTCAGGACTGGATGAAGAGGAGCTGTAGAAGTTCAGAACAGAGCCACAGCCCAGCTGTCTGCAGACCACAGAGGATTCAGTGAGACTCCAGGAGTCCAACAGAACTCTCCTCCAGACTTGATGGATGTAAACTTCCACTTCCCCCTCACACTCTCTCTCTCCAGACAACCGCACTCGCCCATCATGAAGAGCCAGAGAGGAATCTGAAGAGAACATTTGAAATTTCAATGAGGATAATATTATAATATCATAAAAAAATACTTGGGTTGAAGAGTTTATTAAAACGTGTTATGAATCTTCTAAGAATAGCATGTCTAATAATAACATAAACAGCAGGGCGAAGTGTTCTTACTGGAGCAGATGACTCCAACATCTTGTTTATGAGAACGTTCAGCTCGACTCCATGAAGAGATGGGACATTGTGAGAGTTGTGTTTCATTCCCCTGACAATCAAACACATCAGCCCAGATTTCACCACTTCCCTCTCCAAACCAGTCCGATCCCACAACAGACACAGCAATCCCACAATTTAGCTGTCTACAGAGGACACTTGAAGCTCTCATATCCCAGCATGTATCACACACTGTGCCCCATTTGCTGAGATACTGAAGCTCCACTCGACCAGAACAAGATTCTGAGCCATTGACCAGTCTTAGTGCTGTGTAACCTGGATGTAAAACTCAGAGCTTATTTTAACAGAACAGAGAAATAAAACTCACTTAAATGAACATGTATGTTCTTGATGTATACAGTATATCCAAAGAGATGACAAATACTTATACTTAACCAGAACATTTAATCGCAACATCATTGTCATGGGAACAGCCGTTATTGCTTGAAAATTGCTGTGGACAGAAGGATATTCGGGACTCGTTGCCTCTACACTGAATCTCTTTTGTCCAAATCTGACCCTCTCCTTTGCCAAAAGCAGCTGCTCCCAGAACCTGTACAGGAGCCCCACAGCCCAGCTCTCTACACACAACCTCTGCATCCTGCTGGTCAAAGGCAGCAGCACACACTGAAAACAACGTCTTCACTTGCAGTATTTCTAATCTCCCAGAACACAGATGAGGTCCATCAACAAGTCTGGACTCTTTGTGCTCTGTGTATTTCATAAAACAAAACAGATAAAACATTTCATTCAGAGTGGCAAGTTTCAAAGCATAATTTAATACAATACAAATGGCACATTTTTAATTTGATGTAAATAGATAAAAATCACATTTGCCAAATTAGATTTGCCCTCTGCTATGTGACAACTGGATATTTTCAATAGGACATACAAGTTGTTCACACAGAACAAATTTGTTTGACAATGGATCGATGACCAAACAGTTGGAAAGGAATTTCCTTTAAATGAGCAGTTAAGGACATCAATCTCTTTTACCTGAGCAGATGACTCCAGCATCATCATTGTGTCCACAGAAGGGTTTACCAAACCCTGCTGATCCACAGTTTTTCAGCGAAGACTCAGATCCAGTACAGAATACACCACTCATCCAGACTGGTCCTGATCCAGGTCCAAAATAAGCTTTACCAAGAGCATCTACAGGTTCCCCGCAGTCCAGCTCTCTACACACCACTGCAGCATCAGCCATATCCCAGAGTAGACCACATACTGTTCCCCACTGTTCTCTATGAAGAACCTCCACTCTTCCAGCACAGCGACTGTTACCATTTACCAGTCTCACATTCCGTATGTCTAAGAAAAATACAGAGAGTGTGAGAGAGAATTACAAGTAATGAAAGAGACATATATGGACATATTTTTAAAATGTGATAGCCCACTTTGCTGTTGTGTTGTTGAGATTATGATGTAAAGGGTTATTTCACCCAAATAAAATAAAATACTCTTATGATTTACTAATCTTTAATCCATCCCAGATGTGTATGACTTTTCTTCTTCAGCAGAACTGAAGTGAAGATTTTTTCAAGCAGATTTCAGTTCAATTTGTCCATACAATGCATGAAAATGGGTGCCATCAGGCTGCTAGCTGTTTGACAGGCGTATTTAAGCAGCATAAAAGTAATCCACACAACTTCAGTCGATCAATGAATGTCTTCTGAAGCAGACGTCAAAGTTTAAGTAAACTTTAAATAGTTGCTTCCACTCAGCACTGTATTTCTGTTTGAAATTAACATATTTTTGCATGACGTTCGTTACTCTGTTGTATACAAAGTGCACACTTCCAAATTCTCACGTGAACGGGTCATTGTGCTTACATCACTGATGTGTCGACTACTTGCAGGAATCAGTTTTTTTAAGTTAATACATTTTTAATTATCTATTTATTTTTACACGAACCTATCGATTTGCTTCAGAAGACATTCATTGATCGACTGGAGTCATGTGGATTTCTTTTATGCTGCCTAAACATGCCTTTTGAACCATCAAACAGCCAGCAGCCTGATGGCACCCATTTTCATCCATTGTATGCACAAAAAGTTTAAATCTGCTTATAAAACATCTGGAATGGCTTAAAGGTATGTAAATCATGAAAGGATTTTAATTTGAGCGAACAAACCTTTTAAGAATAATAAAGAACAACCCATTCTCATATTAATTTTACACTCACTAGCACACAGCAGACCCTCATAATTTTCATGGGAGCAGGTGTGTTTATGTGGAGATGATGTTGGACAGAGGTGAATCTGAGATTCGTTGCCTCTACACTGAATCTCTTCTGTCCACATCTGACCCTCTCCTTTGCCAAAAGCAGCTGCTCCCAGCACCTGTACAGGAGCCCCACAGTCCAGCTCTCTACACAAAACCTCTGCATCCTGCTGGTCAAAGGCAGCATCACACACTGAAGCCCACGTGTTCTCATGAAATATCTCTAATCTCCCAGAGCAGCGAGTGTCTCCAACAAGTCTGACTCCTAAAAAGGATTTTTTTTTTATGGAAAAATAACAACATTTAATAACATAATAATAACAACATACTGCCAATATCTAACAACATACTGTAAATGCATAGTTGGTCAATCATTAAGCATATATAACATTGTTTAAAGAGCATTCATGTAAAATTTGAACATGAAAACACTTTACATCAATAGCACAATTATGTATGCAGGGTTTATTTAATATGGATCATCATCAGTGATATAATAATAAGTTGAGGTTTGGAAAAGCTCACCTGAGCAAATGACTCCTGCCTTCTTATCAGAACACTTGCCTTGATCTTTCTCTGTTATTGAACCACATTTCTTTAAGGTGGAATCAGAACCAGTACACATCGCTTTACTCATCGAGATATGTTCTGATCCTGGTTCAGACTCATCATCATTACTCAAAGCATCTACAGGCTCTCCACAGTCCAGCTCTCTACACACCACTGCAGCATCAGCCATATCCCAGAAATCATCACACACTGTTCCCCACTGTCCATTATGAAGAACCTCCACTCTACCAGCACAGGGATTATGACCACCAACCAACCTCACTCTCTTACGGTCTATAGATCGAATAGAGAGAGTGAGGAATAAAGAGAGAATGAGGGGAAAGAGATAGAAAGAGTAAAATGAAAGAATAAATGAGAAAACACTGTATATAATAAAATAAAAGTAAATCTAAGGATTATAAATGGTATTTAAAATATTAAATTAAAGGACATCTGTTCCAACCTGTGCACACCAGTCCAACACTGTTGTCATTAGCAGAGTTGTTTGCATGTGATGGTGAGGTTGGACAGAGATGAATCTGAGATTCACTTCCTCTACACTGAATCTCTTTTGTCCACATCTGACCCTCTCCTTTGCCAAAAGCAGCTGCTCCCAGCACCTGTACAGGAGCCCCACAGTCCAGCTCTCTACACACAACCTCTGCATCCTGCTGGTCAAAGGCAGCAGCACACACTGAAGCCCACGTGTTCTCATGAAATATCTCTAATCTCCCAGAGCAGCGAGTGTCTCCAACAAGCCTGACCCCTGAAGAAGCAAGAGATTACATACATAAAAAAATGCGCATGCCATTTATCTTAGAGCTGGAAATTATATAAATTTATTTAACTTTAGAGTAAATATTCCAAATATTATAAAATCAGGTGGATCATCTGTGCTGTAAAAAGTTTGGAACAGCTCACCTGAGCAGTTGACCCCAGCTTCATTACTATGATTATAACAACGATCAGTGAATTCAAGTGAACCACAGTCCTTTAATGTAGATTCTGACCCACTGCAGGACACACAATTCATCCAGATTGGTCCTGATCCTGGTCCAAATCGAGCACCACTCAGAGCATCTACAGGTTCCCCACAGTCCAGCTCTCTACACACCACTGCAGCATCAGCCATATCCCAGCCATGACCACACACTGTTCCCCACTGTTCTCTATGAAGAACCTCCACTCTACCAGCACAGGGAGTGTTACCACCAACCAACCTCACTCTCTTACTGTCTAAATATTCAGCAAAATGGATGAGGAACAAATACACATTGACGGAAAGAAAGAAAAACATAAGGGAAATAAAGATTTACACGATAAGAAACAAAACAAAAAAGTAATATATACATTTTTAATCTGGGAATAGAGATCTGAATCTTGAAAGAAAATTACTTCAAACCTGCACACATCAATCCAACACTGTTGTTATGAGAACAGTTGTTTGCATGTGATGGTGATGTTGGACAGAGGTGAATCTGAGATTCATTGCCTCTACACTGAATCTCTTCTGTCCACATCTGACCCTCTCCTTTGCCAAAAGCAGCTGCTCCCAGCACCTGTACAGGAGCCCCACAGTCCAGCTCTCTACACACAACCTCTGCATCCTGCTGGTCAAAGGCAGCAGCACACATTGAAGCCCACGTGTTTCCATCAAGTATCTCTAATCTCCCAGAGCAGCGAGAACCTCCAACCAACCGCACTTCTGTTCAAGAGGACACAGATCATTTACAGTAAATGGTTAACGGAAATAAAAACACTTGATGAATTGAAAGAGATTCTTAAATTCTTGATTCATACTGTGTCACATTTGGAACCTTTGAAACTACATTTTTAGCTACTATTAACAGGTAGGTCAACAATTCACCAATATTAACAGGAATGCCATCATATATCCACAGGAGTTCATATCATTTAACTTTTTGTGTCTTTTTGTTATTCATGGCTCAGTAATGTAAAATGGAAAAATATCCAACATTTAGGCATAAAAACATTGCATAGATATTTTTATTTGTATCTTAATATACAAAGAAACAATAAGAAAACAGTTAAGTTGAGAAATGTAGTTGGGAATTGCAGAATAAGAAGCTATTCTTTTTAAAGAGGAACATACAGTATTATGCATGTAAATGTATTCATTTTGCAAACACTTGAAAACATAAAATTGACGACAGTGAAAGAATAGTTGAAAGTTTTATTTTTAATTTTAAGAGTTATTTAACAGTTTTGAATAAATTGCTAATGGAAGAGATTAATCTTTAGATGTTTCCTGAAGGAATAAATGGTCTCAGCTGTTCGGATAGGGATGTGAAAATCATTCCACCATCAAGGAATGATGAACATTTGTGTGCTTCTTTGTGTACAGTATAAAGACCTGGTGAAATTTACAAGGATGAAATAAGTTTGGAGCAGCTCACCTGAGCAGATGACTCCGGCATCTTTTCCATGATTAGAGTCAGTGTTACCCCATTGTAATGCTCCACAGTTCTTCAGTGTGGACTCTGATCCAGTACACATTGCAAAAGTCATCCAGACTGGTCCTGATCCTGGTCCAAAATGAGCATTACGTAGTACATCTACAGGCACTCCACAGTCCAGCTCTCTGCAAACCACTGCTGCATCAACCATATCCCACATATCATCACTCACTGTTCCCCACTCTTCTCTATGAAGAACCTCCACTCTACCACTGCAGGTACTGTCACCATCAACCAACCTCACATTCACAATATCTTCTTTTAAAACAGACAAGAGGCAGAGACAGAGAGAGGGTAAGAAAGACAGGAGAAACAGGAGAACAGATGTGAAAATAAATCCACAAAACAGTACCTTAAGTACACATAAATGAGAATATGTGGCATATGGACAGTAGCATTATTTTAAAAAAGTTATACTTTACGTTATTGCATATAAATGTTTAAATTGATTTTTTTTTATTTTCTTCCTTGACCCTACATTTGTACCTACCAGCTGTGATGAGTTTTGCCAAAAAGAACAGAACCATAAGCATCAGAGAGCTCCCCATCTTCATCTGCTCCAAACAAACACTGTGTGATGATCAGCTCAGAACTCAGCACAAGTTTCTCCTCTGCTCACCCTGAAGAAAGACACTGAAGAAAGTGGCTCCTGTCAGTCCCCTAAAGAGCAGAGAGCAACCCAAATCTTCCAATCACACTCAATATTACCGTATTAGAAAGAACAGAGGAAACCACCAAACAACTTCAGTGACAAATCAGAAGAGGCATTTCTGATTTACACCATATATATAAAAATAACGTCAGCGCTGATGAAAAGGACTCCTCCTCCACCTTACAGAGACACTTCACTGAAGGCGCACGCATGCCAGAGGGAAGCTGAAGTCACATATCTTATGGGAGACTTAAAAGACTTAAAAGAGAGGAAACACTGCACCCTATAAATAGCATTGGAACACCTGCTCAGATAAAGACACTGATAACAGCTTACTTCAAACTTAGAATCAAACATAATACATGTTCTGATATTTAATAATATTAAATAAAAAAATCAAGGAAAAGTAAAAATAATATATTTATATAAAATATTTGTACTGTACATCACAAAATTGACTTAATCTTGGTTAATCCATGAATGCACTTACCAACAGTACATGACTAAACAACATGATTACACAAGTATGAGATAACAGTATTTTTTGATTGTTTGTTTGATTTAATTAAAAGGAGGAATAAAGAAAAAAATATAATTCAAACTTTGTTACATATTAAATCGTTGGAAAGTAAATAAGGCGCATGTATTTACAAGGGCAATACAAGTTTCAACCTGAAGATGGCAGTCTAAATTCTAATACCGATACTGACACTCCTCAATAATGTTTTATGAACATTCCAGGAATCATTCAGCTATTGAAACATATTACTGATAATCCAGCTTGTTATGTGGGTGAAAACTTAAATAGCACCCGGATATGTATAAGGATGGAAATTTAAAGGATGTCTTCATTGAGTCAAACAGTCTAACCCTATATGTTTGTGCTTTCTCAACATCATCACAGTCTGTTAAAAAGCAAAAATAAATAACTAAAAAAGTATAATAATCAGCATCTTCATATTATTTAATAATGTTGCCATAACAGTCATATAGTTGAATAAAGGCTTTTTTATCTTCACCATATGAGTGCCTTTGTCTAGGAGTTCCAATGAGCACCAGTAGCTATATATTTTTGACACATTTGAAGCACACTTAATTCTTTCTTTGTTTACACATATTATTCAATTATGTAATTGTATCAATATTTAAAACTAATTCCATTTAACCCTTGTGCAACCTTAGACATTTTTGTCTTTTTCATTTTTGTTATTTCAATCATTTTGGCTGTTAATGCCAATGGCATAAATTTTGCCAAAGATGTGTATTTTGGGATTTCAACCTCAGATCCTATAATATATCTATAATACAAAGTGTACACAAAATAGTTACAAGGACTATTTTAAGTTCTGCTAAGTTCCCCTTCTGTCATTCACTCAACATTGTGTTGATGTAGTGATACTACGGGTCGCTCTTGAAATCCCTGAACACCTCCCATTCTTTGAGAAAAGGCCAATGAGAATTGGTGAGTGGAATTTGCATGCCACTCCCCCTGACATACAGGTATAAAAGAAGCTGGAATGCCCACTCCATTCAGATTTTTTCTTCGGAGCCAAGAGGTTGTACTAACAGCGAGCTGATTAATACTGCTGTTCCATTCACCTCTTAAGAAGCGTATGCTGTTGGATATACGGCCCATTTCCAGTGGCTTTCTCTCCATCTGCATGACAAGTGCCCCTGTGGTAGACCTGAAGGACACGTAATTTCACGTCTCGGTTCTACCTCTACACAGACCCTTTCTACGGTTTGATTCCGATGGCTAAGCGAATCAGTACAAGGTCCTACCCTTTGTCCAGTTCCTGTCTCCTCGCGTCTTCACGAAAGTCGTAGAGGCAGCTCTTGCCCCGTTAAGGGAAGTGGACATCTGCATACTCAACTATCTCGATGACTGGCTGATTCTAGCACACACTCGATAGTTGCTGTGCACACCCAGGGATTTGGTGCTCAGGCACCTCAACCGTCTAGGGCTTCGGGTCAACTGGGAAAAGAGCAAGCTCACCCCGGTTCAAAGCATCTGTTTTCTCGGCATGGAGTTAGACTCGGTCTCAATGAGCGCGTGCAGTCGGTGCTTAACCATCTGAAGTCATTCAGGCGGAGGACAGCGGTTCCACTGAAAAAATTTTCAGAGGCTCCTCGGGCATATGGCTTCCTCAGCGGCAGTCACGTCGCTCAGGTTGATACATATGAGACCGCTTCAGAACTGGCTTCGAGTAGCTATCACGCCGCTCTGCCACCACTTATTCAGCACTTGCATTTCAATGGGCAGGAGTTCCCCTACAGCAAGTGTCCAGACGTATCGTGTTAACCACAGACGCCTCCAAACTGAGCTGGGGCGCTGTGTGCAATGGGCATGCAGCCGCTGGTTCCTGGTCAGGACTGTGACTGGGTTGGAATGTCAACTGCCTAGAGTTGCTGGCTGTACTACTCAACCTACAGAGGCTATTGCTGTTGATCCAGGGCAAGCGTACGCTCTCGTTGCATGTCTCAACTCACCAGCCATCTCCTCCTCTGGAGTCAGCAGCCACTGAGGTCACTGAGGGCAACTCATATCCTGGGCAGCCTCAACGTCACAGCAGATGAGCTGTCACAGCAGGCAATGCTCAGCAGAGCGGAGTGGAGACTCCACCCCAAGAGGATCCAGCTGATTTGGAGTTGATTTGGCAAAGAACAGGTAGACCTGTTCACTTCCCGGGAATCCTCCCACTGCCCGCTTTGGTATTTCTCTGATGGGAGCACCCCTAGTCTGCGCAAATACACATTCCCCCAGTGAGCCTTCTTGCACAGACCCTGTGCAAAATCAGGGAGGAAGAGGAACAAGTCACCCTTGTGGCCCCATACTGGCCCACCCAGACCTCACGCTACTCGCAACAGCACCTCCCTGGCAGATTCCTCTGAGGAAGGTCCTTCTTTCTCAGGGATGGGGCACAATCTGGCACCTGCGCCCAGACCTCTAGAACCTCCACGTCTGGCCCTTGGGCCATACCACCAGTAGTGGTAGAAATCTCTCAGGCCAGAGCTCCCTGTACAAGGCAGCTTTATGCCCTTAAGTGGCGCCTGTTCGCAAACTGGTGTTCTTCACAAGGCGAAGACCCCTAGAGATGCACAGTCAGGTCAGTGCTTTCCTTCCTGCAGGAGAGGTTGGCTGTCCCCCTCAAACTTGAAGGTATACGTAGCTGCTATAGCCACACCATGATGCAATGGACGGTAGGTCCCTAGGGAAACACAACCTGATCATCAGGTTCCTCAGAGGTGCCCGGAGGCTGAATCCTCCCAGGCCATGCCTCTTCTCCTCATGGGGTCTCTCCGTGGTCCCCCAGCCCTGGCATTGCGGTGTCCAGTGTGTGCTTTGTGCACCTACTTGGATCGAACGCAGAGCTTTAGACACTCTGAGCAGCTCTTTGTCTGCTTTGGTAGACAGCGGAAAGGGAACGTCGTCTCTAAACAAAGGATTGCACACTGGATCGTGGACACCATTGCATTGGCCTACCAGATCCAGGCCATGCCTGCTCCCTTGCTGGTTTGAGTGCACTCTACAAGGAAAAGGACTACACACTCACCCTGTCAGAGCTCCTCTGCCCCCGGTCGCTGTGTTTGTAGAGTCCCTCCAACATTATGAATTATATGATATTATACTTTCATTCCAGAGCCCTGGCTTCAAAATTTATATTTTTTTATGTTTTCAACCATTTGGCACAATTTTACTCATGTTTAGTCTATGGAGAAAATACATGCATTTTTTCCTTTTTTCTGTATGTTGTATTATAGAGCACGCCAATTTAATAAATGATGGTGCTAAAATTGTGTGTGTGTGTTGGTATGAATGTCAGAGTGTGTTTTGTATGTGTGTATTGAAGTGTGTAAAAACAATAGTGGCATTATGTTAAACAAACTGGCATTTAAGTATTTGGTAGCTATGATCAGGACTGATGTTGGTTAAAAAAAATTACTCTAATAATATTAATATACAATATTCTTATGGCAATTTTTTGATGCAGACATATTTTTGCCTTTAAGGACCTCTGAGTAACTTTTTTAAATTGACACACATAAGACAAAAAAAATAATTCAAATTAAAATGCATCGGTCAAGATGAAAGATGTCTGAGCACATAATTTAATGACGTAAAAAAAGTTTTTGATAATCTACCTAACGTGTCTCATACCTAATGTGTTTTTCAAGAGTCATCCTGAGCTCCCCTGATACACACGTGAAATACATAGAAAAATTATTATTATTATTATTACACCGCATGAATCCATGAGATAATTGATGGAATAAATATTGCATATGTTTAATAATCATGGAACAAGAAATGAAAACTAATGCAGTTCTGTGTGACTAACCCATTACATACTAACTGCATACTAACATAACTGCAGGATTTTTATTAAATGTTGAAGTTTAAATAACACAGACTGATGACTTCAACAGATGCATACACCACAGCCTTGGAGTATACGGTAGGTCTGTCTTTAAAGTTTTACCTTTAGGTATGTATATATATATATATATATATGCCTATGGAGAAAATTTTACATTTTTACTTCCAGAACCCAACTGTTATACTCAATTTTTTTGTATGCATGGAATACTCAGATGACCTACTTCCTTTTCCAAAATGTGCAGAATTACAACAAGAGTACACTGCATGATGAAGAGTTTCAGACAATGCAATGTGCTCAGCATGACCTTCAATTTCCGGTTTAACAAATAAACCAGAAACCGCATCTTCATTTTCAACATTTCTTTTTTGACTCATTATTTTAAGACAATTTTACACAAAACTGTATAAAAAAAAAAATTCAAAATAACCATATTTAATATTCCCAAGATGATAACCAGGTGCAAGCCAATTGAGATTGAGATGTTTTAAAAAAACTAATAATAGATGAACATCAGCTGTCATCTACAAATGAAACATGTCAAAAGCCCATACAGTTACAAAGAATAACACACTTCTCAAGCATGACATTGATGGAGGAAACTGACTTTAATATTTCTGAATTAGATTTCATTTACTGAAGCAGTGAATGGAGTCTGTAGTGGGTCAGAACTGTAACACTGATGTGCCCCATAATTTAAATTTAAAAGTGACCCATTGATCTTCAGATCTTCAAGAGGTGTTGCTTGTGGATTTCTCTTCATTTCTCACTTTCTGAATTTCTGCACACATAATTCATAGATAATGCAACTCAATAAGACACACCCCTTTGAGTTTCTCTGTGATCAGTCTCCTTATAAGAGATTATTTTGATAATCGATTAATCTTTGGTTATTTCTTCAATTAATCAGTTCAAAAATATTTCCAGTGTTTTGTTACAACAGAAATGAAAAAGGGCATAATGATTTGTTCGATTTACGGAACTGAATTTACGATTCTATACTCTCACAAATGTTTAAACAAAGCCTTAATCATGAAAAGTTAATTTATTATTATTATTACTTTTAGGACATATGCAAAACATTTAATTTCCTTGTAAATCTTAACTAAAAGTGCTGTTCATTCAAATTTAAAATGATCCATATGGAGTGGTACAGCCCAGCAGAGGGCAATGGTGACACCAGAATATAAATATTAATAATTCTGCCCAGCTAAAAATATTTTAAATGAATGTAGTAAGTTTTAAAATAGGATTGACACTGGTTACATATTTCTAAACTATTCTTTTCAAAAATACATTTTAGAGTATGCTTATCCAGTAAAATCCTGTTTGTCACAGAACAAATTTACTGATGAAAACAGGCATTACAATGGCATAATCTGAACTATCAAATATCAGGACCCTTGGCATTATTATTATATTCATCACATTCATTCATACATTTTAATATAGTGCAATCATTTGCAAGCACAGTGAAGATTCACTCTTGCCTACACACAATTTGTTAATCAATTTCATTAAAATTCTTTGTTCTCCACAGACTGCTGCCCAAAAGCAAGAGGGCTTCTGATAACAACCAATCATGCCCCCCTTTACCTTTTAAGAGTAACAGAGTAAATCACGAAATATCTTCAGTGACAAATCAAATGAGAGATTTTCTATTTTCTCCATATATACCAAGAAAACGTCAGCATTGATGAACAGGACTCCTCCTCATAGACACTTCAATGAAGAGAGCCACTCAAGTTATTTGCCCAAGTTACCCAGCATTCTTGAGACTGACTGTGGAGAGAGGAAACACTTACAGAACCTACAGCCTCATAATCTAACACCTACAGAGAAAAGATAAAAGCACTGATAACTAAATGCTGATGAATAACATTGATGACTCTTCAGCTCACACATTAAAATAACGTTTTTTACCAATATAAAATCTGCCAAACTTTAAATTCATATGTTACTGCAAAAATGTGCACAAAATGAGCAAATGCCTGATAACAAAAAGAACTGCATCACTGCAATATGCCAAAAAAAGTGAAATGCAGATTTAAACCAATAATACAGTTGTGCTGATATTCAATACAATAGCTCTCCATCTCCTGCCATATAAAGTCTGAGAATATTGTCAGGTCCTAGCCTTTTGGGGGCCCTCAGCAAACTTTGTGTGGGGGGCTCCCGTCAATATGTTCATAAAACTACTTATGTCTTTGACAGTGCGGGGGCCCCCTGGCGGAGACCAATCAAACACTCTCTGTTGACTTATAAGAGTGAAGAGAAGACTCACAAATGCCAGAGAAGAGATACATTTTTTCAACTTAAATGAGAAAGGTTTGAGAGAATAGAAAAACTACAGTATGTTTTCAGTATCAAGTCATCTGCTGCTGATACGGGAAGCTAACTGTTGACACATCAGCAGCTCTGCCTTCAATACACACAGATATAAAGCATATACCCCTCGAAAAATTGGAAAAGAGATCAACAATAAATAAATGTTGCTTCTGTCTAGAAACTCACGTTTTGGACCAGAACTTATGCAGGTAGAGACAGATTGATTTCAATATACAGCTTTAGAAATTACTCATTATTAATGAGATTATCAAATGGTCATTATCAGCTACAAAGAACAGGAATATTGAATCATCACAAATGTTCTCTTTATTGTGGTCAAATGTTTCTTGACAGAAGAAGACATGAAACTCGAACCCCCCACCCCACCCCACAGTATATACAGTATGAACAGACTTCTAAAGACACTGTTGGCTTGTCATTAGCAATAAATTATTTTCTGGGGATATTTTTTTAAGGGATTAGGTTTGGGAAAGTCATGATTGGCAGTAGACAATGGCTTCCATATTGCCTTGTTGTCTTGAACACAATGTTCTGCTCAGTGGAGCTCATGGTTATCAATGATGAGGTCATCACATAAAACCCTGCAGCTGTAAGTGATTCGGTAAAGCCATCAGAAAAATCACATACAACATTTACCTCTCGTGCAGAGTTCTCAGGGGTTTCATTTATGTTCTGGTCACAGTGATAGCCTACATAGCTGCTTCAGCTCAGTTCTTGACCATGAAATAAGACAAATACACATAGATAAATCTTTTCTTCTCAAGGTTTGTTGAATGTAAGTTTAACTCCAGAAGTCTTCACTGATGCCCTGCAAGGATCTTCAAAAGCAAACTTCGGTTTGATCATCATATGCCTCCAGTGGGTGCAGTTCATTCTCAGTATACCCCTCCTGACCCAATAATCAATCTCAAATTTTTTTTTAGTATTAGAGCCCATTTGAGCTCTTGGTTTGAGCTGAATTCCACAAGACATGATAAAAACGTACTGTAGGAGTTCCAACACCACAAAACCCTCCAGTTCAAACATGATCAAATATCTGCTGGGTTTAAGGCAAAAGATCATGACCCTGTAGTTTGTAGGCCCCGTTTCTGCATGACATTCCAGAGTTTGTTGAGGTTGGACTGAGTGATGAGGTCATCTGGTTTGAGCTGCAGAGCACGGAGGTAGTTGCTCTCTGCCTCCTTCAGTTTCCCATTAAGGTGGAGGATAGCCCCAAGATTCATCAGAGCAGCGGGATGCTGAGTGAAAGTGAGAGTACAGTACACAGATTACTTTCCCACCATAATTTTTTACAACATCTGTGTATCAGATTTCAATTTTCAATATTCGATCCTTAACTAAAAAAATATGCATTTCTGAAGAAATAACACAGAACTACTCATAAATATCTGTTAATATAACTCAAATCTTTTAAAGGCAGAAATGATGTGGTCACTGACACTGCCTTAGTTGGTGGCCATGTCAGTAGCAGCAGCAACTAAATTAACCACTAGGGGCAGCACTAAGGCAGTTCAATTATTTTAGCCTCTTGACTAACAGCAATGTACCATCAGCCATTTGGGAATTGATTCCAAAATTAAATTGAACAATTGAATTGAACTCTGCACTATTTAGAAGTTTTGAGTTTTGCAAAGAAGCTTTAAATATTTGGAGTCATAGTTAAGGCGAGAATACTCATTTAGATATTTATTTTTTTAGTTCACAAGACTATAATTACTAATAAAAATCAATATTTGAGATTTGTGTTAATGTTTAAACTTTAATGTTTATTGTTACACTGTAATTTCTGTTGTTGAGCATAAATGCATTACAGTAATCAATGGACACATGAATAACATCTATGAAAAATACCAACACAGTGTTAAATGTCACTAACACCTAGCAGCTCATTCAAAAAAAATTTTTTTTCTAAATATATTTTACCAATGTCATTTTAAAAATACATTATTTGCAGTCGGAAATGATTATTTAGTTGAGATAAAGTGAGTAATATTCAGCTGGTCAGACTGAGATGACTAGTGTCTTCATCTTGTTAGTGTACATCTTTTCAAAAAATGTCACCTGTTCCATCATTTTTTGTCCCTTTGACCCAGAAATACATTGTGTGTTAGGCAAAAAGAAATTCAAAAATTCTTTGAATAGACATATAATAAATATATCATTTGAAAAAGTGTTTTTTTATTTACGTGCATGAAATTTTCCTTATTAGTGCATGAAACTCAAAAAATGTGTTTCTGGGTCAAAGTGACTCAAAATAATGGATTTTTTTTTTTTAAATAGTATTCTATTATTACTATTGGTTTCTGTTTAAAAAACTAGAAGAAAAAAATGTGCACCTTTAAAGGGATAGTTCAGCCAAAAATGAAAATCCTCTCATCTTTTACTCATCCTCATGCCATCCCAGATTTGTATGACTTCTGAAAAATAAATCCAGTGGCTAAATCTATATCTTCAGAACCAATGTGATAGGTGAGGATGAGAAAAAATAAAAAGCCTTTTTTATACTGTAAATCTACACTTTCACTTCCACATTCTTCTTTTGTTTGTTTTTTTGGCTGGTTGGGGCTGGTCAAAGGTAGAGATTTATGGTAAAAAAACTACTTCTAGTATACCATGCTCTCAAATCATAAATTACTAGGTCATTATTGCTAGTTCAAAATTCCTAATTTGAGGGGATGTTTTTTATATCCTCCACCTTTATAAAAAGAAAAGAAAAAGGAAGGAAATGTTATAGTTTGGAAAGACCTTCAGCAGGTACACCTGTACCCCTCCAGCTGTGAGCCAGGTGTTCTAGATTAATGCATTTCCTATTTCAGACCCTCAGTATTTTCTTTATGGATAGGACACTGGTGCTAAGTGGTGCTGAGAAACACGTTTAACATTTATGCAAGGCACTTGTGTAATCGTTCAATTATGTGTTGTATTAAATAATAATATTAATATACAAAATGAAAATTGCATTAAATACCAATTGGTTTGTACCCTTACTATTTATAATACCTGTGGCATATAATATATATTCCCATGACCCCAGTTCCTTGACCTGGCTTCCACATGTCTTGGGTTGACTTCTGCCACAGCATATGAACATGTACATATCAAGCAGTTTTAGGAATATAGAGTATCATGTTCTCTGCACATATGTACTTCGCAATTCAAAAGAATCTGCATGCTCATTTTAAGACACCTAACAAGAGAGTTAAAGATAGTACTTACATCAGGTCTTATGTCTGCTGCCTTCCCATAATACCTCTCAGCTGCCTCATTCAGACTAGCCTGCCTGTGGAGACACACATACACATTAATGTAGTCTATAATGGTTGTTGTTATATATATATATATATATATATATATATATATATATATATATATATATATATATATATATATATATATATATATATATATATATATATATACTGTATATATATATATATGATTTTGATCCTCAAACCATCCTTGTGATTATCTAATCAGCCAATCGCGTGGCACTGCAGTGGATAAATTCATGCATATATGGGTCAGGAGCTTCAGTTAATGTTCACATCAACCATCAGAATGGTGAAAAAAATGTGATCTCAGTGATTTGGACTGTGGCATGTTTGTTGGTGCCAGATGGGCTGGTTTGAGTATTTCCGTAACTGCTGATCTCCTGAGATTTTCACACACACAACAGTCTCTAGAATTTACTCTAAAACAATAAACAATAAACATCCAGTGAGCGGCAGTTCTGTGGACAGAAATGCCTTGTTGATGAGAGAGGTCAACAGAGAATGGCCAGACTGGTTAGAACTGACAAAGTCAACGGTAACTCAGATAACTGCTCTGTACAACTGTGGTGAGAAGAAAAGAATCTCAGAATGCTATATACAGACCTACACAATATTAGGCAGGTGGATTTAATGTTGTGGCTGATATATGACACACTGTATAATATATATAATCCACCTTTTCCTGAATGCAGAAGTGTTCCATGATCCATAACAGAAGCACGTTTTCGTTTTCCAGTCTCCAGTGTTTTCACTCGCATCAGTGTATGTTTTATATGATAATGTGATATTTAGCGTAATAAATTTGTCAAAATCGGCAAATAATTAATATGCGGCTCCATAGTGCCGATACTTTACGGAGTCCTGATTACCATCTTTTGATGGCGCCTCACCCATAAAAATGGGTAGATGGCATGAAGCGATGGCCCAAGGTTAGTCACAATTATATCATTGATTACTTCAAGTTGTTATGACAGCCAACATCTGCACAAGTTGAGCCTGAACACATTTGTACCCCAACTAACACATATAATGGTTGTCGTTCTCCATCTGGATTGCTCATTTTGGTACATTTTGCACTGCTTCTTATGGAGACCGGAAGCAGAGTAATGCCCAGTGACAGGGCTGTAGATACAAACCATAAGAGCTTCCTACAGGGAAAGCATTGCAGCTCAAACTGCGGAGACGCACATACCTGAGCATATGAGCAGCACTGAACACCACGTCAAATTCCGAACTGTCCAGCTCTGCAGCTTTCTCCGCCATCATTGCAGCCTCTTCTAGACGAGACTGTTCCAACAGAAACTGACCTGAGAGAGAAACAGAGGAGCTCACCGGATGGAAAACAACCCAAACAGAGCAGGCCAGAACCCCAGGTCAAACAGCCTGAGATAATTCCAGATATTCAGAACAAGCATCCAAAAAAGAGACACAAATGCAGACAGAGTACAAGTGGTAGATGAGGAAGGACATGAGGTACAATGAACTTCTGGTGCAACAGGACACACTCAATTCACTGATAAGTATCAGCAATAAGGACGGACATGGTTTTGCGAGAGATTGGAAAGGGTTGTTAACATATGTCATTGCCCATATGCTCTCGGATCATTAAGAATCACTGTGGTATTTGTGGTTGTACTGCAAGAAGTTGTGTCACGGGAATGCTCCTGTGCTGATTACTGTATTACTGACTGTTGTTTTGAAATCACACAACAAGAAAAGAACAATGGTGAGGAAACCTACCGTAATGCATATAGCAGTTTCCTTTAGTAGGATCCAGCTCTATTGCCTTTTGGAAGTAATGCTCCGCTTCAGACTTCTTTCCCTGTGGAGTAATCAAGAAATCAGTACACCAGCACTGTTATTAATGAAGAGAGGCAGTTATAACCAGAGGTTCCTTTGAATTTACTCTAAAACAATTAGGCGATATCAAAGTCTGCATATTTAAAACCCTTCTGTACAGTTACAAAGTATGAGTATATTTGTTTGTGCTTGAGTGTGTGTCTGTCTTTAATATGCAATTCTCTCATTTTCTTTATGGATCAGTGCTGATTGCTTCCATGTTGGTGTTACCTTTGCAAATATTCTAGTTAAAGCAGTCAGGCTTTATTAGATTTGCCTCATTAAACGGTTCTCTGGAAAGCACTTGAGATAAGAGGATAAATAAATATCATGGAAACGATTGGCTTTATTTTTGAACTGTCTCAAATAAACCATTTTTATCAAATGTATAGGCCTACAATACCTCATGTCAAATATCAAAACCGTTAAATGGCTTTGGGTTTAAATCCAAAAGGGTAATCCAAATTGTTTCAGCCTCAGCCCATGATTTAATCTATCAACTAAACCATTAAATAAGCGGAGCAAGTTACACAGTCAACTGAAACAGTTTTAGAGTTCGTTTTCACTCAGTAAATGTCCTTCCCCTACAACTCAAAGACAGAGACAGCTTCTATAGGATATACATAGGACAAAAAAGTAAATATTCAAATAAATATTCCAGAGTCAGATTGCACGTGAGGCTGGCAAATCTGGCAAATGAAAACTGCTTTGCAATTATTATTTTCTTTAAATCTACATAAAAAAAACGTCTGACATAATACATGATATAACTGCAGTCATTTTTATGTGACGCTCCCTTGACTGTTTTATGACCCAGATGATACACTGAAGTTGTTCAGAAGGTGGTCAAAAGTTCACCAATAACCTGTTTTCAATAAGACAGTAATTAGATTAAATGGACTGCCTGGGGTTTGGTGCAGAGTTGGGAGGAGTTTAGGTCTGGACTTTTGACCAGCGGTGTTGGGACACAAACCCAAATCAGATTAGTGGGAGGATATGAAATATCACATCCTGGAGGGGATGCAGCTGTCTGACCTTTCTTCATCACCCCTCTCCATTTACATCATGGTGTATGTGATTGTAATGTCTTATTCAGGACAGCAGTGTTAGTAGAATACTACTAAAGAAAGGGATGGAATAAAATGGGGATATTTGTGTGTCCTACAGGTTTAAAAAAGTCCCATTGCATCTGATATGGGTGTTGATGTGTGAGAGATATCCCTTTCTAACAGCCTTCTCAAGGACAAAGCAATTATTTCTATCTTCAACACTAAAAGCCTTTTGAAAGGTCATCTACCACTCAAAATATTGGCCATTCTTCATTGTCTCCTTATTTCTAGTTTTTAAATGCAGCCTCAGTTACCACTCACTTTCACTGTATGGAAAGAGATGTAATGAAAGTGAATAGTGACTGAGGCTGTCAGGTCATACGATTCTGCCTTTTGTGTTCCGCGTTAAAAAAAGAAAGTCATATGGGTTTAGAAACAACATAAATTTGAGTCAATTATGACACAAAGGTAATTTCTGAATGAACTATAATTTAAATGTAAATAGCATTCATTTGCACGGTATCTTGCCCCCATCACAAAAATATCCACCCTGAGACCTTTACAATTATACTAAAAATTCTAAATTGTATTTGACCAAAAACTGGAGGTTTAATCCTTTTGTATGGCTGTTTCAATGTTTAATTGATGGATCAAGTAGTGTTGAGTGTAATAAATAACCATGACCAGGACAGAGGTTCATTTCAGATTTCAGAAGAAACTGAAGATCTACTGTAATGCTCAGAGGGGTCATATTTATCTAGTTAACTTACTTTGATAGACAGCAGTTTTCCATAAGTCAGGTGGGCAGGAATGTGGTCAGGTTTGGCCTTCAGTGACTCTCTGTACCAATGGTCTGCATCTTCTAGATTATTCAGCCTCATATAGGCCTCACCTGTGGGGTCAAAGTCAGAAGGAACATCTAACATTACCCAAAATGACCTGCTTTTCGTGTCAGCACATCATAAACTTTCAACTGCAAAATGAGAAAACAATGTCATGGGATGAGTTTGAGGAGATATGGAAGACAATTCCAGATATGCTCAGAGCAAAGTGATTCATAGTCACGAGTCTTTCTGGAATGTTTGCAGCTCTAAACCCCCCCAGAAATATTCCAACCAGGTGTGCGCCAGATAAGACAGCTGTAGTCTGTAACCTAGACACGGCGAATAACATGTGTGACCCCGAACAACAGAGTTTACCAAACTATTGGTGAATTTCATTATTACTGTATAACGCTTGGTGGTGCTGACATCAGGAATGTGGGGTCATCTAAAATAGAATGTACAGCCTCTTCATCAAACTTCAGCTCTTAACTCCAGTATCATTCATACAATCCATCTGAACAAATATGTTCTCCTGGCTTCTCTTCTCCCTCTGTGCTTTGGGTTGCCCCGTATTTGATACTTTTCTCGTCTCCCTGTTTTTGCTACCACTCATCACATTTCTGGATTATGGCTGCATGGTCCTACGATAGTACGATATACTGCTGGTGCCACAGTATATTTTAAATTGTAGTACTGTTAATATGGTAGTAATGTAAAGCGTGGTAAAGTTATGTTGCATGTGTAGAAGTAAATATTATTTTCGCTTGAACCTTCATTTGAATCAGACCTATAATGTCTTTTTGATGAGACCGGGAAAACCCATCTGCCGCCAGTGTCTACATAGATTTCCAAGGGGGAATCAACAGCAAGCTTTTTAAACACCTTCAGCCACATCACACAGCTTTAGCAGAATACACACGGGTTAGTGCCACTTCATTTAACCTAAATGCCTTATCTTAACATTTACGGATTTACCATTTCTCGGAAAAAACGAATGCACTCATTTATTTTTTTCCAAGTACAAATGCATGGTGGTGGTAACTTCACACTTATGCAGATCAGTTTGATCACATCTCTGAGCTGTGCAATCATACCGGTGTGTGTGTGTGTGTGTGTGTGTGTGTGTGATCTGTATTTGCGCTGCTTTTTACCAGAAGAGAGGGGCTGAAGCGGTTGTAATCTTTTCAATGTAATAATATCTTTATTTGTATTTTAACAACATGCCGTTTGAACTGGCTGTTATTACAGTTGAAGACAACATGATTAGCCCCCTTTGAAATATTTAGTTATTTTTCAAATAATTCCAAAGTGCTGTTTAATGGAGCAAAGATTATTTCAACATAGCATTTCTAAACATAATAGTTTATTTGGGCAACTTGGAGTGTTTATAACACAAATAGAAACAAAATTATAACCAAGAATAAAAAAAATCTACAGGTCAAAATTATTAGCCCTCTGATGTTAATAGTCAATAGTGTAACCCTTTTGCTTGATAACAGCCTTAGTCGTTTGTTGTAGTTCTCAACAAGTTTTAGGCATTTCTCCTGAGATGTTGCAGCCCATTCCTCCTTAGCAAATCTCTCAAGCTCCTCCAGATTTGTTGGTCTCCTGGCATGGACTCTAGTCTTCAGTGTGGCCCACAGATTTTCTATGGGATTCAAGTCTGGGCTTTGTGCAGGCCTCACTTTGCTCGCTTGGAGGTAGTTCTTCACCAGAAGTGAGGTATGCTTTGGGTCGTTATCATGCTGGAAGACGAAATGTTGACCCAAACCAAGTTTTGTTGCAGATTGCCTGAGGTTGTCTTTCAAAATCTTCTTGTAGTCTTCCTTTTCATGATTCCTTCAACCCTGATGAGATTCCCAGTTCCAGATGCACCGAAACATCCCCACAGCATTATACTCCCACTGCCATCTTTCACTGTGGGAATGGTGTTCTTTCTTCAAACATAGGCAACATCTCTATGGCCAAACAGCTCTAGTTTTGTCTCATCTGACCTAAGGACACATTTCCAGTATGCATAATTTTTCTCTAGGCTGTCCTTTTCAAACTTCAGTCTAGCTTGGAGTTGTCTCTTCTTCAGAAGTGGAGTTTTTCTTGGTCTGCAACCTCGCAGTCCATTCCTGTGCAAGGCTCTAGTGACCGTCTTCGTTGAGGCATCAATCCCAGACGCGGCTAAATCATTCACTAGTGTCTTGGCAGTTGTTCTTGGGTCTTTAGAAACCTCTCTCACCAGTTTTCTTTCCTAGATTTTTGAAATCTTTCACTTTCTGCCTCACTGTGTAACCTTCTCCTGCTTTGTGAGCATTAACAATTATTTTTCTCAAGTCTAAACATATTTTTTTTTTGTCTTTGCCATGATGACAGTTTTATATTACTTCACTAGTTGTTTTGCAAGATCCTAATCCTCAGTTTGAAGTGCAATTTAAAGGCTTGGGGGATTAATTGGGTTAATTAGGCGAGATAGGTTAATTAGGCAAGTCATTGGATAACAGTGGTTGGTTCCGTAGCCAATCAAACAGATCATTTCTTAAGGGGGCTAATAACATTGACCTTAGCAGTTTTTTTTTTTTCTTGTTTTTTTTTTTTAAATAATTATTTTATTCCAGGCAAATTGAAATAAATAACGCTTTCTCCAGAGAAAAAATATAATAAGAAATACTGTGTTAAAATCCCCTTGCTCTGTTAAACGTCACTTGGGAAATATTAGAAAAAGAATTGAAATATCATAGGGGGGCTAATAATTTTGTCTTCAGCTGTATACAGTGAAGTTTTTTCATCAAACTAAGAATATATAGGGTAACAAGTTAGTCCATTTGAGCCTTCTCCAGATCAACCATAAGTTATTTTCATCGCTTCCGGAGCAACAAGTAGAATGGCTGGTTTTAAGAACCACTATGACAAACTGTGTTAAGAATTAACACACTATCCTTTGTTATTTTGATACTACTTGGCATCGTGATACTTTAGCTGGAACAGTATTGTAAGATATGATTATGGTGTCGTGACAACGCTACTCTGGATACTGAGTCAGTCATGCAAGAACACTCTACTGACCAACTTACCTACCTAAAAACAATCCTGTGTCACACTCAGCTCTTTAGACAGCAGCAGGTAAATCTGGAAGACCAGACTACAGACTTTACTGGCATTTTAGCTGTGAGGTGAATGTTTATTTGACTATTTAAAAAGTAGAAAAGGGGAAATGTGGGTCTGAAGACAGATTTTTTTTTTTTTCTCCAATAAAGCTGTTCAGCGAGTGGGGACACTTGGAATAAAGCATTATCATCTGTAAAGCTGCTTTCAGACAACATGTCGGCCATGAAAAGATCTATACAAATAAACATTTAAATGAAATAAGAAATGTATTTAAACTAAAACCTGTCTACAAAGGATCAGTTCAAACCCCCAGATTTAGAGGATATTGATTTATCACATTACTCTGTACATATTTAGATATGTAGACATATTGTTTTCAAATATCAACTATTGCAAATGAGGCAAAGTAAGGAATGAACAACACTGACCCATCATGTTGTACAAACTCTGTGGTGCAAACTGTCGAGGCATCTTCTGTACAGCCTCCTTATACATGGACAGCGCCTCCTGTGGAGCAACCAAGAACAGCATGTGCTAATGTTACAAGGAGAAAGTTGAAGTTCTTGAAGTTTACCCAAAAATTGTAATTCTTTTGTTTATTTACTCACCCTCATCCCATTTTGGGTGAGAATGACTTTCTTTCTTCTGCAGAACACAAATGAAGCTTTCTGGAATAATAACTCAGCTCTAAAGGTGAATGGTGATCTAAACTCTGAAACTCTAAAAAGAATATAAAGGCAGCATAAAAGTAATCCATACGACTCCATATGACTCTTTTCTTTTGACTGTACATCTTGTCATTTCAGTCTCTAGGCATGATCATGATTTCAAGCTCAATTACACTTTCTAGAGCTTAACGCATGTGCAAAGTGCTAGATGCCACAAGGAAGTGTAACCAAGCTTGAAATCATGATTGCCAAGGAGAATGCTGATGTCGTGATTTATAGTGAAAAGGAGTTATATTTTGTCAATTCTTACCCAAAACTGATTGGATCACTTCAGAAGACATGGATTAAATCACAGAAGTTTTATGGATTACTTTTATGCTGCCTTTATATGCTTTTTGGAACTTCAAAGTTTTAGTCACCATTCACTTGCATTTTATGGACCTACAGAGCGGAGATATTCTTCTAAAAATCTTTGTTTATGTTCTGCAGAAAGTCATACATCTGGGATGGCATGAAGGTGAGGGAATGACGAGATCATTTTCATTTTTGGGTGAGCTATTCCTTTAAGGTTCCATTCATAAAAGAACATCTTTGCATCAGCAATTTAGACTATACCTCTTCTTACAGTATTAACATCACTAAATTATTTACTGATATTTGTGCAGATTTCAGAAAATATTTAATGAATAAACAGCCATGGCTGATCTCAAGTGTGCAAAATTTGATTCACTCAGAGTGTAGCAGTGATGTCTGGCTGATGCTCTACCTCGTGTTGGCCCTGCTCATGAAGCAGCTTGCCCAGGTTGTACAAGCAGCTGGTAACAGAACTCTTGTGGGCATGAGGGTCCTTCAGGTTCTCATCAGGGATGTCTGCACAGGTGTGGAAAGTGTGCTTGGCCTCTTCAATATTTCCCTGGGATACCAGGATAATGCCCATGTTCAAGTATGCAGCTTTGAAAAAAAGGACAAAGAGAGAGGCGGTGATGAAGAGAGAAAACACTAAAACAGTTCTCATTAGACCACTTACCCACTAATAAACTCTTGGTCAATAAACTGAAATTAAGCAAATTAGAGAGAAAATGAAGAGTGAACTCACAGGCCAGAGTTGGTCTGCTCCCAATGGCCAGTTTATAGTAATGCAGAGCCTCTGAGTATCGCTCACTCTCCTGTAACAGCAAACCCCTGAATGAAATAAAGCACATACGGCAATCAGATTAACAGAAAGTAACTGGTTTCTGAGGCTCCAGGAATGAATGGTCCAAAAGAGTTTTAGCAATATTATAAACGACAATGTCACATCCTACCAAATTCATGAGCAAAGTTATATATAATATATAAGCTTAAGTCATTTTTCCTCTGGAGATAAGACAAGAGATAGAACAAGACACAGATAATAAGGGTTAAACATTAGATTCTCTCCTCCTCTCAGGGGTTAATGGGTGTTAGAGGTGTCTGCATGCTCCATTCCAAGCCTGCAAATCAGGACTAATGAAATCGCTGTCACACAGACAAGCCCTGAGGGAGTGATACAGCAAACACCTCCACATTCTTTAACCTTTTTCTCTCTCTAGCTCTTTCTCCATCTGAATGCAAAGCATGGCTTTCCTCCACACAAGGTGCAATATATATTTGCCATTTCAAGCCAAAATGGACAATTCTTTTGGCATTTCAGGCCCACCTTTGTAAGAATGAAATTCACTATGGTGTAAAATAAAACTGTATTATGATCAGTTATATCAGGGATTTTCAAACAAGGGTCCAGTTTAGTTTTTTCCCACATTTATAAACCTAACACTACTCTAATAGCGGATAGAAATAAGACACTGTCAACTTAATATAAAGTAAACATTTTTCAAATAATATTTTAACCTTAACCTTAATCTTAATCTTGGCTTTTTGCAATGACAATATAAAAGCCAATTATTATATCACGCTTACTATTTTTCTTACACAAATGGGTCTTTTGATGTGAAAATTCATAGATGCCGCTATATTTTAATAAGGGGATCATCACATTTGGGGGTTCTCCCCCAAAGGTTTGAAACCTCCTGATCTATATTGTGTAAATCTGTTCTGTCTTTTGTTTAGTAAAAATTATGTTCATTGGATTGTGTCTGTTGCCATGGAAAACTGTGCCGTGTGACCTTGAACTACCATAGTCCTTCACTGTCCTGTGAAGAGATAATGCAATACAGATAAGAGAGAGAGAATTATGCAGTCAATCCTTAACTATTGATAAAAAAATATTGCCATTTAAAAAGGACTTAAACCCTTTAAATAGGCAGCCATCCCTCTCTTTCTTCAACTGTTAATGATTTAATGTGAACATATGTGCTTGTGTATGTGTCTGTATGTGTTCTACTCACAGGTTGTAGAGCATGTCTGCCATATTGCCTCGGTAATAAAGTGCATTTCTATATGCTCTCTCTGCCTCAGCCATTTTTCCTTGGTTCTTCAGGACATTACCAAGGTTACCCCAAGCTTAGGGACAAAGAAAAAAGCATTATCAAGAAATATTTCTATTTTATGCAGTATTTAATATTGTGAAAGTGTCATGACAACATTATGATTCTATATCTTATACAGTAACATACAGGAATAATTGGTTACTGGTGAAGTAGAAGGTGTGAGATAAACTAAAAAAAAGCCTACCTTTAGCATGGTTTACAGCAATGCCAGACCTGTAAAGCATCTCCTCGCTCTGCCAGTCCTGGTTCCGTCTAACAGTCTTCAGGCTGTAGAGGAGCACCAATCCCACAGCACAGCTCAGCAGGACAGCTCTAGAGCGTCTTGATCTGGAGCGAATGAACATGGTCCTCAGACCCACTGTCACTAGCAGACAGAAGCCCATACTGGGTATGTAGAGCACTCGCTCGGCCACCACAAAGCCCACGTAGAAAAACACGTTAGTGGCTGGAACAAAGGGTAAAGCCAGCAGCCCGATTGAAAAGACCACCAGGTTCTCCGTTTCTGGGAGAGATTTTTGATGAGTTTTGAGGAAATGAGGTTTATGATAGCCATTTCTATTGGGGGGGTTAACAGATTTTGAGTCCATGTAATGATTACTGTACTGAAGGGAGGTGTTGTCATGGTGATTGTGACAGTGTCCATTAGTAAGAGACTTTCCATTGTTCATGTAGGATTTACCATTTGTTTCACCGATTTTAGAGCATCCCTCACTTCCAAGGCCAAACCAGGCCAGGAGTGTAAATCCTAAATAGAATGCAACAGACTGAAGGTTTCTCCAATCAGTGATGGTTCTGAGCAGAGGGAGAGCATCCATGGACCAATCAAAGCTGAGTCTGTCAGGGCAGAGGAGGAGCCAGGCATTGACAGCTGGCAGGTACAGGAACGTGAGCGTTCTGGTGAGGAAATGAGGCGAGTCGGCTGCTGGGTTGTCCGAGTTAGAGAAGTTTGGTGGCTTGTTGCCCATCCAATAAAAGCGAGCGGCAAGCAAGATCATCCCCCAGCCAACCAGCCAAGCCAGACTGATCAGCAAGCTAAAGTTCTTCCTCTAAAATTGAGAAGCAGCAGAATGGATAAGTCAATGGTTTACAACTATTCACTCAACACACTTCCAACAATACACTCCTCACTTCAGTCCAGAGATACCCTCTCTAAATTTCACATAAGGATTAAGTACAATTCCAAAACAGTGCTAAATGTTCAGGATTTATTCAGGTTTAAGAAAGAACAGTGCTGTGATAGGACTCAAAAAATATATATTTTAGACTATTTGTAAGATTTACGCACTTCAGTTTCATAAAAAAATTCCATCAAATTGAATTAAGTTATGTTTAACCAAATTAAATTAATATGACTTAAAGGAATATTCCGGGTTCAGTACAAGTTTAGCTCAATTGACAGCATTTGTGGCATAATATTGATTACCACACAAATTAATTAAAAAAAAATATAAATCTTGGTTCTAGTAAGTCCCTTACAATGTAAATTAAACATTAAAATACTCACTGGACTCAAATGTAAGAATTCACTGTATCAAAATTATAGCCACAAGAAACATGTGTTATAAAAATCACTTACTAACCTTTTCTATGTAAAGTTATAACCAATTGTACTTCATTACATTGTCATGGCAATGAAGTGCAATGTCAACAAATCCTGCAAACGACTGTTGAAATTACAATTTAAACAACTTTACAGATCAAATAATGCATGAGTTTTAACAGAACAATTAATGTAAGTGCTTTTAGAAAATTATAAGCTTCACATTTCTGCCTTTAAACCCTCCAAAATTTGGCACCATTCAGTTCCATTGAAAGTGCCTCACAGTAACCTGAATTCTTGTTTTTCTTTTAAAGAAAAGGAAGGATGTCAAAATACATTTTTGTGGTAATCAACAATATGCCAAATGAAATGCTGTTGCTTGAGCATAACTTGTATTGAATATTCCATTAAATATTTAGTTGTATTTTTTTTATTTGATTAAATATTACTAAATTCAAATTGATGGAATTTTGTTATGAAATTGAAATACGTAAATCTTAAAATAAATATTTTATTGAGAGTGGGTCAAAGAAGTTTGTGTGCACTTTTGTTTAATAAAGTGGTTTATAATATAAACCCTCAGGCTCTCACACCATATACATATATAAATATATACACACACACACACACATCTGTAAATCAATTGACAGGAAAGCCTATTTTCTTCAGTAATTGTTTCTCGCAGAAGACAGAGTGCAGATTGGGGTAGTCAAAGTCAATGACATGGGAAATTAGATGTCACAGATTAATTACTTTAATTTCACACACAGTGAGTCAGAAACTATGGACTAAATCCACAAGAGTTCCTCCTTTTCTCGATATCTACATTAACATCTTAAATCTATGGTCCAGCATTGATCTGTCCAATTATCTCTTTTTAATCATCTTGTTTTCATTCCCTGCACTTTTTCAACAGAACTATAAAATCAATCTCAGATTGGAGACACCACAAAGTTAATCAATTAAGATGGAAATAATTAGAGATTGTGATTGAGATTTGACAAGCTTGTACTGTCCCTTGACAAGGATACATAACATCCAAGTTTTTAAAACTGGCTTTAGTTATATTTCTTCATGGTTAACTTCAAGGTCAGAAGTGTGCTGCAACATACACAGAAGTGCATATATGAACAGCCACTGATTAGAAGTTTATTATACTGGCATTAAGCAAAACCACAAAGCCAAGCATGCCATAGTTAACATGCCATATGGACTCGCTTTCGTTGATGTAGAGACTAGTGGTCGACCGATAGTGGATTTTGCCCATATCGATAACTTAAGTGGTGGAAAAGGCGACAACCGATTAATCTGCCAATAGTTTTTAAAATCGATAAATAGAATGTTACAACATTTTCTAAGTCAGCACAGGCATAGAGGTCAGAGTCCAAAATGAATAAAATCTTAGATGTAGTTTATTTTCAACCAAAATCCCAATAATAATCAAGAACAAAAAATAAGATTGAGTGCATAACACAGGACTTTTAACACTAGAAATGCCTAAAACACACCAAGGAAAAAAAGAAATAGACTTGGCTACGTTGCATTGCTCTATATTTAATATTTAGCAAATTAAGCTTTTTATAGCCTATATATTATTATTCACCATATGAATTTGGAGACACAATGTATGAGCTGATGAGGTAAGTTTCTATATAGTAAAATTTTTGTTTGCATGCCTTCGCTTCAATAATAAAAATAAAAATTCAGAGGAACACGGAGGAATAAAAAAAACACTATTGGCAAATATCGGCATAGTTCTTTGCCGATAACCGATAGTTCCAAACCGCAACTATCGGCACCGATTAATCGGTAAAACTGATATATCGTCTACCTCTACCTTCTAACTTAAAAAGCATTTGTCTTACAAACACCTTCTCCAGAAGGAACAAGGCTATGTTTCAACTTCATTCATAAAAACAAAACAAGTGTCCTCTGCTTTCAATGTGAATTCTCCTGACTCAGCACATTCCTGCAGAATATTTAAATCAGACACAAGTAGTCAGGGCAGTGGAGGACTCATTAAAGCTTATTGTGAGTTTTTTTGAGAGGGCAATGGTGGTGCTTGCTCTAGCTGCTCCTAATCAAAGCACTCAAAGTGACGATGGTTGAGGTTACTGAGTTTCTCCAGAACTGTGTAAAAGCTGCATGGATATGTGGCATCCTTTGTATAATTCCAGAGCTGTATTTCTTGTCATAGCTTAAATTATGCCACATTAGTCAAGCTGTTGACTGCTGAGCAAATCTTCTCACCCAGATTGAATTCAGACAAATTAGCAAAAATATTGTGTGCGTCATCACTGAATTCCATTTTATGAGAATATGGAGCATTTCTCAAGAGCCGTGAAAGAGCCAACTAAGCAACACTTTTACCAAAAAAATCACTCAGGTTGGTTTGTTAATGAGTTCTTCAACTTTTTGTATTTTCCTCCAAAAGTTCTCTTAGCAAATGACTATTTTATCTTCTTTTTTTGTCCTTTGAGAATAAAGACAGGTTGGCTGATGGTGTGGAGAATTTCCACTACCTTTTGCACCACTGATATGCTGACAAAGACCAGAATGATTTCCAGACAATCACCCAAGCTTTATCTCATCTCGTTGTCTGATTAAAGAGCAAATAGGATGAAAATTTGCTCTCTGCATTGCACATTCATACAGCCAGAGAGAAAAACTAAATCTACAGTGTATTGATTTAGATTCAAACTGCATTCAGGTCAAATCAAAGCAATATCATATACCCCTGGTGTTTGCTAGCTTCTAGAATATCAATGAAAGTGCCCTATCTTTTTTCATTATTTTGATATGCGTTCATTACTCCATGAAAGTAAAGTCTGAGGCACGTGGCATTAAGTATGCAAACCCAGTGCCTCCTTGTTCAAAAACCATTCCAGAAGGTCCTATGGGATTTCTTATTGTTGACTGTTCATTCTGCATTTAATAAGGCCAATTTAAAAGAGTGAAAGCCAATCAGCGAGTAAATGAGAAAGTGCTTTTATAAAGAGAAAGAGAGGAAGTGAGGGCATGGTTTCCTTTCCTCTCTTCCTCCTCATCCTTCTTTTTCTCCCGCTGTTTGCGTTCCCATGCGCTTGTGGCTGTCTAGAGAGTTTATAATCTCAGGAGCGATAACTCTCTCTGCCGCCTCTCTCATGGACCACCAGATTACCAGGAAAAAAAGCTGGAGACACAGAGGCCATGATAAAAGCACAGATGCCGTCAGCTTGCACAGCATTAGAATCTGAATGTGGAGCATGGACTGGCAAGATTACTCTTACTCTATTGTCTGAAAAAGGGTGGAGTGGGGAATGCAAAAATATACATTTATCATCATATAGGCAGGGTCATGAGGTTAAAGTGTGATAGTGCCCATAGAATCATTAGCATCACTGGTATTTAGCATAAAAGGGGCACCTTTAAAACAGTAAAAAGCATCTGTTATCATGCAATGTTTGTCTGAGCAAATCGTCTTAGTGGATTGGGGCCAGTTGAATAAACATTAACTTAAGACTCTGTCTAACAATTAGTCTGACTAGCTAAAGACGCCATTGAAAGCCTGTTGCATAAAACAAGCTCACAGCTGTCTTTATTAAGACAGTCTAATTTGCATTGCAGGAAAATGAAGACACTGAAAAAATGGCAGACTGTGGACGTTCAATACAGTTTCATTCGCTGAAAATGTTTGATTATTAGAGGAATACAATGCTTAAAAATTTATTCTAAGGAACAAATGTAGTAATTTTTAACCCAAATAATAAAAAACACAAGAAATTCTGTTACCATCGTAAAAGTCGATGTCTTCTACAAAGTCTCAACTCAAGCACCATTTAGCCCTCAACTGAAAACCCCACCGGCTCAGCTATAAGTTATTTTCCATGGCAACATGGAATGTAAACAAAGGTTTGCATAGAGGTGCACTCACTGATTGTTGACGGATTGTTCATGATGTCATATCAGTGAAACCCCTGCGCCGCCATATTGCTATGCCCAAACATTGCAATGTCCCTTAACAGGACATAATCGTAAATCATCTAATTTCAGCAAGAAAACATTAGTCATTCAATCACCAATGTTATATCTGAAATCGGCATGTACATCCCTACAAAACAAACTTCCCACACAATTATTTATTTAAAGTAGTGCTGCACGATTATTAGTCAGCCTGTGCGATTATATGATTATATGCTGATACGCACTCTTAACAGACGCTCGTCTCTCACCCACGCTGTCTGCAGCTCCAGTGTCGGATAGAAACACAGATCACAGCTTTGCGATATATCTTTATTTTATCCTTAATTAAATTTCATATAATATGGGAGCATGCCATGTAGATAAACACAAACTCCAAAACTGTCATTCTCTGTGCGGTCAGAGCCACTTCAACCAGTCGCGGAAGAGACCCAATCTGACCGGGAGAGATTTAAAGTTCCGCCAGCTGATGCGCACTGAACACGGAGACGCTCGTCTCTCACCCCCGCTGTCTGCAGGTTGCAACGTGTTGCATCATTGATGAGATCATCATAAGATTAATCTTATGTGAAAAATAACATTAAAATGTGTGTGTGTGTGTGTGTGTGTGTGTGTGTGATATATATATATATATATATATATATATACATACATACACACAAACACACACACACACACACATATATACACACACATATATATACACACACACCCACACCCACACCCACACACACCAACACGAACAAAAGTGGTTTGATTGAGTGAATCACACTTTTATATCCAGTTTCCTTTTCAAAAGAGTTTATACAAAGTACATCCTGCTTAAATGTCCCTGCTTCTTTGGACAATCTTATTTTCGTGAAAATTTGTATGTTCTTATTTATTGTTCTATTTTATTTAGGTGTAATATTGAGAAAATAACACGTTTAAAGTAATGCAAAGATGTTATTTAATTTTGTAAAAATATTTTAAATTGAAAACACTGCATTTATAGTTGTTGTTGCTAGTTTGTATGTTTGAGTTGAAAAATACACATTTCAGCATTATCAGTAATCTATTTGTGCATTTTCCTTGATAACCAAGCAAGCTGACTCATGATACCACTTGTTTATAATATCGCAATCACATATCGCAATATTAAACTCAATAATTGCAATATTACTTTTTTCCCAAATCGTGCAGCGCTAATTTAAAGTCAGAAATTTTTCCTGTTTCTTGAAAGGCCGAGCAAGTTATGTTTATCTATATCAAACAGTATCCACCTCTAACAAACTTCATCAGCGCTCTCTCTCTCTCTCTTTCCATCACACGCACAGTGGGCACTCTGAAAGGGAGACACGCAAAGCAAAGTTGGTTAATATTAAACTGATATGCTAGATTGAAATGGCAAACGAACATGTATTTATGACATGTGTCCATGTATGACTACAGAGAGCACTTCAATATGAAAACAAGCAAATCCCGGGCATTTAAGGCAATTTAGAAATCCCGTTCTGACTTTTTTAATGTCCCTTTTGGAGGTAAGGATGTATTGTCACCCTAAACAAGCAGATATTACAGCTTTTCCTACTTACATTACAACTTGTGGACAGTTTTGCAGCTTC
This sequence comes from Moxostoma hubbsi, assembly GCA_032164185.1. Taxonomy (NCBI): domain Eukaryota; kingdom Metazoa; phylum Chordata; class Actinopteri; order Cypriniformes; family Catostomidae; genus Moxostoma; species Moxostoma hubbsi. The sequence goes on along the minus strand of JAVLUX010000043.1, from coordinate 9,081,797 downwards.
CTTTGGTGATCGTTGTGCTGCATTGATAGACTGATCCACGTATATATTCTCCCTCCTAACAAATATGATCCATAACAAGCTAATTAAACATTAAACGTGATTGTCAGTAGGAGGCGAAATGCAACTGTCCACAGGTCGGAAATGGTGAAAGGGGGGTGTTTTCACCTGTCAGTCATTGATGCTTCATGACAGTTTGGGCGTACTAAAATGGCTGCTAGAACAGAAACAGAAGTCCTGCCTTGTAGGTAAAAGAGCCAATCACCTTTAGATACAGACATCGCTTGTCACTTAACTCGAGAATGTGCATGCACATTTGCTGGACAAGCCTGGAAAATACAACTTTTTAGCATGATCTGAGCTAAAGATACACAATTACTGATACCATTGTTGTCAGACTGAACTGATATTAACTGATTTGAAAGATATTCTTTGACCGTAATCTTGCCTGAGAATAATACTGATCCCCCAAAAAATTTATTGTTGCTCTGTTGTTCAATCTGTAAAAGCAGGCACCTCTTTTCCAGGACCCATTTCCCACATAAGTGGAGTATTGGTTCAAATTGACCAATTTTATAACATTACAGACTTTACGCTAAACCACCAGATGCAGATCTGTTCTAAAGGTTTAAAAGAGAATCAGATCATATAAACTGTTGACGTAGTTGTAGGTCTGTCTGTCTCAGCCAATTAGTTCCCAACCAGCCACACAACATAACAGATCTTACCTTAAGTACCATCATTGCTTGACACAGGCGAAGACGATGCACAACACAGAGGTCATAAACAGCTGACACAGCCAAAACTGTCACTCCCTGCTCCTTCCACAATAAGGCTGCAGCAGCAGCTCCAAGACTCCCGGCCATCCAGAGCCCTGCCCGACATAAAACCCCTGAGTGGGTCCTGAGATGGCAGTACTGGGCATAGCAGTGCAAAGACAGTAAGAAACAAAAAGCTGCGCCCACATCTGCTCGCCCTACCACCCCAGCTACTGCTTCAGTGTGTATGGGATGAGAGGCGAAGAGCAGTCCTGCCAACAGGCTCCATGGTCCTCCACCCAGCAGGGGGCGACAGAATGCAGTGAAGAGTGAAGTGACGCAACAGTGCAGGCCTACATTGAACAGGTGGTAGCCCCATGGATCCAGGCCACCAAGGACATAGTTGAGGCGAAAAGAAATGGTGCAGAGTGGGCGGAAAGACTTGTGGCTGCCGCTGTGAGTCAGCAGAGTGCCCCAGAAGTCATCATACAGAATGTTCGTCCAGGGAGTGTCTGGTAGCAGGTCTTGATTGGTTTTGATTGCTCGGCTAAATGAGAAGGAGAGAGAACAAAAAGAGAAAAGTTTCAGACAGATCGGTTTATGCATGACAAATGTGTGCTATACTGCCTAAAGTGACATTTAGTATGACAAATATATCATCAACAGTGGCATAACATTCTACATTTTGTTCTGTTTTGTTTTATTTATTTATACACATCACCAGGTGGTGATGCATCCCTGGGGCGATTGCGGTTTATGTTAGCACATAATTAAGAACACTGTGAATGCACTACTATCACTCAACTAACAGCTTTATAGCATAAAATACATGATCTTGCTCCATTAATCTGTCTATTTGACACATCCACATCCTAAACAAAGATTTCTGGTAATCTGTGTGTTTAACTTGTCCATTGCTTGGAACCCAAGACTATTGGCAGTGTGTTATTTTACTAGGATCAGAATGTCATTTCAATCAGGAAGACTCACAGACTTGAGTGAAATTTAAGATTACATTTATTTGATGAATATAAAACCGGAACGTAATGTCTCTCTTTGGCGTAGGCCCCATCTGACGGTCCGAAGAAGTTGTACTCGGAACGGTCATATCCTGCCGGAGATAGGAGGCAGGGGCAAAGAGCCTACCCCCATGAAGGACGGGACTCAACTTGTGGTGGTGGAGGCTGTCGTGTTAGCACACTGAATCAGCAATGTGATAAATTGTTAGCAGACTTATAAAGCAATGGCTTACATGTGATTGGCTGGAAATTACCCAGCTAATGGTGCGATGATGTACAGCTGCTAGTCTTCCTGCTAGAACTACGCTGCGCATACATGTATTGTGTATGGATGGGTGTGTGTGTGTATGGTGGTTTTAGAGGCCAAATTATACATCTTTATGCAAAGATAAAAGAGCAAGTATGATGATAAATGATGACTGTTGTAGCAAATTCATGAAAAATATAGGACTACAATTTGTGATTCAACATTTTCATAATTTATTTTATTGGCACAGGAAAAATGTGTTAGTAAAAGTGAAAAGAATGCTTTATATGCATTGGCAAAACCACATGGTGTCCAGTACAATGGCACTGAAAATCTGAATTACATTTAAATCCTAATGTAGTTTTTTGTCGCTCTACTACTCTAAAGACTGGAAATGGCAAAGTGCCTGTCATCTCAATGCATTACATTTCAAAATGTATGATATAAAGTCATCACTGAACTATTTTCACAGACTAGACAGCAGGGTAATGTAATGTACTATCACTCGGTGTAATGTACAGGTGAAACTCGAAAAATTAGAATATCGTGCAAAAGTTCATTAATTTCAGTAATTCAACTTAAAAGGTGAAACTAATATACTATATAGACTCATTACAAGCAAAGTAAGATATTTCAAGCCTTTATTTGATATAATTTTTATGATTATGGCTTACAGCTTATGAAAACCCCAAATTCAGAATCTCAGAAAATTAGAATATTGTGAAAAGGTGCAGTATTGTAGGCTCAAAGTGTCACACTCTAATCAGCTAATTAATCCAAAACACCTGCAAAGAGTTCCTGAGCCTTTAAATGGTCTCTCAGTCTGGTTCAGTTGAATTCACAATCATGGGGAAGACTGCTGACCTGACAGTTGTGCAGAAAACCATCATTGACACCCTCCACAAGGAGGGAAAACCTCAAAAGGTAATTGCAAGAGAAGTTGGATGTGCACAAGCAGCAGGGATGACCGTAGCCTGGAGAGGATTGTCAGGAAAAGGCCATTCAAATGTGTGGGGGAGTTTCACAAGGAGTGGACTGAGGCTGGAGTTACTGCATCAAGAGCCACCACACACAGACGGGTCCTGGACATGGGCTTCAAATGTCGTATTCCTCTTGTCAAGCCGCTCCTGAACAACAAACAACGTCAGAAGCGTCTTACCTGGGCTAAAGAAAAAAAGAACTGGTCTGTTGCTCAGTGGTCCAAAGTCCTCTTTTCTGATGAGAGCAAATTTTGCATCTCATTTGGAAACCAAGGTCCCAGAATCTGGAGGAAGAATGGAGAGGCACACAATCCAAGATGCTTGAAGTCCAGTGTGAAGTTTCCACAGTCTGTGTTGGTTTGGGGAGCCATGTCATCGGCTGGTGTTGGTCCACTGTGCTTTATTAAGTCCAGAGTCAACGCAGCCGTCTACCGGGACATTTTAGAGCACTTCATGCTTCCTTCAGCAGACAAGCTTTATGGAGATGCTGACTTCATTTTCCAGCAGGACTTGGCACCTGCCCACACTGCCAAAAGTACCAAAACCTGGTTCAATGACCATGGTATTACTGTGCTTGATTGGCCAGCAAACTCGCCTGACCTGAACCCCATAGAGAATCTATGGGGCATTGCCAAGAGAAAGATGAGAGACATGAGACCAAACAATGCAGAAGAGCTGAAGGCCGCTATTGAAGCATCTTGGTCTTCCATAACACCTCAGCAGTGCCACAGGCTGATAACATCCATGCCACGCCGCATTGAGGCAGTAATTAATGCAAAAGGGGCCCAAACCAAGTACTGAGTACATATGCATGATTATACTTTTCAGAGGGCCGACATTTCTGTGTTTAAAATCCTTTTTTTTTATTGATTTCATGTAATATTCTAATTTTCTGAGATTCTGAATTTGGGGTTTTCATAAGCTGTAAGCCATAATCATAAAAATTATATCAAATAAAGGCTTGAAATATCTTACTTTGCTTGTAATGAGTCTATATAATATATTAGTTTCACCTTTTAAGTTGAATTACTGAAATTAATGAACTTTTGCACGATATTCTAATTTTTCGAGTTTCACCTGTATTATTTTCATTTGTGATTGGTAATGGTATTGCAAGGAAGCTGATTTGAATATTTAAATTGCAATGATTTCCAAGAGACAGGATTGAATTGGCAATGGAGGAATATAATTTTTTACTTAATCTGCAAGAGACTGAAAAATGAAGAAATAAGTGCACACACACTTATTTTATTCATTTTTCAGTCTCTTTTCACAGTTCAATTTTGTTTATATATATATATATATATATATATATATATATACACACACACACACACACACACACACACACACACACACACACACACACACACACACACACACACACTGTATATGGCAATGAAACCACAACAACAACTACAAAAAAGCACAAACAAATTAACTACAGTTGAAGGCAGAATTTGCATTCACACATTTTTTTAACCACTCCACAGATTTAATATTAGCAAACTATAGTTTTCGCAAGTCATTTAGGGCATCGAACAATTGTTTACAGACAGATTGTTTAACTTTTAACTGACTATATCACAATTCCAATGGGTCATAAGTTTACATCCACTAAGTTAACTGTGCCTTTAAGCAGTTTGGAAAATTCCAGAAAATAATGTCAAGCCTTTAGGCAATTAGCTTCTTACTGGAGATGTACTGAATTGGAGGTGTACCTGTGGATGTATTTTAAGGCCTACATTCAAACTCAGTGCCTCTTAACATCAAGGGGAAACCTCAGAAAAAAAAATTGTGGACCTACAGAAGTCTGGTTCATCCTTGGGAGCAATTTCCAAATGCCTAAAGGTACCACGTTCATCTGTACAAACAATAGTATGCAAGGTATGAAAAGTGCAAATCAATCCCAGAACAAAAGCAAAGGACCTTGTGAAGATGCTGGAGGAAACAGGTAGACGAGTATCTATATCCACAGTAAAACGAGTCCTGTATCGACATAACTTGAAAGGCTGCTCAGCAAGGAAGAAACCATTTCTCCACCACCACCATAAAAAAGCCAGAACTTACAGTTTGCAAGTGCACATGGGGACAAAGATCTTACTTTTTGAAAAATGTCCTCTGGTCTAATGAAACAAAAATTTAACTGTTTAGCCATAATAACCATAGCTATGTTTGGAGGAAAAATGGTGAGGCCTGCAAACCTGTGAAGTATGTGGGTGGCAGCATCATGTTGTGGGGGTTCTTTGCTGCAGGACGGACTGGTGCACTTCACAAAATAGATGGCATCATGAGAAAGGAAAATTATGTGGATATATTGAAGCAAAATCTCAAGACATCAGCCAGGAAGTTAAAGCTGGGTTGCAAATGGGTCTTCCATATGCACAGTGACCACAAGCATACATCCAAAGTTGTGGCAAAATGGAGGTCAAAAAGTTAAGGTATTGGAGTGGCCATCACAAAACACTGACCTCAATCCGATAGAAAATTTGTGAGTAGAACTGAAAAAGCGTGTGCGATTAAGGAGGCCTGACACAGTTACACCAGTTCTGTCTTGAGGAATGGGCCATAATTCCAGCAACTTATTGTGAGAAGCTTGTGGAAGGCTACCCAACACGTTTGATCCAAGTTAAACAATTTAAAGGCAATTCTACCAAATACTAACAACATGTATGTAAACTTCTGACCCACTGGGTCTGAAGCTGAAATAAATCATTCTCTCTACTATTATTCTGACATTTCACATTCTTAAAATAAAGTTGTGATCCCAACTGACCTAAACAGGGAATGCATTCTAAGATTAAACGTCAGGCATTGTGAAAAACTGAGTTTATATGTATTTGGCTAAGGTGCATGTCAACTTCTGACTTCAACTGTATAAAATATATTAATTAATTAAAACGTATAAATCTTTCAAATCAGTATTCTTGCCATAAATGTGGGAACGGAAGTCTGTGTTTCAGTGGTAGTCTAGATCTGCAGTACAAGTGGAGCTATTTCCTGTAACCCACATTTCTCTGTAAAGCTCTCTGTGGCTCCAAACATGAGAAAGCCTGCAATGTTTTCAGATGCCAGGAAACAATGCTGGGAAAGTGAGAGCTCTGGCTGCCATCATGCTTTGACCCTGTACTGAGGTCATGGCCTAGTAACCGACCACATAACACCAAATAGACAACACCCGTTACTTCAAATGGGCAGATTAATTGCCATGTAAAGCAATGACTGAGAAATAGTTTGTGTCTGAAATGTCTCTATACTGTATGTGAATATAATTTGTATATCTGTGTAACACTAGACCCTGTAGTAGACCCTGATACTTTTATAAATGTACCATGGTGTTTGTTTTCAAACAATTTTACTTTATTAAGGCTCATCTGGGTTTACCTACTGTATTTGGTATGTTGCTGTTGTGTATGTTTGTTTATGAGGTAATCTTGTTTTTTAAAATTGGGCACAAGAAAATCAGATTACATTGAATATAACTTTAACAGCAGCTTTGCTCTGGGGTTATGACTGAAGCATTTGCAAATAAATTTGTACTGTTCTAAAGGCCATTACAAAACACTCAAAAACAAAGATGTAAGAGACAGAAAGAGAGACAAATCAAAACATAAGTAAAAATCCTCTGGATGTACACCATGTTTTTTAATTTTGTGTGGTCCCATCACATTTCTGTAAACGAAGATGCTCATAAGGCAGTTGTGACACATACCACTTGAGACTCTCCAAAATATTTACGTTTTGTAGATCATTGCTTACCATTCCATATTGAACCCACAGATAGGCCAGCCTACAGCCTTGAAAACTGTGGTGCTGTCAATTGAGCAGAGAAAATAAATTACAATTTTTACCTTAAATATTTTCAGAATTGGAATAATATTAAAATTTTAAAGTCAGCTGATTCTTAAACTGATGTTGTTTCCTTTGTCCGCAAGAAGGCGCAATAAATACACAAACCATACAGCACCATTGTATTATTGCAAAGAACATTCCTGGCTGTTAAAAAAAAAAAAAAAAAAAAAAAAAAAAAAAAAAGAGTACTTAATTTTCAAATAATGTGCATAAAATAAATACGTTTTAGTTGGTCCATTTCTCAAATGTTACGTCAAAAGTAAAATAAAGGGGGGAAACGCTTCAATAGGCAGTCCACATGGTGTTACACTTGCACTGATGCCAGTTTACTATCCCAGACACAAGCTATAATAACAGTAAAATACCACATTGTTTTTATTCATTACAGTTGCAAGTAGGGTAGCAATATTCCCAGATGGCAGAGGTATTCAGTTGAACTCTTGGTGAGCCATCTCAGACTACGAGCACAGGCCAGGGGCTGTTCAAAATACACATTTTATAGCTGAACTTCCTTTTTGATAAAGTGTTTAAAGAACTCATTGCTTAATCTGAGAAACGCTTAGAAAAGAGCAAGATGCAAGGACCAAGTAGCTCCACCTACTGTAACGGGCTGTTCACACCGAACGCGTCACTTTTGCATTCATCCGTTTGTATTTCTTTGTAAAGCTGTCTTTTTCTCATTTTTTAATTTTTTTATTCGACGTCTTGTGAAGGAGCACCGTTTTAGATGATGTGTCTAATTAAAAAGAACTTATTGAGACATCTGCTTTCCGTTAAACTGTATTTGTTGCATTGTGAATAACCTTTTTAGCACAAATTTGCTTAAATTTGACGAATATTAGAATTTCGAATTTAAATTTGACAGCCCATGAAAACTGTACTAGCTATTGGGAAAAAAAGGCTGCAAGAACTGCAGACAATTTACTAGCATGCTCCAAGTTTGCTTGAAAAATGAAATAAAAACACATAATTTTTTTTAACTGACTCAAGGGCAGTTGACCGAATAGTGCTGAGTATTGGAGAGGGATAAAGAGGTTTACACTCAGTGCAGAAGAATATTTATGTGGTGCTAATCTGACGCTAACAGGATTACAGGCAGATCATGGAGCCAAAGTGATTTAGGGTCACAGTTGGAGGACTTGTTACGGTCTTAATCGCTTTAAACTTGTCCCATCAGAGGGTTTTGCTTGTGTGGGTACACGCCAGTCAAATTAGATGTTTTCATTTGTTTTGTATGTGTTTGACATTTTTACAATCTCACTGATGAAAATAATTTGTTGGTTTAATAACTCACTTAAAATAATGAACTAAAATTAAGCAATAAGTGAATACCAATATAGATAAGCAAATCTTATTTGGCATCTCTGTAACCCCATGTTGCTAAGTGTTCATAAACCGTCTATGGAAAACAATCCTCGGGCATATTGGCAGCAGTTTTAAGTTCATAAATGCCTCTGCATTTACGCCGCTCACAAATGCTGGACAACAGTGATAGATTTTCATTTCATTTAACTCCTATTGGCAAGGGTTCTTTTATTTGTTTTAACAGAGAGCAAGTATAAAAAGACCCGATTGTCCATGGAACATGGTTAAGTTCCATTATATGATATAAACAGAGCCAAATAAATTATTTAACATTTGCTGGTCATATCTGGGTGAGAATTATGCCTGGTAGTTTTAGGTCAGATGTCCCTACAAGCACAACAAATTGACAAAGCTATCAATGCAAATTATGCATTAATAGACAGATCTAACCTGCCACAGATTTGCTCTGACAGTCTAAAGTCTTATTTTTGTAATCTATTTGATATTGTACCGTATGTTCCATTGGATCCCTGAACAGTAGCCTGTTCTTGTAAAATTAAAATCTCATCCATGACTTCAAAAGTAACGATAATACAGAAGGAAAACTACATTTGTAGCAAAATAAAGTGTGAAAGATCTCTCAAAGTTAATGATTTCCTCAAGGCATCATTAATATTGAGAGATTCTAATTTGTGCAAGCAGGATGTGTAATGTAGCAGCTTAGCTCCTTTATCACATGCTGAATTATTTACACACAATGTTTGAGTGTTTATGGAGGTTGCTTTACCATAAATTAAAACTAGTATACACCAAGAGTAAACCGAGGAAAGAACAAATTAGGCAGCATTTCAGAAAAATGCCTGAAAGATGTAACACTTCTGAGAATCACAATCTAAACATCAGACATGCAAACAACAAAACTATGCTTTATTTGTACATTATTTTTCATTTAGCAGATGCTTTCTTATCTAAAGTGATTTACAGTACAGTAAATTGTCCATAAAGTGGCAATCCCCCCAAGAAATCACAAAACTGAGGTTTAAACCGGCAACCTTTGAGTTACATACCCACATCTTTAACCACTAAAGGAACCACATATTTGAACCACTTGAACCACATATTTCAGTAACTAAATCGACAGCACATCAGAGTAGTTCCAGAGGCACAGCTAAGAGAACATAGACATTGTAACATGTTACAGTACACTGCATCTGACATACAGTACATCTTAAATTATCATCTAGTTGACCATTTCCCCAAATGGTTTAACGTTAAACATCATCAGCACCAAATCAATCACTGTGTGCTTCACCATTAATCACAAACAATATTTTATGTTGTGCATTTGAAAGGTTGAGATGCAATATTCTCAAAAAAATACTTCTTGCAACTAGCAATAATAAATTCAGTGCCACCATCCATCAATATACATTCTCATGTTAAAAGGCATTTACAGGGGGCTCATACAGTTAACAAAAGCCAAACTGAACTAAAGAACCAATGATCAAAGCCAACAAACACTTACAGCTGGCCAGATGTTGAAGCCAACACTGGCATTAGTATTTTACTAAGCCAAGATCCTGATTAAGATTTTGCCCTCTTCTGAAGAACTGGAACCTATTCATGAAAATAAAGACTTATAACAGCCAATCAGGGCAAACATAGCTCTTCCGGACACTTTTTTTCCCCCTGTCAACCCAGTCAAATACACTGGCAGACTGGGGTGGAGCAGGGCAATGGCAGGCTCTTATTGTCGGAGCTACATTTACATTTATGCATTTGGCAGATGCTTTTATTCAAAGTGCCTTGCTCAAGGACACAATGGTGGCGGCCGAGGAACCATCGAACCAGCGACCTTCTGAACAGTTCTGATTAACAGTTATGTGCTTTAGCCCACTCCGCCACCACCACTCCTACGCTAGACTCTTTAATCTGCTCAGAGACAACACTTCCTGATTAACCAAACAACAGCTACAGGGGAATCGCTTGCTAAGGCCTGTTGCAAGCATATGGCTGCAGAATGCAGAAACTGAGAGATGGGGCGTTTAATCAGACCGAACAAATTACAGCCAAAGTGGCAGTTAGCATTTAATCATACACCTTAGTGTCCAAATGTCTTAGACGACATTGGAAATCTAGGATTTGTTCATTTAAAATTTTTGAAAAATGTAGAGCAAATGTTAAAAAACAAAAAGAAACGCAAAACGAAGAAATATTTAAGATTCTGCTCTATTTGGTCAGTAATGAAAATAAGCACATTTGTGACATTGGCCATGTTAACTCCGTACAAAAGGTCAGATTTCCTTGCTTACATGGAAACACACAAGATGCTCCATCAAACTTTTGCAAATCATTTTGAAATAACATGGACCATAAGACTTTGCACAAACTTGCCCATGCCAGCTCAAGTGCATGCTGTCATTAAAGGACATAAAGGTAGCATGAATGTAATCCATAAGACTTAAGTAGTTTAATCAATGTATTTTTAAGCAATACAATCGGTTTTGGGTGAGAAACGGACCAAAATATAACCCTTCATTCACTGTAAATGACATCTGCATTCACAAGAGAGTTTTGATTATACTGGATGGATGGATGGATGGATGGATGGATGGATGGATGGATGGATGGATGGATGGATGGATGGATGGATGGATGGATGGATGGATGGATGGATGGATGGATGGATGGATGGATGGATGGATGGATGGATGGATGGATGGATGGATGGATGGATGGATGGATGGATGGATGGATGGATGGATGGATGGATGGATGGATGGATGGATGGATGGATGGATGGATGGATGGATTCTCATATACATCATATCACATAATTTCACAAATTACAGCTTGTGTTCCATAGAATAAAGTCATGTGAGTTTGAGGTGGCAATAAAGGTAAGCAAAACTTTTGGACCCCCACTGTCTAACAGTGTGGATAGAGACACTAGACAAAAGCTAAAAGCATTGCTGGACCCTCATACAAAAAGAAATGGACATAATTTCAACGATCTGAACAGACCCAATGATCTGTGATACATCTTACTTTGAGAATTGATCTGAGAGTTTCCTGAAACATTGATCTCCAGTATGAGACATCTGGGCTAATCCCAAAGCGATGCCATGCTAATGGAATAGCCATTAAACTAAGCACAAAGAAACTCTGTTAACCCAATGATGGATGATGTCCATGAGACGGCCAGTGGCAAGGATAGCCATAGAGAGAGCAGTAGTTAAAGGAAATCAATGCATTATAAAACCACTGCAGTCAAATTAATTAGGCACATTGTCTGGATGTATTAAGGATTTTGAGTATTTCACAGTTTACAATGCTGTGACAGTTTTACGTAAATAAGCCTAATTGAGTAACTTAAGTAATTAAGCAGCTGGGATCAGGTATAACATATTTTAGTGGACATTTATAAATGAAAGTTTGGATAAGTAATAGGTGGTTGATTCATCAAAAGTATTGTCATGTCACTGGTTGAACATTTAGCCTATTTTGATAACCCTGAGCAAATCATGGAGCTAACAGAAGTACATGAGACTCTTTTGAGGGGCACAGGGAAGAAGAGAGCAATAAATAGACTGTATTTCCAGTCTTGTTTTACTATTTCAAAGTTTTTAAAACACAGACAAAGAGTGACCTCTACTCCTCAACTTATTCTCTGTCTCAATGACCCAGTAAGGTCTCAGTCTGAATGCTTTGAAAACTGTGAAGATGCACATCTAAAAAACTGAAGGTTTGACCCATATATTGGCACTCTCTAGAAGTGCTTTTAATGAAAAAAACATATGTAGATCTACTCATCTTTCAAACATGTGCTGCAGTGAATTACCCTCAAGAGTTCTTACCAGTCAATGGATGGAGACATTAACATAATTTATATTTCTCTGTAAAATCCTGATGATGGGACTACCCAACAGGTAACCTGGCTTTCAACACAAATGCATATTTAAATTACTTACATTTCAGGGAAGTATATAGGCAGTGAAATATAATCAGCATGATACAACATCCTCTTGTCAGGCTGTGTAATAATTAGATAAGTCTAAGTTGATAATTAAACGGTCATTTATGTGTTGTCTGCTTTGCTGTGATAAATGATGGCTTTGATTAAATACTGACAGTGCTTCTTTCTCTGTCTGGCTGACTGCCTTACTGACAAATCAAGTTGAACCACCAGTGTTATACTAGATCTGTTGTTTCTAATAATCATAGATGTTTTTACTTTACCAAGATGCTTTTTTGTGTAACAAATTAAAATGATGCTTACTCAAAATAACCACTTCAGTAAAAAAAAGTCAACCATTTCCTGTTAAATTCAAACACATTTGGCATTTTATTACATCATAGTATTCTACGAACAAACAAATCTCTATTATGATTGGATGAGTGAAAGTGAGCCCACATTTTTCATAACAAATCCATTCACCCCACTTAAAATAGGGGCATTTAGACCCTGCAACAGGTGGGGCTTTTTTACCCTAAATACTATCCTTTCACTTATTGGACAGTTATTGATTTCTTTTTTTATTTAAATATATCTCAAAATAAAATGTGGGAATTTCAGTGGAATTTTACTTGAAAAATAAATTTGCAACATTTGTAAAAATGTACAAAAAAAATGATCAAATTGCCTCAAAATTAACCTTTAGACATCACATGCAATGATATCATGGATCAGAAAAATCCTGCAGTTCAAAGTGTCAAACAGGTGTTCAGGAAAATCCTGTGTTAGTTTTTGTTGCCATTTAGTGTTTTGGGAGAAAATAAAATCAATCGATTTTTACCCCATGGAGCCTTTAGCCTCGTTGTACCCTAATGATTATTTATTTGTTTATTTACTTTTGTTCCGATTTTTTGTCTATTCCTCTATCTCTTGCATTGTCTCTTTACTCATTTCAATGATTTATGTTTTCTTGGTCTTATCAGTAGATATAAGCTTGTGGCAGAGTGACCTACAAAACTCCCACCTGCTGGAGAAGAGAACAGCTGAATGTATTCAGATTCAGAACGGATTCAATTTAAGGGCTCTTGTCTATTGAGGGGGAACAACGTGAAAGTGAAGTGTAGAAATTCAGAAATGACGAACAGCAGGTTCTAATGGGGCTCTTGTATTGTCTGACCAGCCCAGACTATTTATTAGACACCAGACTGAAAAGAATCAGAGCAAAACCAGGCCAGAGGGGGAAAGAGGAAATACTGAACCCGTTCATAAAATTGTCCTGCTTTCATCTATTCCCCTATGGCCACAATCGCTAGCTACATTACTTTCTTTCAGTTTTTGTAACCATTTTGAAGGGATATACTAATTGGCAAAAACTGCAAGCAGCCAGCTGTGCCTTGTCCCCCTCTATTTCTCTCAAGATACACATAAAACTACACTAAACAGGGAATGGTAAAGCTTGTCTGGTCTGAATCTGACATGGTTTAAATTAGGCTAGTGGTTGTGTATGTAGCACTTATATCATCTGCCATTTTCTGAATGTTTAAACATATTAGGACAACATGTTGTGGTTCTGGGCTCAAAGCCACAGATACTTACAGATATAGTGATTATTTCAGTTTGTGAGGAGACTGATAGGCAGACTACATGTGTGTCACTGCAGATTCTTAATTTTTTCTTTATATATATATATATATATATATATATATATCTTTAGAATTTTCATTCTGGTTTTAGAGCTCAACACTCCTGTGTGGCATTTAGTTGAATGCATCTCTAACATGGTCATGACACAAAAAAAATACAGACACACAGACAAAGAAAAACAGGTCATTTCCCTACCAGTCAATCTTACTATTCAATAAACTTCTCACTGATAAAGTCAATAAGAACTTGACAAAGTAAAATAATTAGATGGAAGACTGAAGAGAGATAAAGGTAAAATAGGGATGGATTTATGGAGCTGTTAAAGTGTAAGAGATGAATAGAATAAAGGAGGAAATAGAGACAGAGACAGAGGAACATAGACTGAGAAGAGAAAAATAGAGCAAAGGAGAGATTATGTGCTGGCGAGACCTACTACTGCATCACATCAATCTTTTAACTCAAACTCACACACATTCATTAACACGGGACAAAAACAGATGGCACTGTGCCATACAATGAGCAATCTACTGACTCTTTGCTAAATAGAAAGCGGTACACATTTCCTTTTCATCAGATATTGACAGATGATGTCTGCAGCCATTGCATTTGGAGAGTGACCATGAATGTCATACTGGAGAGAAATTCAGAGCTTACACACTCCGAGACAAATATACACAGCAGGCAGCAGTTTATCTAAATCTCACTCTGAAATATGGATTATTTCCATTTATTGAACTCAAATGAGGCCAGATATAACACAAATTCCAAGCCCTGTTGTTGTGGCCTTACAAGGGTCAAACACAGTATGAATTGTAATAATATCTGTGAACCAGATAAGAAAAAACAGTGTTAATGAAAATAGAAATGAGCAGACTGAATGTAACTTGACCTGCCTAGATGAACAACAGTGTCTACGGATGTCAATTTAACACGTTGTGATTAATTACAAAAAAATCGTTTACTATAAATATTGCTACAATCAGAGCAAGCTTGAAGTGTCACCTTCATGTACACTATTGACAGCAATCGGCACAAGCTGAGAAGGTGTTCTGTGTTACATAGAGTTGAACGGAGCAGCTCTAGGGGATTCAGAATGCAGGGGTCTCGAGACCCCTAAATTTTCTAAATTTCAAATTATGCTTAATTGGACACATTACACTAAAAACGCCGTGTTTGACGCAATGTAACCAAAGTGAGATGCATCAAAAGCGTGATGCATGTGTACACTGATGTGTCCTTAAAAAAGCCCTTATACTAAGCCTACCTCGGACAGATTGAATACAATTGCAAAATGGACTGCTGTGCTATGTAGGTAATGAATGTATGTAATGACAGGCTTATGTTTAATGATATGGAAATAAACAATGGGTCTGTTCCAAAACCTTGTAAGCACATGCTCTGTGGTTTTGCAATAAGATTCAAGAATTTTATCTCTGAGGTTTTAGATAATCAAATTTAATTCTGCCAAAGACTATGTATATTGGGTGATGAGGTGGTTATTAAAGTACAGTAGATGACAAATATACAAAAAGCTGAGTCAATACTAGTGTAATGATTTGCAGACAAATAATTCTTAAAGGATGGAAGTCAATTGGTCGCTCCATCATTTCAAGAATGGTTCACCGAATTGAACAGAATGGGGGCATTTGAATAGATGTCATGCAAGCGGCTTGGCAGACTGGACATGTTTGGTAAGAAATGGGACAGGGATTTGTCCTTTCTGGAAGGCTCTCAATGTGGAGAGACAAAATTTTGGTAGTAATTGTGGATTCTGTCTTTTGCAGATTTCTTCCTTTTGTCTTTGTTTGTCGATTTATATATTTTTGATTATCTCAAATATGTTTTGTTTGTCGATTTATATATTTTTGATGATCTCAAATATGTTTTGTTTGTTTGTTTATATCTGTGCATTGTGTAATTTAGGCTTTGACCACAGTAATGTTTGTTGAGTGATTTGGGGATGAGAGGGGGAAATAATGGGGGATAAAATTTATTCTCTCTCTGTGTGTGTGTGTGTGTGTGTGTGTGTGTGTGTGTGTGTGTGTGTGTGTGTGTGTGTGTGTGTGTGTGTGTGGATATACAAGAGGACATGTGAGGCGTCTATTTCTCAAACTAGAGACTCTGATGTACTTATCCTCTTGTTTAGTTGTACATCTGACCTTCCACAACTCTCTCTGTCCTTGTTAGAACCAGTTGTCCTTTGTCTTTGAAGACTGTAGTGTACACCTTTGTATGAAATCTTTTCAATCAATTTCAAGCATTGTAAAGCCTTCATTCCTCAAAACAATGAATGTCTGATGAGTTTCTAGATAAAGCTGTTTCTCTTTTGCCATTTTTTACCTAGTATTAACCTTAAGACATGGCAGTCTATTGCATACTGTGGCAACTCAAAAATAAACACAAAGACAATGTTAAGCTTCATTTAACAAACCAAATAGCTTTCAATTGTGTTTGAAATAATAGCAAGTGATTTTCAAGTACCAAATTAGAAATTTACCATGATTGCTCAAGGAAAAGGTGTTGGAGTGATGACTGCTTGAAATGGGGCCTGTCTAGATTTGATAAAAAATTACTTTTTCAAACAGTGATGGTGTTGTTTTTAAAGTGAATTAAAGCACCAATTTCCTTCCAAATAAGCAAAATGTGTACGTTATTCCAACCCACCAGTACATATATATATATTTTATGCAAGAATCAATAAAAATTGTTAATAGCAAAAAGACATCACAGGCGTGCTCTCGACGCAAAGGCTATTCCAAAAGGTAGGTATTTTAATTATGCTGCCTCTTAAGATATCTCGTTTTGGCTGAATTCTAAGGTAGCATCGTATGTATCCTTCTCTGGGTAGGCTATCCCAGAATGCACCACATCTAGCTCGGCGGGAAAATAAATCCAAGATGGTGGGCAAAGCGCAAGAAATTTAAATGATAATTATGCTTATAATCCACTCAATACTGAAAAGTATAGATAAATAATCATTTAACATTATACAAAACCAACTATTTTAACCAAAATGTGTGTGTGTCCCGAGTTCTGCGCATGAATGATGCATGGAGCTGCCGAATATGTAGAGCGTTCCAAATCGGTCTCTTATGTGGCATAATTTCAGTAAGGATGCTGCCATGGAAGACAGCTCCCTATGTAGGCAGTAGAAAGCAAGGCAGCTCACTAAGATTTGGAACAGACCCAATATATTCCTTTCTAAAGACACTTTTTGTATTGACTAATCAATTCTTTACTCATCTACTACAATAGTGTAATGTATTTTATCTGTATTATTTGAATTATTATATTTATTAGTATACATTACATTTATTATTATTTAATCATTATATATTGAATTATTTTTATTTGGGGGCAGTATTCTGCAAATATTTATTAAATGTGATTTATGTGATTAATTATTTGCCATATCATGTGATAAATTTGATTATACATTTTAATCGATTGACTTAAACCTTGATAAATATTATGGAGTGGAATTCATGGAAAAAAATTAAAATACAACAAAGGTGTAGACATGGCCCTTTAAAAAAATGTATCATGAAAAGGTTAATTTGTGACACATTATACTCCTTTTTGTAGCTGTGAATACAAAGAGGAAACTGTTTGAGATGGCTCAGATTATCTCCTTAAGTGAACTGTATATAGATTAGAAAATCCCCACAGACAAGCAGCTCAACAGAGCTCTGCAATTTAAAGTTCCTAATCACAGACATGAACAATAGCCATAATTAATGCCATATTAACAGATAATCTCTGTCTATCCTGGGAAATAATTGGAGAGTAAATATAGGTCCTCATTGTCTGTCATGTGACAATTCCCTTTCTCAAAAGAGCACAAGCACACCCTCCATCTGAACAATAAATTAACTATCATTTGACAGGTAATAGCGTTGCATAGCAATGACAGCGCTGCAGACAGCGGACCTCAACAAGTCCTCATATCACAGTGATCTTTCTTTAAAGGCAGGCAAACTGCTCTCTATGTTGCTCTTATCAGGGGAAACAGGAAAAGCAAACAGATTGTTTCCGGACTCTTGATGAATCACAGACCCCAAATAATTAAATTGGAATGAAATATGACCTGGATGTGTTCAATAATTATGGCCCATTGCTCTGGGCAAAAAAAAGTTGGAATATAAAGTGATGACATCCCCCACCCTACAGTACATAGTTTATTTCAGAGGTTGAGTGATGTTCTACAGATCCAACATATAAAATTAAATAATTCATGCATTCTTAGTTTCCCAACTGCAGTCTGAATGCAGCATTTTCCAGATTTCGGATGCAGCCTGTGTCTTCAGGTAACAGTTTAAACTGGGCTCGCGAGGCGTGCGTGCGGTGCTGCGTGCAGCAGCCGGCAGCTGGACTGAAACGAGACGAGGCAGCGAAAGCACTGTTTAACCGTACAGCACAGGCTGAGCGGACGACATGTTGAAAATGCACTATAAACCAATTAAACGACTTAAAAAAGACATCTTGATGCAAGTTAACCAAGCAGTATCAGGCACAATACTTCCCTCATGTAAACTAGATTTAATGACGGTTTAGAGAACAGTAAAATTAAATGACCCACTCTCGATAAATCAGAATAATCCGATTATTTATATCCGTCATCCCAGGAAAATTTTGATGTAGTAATCCAGAAATCCCTTTATTTTCTTTATAGTTACACAGTACAGATGCGATGAAAACTAAATAGTTTCACCTTTACTTTCCCCCAACAAGGTAGCGGCGATATGCACAAAGAATGCAAACTGTCAAAAAAAGAGGAAAAGAATATGAAAGTGGAGATTTATGGTAAAAAAAAAATCTGTTTCTCAGCCACTCCTATCATTATCACTCCTGAAGATATGGATTTAACCACTGGATTCTTATGGATAACTTTTATGCCGACTTTTTAAATTTCTTAGATTTTTAAACTTCTAAGTTCTGGTCACCATTCAAGTCAATTTTATTTGTATAGTGCTTTTCACAACACACGTTATCTCCAACAGCAATGTCCCATCCACCCTAAAAAAAAAACTGAGGGTGTGTAATGGCTTACAGCTGGAGGGGTACAGGTGAGAGAAACCTGCTGGAGACCTTTCAAAACCATAACATTTTCTTCCTTGCTTGCTGGTCTCTCTTGCTTTTCTTTTTATGAAGTGAGAGGATATAAAAAAACCTCCCCTCAAATTAGGAAGGAGGAGCCAGCAGTAATGACAGAAATATATGAGTATTTAGAGCATAGAGAAACTGGCTGAGTATACTAGACTTAATGTTGGACCTTGCAGCCATAAATAAATGTCATGGCGTAAATAAATAAAATGCAGTCTAATGAATCTACATATACACCTGAATAATGTCAAACATAAATAAAGCTAAACAACCGAAACCGAACCCACTCTGGCTAGGAACTCTCCACTTTAAAATGCATTGTAAACTGCCTTGCTTTCTTATACAAGAAATGTGTGTGTGTGTGTGTGTGTGTGTGTGTGTGTGTGTGTGTGTGTGTGTGTGTAATATATATGTATATACACACACACACACACACACACACACACACACACACAAACACACAGTTTATATAATGTATATTAATGGCAATACATTCTGATTGACAAAGGGCAAACAAATATTTAACTGGTGAAATTAGGAACAATATAAACATTTAAATTTTTTTTAGATTAGGTTATGTAAGCCACATATTTTTGTTGGATTTACAGGCAGTAAAACAGCACAAAGATTAAGAAAGATTATGATAAAGTAGTACTTTTTACAGGACATGATGTGGCATGGCCCTTGACACCTCATTCTGTTCCCTCTGAACAGATGACCAGGATCACAGGTCAGCAGACACCATGATCACCCATGATTAACCTGTCAAACAGGACCCCCAATTATCACAGCATGACACTATATAACCCATGCACACACAGAGCTCAACACAAGCACATTAGGATTATGGCTGTTATTAATATACTTGCAGCAAAAGGCTTCAACTCATTTGATGATTTGTTTAGTCTGACAGAGAAGAATGACACTGAGAATGGATAAATCAATTTTGTGCTTTTGTAAAATGGATAAAAGCTGGTGAGGCAACGATAGAAAGAGAACAAAAAGACAGAGGAAGACAAAGAGAGAAGGCAGAGAGAAAAGGAACGTGAGAGTGTGCTGAAAGCGAGAGCTGCCGAAAGACGATACACAATTAATCATCATGATCACGCGGACAGCAAACAGCTAAGAAAGTTTGAAATTTGTGGGAGCTTGAATTTCTTCCTTCTGTGGCAAGTGTTTATGGCAACCTATGTTCATCCTACGGTCTTCTAACTTCTAACAGCTGTAATAACACATTAAACCAAAATGAAGCGATTTTGTGTTATGAAACTACAAAACAAAACCTTAAGTCTGTATACATGGTGTATTATCAGTGCTGGTGTACTGACAATCTGTGCTACCTCCTCAGGACATGCTACCAGCAGTAAAAACAGTGATATGTACAGTTAAAACATGGGTAGCACATGTCGGGAGTAGGGATGTCACAATTACCCGATTTCACAATTAACCACAATTAAAAAGTCACGTTATTAAACCGTAAGAATTTGGAAGCTACGGCTAAAAACATGAAAAAACAACCATGTTGTCTATTTTAAAAACAATTTACTGAAAATTTGTCATTCGGTGTGGGTCTAACTACTCGTGCCACGTGTGTCCCGTGCCCTCTCCCAGGCTGGTCTGTGAGGCTGTTACTATGGTAACGGAGTTCATGGGGTGATTGTCTATGTAAGGCTTGGCGCATGCAGAACGTGAACTTTTAGCGCACGTGAAACTCTCAAAATGAAAACATGCCGGAACAACGCAATCTACCAGAGTTGTATCTGCCGAAGAAGCAAATTAAATCAGCTATTTGGGAGCATTTTGGCTCTCTAAAAAATTACACAGGAGTTGTTGAAGACGGGTATCCAGTATGCAAAATGTGCAGATGAATAGTGTCAGCAAAAGCGGTGAAAACATATACAGTGGTGTGAAAAAGTGTTTGCCCCCTTCCTCATTTCCTGTTCCTTTGCATGTTTGTCACACTTAAGTGTTTCGGAACATCAAACCAATTTAAACAATAGTCAAGGACAACACAAGTAAACATAAAATGCAATTTGTAAATGAAGGTGTTTATTATTAAAGGTGAAAAAAAATCCAAACCATCATGGCCCTGTGTGAAAAAGTGATTGCCCCCCTTGTTAAAACATACTATAACTGTGGTTGTCCACACCTGAGTTCAATTTCTCTAGCCACACCCAGGCCTGATTATTGCCACACCTGTTCACAATCAAGGCATCACTTAAATAGGAGCTGCTTGACACAGTAAGGTCCACCAGAAGATCCTTAAAAGCTACACATCATGCCGAGACCCAAAGAAATTCAGGAACAATTGAGAAAGAAAGTAATTGAGATCTATCAGTCTGGAAAGCGTTATAAAGCCATTTCCAAAGCTTTGGGAATCCAGCGAACCACAGTGAGAGCCATTATCCACAAATGGCGAAGACATGGAACAGTGGTGAACCTTCCCAGGAGTGGCCGGCCGCCCAAAATTACCCCAAGAGCGCAGCGATGACTCATCCAAGAGGTCACAAAAGACCCCACAACAACGTCCAAAGAACTGCAGGCCTCACTTGCCTCAGTTAAGGTCAGCGTTCATGCCTCCACCATCAGGAAAAGACTGGGCAAAAATGGCCTGCATGGCAGAGTTCCAAGGAGAAAACCACTGCTGAGCAAAAAGAACATCAAAGCTCGTCTCAATTTCTCCACAACACATCTTGATGATCCCCAAGACTTTTGGGACAACATTCTGTGGACCGATGAGACAAAAGTGGAACTCTTTGGAAGGTGTGTGTCCAAGTATATCTGGCGTAGAAGGAACACTGCATTTCATAAAAAGAACATTATACCAACAGTAAAATATGGTGGTGGTAGTGTGATGGTCTGGGGCTGTTTTGCTGCTTCAGGACCTGGAAGACTTGCCGTGATAAAAGGAACTATGAATTCTGCTGTCTACCAAGAGATCCTGAAGGAGAATGTCCGACCATCTGTTCGTGTACTCAAGCTGAAACGAACTTGGGTTCTGCAGCAGGACAATGATCCTAAACACACCAGCAAGTCCACCACCGAATGGCTGAAGAAAAACAAAATGAAGACTTTGGAGTGGCCTAGCCAAAGTCCTGACCTGAATCCTATTGAGATGTTGTGGTATGACCTTAAAAAGGCCGTTCATGCTCGAAAACCCTCTAATGTAACTGAATTAGGACAATTCTGCAAAGATGAGTGGGCCAAAATTCCTCCAGGACGCTGTAAAAGCCTCATTGCACGTTATCGCAAACGCTTGGTTGCAGTTGTTGCTGCTAAGGGTGGCCCAACCAGTTATTAGGTTTAGGGGGCAATCACTTTTTCACACAGGGCCATGATGGTTTGGATTTTTTTTCACCTTTAATAATAAACACCTTCATTTACAAATTGCATTTTGTGTTCACTTGTGTTGTCCTTGACTATTGTTTAAATTGGTTTGATGTTCCGAAACACTTAAGTGTGACAAACATGCAAAGGAACAGGAAATGAGGAAGGGGGCAAACACTTTTTCACACCACTGTATGTTCCAGCACCTGAGATATCACCATGCAGAGATTCATGCCCAGATGAAGGCAATCATTTTACAAAC
Organism: Moxostoma hubbsi; assembly: GCA_032164185.1. Lineage (NCBI taxonomy): Eukaryota > Metazoa > Chordata > Actinopteri > Cypriniformes > Catostomidae > Moxostoma > Moxostoma hubbsi. Next base: position 9,059,348 of record JAVLUX010000043.1, on the reverse strand, counting down.
TTGGTTAAGTCAAACACTGAATTGAAACTGTGTAAATCCAAAGAGTTGTATATTTTAAGTTTAAAAGAGGAGGGGTTAAGCTTTAAACTGTGAACGCAAATAGTTTTTCCAACTGGAATAAGATTTCAGTGAGCGTAAAAGTGCTGTGATTATCCGGCTGATCGTTAGATTACTGAATAAAGACAGAAGGTTCTCCTAGCCTGACACTGTTTTATTTTAAACATATGGTTTAAGTTATAGTTGTTTGTTGTTGGTGGGGGGGGGGGGGGGGGGGGGGGGGGGGGTATTTATATTTTATTTACATTTAAATTAATTTTTTTTATTGAAAGGTATACATTTTTGTTGAAAAGGTACAGAACGTTTTGGTGTTAGAGGGCAGAGAGAAAATTGCAAAAACTTAGTGCAAGTTTTAATATAAGTACACCTACTTGTTCTCAACTTGCTTTCAGTTAAAAGTAGGAATATATATATATATATATATATATATATATATATATATATATATATATATATATATATATGTTAACTGCGTGACCCAACGAATGCTGCAATAAAACTTAAGTTGTGATATGTTTCTGGAGGTTTTTATTGTTGCATAATAGGTAAATTTGCAGATGATCGTAAAAATCGAGAAATCTTGATTTTTTTTTTTTTTTTTTTATCAGACAATAATCGTAACATTCAAAAACCACATCGGGACATCCCTAGTCAGGAGACATGAAAGAACATGTCGGTATGTACTACAACAGCATGAAATGTGTTAAAAACGTACGTAGCACATCTTGTCAGGCAGATATTACCTATAAGTATGCGCTACCAGCAATACTACCAGATAGTGTGATATGGTGTGAGGAAGTATTAAGCCCTAACCCTACCCCAAACCCTAAACCCAACCCTAAAACTATGCAAATAACATCCTGATAGGTCGCATATCTCTTGAGGAAATCGGCCGCCAGTATGCGAGTGCAGCGGTGGTTTGTGTGTGTTATGAATGTGTGTGCTTGTACTTATGTGTGTCTCATTCACTGACGCTTGTCAAAAGGATCATCTGTGACAGTTCCACAGTATAACTTATACTGTATTGGTTGTGCTTGGACTTGTTTTAATCCCAATGCTGCGATGTAAGTAACAATGTGCTATTTCACACATTCTGTTTCATGAAGTAATAAGTGAAAACATTAGCCCGCAACCGCAAGTAACATACATACATGTTTTAGTTTCGTATATATTGCCTAATGAAACAAACAGAATATGGGAAATGCCATCATTACTTACAGCCAATGACTAAAACCAGCCCCAAAACAATGTAACAAGGGGCAGAGATTTTGAAATATCCTCACAGAGCAACATGAGCTTGGCTCTCACTCACACAGACACGTTGTGTATGCGCACGTGCACTGTCGCTTGAGACTACCTGAGTCTCTGCTTGAAGGAAAGATGCCGCAGGCAGTCAGAGAATTTCAGCCGCAAGTAAATAAACCATAACAAATAATCTGCGAAAACGTCAGAGGCAATCCCATTATCTACACGATAATAATGGTTTGATTTTCCTGGTTGTTGGCCAAAAATATATTGGCCGCCAATATATCTTGCATCCCTACAAATATTTCCACAGTTTCTATCTGTTGTATCCATCAGCAAACAAATGTTGAGATCTGTTGAGAATTAACCTGGATGGGAAGTTATGCCTCAACTCTGCAAGACTTCAGGACGGAAAGATTCATCATGTGCGAACACTCGATAATTCAGTAACTGCTCAGCAGAATCCTTTGATCCTATGCTGGTAAGACTTCTATGAGGGAACGTATGCCTGGACTTTTCAGTCAAGACGGGGGTGGTTCTTGTTTCCAAAAGTTATCTCATAGGAGGTAACTTCTTACAGGAGTTGTCTAATGTCCTTACCTACCAAAGAACCATTTTTCTTTGAGGTTTCTTGAGTAAAAAAAAAGCCAGATCCCATGACAGAATATCCATACCAACAGAGCAACATCCTTCTACTTGCAACAATGATTACCTTCTTTCAAGCAACTCCACCCAGAAATATGCCTCCAAGATTGTTCACCACTGTGGCTGGTGTCATGGGAAAATACATGAGGGCTTTTATCTTGATTTCCTGATGGTTTCCTAAAGTCTCAATGTAAAAATGTGCCGAGTTTGCTGACAGCTCCTCAAAATTGGGCACAGAAGTTTAACCAGTGCAAATCTGCAAGTAATCAAGGCATCAACCCCCAACACACACACACACACACACACACACACACACTCTCGTGGAGTATGCATACATCAATAGGGGTGCTGATTTTAAATAAAAAAGCTTACCAGTACATGTGTACATCTGCAATGGTGGATTAATAGAGCACATTAGGGGTCGAGGGGGAAATGTGGAGTCCTTTATAACATGCCTATTTCCATGGCAACAAATCAAATCTCAAGGACTTTTTCAATCTACTATGTCATTACCCACTCTGCATCTTTTTTCCTCTGACACTCTCTCTCTCTCAGTCACCAAAAAAAAAGACTCCAAATTATTCTAAAAATCACCAGAAATGTTGGTACTCTTGATGAAGCCCATCTGCCTCTCCTTCATAAAAACACATCTCTGTGATGTACTTTGCTGTGGCGTGTGGTTAAACCACTCTCTAATGCATCCAAACATCTAAAATTACCCTTTATTTAAACAGTCACTCTCTCTCTCTCTCTCTCTCTCTCTCTCTCTCTCTCTCTCTCTCATTCTGTCCCACAACACCCAGGGCTGAATAACAGCAGATGATTAGAAGTGTCTATGCCACAAAACATTGCAGTAATTAATGCAAAGAGTAAAATCACTGTGTTACACTTGTGCAATCTGTTATTAGGTCCACCTTACTGTAATTAGTGACTCAAATAGGAGTAGACTGATGTGATTAATTACACACTTATATTCCAGAGGAACCACACTGACTAGGCCAAAAGTGCTTTCCAAATATGCTTCAACAATCCTTGTTCTGGAAAACTGAAGCTTTATTTATTAGACTCTGACAAGAGTAATATTAAATCTCTAATGCCTTAATTCATTTACATTATTAAGTTTAGAGTTTTGATGATTCCACATGGAAATGTTTGATTTTGATGACTGTGACAAGCAGTGGAATCATAGAGTATTATTTCAACTTAACAATAAAAGAACAAAACTACTACAACTACTAGAACAAATTAAACACAATATAAAAGCTTGTTTTAATGCATTGAGTTTTTCCAGCATTGAAAGGATCAGGAAACGTTAGAAAAAGCTTTGTGCAAATTTATAACTGTTAAAGGGATAGTTACCCCAAAAAAGAAAATTCTGTCATTGTTTACTCACCCCTGTGTTGTTATATCCCCATATGACTTACTTTCTTTTTGTTAACACAAAAGGAGAAATTGTAAAAAAAGAGATAATGTGCTCAGTGATGTCACACAATATTACAGTTTAAGGTGACAACCTCTTCAAGCTTCAAAATTGTTTTGAAATTGTTGACCGACCGTTACACTCTGCGCGTTCATGATAAGACTGCACGGGAGAAACAATTCACGCAGCCACCCCCCATGGGGCGTTCAAGAGAGCGCGTTTTGTTCATCCGAAAACAGGTCCACCACAGCGATAGAAACAAAAGAACACAACACAGCTGCACACAAACAAGAGAACCGAACTTACTAAATATGTCTGATGAGTTTGTAGTCAGAGAATAGATGCATTTCTATGCCCAGCTTTCTTTGTTTGAAAAAGAGTTCTCAATCAAACTGAGAGAAATAGACAGAGGAGGCTATTGGCAGCTACAGTCAAGCCATGTCTTAACCTGACGGTAGGGCTGGATTGGTAATCTGGCATACCGGCATTTTCCCGGTGGGCCGACACACTTTGGGGATGATCAGGAGTGGACTGGGCATCGGGAGAACTGAGCGGGCTGGTGGGTAGGCCGCGAAACAGGCCGAATGGGCCTCGATAAGCTAAAATGAGCCGGCGCGTTACGCAGAACGGACCACAAAATGGCACCGTGATATGCAGAAAACACCCACCCGCTCAACTTTTGGGCCAGTTGCTATGTAATATCCCGGGCCGATTTCTCTTCACAGTCCAGCCCTGCCTGACGGCAAACGACATGATAAAATGACACAACACTAATATTTTCTATGAGTTTTGGTCCTAACCAGCAGAGATGAGCGACAGTACATTCGGTATCAAATATTCGGTGTATTTGATAATGCGCATCAGCTTTCACTATATGTCCTTCCGTGTGATTATTCTGGCTGAGAGCAGCAGCACGCACTCTTTCAAAGTACTTTATCTCTCTCGTCCGCAAGTCCACGCTGTATGTGTGTGCGGGAAAGAGATCGACATTCGCCAGACGTGCTCTGCCACTCTCATCCAGAAATATCAATAACGTAAGCACACCTTAAAAGGTTATGTTCCCCAACTCTGCAAATTCTTAAATAGAATACGTGTTTTATCAGACTCTACTATACAATGACATTTCAAACTGAAAATCAAATTTACTATGCATCACGTACATTTAAACTAATATGACGAATGAAATAGACCATGATGGAAATTGTACAACTCAGTCCATAACATATGTGTAGCGCAATCTCTGTGTGTTGCCTGTAAAAATGGCACGAAAAGTCAGAAAACACAATGAAGAACACAAGTGAGGGGAGAAGTCTCTATTCACTATTATCCAAATTAAATATAATTAAAAGTATGAAACGTCAGCCCAAGATGAGACTGATCCATGCTTTAGGGTTACTTTCAGTAGGCTACACCTGGACACAGCAGGAGGACTGAAAAGTGTGAAGTGTAGTACTGTGGTATATACATTATTTTTAATGGTATCTGATCTTTTGTGTTTTTATTGTAAGTTGTTGTATTTAATTTTATGGGCATTATTATACACATTGAAAATCAAGTAGAAATAAAAACTAAATTAAAATTCGAAATAATAATAACTCTGGTTGTAAAGACTAACACAGCTTTCACTTTCTTTGGTGTATATGGAAAAGCAACAAATAACTGAAATGTCAACAGAACGCGATAAGAAGTGTGTTGAAGGACAGTTTTGTCATCATACACCTAAAGCATACGCTTTCATTCTGAAACCACATTGAAATTTGTTAAGCAGGATACTAATAATTAGTTTTTTGCATTTATATTGACAAATTGTTTTTCTTAGTTGTGAAGGTTAAAATAAGCTTTAAATATTGATGTTGAGTTTATGGTTACAATTTTAATTCAGATAACTTCAGAACAGTCCGTCTTGGCCCCTTTTGGACTCAGACTTAACTCGGACTCGATTGTTTAAAGACTCTGACTTGACTAAGGTGGACTTAAACCCAGCATGTGCTCTCTGTGACACCATCCATCAATCACATAGACAACATCTAAATACACTCACCCACACACATGTATAATCAGATGCTCCACCTAAAAGCCACAAAATGCTATGCCGTCTCTCCACTGATGAGCCACATGTGTGCAACACACCCATCAAGTTAAGTACATCAATGGAAAAAAAAAAGCTAAATATTTTGTGTAGGCTAATACTCACACACACAAAATCAAATAGACTCCATGCTTCTTTGCAAGAAATATAGGAGGTCACTTCAGGAAAAGAAGCCGTCATCTTCTTTAAAAGCTTCTCAGCATTACGCACTTAACAGAACCGGTTAAATGTGCATTTCGTTACACAGCTGGAAAAGAGGGGGATGTTTTCTTTATAAATCCCCCTTGAGGCCCATTATGCATTTCTAGGGTCACATGTTTCAGGGACAGACTGTTGCAGATGCTAAATATAAAAGGAATGAAGGAAAGTGGCCAGCCTTCTGTGGTCGAAATTGTAAATGCCACCATCTTTCTTGTGAAATCTGAATCAAGTCTTTTTGATCTCTAAAAAGCAATACTGTATCAGTATGATATCACTAAGAGTCAATCACAACCACAGTTACTCAATAAACTTAAAAGCTATTGCCCACCAGACTGATCTCACAAAGAAAAAGTAAACAGTTGGTTGGCTTTTCTTAAGATAAAAATCGATCTGAGCTTAACGAATTTCGAAACACTGCCCCCAGTGGCCAAAGCAGTAAAAGTTTTTGGGCATATAGTCACATGTGAGCTCCATTTTCAGGGTGTAATGTTCACAGATGGGCGCCAAAAGTGACCGGTGTAGAGTTGTTTTCAGCTCTACATGATGTAAATCAGTGAAGATGAATGTATATTTTATCAACTGAACCACCCAACCCCTAAACCAGTAAACTCAGTAGAGTAAACATTTAATGTTAGAGGAGAAAAAAAGTACTGAAACCCGCCAATCACAGATTATGCGAGTACAATTATTTCCTAGTTTCACGCTGCAAACCGAACAGGCTTCCTTTGGAGCCACAAGGAAAGGTAATCACTTTTGAGGCAAAGCAAAAACGTCTGATGGGAGATGCCGCTTGTCAGTGAGTGGGTATAATGTGTCCGATTCTAGGGTACTAGAATTCTCGGAAACAAAATCCCGACTTCCCGTGTGATCACAAATGTGTTGTGTCACAAGAGGTCAGTTCTACAGCTCCAGCAAGCTATTGGCTGAAACAGATTAACAATGCACATCCTCTTCAAAACAAATACAAATTAGTGGATGAAGGTTTCTGGCAGCCTGTTCAGTGATGTGATTCAATGATAAGATCTTATCTCTGCAGACTATGTGAAGCAACCAGAATTCAAAACCCATTTAAGATAGGTCTTACAATAATTATAATTCACAATCCGATTCATGGGAAAAAGCTTTTACTATGAAGCACTTTTTGCAAACAATCACATAATTTTGCAGATAGACTCTTAACAAACATTAGACATGCAGAAATAAATTCCCCAGTAGGAATATGTCTGTGTGACATCCCCTTACTTCAGTTGAATTGCTCATTTCATACCAAGAACTTTTGTGCCTAATGACCTTTCAGGTTTTATTGATATTACCACTGGCGCATGGAGTGTGGACAAGCCTCCATACTGTTCCAAGGAAAAACACTTGACGTGATTAAGAAAACAGAGACAGAGTGCAGTGCAGTGCAGTATCCCAGAGCTCTGGAAGACCACTGCAACCGCACTTCAGAGCTCCAAGAACAGCTGGTGTATTACCACAATCAAACATGGTCAGAGGCAGAAATCAGTCCCAGTAGAAGAGTCTGGAATCACCGAAAGCCAATCACAGGATTCTTTTATTATGCCTTATGCTAGTGTCTTGCACACACACACAAATCAAAGCAGCTTATACCCCAGGGAGAAAGTAAAGGATGCAGGATTGTTGACCTTTATGTGCGAAGGTCGATTTGATGAATGGCTCTGTAGGGTCAGTGTAATGATTGGGTATTCTGAGGTCAGTCAAGAGCAGACATGCATCTCTTTGGTTTAAATTAACACTGGGTCTCATCTGAATACTAAAGGCCACAAGCCATGATTTAACAATTACACAGTGTTGGAGACACTGCTTCCATCACCTCTCCAAATAACTCCAGTGTCCTGATTTGCTACAGTTGACCTAAACAAGACACAAAGATCATGTAAAAAGGAAATAAAAGCAGCAATCCCATCAGTACATGGGTCGTTTTGCTACATTAAACACCTTAAGAGAGATGACCGTGGACATGCCAGATGCAAATAAAACACAGAATTTATGTAATTTTCCAGAAAGAAGTATATATGTATAATAAATTAATGATAAAGAATATGATAGTATGTTCTTATACAGAGAGACCTACTTGCATCACAATACAGGTGAGGAGACACACATCAGTCTCTCTGATGCTCAAGTGTGACCACAAGCAATAATGACATGTTTGATTTTTAACGTGAAGGAAAACGAGGCTGTGAGGGATGGACCTACAGTCTCCTCACTGGTATGCACTGGGTAAAGCTCCTAGATCACATTTTAACTTTTTTTTGTCTACTAAAGGAAAGGGGTTTTTTTTATGTTTCTTCAGCAGAACGATCCAAAACATTTTAAACAACAGTACAACCCATAGAAGAGACTGTAAGTCTATCCCCCACAGCCTCAGTGTCATTCCTGTCAAAAATTCAACATGGCGCTCAGGGCCGGTACTATGTAATCTTTGATATTTAGGGTGGGCAAGGGCTTGTCTCTTCATCAGACTGGGGTAGGTGGCGCCCTTGATCGTTTCACTATTCGACTCGCTATCCAACTGTTACTTGTGCCTTGCTAAAGTATTCAGACCCCAGACCAATTCTCTCATATAACCGAATTAATGGTACACTGACATTTGATTCTGTATGATATTTTATTTTAAAATGCTGAAACTCAAAATCAATTATTGTAGGGTGACATCGTTTTATTGTTGGGAAATATTTTTATGAAAAATAAAAAAACTGAAATATCTTGCTTGCATAAGTATTCAACCCCCACACAATGATATTTGGTCGAGCCACATTTTGCTGCAATAACTGCTTTAAGAATTTTGGGGTACATATGTACCAGTTTTGCACACAGTGACAAAGTGATTTTTGCCCATTCTTCTCGGCAGATTTGCGCCAGGTCGTTCAGGTTAGTTGGGTAATGTGATTAAGATTGCGAATAAGATTGAGATCAGGACTTTGACTGGGCCACTGTAGGACATTTATCTTTTTTTCCTTGAGCCACTCCAATGTTGCTTTAGCCTTGTGCTTGGGATCATTGTCCTGCTGAAAGGTGAATTTCTTCCCAAGGTTCAGATTTTTAGCAGACTGAAGCAAGTTTTCTTGCAGTATTTCCCTAAATTTTGCTTCATCCATTCTTCCGTCAATTCTAACTAGATGCCCAGTCCCTGCTGATGCCACCAACATACTTCACTGTAGGGATGGAGTGTCTTGAGGCATAGGAAGTATTAGGTTTGCGCCACACATAGCGGTTTGAGTTTTGGCCAAAAAGCTCTATCTTGGTCTCATCTGACCACAAAACCTTCTCCTAAATCGCAGCTGGGTCACTCTCAAGCTTTCTGGCAAACTCCAGACATGCTTTCAGATAGTACTTTTTGAGTAACAGCTTCTTTCTTGCCACCCTCCCATACAGGAAAGCATTATGCAGTGCTCTTGATGTGGTTGACTGGTGCACCATTACTCCACTCCCAGCCACTGAACTCTGTAGCTCCATCAAATTGATTGTTGGCCTCTCTGTGGCTTCTCTCACAAGTCTCCTTTTTGTTAGAGTGCTGAGTTTTGAGGGACAGCCTTTTCTTGGCAGTGCCTGAGTGGTGTGGTGCAGCTTCCACTTCCTGATTATTGATCCAACTGTGCTCACTGGGATATCCAAACAATTGGATATTATTTGTACCCTTTCCCTAATCTATGCATTTTTATTACTTTATCTCTAACTTCTGTGGAATTCATTGTTCTTCAGATTCACAGCCTGACCAATGATCCTTCAACAATGGGTTTTATATTCTGGAAAATGTGATTGCAACTTTAATGATTCACAGGTGGATGTCAATGGTAAATTAATTGTGTCCTCATTAGGGCAATTTCTTTCATCGTGTAACCTGGCAGCTTCCACAGCACAGGGGTTGAATTCTTATGCACGCAAGATATTTCATGTTTTTTTTTTTATATACATATATTTCCCAACATAAAACCAATGTCGCACAACAATAACTGATTTTGAGTTCCAGTATTTTAAAATAAAATATCAAACAGAATGAAATACCAATGCACAATTTGTAATTCAGTAATATGAGATCATTGGTCAGGGGTCTGAATACTTTTGCGCATATATATATATATATATATATATATATATATTTTATGGATGGGCATTCATCAATAACTTGGTATTCAAATATTTACGCTCATTAAAAACGAATATTCTATTATTTACATTAAGGTAATTAATGAGAAAGAGACAATGTAAAATCATTTTTTTAGTCAAAGTTTGTCAAAATAAAATAAAAAACAAGCTTCTATTTATAATCAAAACAAGCTCATATCATGTCCTGTGTTTATATAAAAATATATATTTAAACAAGCAATGCATGAAAGCATTGTATTTAGAAACTGCTGTTAAGGTTTATTTTATTTTATTATTATTTATTTGGATGTTGTTGTTTTTTCTTTTTTCTGTCTGTTGTCAAGTTATTGACTTGCTCTGTTGAAAAACTAATAAAGACAAAGTTTAAAAAAAATAAGAATAATTGCATGGAGGTCCCCACAGGCTACTGTAAAACTATAATACATTTGTTTCTTTTAAGTAAAGCTTTTACCAATAACATAAAAGACTATTAGTGAGAGAAAGAGTGAGGGATTGAGGGAGGATATAATTCTTTGAATTCCTTGGCTTCATAGGCGATGTGATTCATGTAAACGTAAATAAACAGCATACTAAGAGCACTCTAGTCTTTTCACTGTTGATATTCTTCACTTAAATATTATAATTACATAATTTGAATATGATATTTTTAAAAAGTTTTTTAAATTATTTATATAATTAGTTGTGAGGTAAAAGTTCTTTATCCCAAAGAGGTCCATACTGTAAACCCTTGTTGCCATCAGTGGAATAATCACGTTGTCTAAATTAAACATTATTTAAAATGTTATGTTTAAGGCTCATAACTCAAATATCTAAGTGCCTTGAGATTGTTTTTCTTAAAAGTTTTTAAGTGTTAATAACTCAGATTGAGCCTATGGGGAATACCCGAAATATTTAAACTTCTGTCATTTATTTAAAAATCAAAAATATTAATTTGCTGTTATGGTTGCTCCGATACCAAAATTTTGGCTTCGGTATGATACCAGCCCTTGTACCTCGGTGAGGTTTATACATAACGCACCCGTAACACTCAAGTTTAACGTTTTTTTTTTTTTTTTTTTTTTTTTTTTTTTTTCCGCGGGTTAATCAATAATAATATAAATAATTACTACTTGTTTGGCAGTTGTGAAATAACCAAAATGCACACATTTGCCATTCAACTAAGCCCACTTTATATAACAAAAATAAAAAACCCTTGTAAACATATAACTGTGTGCTCATGAAGTGACTCCAGATTAGCACAATTCCACACCCGTCCCATTGCTGTCATTGAGTGTGAATGGCAGTTGGGGTGAAGTGATGGAGAAACGAGTAATAGTACTGTACCTGTCATCATAGCAGAAATCGGCGCTCAATGTGTTCAAGTAGAGGAGCAGAGCCACAGCACCGCACACCAGCTCCGTTATCATCTCTCAAAGCCAAAGAGGAAGTAAAGTAAAGAAATGAATGACAGGAATCACTCCCCGTCTCTGTTTGTTGTTGTCCTCATTGTTTCGCCACTACGCGACATGGGAATCCCAATTCAGTCTCTCCGGAGAGCGAGGAGTTTCAAACATAATTTCTCTCTCGTCTATCTCATTTTAAGCCCAAAAACATGTTGGTATGTACCGTGCGATGTCGCTAAAACGGACCATATACAGATGCTCATCCAACAGAAAGCCGTAATGATTGAGAAGCATCCCGTTGAAGAGACACGACACCACCCTCCGCTCAGCCACACAACACGCGTGTGTGATTTAGAATGTTCGCGCATGCGTAGAAATCACGTTAGAGCCATTCATTAGGAGGCTACAAAGTGCACTGGATTTAGAGCCTGACTAGCCTCATCACAATGATGCTAATGCTTTCATGCTGTTTAGATGTAAAATTTCGAATATTTCCATGAACATCACTGATTTTTCAAAACAAATACATACCATAAATGATGAACTCTTCCAAACAGGAATCACAGAATCATGAAAAAGGGTGGGAGGTAGGGGCATACTGTAGATTCCAAAGTGTTTAAGCCAAATCTATGCCCAAGGTGGGAGGTAACACAGTCAATGTTGTGTAACACAGTCAAATAAAAACACAAACTATTTATATTTTTAAATGTACTTTTGAGAACTTGAATTACTTATTTTGTCAATTGAATTTGTGTATGTGTGAATCTAAGTCATAAACAGGAACAAACCAGAGATGAAAGAGTGAAAGGGGAACACTTGAACCCCAGTGCGGTCCCTCCACTCATGTTCAACCCTCTTAACTTCAAGCAGTTGACCCTTGACCATCAACTCCACTGGGAGGACAGCTGCTGTTTCAGGGGTCGACATAAGTTCCGGCCCAGCGCTCCCCTCTGCGACTAACAGTATAAATTGATTAAATGTTATTCACAGAGATGTAACCATTTAGAATAGATTTTTCCATCTAAAATGTAAGTGACTTGTGGTAACAGGTGTTTAATATGGTAAACAAGTAACTAAAATAGATCAGGGTAGTTTATGCTGGCAATGAGACAGGAGCTTACTTAAGTAATAAGCTGTTGGCTTTGAGCAACCAAGACACAATGGACTAATGGCTGTTGAGAAATAGGAAATATCCAATTTAAAATGTGAATAACGAGGCCACGAAAAATGAATAATAATGAAAAAAAAATTGAAATTGATAAATGACTTTCTTCCTGAGGCATAAAGTTTGGGTTCGCACATTTCCAGGAGTTGCTTTAATTTCTATATTTTCTCATTTGGACACAGACGTTTTCCATCAAAGCTGATAAATATCAAACAGGAAACAGTCAGTCATAATCAGGACTGCCACAATTTGGACCACTCCTGCTCAGAAATAGCACCATACTCAATTTAGACCAGCATAAAGCTGCTGACATCAACTGTGTCAAAAGACAAAATAAAACCAAACCCTCATGCTCTGATAAAAAATAATAATAATAATAAATCTGAAAGGCAAACCACTGCAAAATTATTACATTTGCTCAGCTTGACACTGCTATCCTATTATATCTTACTGTATCTCTATTTATATTTTGTGTAACACTTTACAATAATTTTCTATTTGTTAACATTAGTTAACAAGATATAGTTATAAGCAATCAATGAGCATTACTTTTACAGCATTTATTAATCTTGGTTTATGTTAATTACAAAATATAGTAAATTTTTCTATTAAGAAATGTACATGTTAACATTAGTTAATGCACTATGAACTAACATGAACTAATAGTGAACATAAAATGTATTTTTACATTAACAAAGATTAATAAATGTTGTGAAGAATATCTTGTTCATTGTTAGTTCATGATACTTTATGCATTAACTAATGTTAATGAATGGAACCTTATTGTAAAGTGTTGCCATATTTTGTTCTTCATTCTCCTCTTCAGTCTTCTCTCTGCTTGATTACACAAAATGATCTAAACATTAGCAGACTGGCAAAATTATTTCTGGGTGTTTGGAGTCATTTTCATGTTTGAACTGCTGTGACTTTAATCATGGAATAACATCAACAGTGAACTGATTATAGGGAGTGTACACAAATTGGACAGGACCACAAAACTACCAACACCTCTGTGCAACGCAGTTCAACAATTGAGGCTTCATTTGAGATTAATTTCCAGGAATCTATCTAAGCATTTCACCATAGCATATTGAACCGCTGCATTCATAAAATTGATTAGCCTGTATCATGTAATGAGTCACAGATCAGGATGAAGTCTGTTTGCTTTGAGACTTTTCATCTATTCCTGCATTCTGTATGTATATACACTGAGGAATGGTCATCTATTTGTTAGGCTTGTAAAGGGATCTCAAGAAAGATTAATTGCAGTTCAGCCCATACTGTATCTATGAGGGTAATAATGATATTGTAGGAAAATGCTTACACTGACCAACATTCATTTGAATATTTTTTATACTGTGCAATCAAGTGATGTAAATGAATCAAAAGTGATATAAATAGCATATAAATTGTATCCATGTAAAAATAAAAAATTAATAAAAAATAATCTAAATAAATAACATGTTGTGTTTGTGTTGGCTTTTGTCATTAATCAAATATACAGAATTTTACACTTACATCTGGGATAAATGAAGTCCATGATGTAAGATGGAACAGTTTGTGGAATATTTGTTCAGATGTCACATGACAATGTATCTGTTACAGAACACACTGAGAGAATGAAATAACAGAAGTAGAGCACATTACTTTATTCTTGTACCGCTTTTGGCCAGACATAAATGGGTTCCCTAAAATCCCATTAACACTTCAAACTGTTTCTAAAGAAGTTTATTATTTTCAGATGGAGTTAATCATGCATCATTGTGGATGGGATTGGCATGTGTGCTGTAGAAAAGCAGAGACGAAGAGATTAACTGGAGAGAGAGAAAAATAACAAAATATCTTTTATACTCTGCATCCTGTTGGGTCCCATTGAATCACTTGAGAAAAGATAAATCGCTCCTCTTTTCCCTTCCAATTCCCTTTGCTCTCACTCTTCCGTCTCTGGCTTCTTTTCCCATACAGTTCCTCATTACAGCACTGATGCCTGATAAGGAGTATTGTGTCTTTCCTCCCAACTTCCTCATCTGTTTTCTCCGGTGGCCGGAAGGTTCCCTGGCCCCCATAGACTTTCCTCCTCATCCCTGATTCCGGTTCTCAAACAGATCTGCCAGGTCCTGACTGACCATACAGCTAAAAAGTCCTGTCCTTTACTAAACTTGACTTTAGGAATAAAATAATAATAATGAAAAAAAAAAAAATAAATCCACAAAATTTAGTGTCTTCTCCCACAGCTTTGGTAAACTGTATTATTTATAGCCTAAAGTCATTAAGTCTGTGAAACACACCATGCTTGTTTGACCACTGGTGACAGCAGCTGCTTAGTGAAGTGAAAAATGATTCCCCCTCACAAGAAAACGAATCATGCAGTTCCTGTTTAAAGACAAGAAAAACAACGTCTTGTGTTTTTAATGATGTACTAAAATGGAAACTTGTTTTGTTAAAAGCGGAGCTGGACATTCCTGGTGATGAAAGAGATGCATTTCCTCTTGCATGCAAAGAAAAATGAAACATTTAAGGAAATAAGGGAGTGAGATTGTTTACCATCGCTTTTCCATTTCTGTAACAGTGACGTTTTGGAATGCATCATATCATTATCCTGAAGCTTTTCCTTTCACTAATTTAGCTCCAGAATAGGAAATGGCACAATACAGACGCTATTCATGAGAGAAACATGTGCCAGCAACTGGACAACAGACTCTTTTTGGCAAAGCATTTGACTGACTGGAAGAATACTTAGGCCAACAATTTGGCCCAATTTTCTGAAAAATAAATTAATAAATAAAAAATTACACTTTAAAGGAAAAGTTTGTCCCAAAATGAATATTCTCTCATCATTTAGTCACCCTCATGCCATGCCACATGTGAATGACTTCCTTTCATCTGCAGAAAACACATGAAGATTTTTAGAAGAACACTTCAGCTCTGTTGGTCAATGGGTACCAAAATGTTGAAGCTCCAAAATCACAAAGTAGCATAAAAGTAATCCATAAGTCTACAGTGGTTAGATCCATATTTTTGGAAGCAATATAATAGGTATGGGTGTAAAGAAATAGATACATTTTTAAGTCTTTTTTACTATCAATCTCCACTTCTTCTACTTTTGATTTTGGCGATTCATATTCTTCATGCATATCACCACCTAGTGGGCAGGGAAGATCATTTATCGCAAAAAAAAAAAAAAAAAAGACTTAAAAATTAATTTGTTCTCACCCAAACCTATCATATCATTCTGAAGATATGGATTTAACCACTATAGTCTTATGGATTAAATTTGTGTTCTTTTTGGAGATTAACATTTTTTGTCACCATTCACTTGCATTGTGAGGACCTACAGAGCTGAACAATTCTTCTAAAATCTTTTTTTTGTGTTCTGCAGAAAAAAGTAAGTCATACACATCTGGGATGGCATGAGGATGAGTAAATTATGAGAGAATTTCCATTTTGGGGTGAACTATCCCTTTAAACATTTTCCCCTATTGCTTGCATTCAATTAATAAATTGTGATTTAAAATGAGTTTATTAAAAAATATTTATTCACTGGACTCAGTAACAGCTCATTACCAGCATGTAAAGATATCATCAATCCAGGAGGCAATTTAGTACAATACAGGTGAGAAAATAGAACAATTATGTGCAATTAAGTGACCTTGAATCTTCTGTCTGGCTTTGAGGCACATATCACCTCTTTCAAACACAGAAAATCAAACACACAAAGACTAGTACCAGTAAAAGAGTAGCAAATAGAATGAATACACAAATACATGTCAGGGGAAATGTTCTTGAAGCAGTGGCACACTGAATAATTAATTAGGTCAAAATGGCATACCTCAAGGTGTCTGTTTAATGTATGAATATGAACTAAAACGCATGGGACAGGAGAATGGTCTGTGTGTAATGGCTGAAAAATAATAAAGTGGTCAAAGTCTGATTAATATCAATGGTCTGTTATATAAGTGGACTGAACCGCTCAGCCAATGACAACATAGGCCCATTAAATTACTGTTTTATAAACCAGTCAAATTAATGAAAACTAAAAGCAACATTATGTGCATTACACAGAGTTCTAGAGCAATCCTAAAGCACCAATATATCTTTCTGCTTTAAGCTGCAATGCAGACATTATGCATCAAAATGGAACTGAACAGGGGACTAACAAAGCCAAGTGTGGTAAGTACATAAGACAGTTTGGAGTAAAGAATTCAGAACTACTTTTAATTTACTTAGAATCAATTTAAGAATCAATTTTTACAAAATATGGTTAAAATTTTTTTTTATTTTGAGTGAATAGATTCATGTATATATTCACCAGTTTATTCTGGAATAAAAAAAAATAAAACATAGAATACTTAAAAGTATACGGCAAAATCAAAACAATAAATTAAAAGTAAAAAATAAAGGACATTAAATGGTTGGCATAACAGCTATGGACATCAAGCAACTGTTGATTCCTTAATTCCAACAATGCCATAACATCTAGGGGACTGGAGCGGGTCGAAGAGCTGAACAAGTGCAGAATGAGAAACATTCCCCTGTTAGAAAAGAGACACATCACCAATTAATACTAGAAACCCCCTGTCAATGCAATGATGTGAATGATTCATGATTAATGAATCTGCATGAATGTGAGGTGTTTCTTAAATCTTAAATCAGGGATCATGCCTTTGTAAAGCGTTAAAAATATGGATGGGAACTATACATTATACAACTATAAAAACTATAAAAAGAGTGTTTCGATCTGGTCCAATAATTGGCTTAGCTGAGCACAGCTGGTTTCAATCCAAAATCCATATTGCAGCTTCTATAATCACTGACCAGAGCATGTTTATATACTTGGCAGCAGACCCAGAGTCTTGTGTTACGAAACAAGTTTATATAGGAGAAAATTCCCCACAGGGCAAACACTAAAATAGGCTCTGATTTCCTTGCGAGTAGTGTTTACAGAGTTTACAGAGCTGTCAATGAGAAACCTTATCATATTGCTAAGCTCTTTTAATGTCTGACATACACAAATTATAGACCGCTGTTGAAAAACACACAGATCTGTCACTGGGGAGGGTTTTACTTGCTTTACATTACATGACTGATAGATGAACCCTGTCAAATCATATGGAAATGATCCGCAAAGCAACACACAATACATTTATTTTTGCTATAAACAAAATGATTTTTTCATGCCTTAAATTTTCAATTAAAATCGCTTCACAGATGGCTTAGCCTAGCACTCTTGACTGTCGTCGCAAGAATGTTTGAGGTTTTATGTTCAAAGGCCCGTGCGCCTGACGAAAACGGAGTTGAAACGCTAAACCTCTGAACTGGTACAAGTTATGGAGCTGAGCTTAGGGCTACTACTAGGAAATGCCAAACTGCACATGCAGGTGCACATGTCTCAGTAGAGTAAACCTTTGAAAACAGCACATTTCTTTGGCTATTTCAGAGCTGCAATATATGGTTGATTTATTATGGGTAATGGAACATGTGCTGTTAAAATAAGTTGACTAGGAAAATCTGTGCTGTGGTCCTGAAGCATGCAATATAGGTAAAGCCTGAATAAATAGCCCCTTAAAGTTCTCTAATTATATATGGATTAAAAAGCCTAACATTCACAGAGCCAGAATAATACAACATAATACTGGTAAACATCCAGAGAGATTTCTTTTTTAATTTCTATGCAACATTTTTGATGCAAAACATCATATAGCATCTATTTGTCCAAATGGTCCATTTTTTACCTGCTCTTTCAAGTAGCAAAGCCGATCCAGAAGGACGAGACCCTCTATACATGGAGCCAAAGATACTTTCAACTGAGGAAGATCAAATCCAGCATTAAACAAATTGAAATAGATTAAAATACATAAAGCAGGACATATGACTTTCTCTATGTGATACTCACCATGTTAAAAGCAACCATCTCATTCATCCTGGGACTATAGCGCTCATGATAGCTCTGAATGACCCTGTCAGATAGCTAGAGAGAACAAGAGAGAATATGAATATGAAAAGAAAGGTTTACAACTCAATCATAAAATCTTAAACCCAATTAATTTAAAGCATTAAAGGAATAAGATGACGTTTTATTCACTAACCAAATACCAGGGTATGAATGGCTCCCATAATTCTCTCTAGACATCATACGCATTCTAATCTAGTCTGTTTATATCATTAGCTTCATGCGGTGAAACTCAGATGTACGTGGGCAGACTGCGAAGAGATTAAAGGTAATCCGAGATCAATCTGTTATTACTTTAGACTCATCCAGATCCAGCTTCCTAAGTGCTCGTCTGACATAGTCCACAAACGACGAGGCTTTGGAGTAGACATTCCCAACACGTTTCTCACTGCCAAAGGGACAAAAAAAATCACTCATTAGATAATCTCCTATTTAAAACTGTATATAAGCAAATTCTATTATATGTTATTTACTGAATGTATCATATGTTACATATACGATATTATGCAGTAGTTTCATTTAGAGGTTTAAATGTTGTATGTTACAATAGGTTACAAACGGAGGATGAACTTTGCACTCATTGTTTACTTGCATATTACTGTAACCTGATGGTTAAGCTTTGACTCGTAGAATCTTATTTAACCTGAAAAGGAGCTTTAAGCTTTCACAAGCATCAGTAATCAGTGAAACAAGTCTGTGCTGTGCAGATCAAATATCTTGATAAACATTTCCTAGTCTCTGCAAAATGTAGGAAAGAACAGAGGGAATCTAGACCCACTTTTATTCTCTCCACTAGTGTACTAAAGCTCTCTGGCGACTGAAACAAAGACAAGCAGTAGTTTTCTGTCTAACGAGCAGAAATGCTGTTGATGAGATTTGATCCTGATGTTTGGGAAGGGAATGGCATCGGTAAGGGAGTTGTGACAATATTTGTCATCATGTGCGTTTCATGCTGACAGCAGCTCATCGGGGGGTCTGGGGAGTGCGTTTCCTTTTTACTGATGGTTTTCCATAACCAGAACATAAAACTGATGGGGTTTTTTGTTTTGTTTTTATCTTCTGCATGGAACTGTTACAGTCAAGTCACCAGTTACTGGCAAATACATTTCTAATAAACTGTAAAAAATTAGATAAGCACCAAATTTGTATCTTTCCAAACGATTTTGTTTAAATTGCACAGTGCACATTGTGGATACCTTTTAAAGCCATCAAAGTGATCCCGTAAAATGACATGGAGAACTGCCCTATAAAACAGTGACTCCATAGGCAGCTGTAACAGAAAGGAAACCCATTTAATCACAATTTTCCATCATGACTTTCTTTCACATTTTTATTTAGTTTCAAAGCTTGAGAATGAAACAACTTGAATCATTAAAAAACTTTTGGATCCAGCTGCACTTCCGTCAAAAAAAAAAAATGTTTTTACTTAATCATTACATCATTTTAAATGTTTGTGCTGTTTCTGCCAACTTTAGAAAGAGATTGCGTAATATTTTCCATGACGATTATGCCATACAAACAATCACATATGCGGAGGACAACACAAATAGATTGACATGCTGACTGCTTCACCCCTGAACATGTAAAAGTGAAAACAAATCTAATTCAAATATACAGTCCATCTAATCAAATCAGATAAATATTCAGAGTCACACATCCTGTAAGGTCTGACATTCAAGCCTGACAAATGCATTACAGTCAGCTGTGCAAACAGCTCTCCTTACATGAAATTGCAGTCTTTATATACAGTAAAAATGCAGGGGAAATACTTTTATAATTGAAGCATGAATATATGATTTGATCAATGAAATAATCAAGTACTCACCCCTCCTCCAGCAGACACCCTCTCTAGGGCCTGAGAGAAAAGAGTAAAGTTTCCAAAGAGCTTGAGGCAGTGTTTTTTATATTAAATGAATGGAATATTTCATTTGAACTACATAAAGGATGCATGAACTGTAAAACTCTAACCATTATTCATAGGCCTTAATGCTAGCAAACATGGCCAAGCACACTGGATATGGTATATTCTGAAATTGTTCCATGTGAACATTTGCACAAGTCCACCTAAAACTAAAGCATCAATCACAGGGATAGTTCACCCAAAAATGAAAATTCTTCCATCGTTTACTCATCCTCATGTCATCCCAGATGTGTGACTTCTTCTGCTGAACACAAGTGATGATTTTTAGAAGAATATTTCAGCTCTTTTGGACCACTCAATGCAAGTGAATAGGTGCCAACATTTTGAAGCTATAAAGATAAGTCAGAACTAACGTAATCCATAAGACTCCAGTGGTTAAATCTATATCTTCAGAAGTTATAGGATAGGTGTGTGTGAGAAACAGATCAATATTTAAGTCCTTTTACTATAAATTATCCTCACTGCACAGTCAATGTCCACTTTAACTTTCTTTTCACTCTTTGTGTTTTTGGTGATTCACATTCTTCATGCATATTTCCCCTTACTGGGCAGGGAGGAGAACTTCTAGCAAAAAAGGACTCAAATATTGATTTGATTCTCACAAACACTTATTATCTCACTTCTTAAGATATGAATTAAAACACTGGAGTCGTATAGATTACTTTTATGCTGCCTTTATGTGTCGACATTTTGGCACCCATTCACTTGCATTGTATGGACCTACAGAGCTGAAATATTCTTCTAAAAAACATAATTTGTGTTCTGCAGAACAAAGAAAGTCAAACACATCTAGGATGGCATGAGGGGGAGTTAAAAATGTGAAAATGTTCATATATGGGTAAACAATCACATTAAGCCAGAATATCTACAAATATAATGTGTTATAACACCTTTTTGCAAGGATGCTGGTGTTGAAAAATGTGCTTAGTGATGTGTGGCCAATGTGAGATGATCTTGCTATATTTGAACCAGACTTACGAGACACGCTGACATCCTGGCATTTCGACCACAGAAACAGGCCCCATCCCTCAGATATTGACTCATGGGAAAGCCAAACACTCCATTTACACACCCTGACCAAAGAACACATTAATTTGAAATGTGTCAAAACCCCTTTGTGGTCAAAGAAGTATCTTCTGATTGTAACCTTCCATAATGCTTTGCTTTCACCACTGAGATTCTAAAGCACTGAAAACTCTGACATCATAAATTGAAAACACCACATGTTGTTCTGGCTCTTCAAAACAGATCTTATTTTGGGGAAGAGCAAGTATATAGGTTGCCAGTCCAAGATTTGCACATATATTTTAGCTTTGTTCCTATAATTTATGATGTGGTAGTTCATAATGTGATCACCAGTCCCATAAATCAACTGCAACACAATATTGTCTTGCTTTACCCCATGGGCAGGGGCACTGATATAATAAGTCATAGTAATCCTGAGATCAAAATACCATATTCTGCAGTCATAAAATTCTATTCTTGTACATATAAATCTCACCAATGCCTTTTGCAGCATATCCTCCTACTTTCAAAAGTGAATTTAAAGGAGGGACAATACAGGCCACCAGTAACGTTTGGCATTTATAACATCTGTCACAGTTAATGTACTGCGCTCTTTAGAGCATTAATGCTGCTTTGCTTGGCTGGAAAATAAGTAATAATGCTCCTCTTGGTAAAGAGGAGGGTAATAAATGGGCCACTGGTGTGGGACAAAATCATAAAGCATTAAATAGGTGTGGAGTCTGAAATTTGAAATGTCTACCTCAGTGTGTGTGTGTGTGTGTGTTTGTCTGAGAGAGAGAGAGAGAGAGAGAGAGAGAGAGAGAGAGAGACCACATGCTCTCTTGGGACTTGCCCCAAGTCTTAAGGGAGTAGAGCATACAGGAAGACTTGTGTGACTAAGTATTGGCATAGGGCTGCAGACTGCTGGTAAAAATGATGAGCAACACACACACACACACACACATCTTGTTTTGTTTGAAGACCAGTGAACCCAAATCGACAGACACACATTTGTGCATGTGTGTGTTTGTACTAGGAAATGCTTTTACCCTGTCTGTCCTGATCAAACTCTTCAGAGAGCAGGTGGTAGCAGCAGCCCACACTGCAAACCGCCCGCAGCTCCTGCTTGGCCCTGAACATTCGCAGAGTGCTGGGGGCCAGATCTCCACACGTATGGAGGCCAACCAGAACTGCATCCTGGGTTACATCCAGAAAAAAAAAAAAAAGAGAAAGTCCAAGAGAAAGAGAGAAAAAGCCAACTTAGTGAAGTCTGAAAAAAACACAAAGATGTGTACATTCATCTTTATGGACTGTTCTAAAGCATTTGCCATCACTCATTGACCATAAATTATTCAGTATGGCAACATCCAAGTCATTTTCCATTCTTGATATTAATTTTTGACCCAATTAACATAATTAAGATATCACAGGCATCTAATTGAGCTGTAATAGCAATGGAAGCGCTTCAGCTCTATAATCCAACCCCCCAGCTGAACATTTATTACAGCATAGCATGTCTCTTTGTTATTATACAAATTTAGTACAGATTAATTACATGAATTTGAGAACATTTAATATAAAATACATACTGTAAAGTAAAACACTGTTCTAGTGTGGATGGAAGGCGCAAACGCAGCAAAATTTTCAGGCCACGTTTTCATTTGATTCATTGATTTAACCAAGTTTACGCCTCTTATCCACACTAGAACAGCATTTTCCTCTGCCATAAATGGAGATTTTTAAAAAATACCACAGTTTGGAAAACAAATGCCGTTAGCTCTGAAACTAATTAAACAAATTAGTGTGAACGTGGACTCAGTTTCCTAATGGCATCATTTTCTGAAGTCTGCCGTAATGGAGAGCGTTTTACATTTTCAGTGGAGGGGAAAATGCCATTCTTGTGTGGATGAAAGGCGAAAATATAGCCAAATGAATTTGTTTTCAAACACAACCTATTAAGCCACACCCACACTAATATGCTTTCATTTGACAACACATCAGTTTCGCTACATTTAAGCCTCTCATCCACACTAGCACAACGTTTTCAACCACCGAAACTGGAGCGTTTCAAAACTGTTCTCCATTACCACCACATACTTTGGAAAATGCTGATGTTAGGAAACTGAAAACGCATTTAGATTAGTGTGAATGTGGCCTTTGTGTGAACGTGGTCTAAGAGGCTTTTCACATCTAACACGTTTTTGCACTGTTTGCTAGACATCCATCCATCCATCTTCAACCGCTTATCCGAAGTCGGGTCGCGGGGGTAGCAGCTCCAGCAGGGGACCCAAACTTCCCTATCCCGAGCCACATTAACCAGCTCTGACTGGGGGACCCTGAGGCGTTCCCAAGGCCACTGTGAAGATGTAATCCCTCCACCTAGTCCTGGGTCTTCCCCGAGGCCTCCTCCCAGCTGGACGTGCCTGAAACACCTCCCTAGGGAGGCGCCCAGGGGGCATCCTTACCAGATGCCCAAAACACCTCAACTGACTCCTTTCAACGCAAAGGAGCAGCGGCTCTACTCCGAGCTCCTCACGGATGATTGAGCTCCTCACCCCATCTCTAAGGGAGAAGCCCGCCACCTTTCTGAGGAAGCCCATTTCGGCCGCTTGTACTCGCGACCTAGTTCTTTCGGTCATGACCCAGCCTTCATGACCATAGGTGAGGGTAGGAACAACCGCTTCACACTCGACTGCCAAGCGATCCAGTGAGAGCTCAAGGTCACGGACCGATGATGACATTAAGACTACATCATCTGCAAAAAGCAGCGATGAGATCCCCAGCTCACCGTACCACACACCTTCCCCACCCCGACTATGTCTAGATATCCTGTCCATGAATATCACAAACAGGATTGGTGACAAAGCGCAGCCTTGGCGGAGACCAACCCCCACATGGAACGAACTCGACTTCATGCCAAGAACCCGGACACAGCTCTCGCTTCGGATGTACAGGGATTGGATCGCCCTAAGAAGGGACCCCCCTACCCCGTACTCCCGAAGCACCTCCCACAGTCTCTCCCGGGGGACCCGGTCATATGCCTTCTCCAGATCCACAAAACACATGTAGGCATACTAGATGGGGATACTCCCAGGCCCCCTCCAGAATCCTTGCGAGAGTAAAGATCTGGTCCGTCGTTCCACGGCCAGGACGGAACCCACATTGTTCCTCTTCAATCCGAGGTTCGACAATCGGCCGAACCCTCCTCTCCAGCACCTTGGAGTAAACTTTACCAGGGAGGCTGAGAAGTGTAGTTGGCACACACTCTCTGGTCCCCCTTTTTGAAGAGGGGAACCACCACCCCGTTCTGCCACTCCTTAGGCACAGTCCCAGATTTCCATGCAATGTTGAAGAGGCATGTCATCCATGACACCCCCTCCACATCCAAAGCTTTCAGCATTTCTGGTCGGATCTCATCAATCCCCGGGGCTTTGCCACTGCGGAGTTGTTTGACTACCTCAGTGACCTCCCCCAGGGAAATAGAATCTAGACAGGCATATTTAAATGTTGTATTTTTCAGCGTTTCACGCTGGAGTGACACGTTTTTAGACGTTGTTTCAAGTTAAAAAGAGCGTCAGCTTTTAAAGGTGCGTCTAGAGACCCCTGCGTTCTTTTATATTTGCTGCACTCCATCTAGCTTTTTTAGTGCAAGAAAGCATTCGGTTTGAACGGCCCTAACCAATTTACTTGACTAGAATTCTTAATTATAAAGAACATAAACACAGATATCAATGGCTTAAACATCTTCTCACCTCTAGCTCTGTGATAAGCGTCTTGAGTTCAGTTTCTGCAGTGACATATGAGGTCAGAGGGGAATACAGACTGCCTTCGCCAACATTTTCCCTCCTTTCTCGAGCTTTCCTCTCCAGATTCTCCCTCTTCCTCCTCTCTCTCTCCTCCAGACTCAGCTGGCTGGGGTGGACACAGGGTGAGGTGTCCTCAATGACACCCATCGACAGCATACTGAGGAAGCTGCTTCCTGCATCAAAATCATTTGGGTCTATTGTACATTCTCTTATCTTATCAGAAGGGGATAATACACTGGTGACTTGTTCTGGTAAAGCACAGGGCTCATCTGAAACCATAGATTTTCCATTTTCTTTCATATCGCAGTTCTTGGACCCTTGATCTTTACTATCACTGTTTTCGCTGTTGTTAATATGTTCTTTACTCCATTCTCCAGTGTCCACAGGTTGAGCTTTATGATTCCTAGTGGCTCTGCTGTGTTTCTGATAGAATCTAGAGAACTTCTTCAGTTTCCTGTTCCTCTCCTGAGCTCCATGTGTGTTGGTGCTAGAGGAGTCAATGCCAAACACCTGCAGGTTAAACCGCATGGACAGATAGGAGCACAGGTAACCTTTTCCTGAGCCCACATCTATCACCTGAGAAAGAGAGAGTTGGATAAAAGGATGCAGTTGAAAACAAAAAATTGAATAGCTTTAAAGGGATTGTTCACCCATAAATGAAAATTCTCACATCATTTATTCACCCTCATGCCATCCCAGATATGTATGACATTGTATTTTCTGAAGAACACAAACAAAGATTTGTTTTGAAGTAAATCACAGCTCTGTAGGTCTACATAATGCAAGTGGAAGCAAATAAAGGCAGCATAAAAGTAATCCATAAGACTCCAGTGGTTTAATCAATGTCTTCTGAAGTAACCCAATCGGTTTTGAGTGAGTACAGACCAAAATGTTACTCCCTTTTCACAATAAATCTTGACATCAGCAGTCTCATTGGCGATCATTATTTCAAGCTCATGGTTGTACCTAGAGACTGCAAAGGCAAGATGTACAGTGAAAAAGGAGTTACATATTGGTCAGTTCTAACCCAAATCTGATATGATCACTTCAGAAGACATGGATTAAACCACTAAATGTATGCTGCTTTTTTGTGCCTTTTGGAGCTTCAAGGTTTTTGGACTTGCATTATATGGACTTACAGAGCTGAGATATCCTTCTGAAGTACTCCGAGTTCAGCAGAAGAATTAAAGCCATACACATCTGGGATGGCATGAGTGTGAGTAAATGATAAGGGAATTTTCATTTTTGGGTGTATGTTCATAAGAGTATGTCTTAATATGTACTGTACTACATTATTTTTACATGTCTTACCTGTTCAACTTGGCAGAATTTTGCCAAACTAGCCACAACCTCTGACATTGCCTGCACCTCATGGGCCTTCTTACAGTTCATGAACTCATCAGGTACAACAACTCTGCCTGATGTCTCTCCTATGGACATTTTAGGATTATGTGACTTTCTAAAACCCTATAATGATTGCAACAAAGATCTTCACATAAATATCATGAGTGCTCTTGACCTGCTGTAGTGTCTCCAGTCATCAGTCTCAGATTCTGCAGCAGCTCTTCCAGTTGCACACAGACCCCCAGACCTGACAGCGAGTGTTCTTTTGCTGTCATCAGCAATGCTGACACATCCAACAACTTCTTTGTGACATTGCAGAAACCAAAGGTGGTGTCCTTCTCCTCTAACAGCATAAAATGATTAATATATAATTAAACTGATTAAGCCACATAACTCTGCACATGTAAAACGACACTACTTGACAGCTTACCCTCCACCGCCCCCATGTGCTCATGGAGTGAACTGACAGCAGACAACACCTCATCTGGGCTCACAGACATGAACGTGCTCCAAACATCACGCGTGTAAAAGTCCACGGTGTGCGCGTTCGCGATACTCAACGATATGGAAAGAAAGTGCACAACATCGTCTATTTTCTTCTTCAGTGTGTCTAATGGGAGTTCGTTAAACGCCATTGTTCATGGACACCGAAAAGAGAGAAAATCGTGTGTATGTGTGAAAGCTGTGTCTGAGACTGTTGACATATTTTGAGTGTGTAAGACATAAGTAGTCAAACAGGATAAAATTCATTCAAACGGTCAAATGTGGGGCCATGTTTGATGTACCAATAAATGTGTTCGTCAATGGGCAAACTGAGCAAGTTTTCCACAACACAAATGGTTCCCCCCTCAAGCGATGCTTTATTTTAGATTGGTAATGCCTGCGTACGTCATCATTGCTCGTCTTTACACGCGATAAGCCCTCTTGTGTGTACATGCCAGTTTGAGCAAATTTGAGGTTAGTGTTAAACATGGCACCTATAAGACAAAATTTAAAACCTAAAGGACCAGTGAAGGGAAAACACTTCAAAAATAATTTTGCACATGGTGGTCCATCACACGACGTCAAACGAAAAAGAAAATGGGTTCCGGAGAACAAAGTTTTTGATGGTAGTTTAAAAGAGGGTAAGTAAATGACTGTTTTAAAATGTACACTGGTGGCCAAAAGTTTGAAATAATGTACAGGTTTTGCTGTTTCGGAAGGAAATTTGTAATTTAATTCACCAAAGTGGCATTCAGCTGATTACAAAGTATAGTCAGGACATTACTGATGTAAAAAACTGCACCATCACTATTTGAAAAAGTCATGTTTTATTAAACCTAGACCGGCCCCATTTCCAGCAGTCATCACTCCAACCCCTTATTCTTGAGTAATCATGCTAAATTGCTAATTTGGTGCTAGAAAATCACTTGCCATTATATCAAACACAATTTAAAGTGATTTGGTTCGTTAAATGAAGCTTAACATTGTTTTTGTGTTTGTTTGTTTTTGAGTTGCCACAGTATGTAATACACTTGCATGTCTTAAGGTAAAATAATTAGGGCAAAAAAGAAACGGCTTTCTCTAGAAACTCATCAGTCAATAATTGTTTTGAGGAATGAAGTTTATACAATGCTTGAAAGCCAAAAAACTGAAGATTTCATACAAAGGTGTACACTACAGTCTTCAAAGACAAAGGACAACTGGATCTAACAAGGACAGAAAGAGATGTGGAAGGCCAGATGTACAACTAAACAAGAGGATAAGTACATCAGAGTCTCTAGTTTGAGAAATAGACGCCTCACATGTCCAGCTCGACACCAGTGCAACCATAAGAGAAGACTCAGGGGTGCAGGCCTTATGGGAAGAATGGCAAAGAAAATATTTATATGGCAAGTGCTACAGGAAGTGTGGGGTGAAATGTCGTCTGAGTCTCTGGACAAACTGACATCTAGAATGCCAAAGATCTGCAAAGCTGTCATTGCTGCATGTGGAGGATTTTTGATGAGAACTCTCTGAAGTAATTTAAGAAAAATTCTTCCAAATTGTAATAGTAATTTTTCACATTTTTATTGTCCTGACTATACATTGTGATCGGTTGAATACCACTTTGGTGAATAAATGTACCAATTTCTTTCCATTTAAGCAAAATCTGTATATTATTCCAAACTTTTGACCACCAGTGTATATACTTGACATTTAATTAAATATATTTTCGATGTTGAAAATATCCATTGAGTAAGCCATTTGAAGACAGACTAAAATAATGACTAAACATAAACAACGTAAATAGAAAATGAAGCGTGGTATGTAGTCTGTAGTTTGAATCTATTCTTATGTCTGGTGTATTCTACATCAGGTCAGGGATTTGCCTTAAGAAGGAAGGAGAAAATAAAACATGAATACAACAAACTTCTTCGAATACAGAGAAAGAAGACGCAACAGTCAAAAGTGCAGTTACAGGAGGAATATCCTGAGCATCTGAAACATCTCTACCTGGCTGAAAAGGAAAAGCTAGAGGAAGAAGAGCAGGAGAAAAAGATTAAAAGATGCAAAGGAAGAGCAGTGGATGAAGATGAGGAGGCAGAGGGAGAACTCACCGAGCCACTTGATTCTTCTTACACTAAGAAACATGTCTCAAACACAAAGGCCAACATCTCTTCTTCAGACCAATCTAATGCTCATGTTTCTTCTAATGAACCAGACATGACAGCACAGCCTGAGAGGTTTTTCTCATATTTATCCTTATTAATGTATTTAAATTTGAGTTGTATGAGTTTA
Source organism: Moxostoma hubbsi (assembly GCA_032164185.1). Classification (NCBI taxonomy): domain Eukaryota; kingdom Metazoa; phylum Chordata; class Actinopteri; order Cypriniformes; family Catostomidae; genus Moxostoma; species Moxostoma hubbsi. The sequence goes on along the minus strand of JAVLUX010000043.1, from coordinate 9,030,227 downwards.
CTGTCTATATATATATATATATATATATATATATATATATATATATATATATGGACTGTTGTATGCACAATTATATTTTTGTCTACAAAACTAATTTCAAGCATATAAGCATACACCTTCAGATCAAAAGATTTTTAAGATCATGAGAAACATTTATTATATATATTTATGATGCATGATTTATAATGTAGTTTTATTAGCCAAGTGGATGCATTTGGAGAGGTGTTTGTGTAATTCTTACTGTGTAATCACATTTATGGCAGTGAATGTGAGAGATACAAGTAGAAATATGCACCCGATATTTGCTGTCATATGTAATGATAAAGCCACATTTCTGATTTGTGTCAGCTTCCACAAGGCCCCACTCATCCAAAGGAAACAGAAAAACTTGTCATCTTATCAGAAGACAAAGCAGGATTATGAGAGGATAAAGGAGGAGCGTGCACGAAAAAGAGAGGTGAGGGAGAAAAACTGGACAATTTTAAACAATCGCATCCAGTAGATGTATAATTTTGCATGACTATTCCATTCTAAAAACATGAATTTACAGAATGCAACAGTGTTTTTTCTACTACACAGTCCATAAATGGAATTGGATTATGTAGACTCCCAATCCTTAATGTATCATATAAGTCATTACAGAAGCATACTTTATTATATCAAGCATTCACTTTCATAGCCTTAACATATTATGAGGCAAATGACTGATGTCATTTTCACTGACCAGTGCTTTTCACTGTTTTTACAGGAATTTTTGAAAGACAAAGCTCAGAGGGAGGAGGCTTTGAAAAAATACAAGGAAAAGAAAATGGCAACATATCAGTTATTGAAAAGAAAAACCAAGAAGGGTCAGCCCAACCTCAACCTGCAGATGGAACTGTTGCTGCAAAAGATTCAAGCTCAGCGCAAATAATTTGGTAGCAAACCATCAAATTAGACTCAAAATTGTTTAAAATGATGCATGTAACAATTTCAAATAGTTTCATTCAAGTTTGAAATGCACAAAAAGCTGTGCAGTTTTGATGGATGTGTAGCTACAAGGATCGTTGCATACCTATTTGTCTAAAATGGTGGCTCTATTGAATATTATTATGCTTTACACTTTTTTAATTCAAGTTGAAAGTTTACAGAAAGTTTTTTTTTATTATTTTTTTTTTTAGAAAACCTTATGATTAAATCAAATCTTGTGTTTGTTTATTAGGTGTTATAGCACTGATATTAATCTATAAAAAACATTCTGTCATATACTGCTCAAAAATTGTTACCAAATTTTGCAAAGCATGAACTTTCAGTATAAAAGATTTTAAATAAGAAAAACACAAGGCTTTATTAGCAATATAAGATCTCTCAAACTCCTCCCAGCTCCGGTAACTGTAATATGATTTCATGAAGTGAGGCTTTGGGTGTGGTCCTAGAGTTATAAACACCCTCCCGCTTTATTTGACTCCACCACATCATTATTGTCTGTTGTTAAAAACAAAAGCAAATTCATATTCTTGTAATTGCATCAAGATTTAAACTAATAAGCAAAATAACTCTTTAATTATATAGTTATGTAAAAAGTTTATAAAAACCTACCTATGATGTTTCTCACATGTTCATTGATATTCTTCACATCGTCATACACTTTCTGAACTCTTATGTACATATGAAAGCAAATAACAAACAAAATGGATTTTATTTGCAATTCAACTTGTCTTATATCAAAGATGTCTTACATTTTTGTTAAAGCCATGATGAGTTCATTAATGGTATAAATACATTTTCAACAGTCATAGAAACAGATGAGATCAAATAAAAATAAAAGGTGATAAAATAAATAAATAAATAAATCTTCAACTCACCCATTACACTTTGCAACTTCTAATAGTGATGACAACGTAATTCTCTGGTGTGTCCACTACATATAAATTAAGATATCTTTTTTTTTTTTTTTTTTGAAGATTGCATTTTTATGTAATGAGCATCACTTTAAAGATATTATATCAAGGTAATAAAGAGATGTTTTTTTTTTTTTTTTTTAAATCCAAGTTCTGTCCTGTGGTGATGTCTAAGTCATGACATGCATTCACACTCAAATAATTGTAAACTGGAGATTAATTTTTTTATTTTATTTTTTACAGCCATCATATCTTTAAATACTTAATCCTACCATATTATAATAGAAATAAAGTACACCTGTCTCATGATCTGTTTTCATTCCATCAGTAATGGCAGCATTATTATGCCACATGTGACTTTCCCCCTGTCTTCTACATCAAAACAGAAATGGTCTACATTGCACTAATTGGGAGTTTGTGAATTACACCTTTAATATTTATTTGCCAAGTTTGTAAAAAAAAATTTTTTTTAAAGAATTTTAGTTCTTAATTTGAGTCGATTTAGTTGAACAACTTAAATCAGCATTGGCATCTTCATAACCAGAGCAGAACAGTTTGAAACGTGTTTATTATTACAGTCACCATTTCCATTGAATTGTGGATCATGTTAGTGAGACACTACACTCTCTGAAACTGCATCAAAACAAAGAAAGTATCACAAATATACAGATAAAAACACACTTTTTTAACTAGAATTTCTTCACTTCACACGTACACAGCTAATCACTACATTATACAAACACATATAAATGAATAAGACAGACAAATGCAGAATCTAATACATAAACAGACACATACATTACCAAACCTTGCAACCTTGTAGACACTTGTTTGCTGCAAGCGTAACCTCACTTCCTCACCGGCTTCCAGAAATACAGACAGGAAGAGACATACACGCAAACACAAACTATATTACCAGCATATGAACCCAAACATCCTTCCCCCCTTATTACCCTCCTAAACTATCTACAAGAAGTAACATACATATACAAACATGCACCTGCAGCTATTTGGTTTTATGTGAGGAATTCTATGGTTTAAAGCAGGATGTTAAACAGGATTTATAATGTATGAACATTAACTGTCTGGTAGACTCGCAAGTCAATGACATAAATTAGAAATCTTTAAATTTCTCCAGTTTCAGAATTTCTTTACGCATACATAACTAATGCTTCATAAAACATTCATCAAGACTCACCTCTGATTTACAGTATGTGATTGGGTCTGTTTGTGTCAAGCTGCTTCATAAACTGCTTCAGTCAGAGTCCTCTGTCTCCTCTTAGAGAGAGCTGTGAGAGAAGAGAGACAAAACTGCATCTGTCAACACATTATTGATGAGACACTGAATAAGACATCAAAGTTACAATATAGCATTAAAAAAGCAGCAGTTTTGTTTAAGTGTTAGAATTAAACTTGTATGTGATGTGTGTGTATCTGTCGTACCTCTCCTCATCACTCTGTTCTGATGAATCAGTATAATGAGTGGCAGTAAGAGCACAGATACCATAACAAACACAACCACTGGAGGGATGGAGAGAGAAGCTACTGGAGGAGTTTGTGGAGGAGTGATCAGTGAGAACAGAGATGGTGTCACATCTGTCTGTGAAACTGGAGGAAAAGCTGATGTTGTTGGGTGCCTTGGAGCAGGAGACAGACAAATCTGTCAATGTAAAAAACAAACATTAAAAATGCTGAAATGATTGTGGTCCTGAATACATTAATACAATACATTTCATCAAATCTAAAGTTAACAAATTAATACAATTTATAATAGTACGACTGTAATACTGTAAACTGTTCTAAAGGATCGCAGTTCTGGTTTCCTCCCAGAGCAACTGAAACTGCCCCTAGAGGCATTTAAAGCTGCAATTAATTTTGAAAGTCGAATCCTAATATTTCAGAGATTTACAGTGCTGTAAGTGATGTCAAATAAACTTACTTGAACACAGTTTCTGGTGAGGTAAAACATGTCTGATGACTCTGAGAGGCCTCATGAGTCTCTATGATTATAACATGAATCAGTAAAATGAACAGAACCAAACAAAATTAGAGAATCAAATTCTTGAAATATGTCAGTCCTATAATCATCAGAGAGCTCAGTCTACTTTCAAAATTACACAATAAAATCAGAAACAAGTCTCACATCATCATATAACAATAACATCTCAAATAATTTACTGTAGATAGTCTTACCATGAGATAATATTAACCATGTCTTTAAGACAACAATCATTCTTTCCCAAGGCTGAATATTTACACTGCCACATAGTGGAGTCATGTGGACAACATTTTTAAAAAAAAAAAGCTATATGGGCCCAGAACCAGGACCAAACCAGGCTGGTACCTGCTGGTTATTGAGGGCCACTTCACACTGCAGCTGTCTGCACACCACATGGGCATCTTTAATATCCCAGGAGTCATCACACACTGTTCCCCATGAGCCGTTGTGAAAAACCTCCAGTCTCACTGCACAATCTCCTCCAGAACCCACCAGCCTGATGGACTCACAACCTAAGAACAGATATACAGAGAGGGAAAACAGTAATTGGACAGGCAGATTAATGACTATGCCCATATATTGTTGTTCTGACCAAGGCAAGTGATTGACAGCTGTTGTGTGGAGCTGCAGTTGAGAGTTTGTGGAGAGCTACAGTTCCCCAGATGAGCTTCACTCCCAGAGCACTGGAAGCCCATCACACACTCATGACTGTGTTCAGGACTGGATGAAGAGGAGCTCTAGAAGTTCAAAGCAGAGTCACAGCTCAGCTGTCTGCAGACCACAGAGAATACACATCACAGGGGTTACTGGAGTAATCGGCACCTGTGGAGCACGTATCCCAGTACAGGGCATATTAAACCCCATAGTGGGGCTGGCTGCGATCTCCTCTGCCAAGTTCGTGAACCATAGGGCTAGGGAGGAAGGACATCCAGGGTCCACGACTTCGTGAACTCGACAGGGGGTAAAAGCGCACATATTCGCCTCAGGGGAGGGCAAAGGCGCTATACACATGAGATACACCCGGACACTGTTCCGTATTACCCAACTCTACCTGTTTTGTAACTGAAAGAACACTCTCGCAAATGTAATGGGTGTTGCCCAGCACGCTGCTCTGCAGATGTCTGCTAAAGAGGTACCATTGGCCAGTGCCCACGAGGACGCCACACTCCTTGTAGAGTGTGCTTGAACCGAAAGGGAGCAGGCACAGCCTGGGTCTGGTAGGCCAATGCAATGCGTCCACGATCCAGTGGGCAAGCCTCTGTTTAGAGACAGTGTTCCCTTTTCGCTGTCCACCAAAGCAGACAAAGAGCTGCTCAGTGCGTCTAAAGCTCTGCATGCGATCCAAGTAGGTGCGCAAAGCACACACCGGACACAGCAACGACAGGGCTGGGTCTGCCTCCTCCCGGGGAAGAGGCTTGCAGGTTCACCACCTGATACCTGAAGAGGGTTGTGGGAACCTTGGCACATAGTTCGGGTTCTCAGGATCACGTGAGAATCTGCCGGATCGCTGACATAGAACGCTTGAGACCTAGGAGGATTCAGCCTACGGGCGCTTCTGAGGACCCTAATGATCAGGTCGTGTCTCCTTAGGGACTTACCATCCACTGTGTCCTGGAGTGCGGCTATACAGGCTACGTATACCTTCAAGGTGGAGGGGCAAAGCCGCCCCTCCAGCCTCTCCTGCATGAAAGAAAGCACTGACCGGACTGCGCATCTCTGGGTGTCATTCTCTGCTGAGCTTTGCCTGCCATGACAGTGTATCTGCTGTGGCATTGAGGCTGCCTGGGATATGAGTGACCCGCAGCGACCTCAGCCGCTGCTGAGTCCAGAGGAGGAGAAGGCAGGTGAATTGCGACATGTGACGAGAGCGTACACTGCCATGGCGATTTATATATGCTTCTGTCGCTGTGTTCTCGGACCGGACCGACACATGCTTGCTCAGGATCAACGGCAATAGCCTCTGCAGGGCGAGTAGTACAGCGAGCAACTCTAGGCAGTTGATGTGCCAACCCAGTCGCGGTCCTGACCAGGAACAAGCGGCTGCGTGCCCATTGCACATGGCACCCCAGCCCAGTTTGGAGGCATCTGTGGTGAGCATGATACATCTGGACACTTGCTGCCCTGTAGAAATGCAAGGTCTGTCCAAGGGCTAAATAAGTGCCAGCAGAGCAGCGTGATAGCTACACGATGTGTGCCGCATTGCCATGACCATCTCGGGACTCAAGTCTGAAGCAAGTGCTGAAGCGGTCTCATATGCATCTGCCCGAGCGGAGTGACTGTTACTGAGGAAGCCATATGCCCCAGGAGCCTCTGAAAGTGTTTCAGTGGAACCGCTGTCCTCCACCTGAATGACTTCAGGCAGTTCAGCACCGACTGCGAGTGCTCATTTTTGAGGCACGCTATCATTGAAAACAAGTCTAACTCCATGCCGAGAAAAGAGATGCTCTGAACCAGAGAGAAGCCCTAGACGGCTGAAGTGCCTGAGCATCAAACCCCTGTGCGTGCACAGCATCTCTCGAGATTGAGCTAGAATCAGCCAGTCATCGAGTTAGTTGAGTATGTGGATGCCCACTTCCCTTATCGGGGCAAGAGCTGCCTCTGCGACTTTCGTGAAGACTCGAGGGGACAGGGACAAGCTGAAGGGGAGGACATTGTACTGATACACCTGGCCGTCGAAAGCAAACTATAGGAAGGGTCTGTGTCAAGGTAGAACTGAGACGTGAAAGTACATGTCCTTCAGGTCTACCCCCGTGAACCAATCTTGATGCCGGACACATGTCAAAATGTGTTTGTGCATCAGCGTCTTGAATGAGAGTCTGTGTAAGGACCAGAACTCGCAGGTCCAAGATTGGCCACAACCCACCACCATTCTTTGGCTCAATGAAGTATGGGCAGTAGAACCCTTTCCCCATCTCCGCTGGAGGGACAGACTCTATTGCGCCCTTGCAAAGAAGGGTCGCGATCTCTGCACACAGAGTGGCGGCATTCTTGCCCTGCACTGAAGTGAAGCAGATGCCGCTGAACCGTGGCGGGTGCCTAACGAACTGAATCGCATAGCCGAGTCGGATGGTCCTGGCCAGCCACCGTGATGTCTTGGGAAATTTTAGCCATGTGTCCAAGCTCTGGGCAAGGGGCACTAAGGGGACGATCGCGTCTGACATACCTGGGGGTGGGACCTCATGGCAGGGGGAGTAGGCGACATTGCGTCGGGGAAAGTTGCTTCGACTCGATGCAGCTGTCATGAGGGGTGAGCTCAAAGCACTTACCTTGCTCTACAAAACTGGCATAGGGCAGGTTAGGAGGAGGGCCTCTTGGGCCACTTGCACTTGCATCAGCAGTTCATGTAACACGGTTCAGCTGTTGTGGTGTTTTTCTCTAGGGAACCCTCATGTCTCTGCATCGACACAACGTCGAGTGAGTGGCAGAAGGGGAACGTCATGGTTACTGTCATAACCTCCGTTCCCTGATGGAGGGAATGAAGCATTGTGTTCCTCTTGCCACAACACTGTACTAGCCACTAAAATGACTTGACCTTGTCTCATCTCCTCAGCACAAAACCTGAATGGATTGGCATTCCAGCTCCTTTTATACTCGTATGTCCAGGGGAGTAGCATGCAAATTCCACTCGCCAATTCTCATTGGCCTTTCGGTGTTCGGGTCTCTCAAGAGCATATATTTAGTTAATCTAGTAAGTAATGGTTAAGTAAATAAAAGTAAGGAAGTTATTACCTGAGAAGACAACTCCAACACCCTCATCATGCTTACAGTCATGGTCGCCCATTTTCTTTTTTCCTGCAGTATTGTGGACTCTGATCCACAACACACAGTATTATCCATCAAGATATTTCCTGTGCCTGGTCCAAAGTAAGTAATATGCACTGCATTTGTATCACATCCAAGCTCTCTACACAGCACCTCAGTGTTTGTCAAATCCCAATAATAATCAAACACAGTTCCCCACGCTCTATTATAGTAAACCTCCAGCCTACGATCACGAGAATAACTACCACCCACCAGCCTCACATAGCCTGTATAAAAGATACAGAAAAATTTACAGTATTTAGTGAGAATGTAACAAATAATTTTATATAGTTTACAGAGAGAGAGAGAGAGAGAGAGAGAGAGAGAGAAAGAAGAAAAGAAACATAGACAGTAAGAAAGTGACCATTAGGGAATTAAATAGTATTGCAAACATTAAATTAAACTAATTATTTACAGATCCAATCTTTGATTTCATTTATACAATTTGCTAATTTGGAAAATTGTGAAATATCATCAGGTTTTGAAGAAATAAAGTTGGGTATCACCAGCATTACAGAGGAAACTCAGGGAAGCATATATAAGGAGAAGAGCAGAGGCCCTAAAACTGATCCATGTGGCACTCCATACTTAACATTTGTTTGATTTGACAATTCCTCATTTACACAGACAAAATGGTAGCAGTCTACTTAATAGGACCTAACCATGCTAATGTCCACAAATGCTAAAATAATTCTCAGCCTTTCCAAGAGAATGTCATGATCTATGGTGTCGAAGGCAGCTGATCTAAGATGAGAAATGCAGCTGTGATCAGATGATAAGAGCGAGTCATTTGTAACTCTGATGTAACTCTGCAGATTTGTACTGTGATGGGGCCTAAAAATGAACATTATTGGGAGGACACTACATTTTCTAATATTTTCGACATAAACTACAGATTTTAAATTTGTCTCTAATTAGCCAATTCTCAAGGATCACGCTGTGGCTTTTTAATAAGTGGTTTGACAACTACCATTTTAAAGTTTCTTGGGACACGTCCTAAAGATAGCGAGGCATTAATAATATTAAGAAGAGGTTCTGAGATTACAGGGAATACCTCTTTTAAGAGCTTATTTGGTATTGGATCTAACAAACATGTTGCTTTTGATATTTTGTTAGCTCTTCATGACCTATGACAGCGAAGGATTGAAGTTGCTTGTGAGGAAAATTACGAGAATGTTTTATGAGGTGCTGAGACAATTTTATGATGATTTAAATTTTATTAGTAAAGAAATTCATTAAGTCATTACTATTGCGCTGAGACAGAATATCTGGCTCAGTTGAGGCTTTATTCCTAACCAATTTAGCCATAATACTGAATAAACACCTAGGATTACTTTGGATAGTTTTTATGAGTTTGCAAAAAAATTGCTGACCTGGCAGTTTTTAGTGCCTGTTTGTAGCTATGGACACTATCCTTCCAATCACAGCAAAATATCTCTCATTTTGTATTCTTCCAATGCACTCCATTTTCCGAGCAGCACCCTTGAGAGCATGAGTGATCATTGTACCATGGTGTGGGGCTTCTGTATACAATGGAAAGTCAGCTAAGGCACTGAGTAAATGGAAGACTTAAATATAATTTATTTTACTGGTAGACAACATGGTCAGCCGAACATCAGCTAATTGCAGCTTGACTAACATGACCTGGATGAACTGATGCCATGCTTGATTTAGTAGGTCAATTTCCCTGAAAAAAAGTGAAAACACTGCAGCTCTCTTAAAACTTTTGTTTTGTTTGTGATCAGCTGTTTTTCTCTTCTTTTTTAAGACCAGTGATATGAACATAGCCAGTGAAATATGTTTAGTTTATTTGGTAATTTGGCAAAAGAGCATTATTATTAATATATAAAACAAAATGCAAAGTATATAAATTTCATTACAAAAACATATGAAAGAACATTAAGACATCAAGAACTTCTAATATAAGATCAAAAATTCATATTAATTTCAAAGTTAAAACAAATTTTAAAAAGTGTGTAACATTCAGTACAGAAATATTTGAAATAACATGAAAATATAAGTCACTGAAACTTTAGTAGTACTGTAAGTTTTCATAAACTTCTCAGACTTAATATGATTTCAGAGGCAGTGTGTGTGGCCATTAAGTCACACAGTTCCTCCTTGGTTTGACTCCTCACCCACATCATCATAGTCTGTTATATAATACAAAAATAAATATCAAAACTGCATATAAAATGGATATGAAATGGATATGAATATAAAATATATAAAAACACATTTAATGAGCTCAAAATGGTTACAATAACCTACCTAACAGATCTCTCACATCATCACTTACACACTTCACATCATCATACACCTTGTCTAATATCATGGGTCCTTTTTTCCTTAAATCTGTAGTCAGTGGGTGCATTCCACTCAGAAGTGATCATACCTATGCCCCATTCCCTTTGAAGACATTACCATCCATCCACTATGGGAGCTTTAAAGAACTAAAAGGTGTGGGGCTCAAAAATAAGGGTAAATTTACTTTAAGAATTTTTTTATCAGAAATTCTGTTTGATGCAATCTTACAGCATGACTATCATGATTGCTCTCCCTTAAAAGCGCCCTTCGGAGGGTGATTTATCCTGTTTGTATGCTGTCAGTAACTTTGTTATTTATGTAACCTTGGACTTTGTTACCTCGTTGTAGAAATTCTCCATGCACAGTCAGTCATAATTAATTAATCCATGAGTAAAAATGTCAATCAACATGGTGGTTACTGAGATTAAGTGAGTGGTGTTTGGCTAGTCATATGATCCTAACCTGGCAGCCCCCATGCAGGAGACCCTCTCCATGTATATTTAAACAGCTTTTACTTTACAGTTAATTACATTCCTACAGTCTTCATCTCATGTGAATGCTCCTTATTTTACACATATGTATCAAGATTGCAATTATATTTATTATATTAATTATATTATATATTTTTTTTTAATAAGCAAAAATGACTGAGAGCACCTTTAAAGGGATAGTTCACCCCAAAATGAAAATTCTCTAATCATATACTCACCCTCATGTCATCTCAGATGTGTATGACTTACTTTCTTCAGCAGAACTCATTTGAAGAAAAACACAAAAATGTCTTGGCACAGAATATCCTTAAAATGCAAGTGGATGGTGATCAGACCTTTGAAGCTCCAAAAAGCACTGACAGCCAACACAAACATCATCAATACGATTGCAGCTGTTCTTCTAAAGGAAAACGATAATTTTTTGGGTGAAATTGTTTTTGAATAATAAAGTACTTAACCATGGCTTCCGGTCAGCAGCAGTATGTGCATTCACAAGAACGCAGCCTCTCATGTGACGTATTTGCATTATGTTACAGACGTAATCTTTCTTTCGGTTGAGACTAGTGATTGATTAATATGTTTTTTTTTTTAGTGGCCGATGCTGATATCCAGAGAGCAGGGTGGCTGATACTATGTCGATATATGACACAATTTCATATATTATATAACAAACATAAAAGTGCTAAAAATAAACCTCTTATTTACCACTATATTTACTAAATTTCACACTAAACTTTAATCTGATAAAAATAATCTAAAAAATAATATTGTATTTTAAATGGCAGATAGCAGTTTCTTCTAATTTCTGTTTAGTCAAAAAATTTGTAATTTATTTGCACATGAATAAATTGTTAATATATTAGGAAGAAGGAAATAACAGTACACACAGTAGTCCAGCAACCATAAATGGCATGTCCACGTTTTTCAAAAAATACTGAGTCAAACCAATTGCACATACAGTGCATAGTGAATAAGACTCATATCACATGTGAAGCACTTTTACTTTGAAGTTGCACTCAAGCGCTCTTGCAGATTCAGTGTGAGCAGCAATCTCCTGACAGTTTAAACGGCCTGGATTGCCTGCTTGGATTGTCACGGACTGACCGTCATAATCCTGATCCTGAAGTTTTTTATTCTGGCTGATGGAATACGTGCTCAAAGATATAAGATGAGCGCTTGACGTGAAGAAAAGGCTGGATTTTCATGAGGTTCGTCAATTACATCTTTTTAAACGTGATATCTGCGTATTTGCAGAAGGTATATAATAGAAGTTTTATTGATATTTACCTTTTATCATTAGAAAAAGTTACAGGGAACTGTTGAGGAGCGACTGTTAGAACACATGCTTCAGAGGAAAATTTACGAGCGTTCCACACGATGCTGCATCTGCTGAAGTTGTGTGAGGTTGGTTTATTACATCTGTTTAAACGAGATATGCGCATATTTGCATAAGGGGCAAATAAAAGGGGCCTTTGTGATAAATCAGTTGACCACTACTAGTTAAGACATCCAGATACAAAACAGATAAAAATACTGATCAAAACCAAAACCAACTAAGCTTTTGTACAGTGTTCCTCCATCTCAGTTGTAAACAGCACTCCTCTTCCGTGTGTGTCGCATGTTCTTGTGTGAACACGGCAAAGTGAATGTGTCACATGCGCTTACTGCTGCCGAGTCTGACCAGAAGCGATGATTTATAGTTTGAAAAGTAGTTACATATTGATCTTTTTCACACCAAAAGCAATTGTGTTGCTTTAGAAGACATTATTTTAACCACTGGAGCAGGGCTGGGAAGATAAATCGGCCTAGGATTTTACATAGCAACTGGCCCAAAAGTATAGCAGGAGAGGGGGGTGTTCGCTGTCCTTTTCTGCATATCGCGGCTCCATTTTGTGGTCCGTTCTGCATAACACGGCAGCTCATTTTAGCTTATATTATTATTTTAGCCCATTCAGCCCGTTTCGCGGCCTACCCACCAGCCCGCTTGGTTCTCCCAATGGCCAGTTTGCCCCTGATCGCCCCCAAAGTTCGTCGGCCCACCGGGAAAATGCCTGGTATTCCAGATTACCAGTCAAGTGCTGCGCTGGAGTCATATGGATGAAGTTTATGCTAACTGTCTGTGATTTTTGGAGCTTCAAAAGTATTCAAATGTATTCTTCTGAAGAAAGAAAATCATACACATCTGGGATGGCATGAGGGTGAGTAAATGAGAGAATTAAAATTTTGGGGTGAACTAACCCTTTAAAGACTGTTAGAATACACAGGACTCCAGTCTAATAAACATGTAAACATATTTCTGAAGAGTGATAATAAAAAATTTAATGAAATCTTAAAAGTTGCGACTCACTGTGTACAACTTGAGAGCTGTGCCCATTAATAATGACATCATCATAGTTAACTGGTGTCTTCACTACAAATAAAAAAAGAAAAGAAAATGTACACATGAACACATAAATCAATAAATATAACATATTACCATATATATATATATATATATGGTATATATATATATATATGGTATATATAAAATAAATTATTCAATTTAATAGTTAAGACACCTTTTTTTTATTTCTGAATTCTTCTTGCTGGTAACGACATCATCGTACCTCTCAGGTAAGTCTTCTGCAACTTCAACATGAAACAGATTCCATTATGCTAAAAACAAACTTAAAGTATATTTTAGCCTTAACTGTAATATACAGATTTTTTTTTTTCATCCTATTATAGAATAACATAACCAGTCTCACAATCTGGCTTCACTCCAACAGTGATGACATCATCATAATATTCCGGTCTGTCATTTTTCACCATGTCTTCTGCGTCAAAACAGAATATTTTTGGAAACGAAAAGACAAAATGTTCTTACAGTTGCAGGCCATGTGACCATTAGGTTTATTAAACATCTGGTGTTGAAACCATGTGATCACTGACCTATTACGTCACCGCTACTGATGACATCATCGTAATATTCATACTTGAACTCTTTTTCTGAAGATAACAACAGAGCAGGAGACTTTAATATATCATTATATTAAACTGCAGTATTTTAATAGCATAGAATCAGTCAAATATTTAATTCAGGTGTATAATTTGTGAATTACATACATTACCTTTTTTTTTTTTTTTTTTTATGAATTTGTAAATCAAATGATTTAAGTATTTTTTCAAATTAAAATGTAACATACGATCTCTAACCTGAGAAATTTTCAGCATCTTCGTACCCAGAATGCTGTTCTTCAGAGATGAGACTTCCTATTAAATGAGAGAAGATCAGTCTGAAACATATTTATTAAAAACAGACTTGAATCACCATTTTCTTAGAGTTCACAGTTTTCACTGGATCATAGATATCACTAGTTTTAGTGAGAACACACACACACAAACCCATTCCTCACTGGCACACGCATGCACACAGGCGTACACACCTGCAGCTCTGTGGTTTTATACAGGAGGTTCAACAGCACTAATTATAGATGCTCTCATCTACACTTTCTCCAACATAACATTAATAAGATACATTGGCTTTAATATCAATTTGATTTGAATTACGGCAGAATGTGATTTAATTGACAACAACAAATTAAAAAGTGAATTCGATTTTGAACATTGATGTGCTGCATTATTTATATTTAGTGATAGACCAATAATTGAGAATTACTGTAACTGGAGTATCACGTTTTTCCCTGTTTTACTGGTGTTAAAAATATAATTACATACTTTAAGTACTTTACTGAAGTGTTTGCCTGTGGATATTTCTTTCCATTTCTGACAACAATTTCCAATAAATTTTAAATTATGTTCTCTCAAGATGCCTTACCCCTCTGGGTGAAGTGACTGTGTCTGTTTGTGTGTCTGTGATCAATCTCCTCATAAACTGCTTCAGACAGAGTCCTGTGTCTCCACTTAGAGAGAGCTGTGAGAGAAGACAGACAAACCTGCGGTCATTTCACAAAACATGACTGATGACACACTGAATAAGACAACATTGAAGATACGATTTCACAAAAAATTAGTTTTGTCTTAGTTGATGGTGTTAGAATTGAACTCGTATGTTATGTTTGTATCTGTCGTACCTCTCCTCATCGCTCTGTTCTGATGAATCAGTATAATGAGTGGCAGTAAGAGCAGTAAGAGCACAGATACCAGAACAAACACAACCACTGGAGGGATGGAGAGAGAAGCTTCTGGAGGAGTTTGTGGAGGAGGGATTGATGTTGATCGCACTGGTCCCCTTTCTGTCTGTGAAACTGGAGGAAAAGCTGATGTTGCTTTGGCAGGAGTCGTGGACACAGACAAATCTGTCAATGTAAAAAACAAACACATCGAAAATGCTGAAATGACTGTGGTCCTGAATACATTAATACAAAACATTTCATCAGCTCTAAAGTTAACAAATTTATACAATTTCTAATAGTATGACTGCAATAATGTAAACTGTTCTAAAGGATGGCAGTTCTGATTTCAACACAGCGTAATAATCTCACCTCCACAGGAGAGTCCAGCGTCTTCTTTGTGTGAGCAGTCAGTGTGGTTATTTAGGGAGAGAGGACAGTCCCACAGGTGAATCTCATTCCCTCTGCACTCGACTCTGTTCAGCCACACAACACCTTCACCAGCACCAAAGGCTGCATTCCCATCAGCACTCAGTGCTGCTCCACAACCCAGCTGCCTGCAGACCACCTGAGCATCCCTGATATCCCACTGATCATCACAAACTGAACCCCACACAGCGTTATGATACACCTCCAGTCTCCCAGAGCACCGGCCCTTCCCTCCACTCAGTCTCAGAGGAACATGCTCTAAATAACACGTCACAGATGAGGAAACACATCAGAAACTAACAACATTATCGGCAAAATGAATCTGAATCTAGAAGTCTTTAAAATTGTTTCAATGTTTTAATACATATTGAAAGACAAATAGATAAACAGATATTTATATAGAAAAAATACAAATTACAGAAATAATAATTTAAATAATGTAAAAAAAATAAAACAAATCGTACTTGAACACTGTCTCTGAAGAGACGATTGTGAGTTGGAACATGAAAGACGACTGCGGGGAGACTCAGAACTCTCCTTCTCTGAGATTATTACATGATAAAATTAACAGAACTGAACAGAACATTAGGATATTACATTCATCAAATCTCTCAGTGCTTTATTTATTTTAGCTAAAAAATTTACTTTAGCCTTTTCCCTAACCTTTACTTAACGCATCATTGTTTACTTAGTTTATTATTGTTTAATTAATACACCGCACATAAAAAGTATTTTTAAAGAAACATGACAACTGAAACCATCTTAGAAAAATTAAATATCATCTTACCTGAGCAGGTGATTTGGGCTACTTCATCTTCATCACAGTCATTCTGTCCCCAGGGTGATGATGGACACTGCCACAGATTTGAGTCATGTGGTCGACATTTCACTTTATCAAGCCAGTTTTGAGCTGATTTTACTCTTGGTGACGAATCAGACTCAACACCAGATCTTCCACAGTTCAGCTCTTGACAGATCAGACTCGCTGTGTCTCTGTCCATCTGGTTCCAGCATACGTTACCCCACGATCCATTGTAGAAAACCTCCACATTCCCTTCACAGCCCTCAGTTAACCTGATCTCTCTAAACCCTAGATTAGAAAAGCATTGGAATCAACCTCAACTACAAACACACTGGATATTGCTAACCATGAGACACAAAAATATGCCTTTGAAATGTTCAAAATAATTTAAGTTATTGTTCAAATGACTGTTTAAATGTTAACCTGAGCACACAACTCCTACATCCTCCTTGTGTTGACAGTCATGTTTTCCCCAGACCTGAGACGAGCATTTCCACAGGGACGTCTCATTCCCCTCACAGTTCACCTCATCCAGCCATATGGGTCCAGAACCAGGACCAAACCAGGCTGGTACCTGCTGGTTACTGAGGGCCACTCCACAATGCAGCTGTCTGCACACCACATGGGCATCTTTAATATCCCAGGAGTCATCACACACTGTCCCCCATGAGCCATTGTGGAAAACCTCCAGCCTTCCTGCACAGTCTCCTCCAGAACCCACCAGCCTGATGGACTCACGACCTGAGATCAGTTATACAGAGAGAGAAAACAGTAATCGCACATGCACATTAATGACTAGCCCTGATAATACAATTGCCTAGCTATTGTTGTTCTGACCAAGGCAAGTGATTGACAGCTGTTGTGTGGAGCTGCAGTTGAGAGTTTGTGGAGAGGTACATTTCCCCAGATGATCTTCACTCCCAGAGCACTGGAAGCCCATCACACATACATGACTGTGTTCAGGACTGGATGAAGAGGAGCTGTAGAAGCTCAGCACAGAGCCACAGCCCAGCTGTCTGCAGACCACAGAGGATTCAGTGAGACTCCAGGAATCCAGCAGAACTCTCCTCCAGACTTGATGGATGTAAACTTCCAATTCCCCCTCACACTCCCTCTCTCCAGACAACCGCACTCGCCCATCATGAAGAGCCAGAGATGAATCTGAGGGAGAGTGACCTTTAAATATTGATAATACTACTCTGACATAAAACTGTACTTAGACATTTTACTGTACAAAATGCTGTACTTTGAGACCACAGTGTCAACATACGTATCTGTGTGTTTCATCTTTAATGTACATATGAGTTTTTGAAAGGGATAATTCACCCAAAAATGTTTATTGTAAAAGACATTTCATAGTATGGAGAAAATAAATAAATATATATAAGGCAATGAAAGTCATATAGATTTGGAACAACATAAGGGTGAATAAATGACAGAATTTTTGATTTTAGAGTGAACTACCCCTCATCATAACTTTGTGTGAATTGTGCTTACTGGAGCAGATGACTCCAACATTTAGTCTATTAGAACGTTCATCTCGACTCCATGAAGAGATGGGACATTGTGAGAGTTGTGTTTCATTCCCCTGACAATCAAACACATCAGCCCAGATTTCACCACTACCCTCTCCAAACCAGTCCGATCCCACAACAGACACAGCAATTCCACAATTCAGATGCCTACAGAGGACACTGGCAGTCTTCATATTCCAGCCTGCATTACTCGCTATGTGCCACTTGCTGAGATACTGAAGCTCCACTCGACCAGAACAAGAGTCTGAGCCATTCACCAGTCTGAGTGCTGTGTAACCTGGACATAAAACTGAGCTTATTTCTAACTATAAATATATAAAACTGGAGATTGTTTAACAAAACAGAATATTGTGAATGACATGTATCTAAAGAGAAGACCAATACTGATACTCAACCAGAGCAAATCACTCCCACATCATCTTCATGGTAACAGTGTCTGTATGAATATTGTTGTGGACAGAGGTGAATATGAGATTCGTTGCCACTACACTCAATATCCTCTGAATAAATAGGTCCATTCCTTTGGCCAAAAGCAGCTGCTCCAATCACCTTTGCAGGAGCCCCACAGCCCAGCTGTCTACACACAACCTCTGCATCCTGCTGGTCAAAGGCAGCATCACACACTGTGCCCCAACCCTCTGTATGAAGCATCTCCACTCTACCAGAGCACAGGTGAGATCCATTCACAAGTCGAAGTCCTTGTTCTGAATGTTTAAATTATAAGGACAGCAAAAGAACATTAGCATTCTAGGGTGATACAAATGGGCTGAAAAAAAGACCCTGAGGCCAGTTCATAAATAGAAACACACCATAAATACACTATGTATGTTTTCAAATACCAGTGCATTCATAAACATTTTGTGATGTTGCAGCCTTTTGTTAAAATTCTTTAAATTATAGTTTTCACATCACACTCCATTACACTCCATATCCCATAATGAGAAGCAAAAAATATTTTTGATATCTGCAAATTCATAAAAAAAATAAAGAAATAAAAAAATTATATATTCCATTGTCATAAGTATTCTGACCCTTAACTTAGTTGAAGCACCTTTGGCAGTGATTAGCCTCAAGTCTTTTTGGGTATGATGCGACAAACTTTGCACACCTGGATTTGGGGACTTTCTGCCATTCTTCTCTGCAGATCCTTTCAAGCTCGGACAGGTTGGATGGGACCGTTGGTGGACAGCCATTTTCAGGTCTTTCCAGAGATGTTCGATTGGGTTCAAGTCTCTAACTGGGCCACTCAATGACATTCACAGAGTTGTCCCTAAGGCATTCTTGCATTGTCTTGGCTATGTGCTTAGGGTCATTGTCCTGTTGAAAGATGAACCTTTGGCCCTTTATGAGGACCTGAGCACTCTGGACCAGGTTTTCATTAAGGATATCTCTATATTTTGCTGCATTCAGCTATCCTGCTATCCTTCTACCCTCACCATTTCCCCCAGTCCCTGCCACTGAAAAACACCCCCACAGCAAGATGCTACCACCACCATGCTTCACTTTGAACCCATGGCTTGGTTTTTGCTCTGATGTTGTGATACCTTATATAGAAGGTGTGTGCCTTTCCAAATCATGTCCAATCAATTGAATTTGCCACAGGTGGACAAAATGTAGAAACATCTCAAAGATGATCCAGAGAAATGGGATGCAGCTGAGCTAAATTTCAATGTCACAGCATAGGGTCTGAATACTTAGGTCAATGTGATATTTCAGTTTTTTCTTTTTAATAAATTTGCAAAGTTATCAATAATCTGTTTTTTGCTTTGTCATTATTGGGTATGGAGTGTATATTGATGTATAAAATAATTATAATTTAAAGCATTTTAACAAAAAGCTGTTAAATAACAAAATGTGAAAAAATGAAGGGGTCTGAATACATTATGAATGCACTGTATGTAATGGGAACATCAATATAATTTTGAGAATGAGTGATATATGGAGCAGCTTACCTAAACAGATGACTCCAGCATCTTCATCATGTTCACAGTCATGTTCACCCCATCCATTGGATCCACAGTCCTTCAGCGTGGACTCTAATCCATTACAATTAACTTCATCCAACCAGATTTGATCTGATCCTTCTCCAAAATGAGCAAGATGAACTGCACGTTCTGGTTCTCCACAGTCCAGCTCTCTACACACAACTTTAGCACTTGTCAAACCCCAGTTATCATCACATACTGTTCCCCATAAACCATCATGAAGAACTTCCACTCTGCCATTACAGTCATTGCTACCACCAACCAACCTCACATTGTCTGTCCATGGGAAAGAGACCACAAATAATAATAATAATAATAATAATTATTATTATTATATATTTTTTTATTTTATCTCTTAATCCTGCGTGTGCACTTACCGGCTGTAATGATTGATACCAATGCGAATAGTAAAATACATGTAAGACAGCTCTTCATCTTCCTCTGTTGCTTGTTTGACTCCCTTCAGTACAAGTTCTCCTCTGCTCCCGTAAAGACACTGAAGAAACTGACTCCTCTCAACCCCTAAGAAAGAAGAGGGAGAGAGAGAGAACCTCACAGCTGCCAATGACAATCACTGTTGCCTTATTAGAGAGAACGGGGGAAATCATCAAACATAATCAGTGACAAATCAGAAAGCAGCATTTTTACATTGTCCATATATATCAAGAAAGTGTCAGCGCTGATGAGCAAAACTCCTCCTCTGTCATGAAGAGACAATTTATGAAGGATAGAAACATGTCTGTCACAAGTCAGTGTGAAGAGAAATACAGTCACACAACTTTAAGTAGATTGATCTCACAAAAACACTTTTATAAACACAGTTTATATTCAGCATCAAAGGGTGCCACCTGCACACATGAGATTCAAGCACTGATGTTGACTGAATGCTCACTTCAAACACTTCAACAAATAGTCTTATTCACACAGACAAATGTTTGCTCTTCACTAATGTGAATAAATAGAGTTTTTAAAACCTATTTTTGTTTCTGAGATCATGTGCATAGTATTAAGAGAAAATCGGCAGTCTTTTTTGTTGTTTTACCAATGGTAATATAAAAATAATGTTATAACACCATAGAATGAAATAGAACGATGCTGTATAATTAATAGAGGGATATTCAGACAAGGTTTGTAAATTAACATTGTTTCTTTTCAAATTATATTCCTTCAATTCTGTATCAATACATTTGTAGATGTCTGTTTTCTACTACAATGCCTTAATCATCCAGAAGATGGCTGTATTAGACTTGCTTTCTTAAGACAAACAGCCAAAGGTGTGTTTGATGCTGTAATGGGATACTTATCTGTAGAAAATAGCAAAACACTTTTCTCAAACAGGAGCAGTCATGTGTCTTTCCTTGAGTTACCACATGAGAGAGCATCTCACTTAGCTTTGACTTCTTGTGTTCATTTCTGACCTATTTTTTTTATCGTCAAGCTAATTTCACTGAACATTTATTTTAGTCTTTGTCTGGTGCTCTAATACAGTATATTCTAACACAAAGTGTGACAGAATGATACACTGACGCAGTGCCAGTCCCAGGATGAATTACTTAGGGGAGTATGCATTCTGACAGACATCAGATGTTTTTCAATAAACTGTTGCAGAAGAAAAACCTGTTGTTGAATGCTGTAAAGCAGGCCTACCTGTTGAGCACCTCTATTTACCTAAAATAAAGTTTTGACGTGACTCCAAACCAGTGGCGTAGCCAAGGGTGGGCCTGGGCCTACACAAAGTAGACCAAGGGCCTCCCAGAATATTAGAGATTATTCTTTGATTTCAAATACATATTTATAAATTGTTTAAAAATGCAAAAATTCTGATTTCTGAAAGTGTGAAAGTGTTTGAATGTGCTGGCTTCTCTGTTGTTATGGAAAAGTTGGTAATATATATGCACACAAACACACACACACACACACACACACACACACACACACACACACATATATATATATATATATATATATATATATATATATATATATATATGGGTGAAAACTAAACCCGTAGTCCACAGTGTGGCCAGCTTACGCAATATCTTGTTTCCTTCATCTTAAGGAACCAAGGCTACATAAGCAACCGAGATGTTTCCTTCCGATTCAGCACCCTTGACATTGCATCACTAAGCTGACGCTATGTAAAACATGCTGCACCACATGACATAATCTTCCCAGAGAGGAAACATGACACCGCAATCCTGACCGACATGAGGGGTGAGCCAGGAAGGGTACACTCAGAATATACATATATGAACTATGGTCATATAGTATGAATTAACCCCTTCATGAACCCGGTCGGGAAGGAAGTTCATTTGTAATTAAAGTGCCTGTGATTTTTGGGAAACACATAACAATCTGTTGGTAGAAGGCCGGCACTGTCCATGGTGCTAGGGCGCAATGTGGAACATCGCTTAAGCCAGTACTGGAGAGTTCTCATGTGTAACCAACCTAACGCATGCTCACGGAGTCAAGACAAACTCCTTAATAGGAGATTTTCTGGCTGGAGAAAAGTGTTCTTTTCACCCAGTTTACTTTAGACCAGATTTTCCATTTAGCAAAGCAACAAGTCTCTGTGTTCGCTCAGTAGTGACTCTGATTAGCTAGTAATAACCAGTTGCGAAGGTAATTCAAAACACACATACCGTTCATTTTCAATGAGGTGAGAGCATGTTTTATGTTGTTTTAATTATTAAACCTGTATGTTGACTGTTCAGCCAGTTCCCATCTCCTCCTTGCCCATCCTTATACTGTTACAGCTATAAATCCTGCTGTGTTAGTCGCAGTCTGGGGCAGTTTCTATAGCGTTTTCTGCAAGGAGACTGTGAATCTATTCATAGAGTCGCCAAAAAGGCCTGCTGGAGACATCAGAGCATCAAAAGGAGTGGCTTTTTGTGTACATAATGGCAAATATTGCCCACAATCCTTTGCTCGGCAGATGAGGATTTTGATGTGCGCTTCAGAACTACAACTGTGAAATGTGAAAAAATACAAAAATGGCGGTGACGTCAGGCTTCATGTAAGTTTAATGGTTAAACACTGTGAAAAGAAACTTCATTGACACTGTAAGACGAAGCCGCTCCTCGTTAAATTGGGAACGATCGGCTGCTCCATTTACACAATGAACAAAAAAGTGTTTGAGTGATTCATAATCACTTATCTGCAAGCTTTTATGTCAATCTGCTACATTTGTATTGCATATGGTATGGATACACATTGTGTTTTTAAGAGCTTTCTTTCTCAAAAATAATTATTAAGTAAAAGTGTCAGGAATTTGTGGATTAAAATGGAAAAATCTTAAACAGAAACATTAATCAAATTAACACAACTGTATGTTCTCAGTAAATTTTTGGCATGAATGATGTAACCAAATTAATTGGCACTCTGCAGCTTCCATAGATACACCCCTACTGTGAATAGCGTTCCCTACTATTGATGCATACTGTAGGCCTATATCCACCAATTTAATGTGTGCTTAAAGATTATTTTCTGAATTATTTTCAAGGTACATGATAGGGGACATGAGGATAGCCATTCAATGTGCTGAGATTTGGTGCAATCTATAAATGGAAAAATTAGGCATCATATTTTTAAACCCCACAGGGTGTCTCGCCCTGTTTTCCACACATATTTTAAAACCAGGCAACAAAGTTCAGTGTACACCTGTTCTAACTGTTGTTCCTCAATGGGTTAAATATTTTTTCAGCATCACACAAAATACATTTCATAATCAGATCCTAGAAATAATGTTTCTCTATTACCCTCATGCTCTCTATAGGCGACAGTCCTACAAAATATATATTTTGCACACTTGGTCTCGAAAAGTCATAGATTTACACTTGTAAGAAGATAATGTTTTTCATTACAGAAATAAATAACAATAAAAGTGTTTGATCTCACTTGAACTTACAAAAATATATGTCAGGGTAAGACAGTTTCTTGCTCTCATGGTGTACAGAAACACTACTAAAAAATTATATTAAATAATAATTTAAATTAATATGCTTGATTAACTGTTATTTTAATTAACAGTTTATTACATTCACCATACAAATATCACTTGGTCTAAATCAGTCTATTCACTGGGAACTTGCAACAACATTTGGAATGTGATAATAATAATATTTTCATGACTTTTTCTGAATTAATATTAGAAAAATAATGGAATACTGTACTCATGTAACTTGACCTACTGTAAAAATCTCACCTGTTTTTAAAGTCAGTCTATCCACTGAGAAGTTACTACAACATTTGGAACATTAAATGCTTTTTCCCTCTCCATAATACAACTGAATACTGTACATTCAGATGTACAGCAATCACACTGGCAGCATACTACAACCTTTAGAATGTGAAATGTTTGTCTTTCCTTTTTTGATAATTTTTTTATTAGTAAAAGTGTTTTTTATGTATTTTTTTTTTTTTTTAATTATATAACATGCAAGTCAATTGAATGATCACTCTAACGCTCGTGACGTTTTAGCTTAGTATGGGGAGTTTTCAGACGGTCCCTCACGCACCGTATGCGAACATCAACCTAAAAACCAACTTTACCCCGCTCGAGCGCTCAGCATTTAAACTCGCTACTCGAGTTCTCACAGCAGCACCACAAAATGTCAGTCCTTTACTGAATTTAAGTTACAAGTTTTAAAGAACCTTTGTTTACGTAAGAAGATTATCGAAGTGTGATTACTTATTGTCAGGTAAGAGCTGTACAATTATTTTCTATTTTCTCTGTGAGAACTACACTAAAATGTAATGTGCTCGTTTGTCGACGCCTCATGAACTCAAGTTTTAAAATTCATACAGTTAATGTAATTACATGAAGCATTCATCATTCATCATGTGTGAACCTGCTTAAAACAAAACGTGTCTACTGTGGAAACGTTCATTAAAACCTTATACTTTTTAATTAGTTCATGGTAAAATAAATAAATAGGCTTGAAACCACCTCAAACTTTAACAACAACTTCTGACGAAACAGGAAATTTCACCACAGAAACCTCTTCCTATTCCCCCATGACACTGAGTGGTGGTGGGTAATCAATGCAAGGTGACAGGTCTGTTTTCTGATGATGTCCGCTGTGCATTGACATTTGCTATTACACAACTTGCATTTTAAAGTTATAGGTTGGTAGCCAGTTTCCTTACAGTAATATGTCATTTTGAGAAGTCTTCTAAAAGGTAACTGAATATGAGAAAGTTCACAAGGATGCCAGAATCACTAAATGGGGTTTAATTGATTGCTGTACATATAGACAAATGTGCTGTGTAGAATTACAAGTTGCATTCAATTTATTACATTAAATACACAAATGCAATGCAACACCTGTTCATGTTTAAACCCTTGATTTAAACAGTAAGGGTTGTACTTAATACATTTGAGCGAACCTAAAAAACACATCCACATGCGCACAATATAGGCTACTGTACATACACACAAATAAGCTAAGATTTCAGCTTCATGCTACATTTCATCACTCAAAGACTTAACATTCCGAAAGATTTAGCAAAGGATTGTAAACATGTTTAATATTTATGTTTCTTCAAGCCAGGACCCACAGCAGGAATGTAGGTCAAGACAACAATTAATTATGCATCCTGAAATAATCAGGATAATTATTGGTATTGGATCTAGCTTTGGATTCTGTCCCATTCGTACTGTCACGCCGCTTGCCTGCATTGCGTCCTGACCCGTTGGTCAAGGTAAGCTGTGCTGTGTGGACAAAGTTGGAACCATGTCAGAGTTTGGACACGTTAGAGCCACACGGGTCATCAGCAGTGGCTCAGACAAAGATGAGCGCCAGCGGCAACCACAGCCAAGGGAAAGTCTGGAGAAGAAGGAATCAGGCTGGGGACACACTGCTATGCTGGACAATACAGAGGAGTTTTTCCAGATCTGTGACAGTGAGGCAAAGGGCTTCATCACACGCACTGATATGAGGGTAAAGAGTACTTAAAAGGGTTTATTTTTTTCTTTCTTTCTTTCTTTCTTTGATGAAAGCAATCCACTTGGAGATATTTGTACTAAAGTGGACAGGTCTACATGCAGGACTAATGAGAGATGAATATCAGAGCCTTATATTTTCAGCACCAACACAAATTGTATTTAATTTTATTTAGATTCAAATTATATTCAAAGATACAGTTTTTTTTTGTTTTGTCTTTTTAGCCATTTTCTGACTTAACCAAATGTGCATCATTATTTTCTTTAGAGGCTACACAAAAAATTGCCGCTCTCTGCTGAAGAACTGGAGAATGTCTTTGATTCACTAGACCTTGACAGAAATGGCTACCTCACCATGGGAGAGTTTTCCTCTGGATTCAGTGAGTTTATTATCTTGGGACAAGAATAACACTTCAAAATCAAATCATGCTACAAAGAGAGCAAGTATTAGTAAATGCCTTAATATCATACAGAGCTTAAAAGTGAAAGTTTTGTCTCATAGAAAATATTTAAAGCTGGAGTATGTAATTTCTGCGACACTAGCATCACCGAACAAAATTGCAAAATAAGCAATATTTTCAAACAGCTTTCTGAATATGCTACTTGTCTGCTGTTGTTCATATCGTAAGATACACCTTTGCCCCAACTCACACCATTGGACGAATAACATTGGTGGGCGGGGTCTTTGCGGGTCACTCTTAACAAACACACTAAAACACTAAACCACAGAGAGTGTTTAGTTTTCGAGAAAATTAACCTCTGAATGGCTTACATATAGTTGTCTCTGTATATTAAACTGAGATAGAATAAAGCATTTTATAAGTGAAAAGGTTGCATACTTAAGCTTTAAGTCTCATTTCATGGGTTCACTAGTTCATATAGTCCTGGATAACATTAAGGTAAACATATTTGCCATGCTGTAGGTGGGTGGAGGGATGCTGGAAAAAGCGTCACTTGTGCAAAGGAAGCCGCTGCAAATACATCCTTGAGATATGGCAGGCCTAGATGAACAAGTAACATTGATTACAGCAATGTAGCTTATGCAATATGTTAGATTTGTTGTATCTGTGACTGTTCCCCAGGTGATTTTCTTTACGGACGGAGGGTCTCCAAAACTGAGGATCTAATGGCTGCAGCCTCTCAGAAGATTCCAGAGGCTCTGCAACAGAAACCATGTGATGAACGGCTTTCAGGGAACGAGGACAAGGATGAGGAAGAGAGGCATTTCGGCATGTTGATGGAGAGCTTGGGTGCTAGTATTGTCTTTGAAGAGTCAGTATTGATGCTGATCTATTACTTCTGATGCCGTTACATCTACAGTAGCACTAAAGTGCTGTACATTTACACTTTAAAAAGCTTCATATTGCTACAAACTTTAACAGTATTTTTTTCTCATTGCTTCAGCCCGAATGAGATCCGCAGTCTTTGGGCTCAGCTGAGAAAAGATGAGCCTCACCTCTTGTCCAACTTTGAGGAGTTTTTGGCCCGTGTTACAAATCAAATCCAAGAGGCACAACAGGAGAGAAAGGAGATGGAGAGCGCCCTCAGGAGGTGACATTTTGATTCGCCATACGGCATGGCACCATGGCAGTTCCTCTGTCTAGAAAAATCTATGGATCAAAATCTTCTTTGTTTAAGTCAATAATCTGCTTTTTTTTTCTTAAATTTCCCCCATGCCACTTGTGAATAATCCCTGCTCCCAGAGTTTAGAGGCTTATTGTAAATCTCGATAGAATGCAATTCTATCCTTGTCCAGTGACCACTAAGCTTAGGGGTTAATTTAAATTTCTAAATAATTTTTTGGAGACTAAAGGATGATCTTGTCAGAATAATATCATGCACATTGCACATTTACAGTATGGTTCACTGTTGCCTTGGTGTAGGGCTACATACTATGGTGTAGGTGTCTTATACTGTACTATAGAATGTGGGGCT
Organism: Moxostoma hubbsi; assembly: GCA_032164185.1. NCBI lineage: Eukaryota > Metazoa > Chordata > Actinopteri > Cypriniformes > Catostomidae > Moxostoma > Moxostoma hubbsi. The sequence goes on along the minus strand of JAVLUX010000043.1, from coordinate 9,003,007 downwards.
TCATTGTTTTATGAAATCCTATGGTCCTTTAATTATTAGCCAACTAGATGTGCAGGACTTAGCCAATGTTTTTGAATGTAAATACTGTGAGAATTAAGAATTTGTGGTACAGTATAACATGACAGGCTTATTTGTGTTATACATTAACTATGTCAGTACTTTCATAAAAGTTTTTCAGTCCAAAACAGTGACTGTATATTTATGGTAAAAAAAAGTTTTTATTATTCTACTTATTATTTATAAGTGCAAAATTGATGATTTAAATGTATCTTTACTTTGTAAAAATTATTCCATTGTCTCCCTGAACAGGAAAGCAGCCACACATGACAGTGAAATTCGCAGACTATATGAGGAAATGGAACAACAAATCACTAATGAAAAAGATAGAGCATTTCTGAAGGTAAACACATTGCTTTGAACTGTTGTATGTACATGTACTGTGCATTTCTTATCATTTGTTTAAACTATAGCCTACACAATTCCTCAACTTCAGTAATTAGATTTTACTTGTATGCCGTTTTACAAAATGGCATGTAAAACAGAATCACTCCATTAACAGTCTCAATTAATATGGACAGTTCAACATGTTTGGGAATTATCATTCATGTTTGAGGATGTACAGCAATGTTGAGTTTTTAGATCACATTGGGCTAAAATTCTCTCTCTTCCAGAACTCTGAAAATCTGCAGCTGCGCAGTCAAGACCTTCAGAAGCAGCTCCACAGTAAAGAACAGGATTTGGAGCAGCTTTTCCAGAAACAGAGGAGGGTGAGTGGTGCGGTTAAACAGGAATATTTATACAAAATCTTAGATATACTTGAGGAAACTGCAAAGTTATTATAGCAGTACCAGACTTAAAACTGAGCTGTGTATTACTAAATATTACAGGATTAATCAAAATGTGTATTTTCTCTAAGAAAGAGAACTTGTTTCTTGCCAATATAGCCCTTTATTTTATTTTTTTTTCAGCACATTTCTGTAAATGGGGTACAAAATTGTAGGCCATTAAGCTAAACCTTAGGCTACAAGACATCCATTAAGTTTACCCAGGAGTTTTAGAAGTAGGCTCGAGCTAAAGCATTCACAGAAGGGGGGATTTTGGAGCTGGATAAAAAAATATGAATAACAGCCTGACTAATCTGTTATTAAAACATTACTGCAATTATCCTTAAGAGCAGGACACGTGACCTGAACAGAACAGACCTGCAAAGAATCTGCGTCCACTGATCTTGGTAGAAAGTTCCACAAATTTCCACAAAAAGGGAAATCCTCTCATTCATAAAATCTGTTAAATATTTTGGCTAATCTCAGCTCTTTTTAACACATTTTTATTTTATTTTTTTTAAACCTATTTCACACAGATCCACAGATTTTCCTCAAAATCAGAGCAGAAAATCAAAAGTCACATGATTCCTTTTGGACCAAGTTCCTATTCATTTGTTGGTATAAAGGAAATAGTTTTGTGCAACCCAGACATTTGTCTTTGTTGAGCAAAACTTTATATTTTGTTAAATTCTTCAGTTGGAGCGACAGTGTTGTGAGCTTCATAGTGAACACCAGGAGAGTCAGTTGGAGAACATCAAACTGAAAATGACCAATGAGGAGCTGTCTCGTGAACTTGAGCACACTTGCCAAGAGCTGGTTTTGGCTCAGGAGCAGCTGGGTATTCTACAAGAGCAAGCTTCTCGACTACAGCAGGAGAGAGAGATGTCAGTCCATGCATTTATTACAAATATACTCACAGAGTGCACTAGTCTCTTTGGGTTTCTCTATTTAGCACTTAGGCATACTCATAAGCACATGTGATTTTTCCCTCTCTCAGGGAGATGTACAGAATAACAGAAGGACTGCAGAGAGAAAAACAGAGTTTGATGAAACAGTTGGATCTACTCAGGTGAGTACTGTATACATACTGACACGTAGACAAACAACCTACAGAAATCTCACATGGTTTTCTGTTCTTTCAAACAGAGAAATGAATAAACATCTTAGAGATGAGCGAGACATTAGCTTTCTGGTAAGTTTACCAAAGCAGCTGACATTAATTATCTTTAGTGCATATAGTTAATATGCACTTTCAGTCAAAAGTTTGGAAAGACTAGACTTAATTTAGTTTCTCATCTTAAAAACCTCTTGATCTTAAGAATTATGCTTGAATGCTTGAAAAGCAGCAAACAAGTGCATATATAACTCATGGAAATCTTTAACTCATTATTTAAGACGTGGGAAACGTCATTAAGTTGGTTGATAGAATGCCTAGATCATAAAGAATTTAGTTCTAGGCAAAGGGACGTCTGATTTGAAAATAATATAAGTTAATGTGCATGTGTGTCCAAATTTTATTCTGGTAGTACATTTCTGTACATCTTCCAGGAACATTTAAAAGCAGACTATTTCCTTGTACTTCACAACAGAAACATAGTAATTCTATGAAAAAATCCTCCCGGAAGCAAAGACTGATAAACACAGAGAGGAAACCATCTGTCAAAAAGTGAGAGATGTTTACATGTTCTGCATTAATATAAGTATATGCAATGTAATGAGATGATAGCAGACATTACCTGCCGCTCTTTCTGTCACAGAGAAGTTAACAAAGAGGAAGTAATTCAGCGCTCTCATAGGAAGGCCTCCTCTTTAGCAAATGGCTACTGCTCTCCCTTCACCACAGGAAATGAGGAAAAATGGGAGGTGGATGGGAGATCTGAGAAGGAAGCTGGTGACTTAGAAGGTGTAAATGCCAGAGTGGATGTGGAGGATGCTCCCCTGGATGGATGGCCTCTACGCAGAGTCATATCCATCGAGGAGGATCACCTACCTCACCTGTTGCAAGGAGACCCCCATCCTCTTCTCCATCAGTTGAGTGAGGAAGAAGAAGAGCAGGGTGGAGAGGAGGAAGGTCAGACTGATCTAGAGATGAGCTCGCTTTACCCCTACAATGCATCCTTGGCTTCTGCTGACTCTCCAACACCAGTTAGGGTGAAGAAGCCCTCTAAGAAGAAATGGATCAGAGGGAATATGCCCTCTTCTGCACGGGGACAGCCTGTTGGCAAAGAGACCATCCAGAAGGTAAGTGTCTGATTAAAGGGGACAAATAAAAGTCTTTGACACACGAATATACCTGTACATATGCCAATGTTCACAATTTAAAGATGCCTCCCTAGTATACCCAGACCATTTATTGAAACTTAGCTGCAAAAATAATTTACAAGAACATATTACCTCCCACATGTATCTATCAACATGTATTCAGTATTCAGCAACTTGGCCCTCATTTCACAGGCAAAGAGGTTAGCCAATCATAACGGAGGTCATCAGAGGTTTACATATAAGTAGTCTTTAAGATACAGCAAAAGCTACCTTTTTAATTCCAGTGTCAGTGAAATGATGGAAAATTAAAAAGCAAAATTACGGCTGTTTTATTTATTGCAAAAGTCTTTGACTATAAGTGGATTTGAAGGAGTAGAATTAAATCTCAGAAATGTGTACAGTATGTCCTATTTAAATGTTTAGGCTACTTTTATAGTACTTGTACAACTCAACACATCTAGTCTTTAATTGTAAGAAGTAACTGTGGGTATTTTCAGCTACAGGGTCCTGCAGAAGGTGCAGCTGCGGCCCCTCAACGCCTTTTTAAGGTAATTTTGGTTGGAAATTCCAGTGTTGGCAAAACAGCACTTCTGCGACGCTTCTGTGATGGGCAGTTCTACTCTACCACCTCTGCCACTGTGGGTGAGTTTCACTCCCACTCCATGTGCTCTTACAACTTATCAGGAAATAATTTGGACTTGCAGAGTAGTATTAAATCATTGCAAAATCAGAAGAATATGTCCATGACTCAAAATGTTATGTTGTGGACACTGGAGCAAAAGTTTAAATGTAATTTATTTTGCCATTTTTCTGTGATCAGAATGATGCGAAGATTCTCTCTTTTGTTTTTCTCTGATTTATCAAAACCTTTATCATCATGGATAAAATATATGGTTTATTTTTGTTCATAGTATTTCTCCATAGATGCTTTATCGGTGTATTGTGTTTGAATATGTGAGTGTTAACGGAAGCCTGTTAAAGTATGCTATTGGATTTTTTTAGAACAGCCAGAGAATGTGAAACTACATCACATGAAAGGGCTTGGGAAGTCATACTCCCTGCATTTGAAATCTGGTACACATTGCACAGCAGATTATGTCAAACACCATTAATTCACTTTCTTCAAAACGTCCAGCCTTTAATGTTCCACACACTCAGGTGTTGAGCTAGAGAAATATTACTCAACAGTACCGACTTGTGGTCAATAGGCCTTACTACAGATATGGTTTTGTGGTTGTGATGCTGCAAAGAAATAGGTTCTCAGCAGTGTATGCTTATACTTATTACTTACACTTTATGTATTTTTTCCATTTGAGTGTGTTTAAACTGTATGTACATATACACTCACTGTTTATAGAGTATATACACTGATCAGCCGCAACATTAATATGACCTGCCTAATATTGTCTAGGTCCCCATCGTGCTGCCAAAACAGCATCAAATCTGCACCTCAGAATGCCATTCTTCTCACCTCAATTGTACAGAGCGGTTATCTGATTTACCGTAGACTTTGTCAGTTTGAACCAGTCTGGCCATTCTCTGTTGACCACTCTCATCAACAAGGCATTTCTATCTGCAGAACTGCCCCTCACTGTATTTTTTATTTTATTTTTAATTTTTAATTTATTTTTTGTCACCTTTCTGAGTAAATTCTAGAGACTGTTGTGTGTATGAAAATCCCAGGAGATCAACAGTTATAGAAATACTCAAACCAGCCTATCTGGCACCAAAAACCATGCCACGGTAAAATCACTGAGATCAAATTTTTCCCCATTCTGATGGTTGATGTGGACATTTACTGAAGCTCCTGACCTGTATTTGCATGATTTTATGCACTGCACTGCTACCACACGATTGGCTGATTAGATAATCGCATGGATGATTGTTGGTGCCAGATGGGCTGGTTTGAGTATTTCTGTAACTGCTGATCTCCTGGGATTTTCACACACAACAGTCTCTAGTATTTACTCAGAATGGTGCCAAAAACAAAATTAATCTAGTGAGCGGCAGATCTGTGGACAGAAATGCCTTGTTGATGAGAGGTCAACAGAGAATAGATGGACTGGTTTGAACTGACAAAGTCAACAGTAAATCAGATAACCGCTCTGCACAATTGTGGTGAGAAGAATAGATTGATGCTTTTTGGCAGCACGAGTGGGACCGACACAATATTAGGCAGGTGGTTTTAATGTTGTGGCTGATTGGTGCATATACACTGTGTACATACCTATGTTATTCAGATGAAGCTGAATGTGTGTTAAACAAATGTCTATGTGACAGAACAAATCAATAAATGATAAATTATTTGATTATATTGTGCAGGTATTGACTATAGTGTGCAGACTTTAAATTTGGGCGACAGTCACGTGGCTCTCCAGTTATGGGACACTGCAGGCCAAGAGAGGTGATTCACACAAACAGGATAAAGAATAATCAAATTATGCCTCATTATCAAACATTATTATACTATTGACATCACTTGCAGTGTTATGGCACAGACTGTTTATACATTGTTATTCAACTTCAAGACTAACAAGATTGTTACCTCATGCCTGTTTGAGCATCTTGTATACTTTCTTTGAATTCCTCAATCTTTACTGTTATCCTTCAAAGCACATCTATCATCTGGAATAATAACACACCCAAAACAAAATCCTGTCTGTCACTGTTGATAAACATCCAGCTTTAATAAAAATGCAATGTCACTGTGTCCATCAGGTATTGCAGCATTACCAAGCAGTTTTTCCGCAAGGCAGATGGCGTGGTGGTCATCTATGACATCACAATGGAGGATAGTTTCAGATCAGTCCGCCCCTGGCTGGCCAGCATACAGGAAGCTGTAGGAGACCCTATCCCTGTCATGCTCCTTGGCAACAAATCGGACAAGGAAAATTATAGAGAGGTGCAGATAAAAGATGCAGAGATGCTAGCTGAGGTTTGGACATCTCTTGTGCTCAGACACAAACAACAGTATATTTCAACACACACTGACATCACACAACAGCTCATATAAATTGTTTTTAAAATAATTTTTAAGAGAAATGTTTGAGATAATATTAAAAATTCTGACATTGTTTAGTTTTCTGAAACTCTAGAGGTGAAACATGAGATTAATAGGATCTTTTTCTTTGGAGAAACATTAGACAAACAGATGCTTTAGGTCTAAATTGAACCTCATTCCCATCTTGGAGAAAAAAAATAGATATTGAAGAGATATTTTGTGTGATATTTGAATTTCCTATGGGATAGCATCATTGCACATGTTGTTTCTCTCTATCTCAGTTCCCATTTTTAATGTGTATTGTGTTATATTCTGCAGGAAACACATTTGATGTTCTATGAGTGCAGTGCTTATACTGGAACTAATGTGATGGAGGCCATGATACACCTGGCTCGGTAAGAACTAAACTAACATGTTAAGAAATGTTGTCTCATTTTGTTATCTATGATCTCTTCACTCATATCTGCAAACCACATACAGCAAAAGGAGACAGAAAAAAAGTGAGACAGCAACCCAACAGCAAAGATTATTAAATGTTTTCAGGAAAGAGTGTGGTTTCTATGTACAGGGTATGATCTTAATCTTATCTTTTTATCTGATTTTGTGCACTCTTTTTTTTTTTTTTTTTTTTTTTTTACTTAAACACCTCTGGGATGCATTTGTCTAATATATCCAGATACTTTTTTAATCTGAACATAGATGTTTTTTAGATAGGCTGGGAAATAAACACCACAAGAACAAGACAAAACAATGTAATCTTCTACTAATATAAATACATTTGTGGAATATTTTCTGATTGGATTCTGTAAATCTAAGTGACACTTTATAAAAATGTTTTTTTATTGAATACTGATGTTTTTGCAGGGTTTTGAGGGAGCAGGAAGACAGAGTATGGGTGAACACCATCAGACTGGTGGATCAGCCATTAAAAAAGAAAAGCTGCTGCAAGTGACCACACAAATATACACATATGCACATCTGAATCTATGCAGCAAGTACTGGTGAAATACCTCTGTGCTTTATCTATCATCGTTTCATACTCAATGTAAACAATTTAGTCAGTGTCAACTTAACTGGCTGAGGGAGGCCATATTCACACATATCTAAATTAAAAATTAATAATGTAAAGAGACTTTTTATGGCCATTTTTCAAAGATCATTAGATATCAGGGCTCTCCTTAAAATGTCTATGCCCAAATGTTGATTAAGTATATTTTACCATGCACTGTATGTTTTAGGGAGAAAACATGTTGACTGAAGATGCTTATTTAAATGAGACTGTAAAATAGGACAATGTGGCTATCCCTCTATAACCATTTTAACTAAGTGACCGATGACAGTCATAAGCGTGAACATGATTGTTTATTACTCCCACTTTATTTAGCATTCCAATAGCCTCATTCAACCCACCTGAAATATTGCCAGTATCCTCTTTATTTCACTTAAACAAGACTTTTTGAACAAGTATGCATTTAAAGAGGCAGTTCAGTTAATAAAAAAACCTATGAAAAGCACCAAAAATCTGAAACCTGAAAATGTTATTTAGGGAATAACAATATCTGGAGTTAGTGTTAAACATGTCATGCCTCTTTCATTGTCTTAGGATGAACTGCTCTGTGACAGACTGTACTTGTTTGACACAAAAGAGGAAATGTTTGCAGTTGTATGCAACATTGACCTGACCTTTTAACAAGAAAACAAAACTGATAAAGTTTTCGGAGGTTAAAATTTTCATACAATTATAGTCTACATTATAGTCTTGAACATACTGTATTTGATAAGAATGATTTAGAATACAGTAGTTTAACCTCTCTCAATTATCCTTTAAAAAAATGTATAGTGAAAATGTAATTAATTTAAACAAGAGCAAAGTATGCCAGAAAACATGCCAGCAGTCACTATATTACAGAAACAACTCAACAATAATTGAATAAATTTAACATAATAAAATGCACTTAAATATAAACATCAAATATGTGGTATAAATTGTATAGCTCTTAAATGTCAATCATGTTCTTTTCATAAAAGTTGTCCTTTATACATCAAACTGAAGCCTTATTTTCAACAGTAATGCTTTCTTATATTAAAAGACTAAAATAAACAAAAACTTGGACATTCTCTGACTCATGAACAGTTACATTCAGAGTGATGTTTTCAGTCTATGGTTTATGTGCATTTATTTATGTGACAAGTGATGACACTATTGCTTCAGTTCTGGACTTGCACTGATGATATCAAAGAAGAATTCTGTAGTTCAGCAGTCTCTTTTATTTAGACAGAGGAAGAGGAGGTAGCACCATCTGACCCTCTGTTGAATCTCTGTGGGAAATCACACCAACCCAGGATAAGCTTTACCGCATCTTGTAGTCGTGGGAGATGGCTGCATCACAAAGCTGTCCTTTGAAATCAAGCTCAAAGGTGAAGTCCAAGTCACGCTGAAAGAAATCAAGTTTATTTCAGTGGTTACATCTGTGGTTGTTTCTTACTTTTTTAGTTCATACTTTCTCTAAACATTCTGCCTCCAATTTCTGTGTGTACTATCCTTTTCATTGTATTTTCTGTCATATATTTCTCACTTTCTCCGTTTCTCTTTCTCACTCCCACACTTATACCCTCACCTCGTTATTTTCGTTGGGCTTCACAGTGATGCTGCCCAGGATTTCCTCTCCTCTCCGCACAGTTAGGTAATCCTCCAGATAAAACACTGTCTGCTTCCAGTGAGTACTTGGAGCATCAGGGGCTTGAAGGGATAATTATCAGGGAAAAACATCAGCTTGATTATAATTCACACAAGTCAAGAGTTTGGACACACTTGACTGAATTTATATGTATCATGATCTTAAAAAACATTTGATCCAAAGATTATGCTTAAATGCTAGTAATTAGTTCTGTAAACCAATATTAATTTTACCTGAAAATTTGTACTTTTTTTTTTTAATTTTTTTTTTTTACAATTTACAGAAATATTTACAAATCTGTAAATTGAAACTAGTTTGAACAAGCTAAAATATACATTAGATTTGATTTCTTAAACACTTTTTGGTCATTACGTAATTCTCTTCCATTTGTGTTCTTTCATAGTTTTGATGACTTTCCTACTATTCTAAAATGTTTAAAATAGTAATGAGTAAGTATGTCCAAACTTTTGACTGATAATATATATGTAAGGGAGAATAAGCTACAGTAGAAGACAGAATGAAAATTAATGTGTGGATGTCAGTGAGGTTGAACCTGTTGAAAAGCCAGTTTTCTTGTGACACTTTGTGAACTCAATGTTGAAGTAAGTGACAAGGGCGTGAACATAGTCATTCCTCTGAATCTGCAGGCAGAAGGCCGATGTGAACGACAGGTCTTCAGTCTTAACCGTGTAGATGTCCACCTCCTTAAAAGATACATCAAATCCAGAGCACTTAGGTACCCAGAAACTCATGCATTTTACTTTTTGCCATAGAGATAATGTTACATATTAGGTTTTCTTGTCAGCTTTTTTCTGTAACTGGCACACAATACTCGTATACGTTTACTAACACAGCCTTTTGATGAATTCCCATGAGATACTCTAGATCTATAGTATAGCTTCATTTTGAAATGGCATTTTTCCAACCCCATATTAATGTGGTTTAGGTCATATAGCATTAACCCAAAAATTACACTGTATCCAGTTTCAAAGACTATTGTTGGCTGTGGCTATATTGATGCCTGTGTGTGAATTCCGCATTGAACCCATTCGTTTGTTCAATTTACATTTTCATTTAGCAAACCTAACAAAGAGACTGAAAATCATTCTCCTCTTCAAAGAGTTTCATCCCTCAGGTGATTTAGAGGGGCACTGAAAGCATAGCTCTCTCTTTCTGCCATTCTTTCTGTCTTTCTTTTCCTTTTATTTGCCAGCGGCTGTCCTGTTCTCTTTATCCCTTGCATTGTCCCTTCAAGAATGTCTCTTGACATTCATATGTCTTCAATGACAGATCATAAACGTAATACTCGCGTTAATTGAAGAGTACCACTTTCAATGAATCAATAGTTTAGAATTAAATGCTTAACACAAAGGGACATTACAAATATATATGTTTTTCAAAGCTAAGAAGACTTAACAGAAGTCAGTCGAAAGGTGTTTCACTCACATTTGAAGTCTGAAGTTTACGTATACCTTAGCCAAATACATTTAAACTCAGTTTTTCAGAATTCATGACATTTAATTGTAGAAAGGTCTTAGGTCAGTTAGGATCACTGCTTTTTTTTTTTAAGAATGTGAAATGTCAGAATAATAGTAGAGAGAATTAATTATTTCAGCTTTTATTACTTTCATCACATTCCCAGTGGGGCAGAAGTTTACATACACTTTGTTAATATTTGGTTGCATTGCCTTTAAATTGTTTAACTTGTATCAAACATTTTGGGTAGCCTTCCACAAGCTTCTCACAATGATGTATGCTTTTTCAGTTCTACCCACAAATTTTAAATCAGACTGAGGTCAAGGCTTTGTGATGGCCACTCCAATACCATGACTTTGTTGTCCTTAAGCCATTTTGCCACAACTTTGGAGGTATGCTTGTGGTCATTGTCCATTTGGAAGACCAATTTGCAACCAAGCTTTAACTTCCTGGCTGATGTTTTGAGATTTTGCTTCTATATATCCACATAATTTTCCTTCCTCATGATGCCATCTATTTTGTGAAGTGCACCAGTCCGTCCTGCAGCAAAGCACCCCCACAACATGATGCTGCCACTCTCATGCTACACAATAAGGATGGTGTTCTTCAACTTGCAGGCCTCACCCTTTTTCCTCCAAACATAACAATGGTCATCATGGCCATATAGTTACAATTCTATTTATTCAGACCAGAGGACATTTCTCAAAGTAATATATTTGTTCCCATGTGCACTTGCAAACTGTAATCTGGCTTTATTGCAGTTTTATAGCAGGTTCTTCTTTTTGCTGAGCAGCCTTTCAGGTTATGTTGATGACTCATTTTACTGTAGATATAGATACTTGTCTACCTGTTTACTTCAGCATCTTCACAAGGTCCTTTGCTGTTGTTCTGAGATTGATTTGCACTTTTATCACCAAACTACGATTATCTCTAGGAGACAGAATGTGTCTCATTCCTGAGTTGTATGATGGCTGCATGTTTCCATGGTGTTTATACTTGCATACTATTGTTTGTACAGATGAACATGGTACCTTCAGGTGTTTGAAAATTGCTCCCAAGGATGAGCCAGACTTGTGGAGGTCCACAATTGTTTTTCTGGGCTCTTGGCTGATTACTTTTGATTTTCCTATGATGTCAAGCAAAGAGGCACTGAGTTTGAAGGTAGGCCTTAAAATATGTCCACAGCTACACCTCTAATTGACTCCAATTAGCCTATCAGAATCTAATTGCCTAAAGACTTGACATCATTTTCTGGAATTTTCCAAGCTGCTTAAAGGCACAGTTAATTTAGTGTATGTAAACTTCTGACCCCCTAGAATTGTGATATAGTCAATTAAAAGTGAAATAATCTGTCTGTAAACAATTGTTGGAAAAATTACTTGTGTCATGCACAAAGTAGATGTCCAAAACCAACAAAACCAACGACTTGCCAAAATGTCTGTGGAGTGTTTAAAAAAAAATTTGGTGGAGTTTTAATGACTGCAACCTAAATATATGTAAACTTCTGACTTCAGCTGTAAGTAGTTTTCCTACATATCCTTAGGAGAGAAAAAAAAATAGTTGTTGGCAAAAAGACAAGTGAGTTAAATAAGCACAGAATTTGGTCTAAGAAGAATGTGTTAAAAAATGCTTGAGAAAATTGACATTTGATTGCAGACTTTGGTATTTCTGCAAATCTCAGCACAGTCTGATTTTCTTGACAATCTCTAGAGGAGACACGTGTGAGATTACTGGTATCTTTTTCTCAGGAGACAAATCTGAGAAGGAGACAAAAGCAAAAGTCTCCATTTCATCCCATTGCTGTGTTGATTGAGATGTTATAAAAATCTAACTTGTGATATTTCTTTCCTCCTGTAGAGGATAAACTGTACATCTGACATTTGTACATTAAAGTACAATTAAATATATGGCTTCAAATGATGAATACAGTATTATGATGGAATGATTAGTGTTTTGCAGGTGTTAAGATGAACACACTTTATCATGCTGTCATCAAGCAGCTCTTTACGGAGAATTATTCCGTTATGTAACACCCAACGTGATGTGTTCAAGGTAATGCATAGTAAGTCAGAACTATGATTCAGATCAGGTCTTGTTCACACATACACACATACAAGTGTACAGAGATTGTTTTCTCATACCTTAATGAGGCAAGTGTTAGTCACGACTTGTTTTGGATCTACTATATCTACCAGGGGCTCCATCATAGCAACATTCTGAATACATGTCATATCAAAACCGTAGACGTTCTCCCACCCTGCAAGCACAGAGACAGTGAGAAGGAAAGACTATTTTCATATTTAGAAATTACAGTATAAATATATTATGAGACTAAAAAGTAAAGTTTTAATACATTTGTAATGGATGTTTGTCTGTCTTAATGAATGTGTGCCTGATCCTCTTCATTTGGCCCCAAAATAGACTCTTTCCTCCTCTGTCTGGCAGCTTGTGTTAGGCTAAGAAAATCTCACACTTCCATCCAAGACAAGACAGGAGGAGAAAAAGAGAGGGAGCGCTCTTGCTGTGGGGGAGTAATAAAACTCTTTATTGCCAAATGAATGTGAAGGATCTAAAGAGTAACTCACAATGCTGAACTTTTGTTTCGACTGTGTGAATGTTCCTATTTTGCTTTGTTTTTTCTGCTTTTTTTTTCTTCTATATTTAATGCAGTTTTATCACAAATAATTTGAGGTTAAACTCAGTTGACATCAGTTGTGGCATAATGTTGATTACCACAAAAATGTATTTTTAACCACCATGCATATTTATGTCTTGCGGCTAAACTTTTGAAACTGAGTATTTTAACGTAAAAAAATTGGCCCCCATTCACTTCCATTGTAAGTGCCTTATTGTAACCCAGATTTTTGCTATATTTGCTATTTTGCTAATGCGATAAAGGCAAAACTGTGATTATACTGCTCAAATTGCAAATTAAAATTGCTCATGTAAACAGAATATTGAGATTATGATATTGCGCAGGAGCAGACTGGCCATAGGGCGAACCAGGACTTTTCTCATTGGGCTGGCCGCGAAATGGGGCCAAACAGGAAGCGATTATATGAAACGGGCTGCCAAATTATGCTGAATGGGCTGCAACTGGCTGAGAGGGCCGCAAAATGGTGCCGCGATATGCCGAAGGGGGCCACGATATGCAGAAAAGGACAGTGACACTTCTTCTTCTTTTGGGACAGTGATAACTCCTCTGGCTGAATATGGTCGAGATGCCCAACATTGACAAGGCCAACGTTGACAAGGCACGCTTCCTCAACGCCCCCATCTCCCAGCTTGGCCTCTTCAGCGACACCGTCAATGACTGCACCCAGCAGTTTTCAGTGTTAAAGAAGCAGATGGAGGCGATATCCCACATCATGCCGCGGCGCCGCCCCAGCGCAGCCCGCGCTCCACCTGCCCACCGAGGGCATATCCCTGCACCTAAACAACCACCAGCTCAGCCTTAACCCAGGCCCAGCTCTCAGTCCCAGCGTCGAGTGCCCCGCAGGCGGCGTATGCCCCCCATCTCCAGGACCCCCTCTAGGACCTGTAAATCTCCTAAGCGCTCCTGAGATGGAGGACCCAGGCAGTCAGACGGTCGCTCCGGAGCTGGTATCAGGACCACTCCGTCCCTCGGTGGAGGGCCGATGGAAAATCTTAATTTTCCTTACTTTCTTTCACCACATTCTCAATAAAAGAGCGATTTCCTCAATCCCTGGGTCATCCCCAACTCCAAATACCTATAGTCCCGGCTGCCTGGACGCAGTCACCTCGCCTCCGGACCCGCGACTGCCCATCCGCAGCAGGCCGGCGAGTTCCGAAGATGCCGTTCCTGGCCCTAGGTTCCTTCGACCCCCTTTGGGGACCTGGTCGTGAACCTGCAAGCACTGCCCCAGGAGGAGGCAGACCCAGCCTTTTCATTGCTGTGTCTGGTACTGCTTTGCGTATCTATGTGGACCGCACGCAGAGTTCTGAGCAGCTCTTTGTTTGCTTTGGTGGACGGCGGTAAGGGAACGCCGTCTCCAAACAGAGGTTAGCTCACTGGGTCATTGATGTCATCTCTCTGGCTTACCAGACCCAGGCCGTGCCCGCTCCCTTGCGGGTTTGAGCACACTCAACGAGAAGTGTGGCATCCTCATGGGCACTGGCCAACGGCACCTCTCTAGCAGACATCTGCAGAGCAGCGGGCTGGGCAACACCCAACAACTTTGTGAGATTCTACAATCTCAGGGTTGAGTCAGTTTTGGCCTGTGTTTTGTCAGGTTCGAAGCGGTAGAACTCGGTAATATGGACAGCCAAATGGGTGTTCCGCTTGCACCTTGCGTCCTTAACCAAAGTGATACAGTGCACCTTCTCTCCCAGGTTAGCCACGAAGCTTTCGCTTCCTGAATTATTCTTCCTGCGAATTCAGTGACCAGAATTTACAAACCGCAAATGCTCTGTATTGGGGTAAGGCTCCACAGGCTTAATTCCCTCTTCAGGCAACTCCCTGTGATGTATTTTCCGCGGTACGGTCCCCCTGCCAGGCGGACCTGTGTCTCCCTTGGGCAGTCCCTCTGCCTCCAGTCGCTGTGTTTGTAGAGCTCCTCCCTCTTCAGGTAGGACCTGCCACCGTGCCACTCCCACGTGTGGCCTGACAACCCACGTGGTGTACTGGCCACATATCACCTCCCCCTAGTCTGGGCAGGATGTGGCCTCCGCAGGGTCTTTTCCCCCTGAAAGAATAGGATTGGGAAAGACCACCTTCCCCGATGCATTTCTTAGCGTTAAGATAGCCCCAGCCGCTTTACGCTCTGTGCGAGTGACATAGAGAGAGAAAAGGCAGCGGCTGCCGGGTTTGCTCCCATGCTGGTCATATAGCACCTGTTCCCCCCTCAGGGGTGCTGGGAACCTAAGGTCTGTATATGACACCTTTTCTGTGGGCATTGGGGAAGGTTATGTACAGCTGATACAGTTGCTTCTAGCATGCAGCAGCCTGCTTGGACCTGTGTCAGCAGTTCACGTAACAGTCTAGTACATGGCGATTTTGAACGGGACCCCTTGTGTCACTTCATTCGACACAACGTCAAGTGAGTGACAGAAGGGGAATGTCACGGTTACTGTTGTAACCTCCGTTCCCTGAGGGAGGGAATGAGACGGTGTGTTCCTTCTGCTACAACACTGGACCTACCACTGTAAACGGTCGTACCTTATTCTCGGCTCCTCAGTGCAAAAACCTGACTGACTGACAGACACACGCCCGCTTCCCTTTATACCTGTATGTCCAGTGGCGGGACATGCAAATTCTTTCTGCCAATTTCTCATTAGTCTTTTCTCAAGTTCAGAGGTACGCGAGGTTCCCAAGGAAGACCCCTTGTGACCCCTTCATTCGACATAATGTCTCATTCCCTAAAAACACTGTGTTCCACAAAAAAATGGCAAGTTTGTCCACGAGTTTGTCAAACAAGTTTGTCCTCACGGGCTGAACACAACAACATCCTGCGTTCACAAACAAGTGACTCGTATGAACCGATTCTCTTTACTGAATCAAAACAGACAGAGCAACCAGTGTAATCCGATTGAACCGATTCTTTTTAGTGAATCAAATGAGACATCTAGTGTAATTGAAAATGACACTTATGAAGAGGTTCTTTTAACAAATTGTTCAAATAGACTCACAAACTGACTGACTTATTTTCGTTATGCTAAAATGTATTTAAAGGTACATATTTGCAACAAGATGTTTTTTAAATGTTATTTTATAAAAAAGCATTAAAACAACATAACATTTCTCAGCAATAATCAAGAGTATTGGCAAGTAGCATGTAAACTTCTTAATTTAATTATTCCTTATACTCTGATTATTGCAATAATCAGAGTATTGGTGTTCATGTAAACATAGCATTGACTGTATATGTATTAAGTATATGCATTATATGCCATTCAATACAGCCTATGGACCTTAGTCAGGGTAGATGCCAAATTTTATTTTATATGAATAAAAAGACAACTCAAAGGGCTGTACCTTTGTTAACCTTGGTGTCAGTTGTTCAGCTGACATAACATTTGAAATATGGCTTTCCAAAAAATGTACATGTGACATGGAATCTTCAGACAGTATAACTTATTTTGTGCATGTGTGTGTGTGTGCACACTTGCATACTCACAGTGAATTTTAAAGTCTTTGTATTGCCGATCCTCAATGGCGACTACATATAATGTTGCTCTGTCTGGAAACATGAAGCCCCCAGGCTTCTGTAAGAGGACAGGAATGAAAGCCTAGAGATATTACCTCTGCAAAACTTATTCAGAACATGTTCAAAACAAAACCACAATCCATGTTTCTGGCACATGGATATCATATTCCTCATATTATTTCAGTGACTTCATATCATTCTCTTTTCCTTCTTGTTAAGTGCAGCATAACAATAACCCAAGGACTAAACAATGGGCTGGCATCAGCACGATTTGTTATACAAAATATCTCTGATGGCCACTTGTCCTCTGGAGCAAATTGTTATTCAGTAGCAGACATTGAGACATTCAAATTAGTCAAACAACCTTGGCCTTGAGACAGTGCTTGTCAAACATACAAACACACACCAACACAAACTGACCAGCCATTTGTCCCTGGCATAGATGACTGTATTCAGCATAGACTCGTAGAAAAGACAGTAGCCCATCCACTCTGAAATTATGATGTCCACCTGATCTACTGGTAATTCTGCCTCCTCCACCTTGGCTTTAATGATGGTAATAACTGCAAGACACACGCAAAACACATAAAAAAATTTACTGCACTTATTGCACTGCTATTACCAAAGCCTACTGCTAAAACTTGATGAGTTTGAGGGTGAATATCGCAAAACCTGCTTCATGCCTGTGTCAAACTTCTCTGTTACATAATATGTTAAAAAATGATATATTACATAAATGAGAATCTAATTAGAATTGGGATTGCAAAAAAAATTTAAATAAAATAACTCAATTTAAATGTCCAGATACTTAATGCTTATGAGAATTTGAATTTGCATTGTGAAATTTTTTGCATGCCACAATGCAACAATTCTTGGTACCATAACTTATGTATATAATTTCATTAGAGTGAAATATGACCCAGACATTTTTTTGATTTCTCAGCTTAGAATGACAATATGAAGACACATTTGACTGATGTTGTTCTTCATGGCATTCTTTTCTCTTTTTCTCTCTTTCAAGTACTCTCATTCTTCATCCTCTCCATCTTTTCTCATTTTTGCAAAAGGCATGTTGCCAGTTACTGTGCCTGTATGTGTGTGTATAGCAGTGACTCCTCTCTCATGCTGACTCAGGCTTCTCACACGCCTGCTGCTCTCCAGTGTTAATGAGAGATGCTATGGGCAACTAAACAACTTCTGCCATCACACCACATGAAGAGAGCGTCAACTACAGGAAGTGCGCTGCTTCCTGTGTCATGGAATTCTACTTGTCATCACACTTTCCTCAGCACAAGAATGTAGAACATGTCTAAATACGGCACTGAGTCCTAAAAGGTATGGGCAGCTTTAAAAATAACTTCTCATAGCTTTAAGACAGACAGTGTTCTGTGATGCTTGTTTATAGATGACTCGAAATTGGATTGTTTGTGTGTGATCTTACCACTGTTCAGGTGATTTAATTTGATGATTTTTTCTGAATATTCTGATATACTGGAGCATTCGATCTGCAGGACAAAATTATAATTAGCTTGATACCATGACAATAAACTTGTACAATAACGAAAACTATATCACTTTAAAACTACTTGATATAGGTGTAACCCATGCAAATGCGACCTCTATTAACCTATGTAACAGATATGTTTTACTCACACTTAAAGGCTAATTGGAACAATATCCTCTATTGGTTAAACATGCTTTTAACTATAAAAGTTTGTAGATCAGAGTTTGCCAAATATGAACTTGAACAAAATGTCCATGTTTATGCATTCCCATTCTCTCGCATTTGCATGTGTATGAATGGAAGTGAATGGAACAAAAAGTCTAGTGTGACCACCACTTGCATGTAAAGAATGGGGGCCCCTTTCATTCACAAATGTAAAGATGCCCTTCACAAATGTAAAGGTGTCCCTTTAAGCGGAGGTGCCTTTAAGTGGGCAGACATTTAAGAAGATGCCCCCCCCCCCCCCCCCCCCCACACACACCTATTGCATCCCCTAACATAAAGCTACTGTATGCAGCAGTAAACATGCTTGTACTAATTAATTTGTGTCCTCACCCCGTACACGTGCTTGGCCCCTGCCTTGGCAGCAAACATAGAGAGGATTCCAGTTCCGCTTCCAACATCTAGAACAATCTTATCCTTAAAGATGTGCTTATTGTGGTACATGGAGTTTCTATAGGTCAGTGTCCTCACCTCATCCTTTAACATCTCCTATTGATCAGAGCAGAACACAAGTATTTAATTAGACAAAAGTTACATTTTTGACAATTAAATAAGTTAGGATCCACACACACACACACACACACCCACACACATGTATATATATGTATATGTATATGTATATTATAAGCCCACGAAATATGAATGCCATTGCATTAGATACATTTTAAACTTGCATTTATTTTTAAAGAAATATAGCACAATGTGGATCAGAAAAGTGACGTTGGTTCAAAGAAAAGTTCTAGCATCATTTGTTTGCAGATGCCTCTTGCTTTGATATTGTGTTATCTCACGCAGTGACATTCATTCCATTTTAATTGTGGCTTAAGTGTCCCAACTACTTTTTTTTGGCCACTGTATATAATTATTTCACTATCAAATCAATTTACCGTACATGTTTTATTAGTGCATGTGAGATTTCATGAGAAATCTAGGGATCCTATGATTTTCATTCCCCATATACTTTTATCTGGACCTTTTCTCCTGGAGAACACTTTGCTATGGAGGACATTATATAGGACACAAAGCGCAGTGTCTCCAGGATTCTTTTTATAGAGACAGGTCTCCATTTAGCCTGCTGGGATTCACTGATACACATCTTCCCAACCACCCCCTTCGCTCTAATTCACTCTCTACTTTCCCTCTTCCTCCATCCCTATATCTTACTCTTTTCCTTCTTTTTCTGTTATCACAAACAGTTTTTTTTTTTTATCTGCAGTCAGATCCTATTGACCCTCATGCTCAAAATCATTATCAAATGTGTTGTACTCTTAGTTCATCTTAAAAAAGGTTAGAAGATGTAGAAAAGATTTCAGTGACACATACTGAGGTGTTTTTTTGGCTGACCACACATGATAAATGTTATACTATACATTTACTGCCCTAGATGGTTATAATTAGACATTTGACGTCATCTTAAATTGAGACCCCAAAATAAAATAAAAAATCCCTCATCATTTACTCACTCTCATGCCATTCTAGATGTGTATGACTTTCTTTCTTCTGCAGAACACAAATTAAGATTTTTAGAAGAATATTTAAGCTCTGTTGGTCCTGACAATGCAAGTGAATGTGACCAGAACTCAGTAAGGTCCATAAATCCATGCCTTCTGAAGTAATATGATAGGTATGGGTGAGAAACAGCTAAATTTTTAACCCTTTTTTTCTATCCCACCTTTGACCAGCTCCAACCAGTAGGTGGCTGAATGTAAAAGTGAAAGTCACTTTCACTTCAGAATGTGAAAGTGTAAATTTTCAATAAAAAAAAAAGACTTAAAGACTTAAATATTGATCTGTTTCTCACCCACACCTATCATATCCCTTCAAAATATATGAATTTAAACACGAGTCTTATGGGTTACTTTTATTTTGCTTTTATGTCTTTTTATGTCACCATTCACTTGCATTGTGAGGACCAACAGAGCTGAAATATTCTTCTAAAAATCTTTGTTTGTTTATAGCAGAAGAAAGAAAGTCATACACATCTTGGATTGCATAATGGGCAGTAAATGATGAGGGAATTTTCATTTTTGGGTGATCTGTTACTTTAAGAATTGTTTTACATACTTATCATAGACTAGCCTGTTTTTTTTTTTTAACAATTCCCACGTTAAGACCATCTATTCATACATTATTTATTCAGAATCTGCCTTTGATGTAGCCTTTTATTGTGTCTTAATTTAGACCCTCTGTCACCTCATGAATTCCAAAGTGGGCATAGGAGTCAAAGTAGTAGTCCCTTGAAGTCATCTCCTCCAGGTTGAGCAACTTGGCCATCTTGCCTCGACCGGGACATGTGGACCGTGCAGAGACATGCGGAGTATGTGGCGGGTGTGGAACATGGTGCACAGAGGTCACTGGCTTTGGTAGTGGAGATGGTTGCAAAGACATCTGTGATGAGGGCACAGTGGAAATGCGTTTGTCCTGCTGCTTCTGCTGGCGGTGCTGCTAAAGACAGTAATACAATCATCTGAACTGGTACACTGTCAATTATTGACAGGGCTCAAGTACTAATGATGATTAAAATGCAGCTTCACCAAGCAAATGTCAGTCTGAATTAGAAGCTAGTACACTTATTAGCACTACTTCAAAATGAAAATGATGTATGCAAATGTAAATATGCTAATTAGTTCCGGAAGGGGCTGGGAAGGACGAGAGCGCAAAAGATACTGCAGCACCAAGGACAGCGCTCAGCCGAGTCGTGATAACCTAATTGACTTCGGGGGAAAGAGGAATTGGGATGTCTCACTTTTTGGTCCACAGTAACTAAAGTGCAACCTTTGCCACGTTAAAATGTAATTTGGTGTTTCCAGGAACAGGGTTGGGAACCACTGATTTAAGGAACCTATGACTTACCTCTGAGCTCTCCACCTCCGCCATCTTCCTCCGCAGGAGCAGGCACCTCGATGAGTGCCTCAATCCCATACGGGCCAACGGGATCCGGATAAACTCGGATTAACGACTAAAATCAAAACTGTCTAGTGTTATCACTTAAAATATAATATCAAAGTTTTAGGATTTATTGCAATACGCAATACTCGATTTGGACTTTAAAAATGACACATTTGATCATTTTCACAGGTCTATTTAATTAACAAGAAAAGGCTAAAGAAAAATACTTGGGGAATTCTCATAATGATTTTTTAAGTAATCCCATAACTCCCATAACATTATGTTCAGTGGTAAAATAGTCCGGTCGCCCATCGTGCAAAATTTCCTCCTGAGGTCCTAAAAAGCGCTACTTGGAGACCAGTTGAGCCCCGCCGTGTCAGCAGCATCCACATCACCTTGAGTCCGACAGATGAGAACAGACCACACTTTAATAATTATCCTACTTAAATCAGGTAAACGCTATAATCCTTTATTTTTCAGTTCGTTGCATGCCATTGAATGTATGCTGTCTACCTCAGTGAAGGAGCGTCTGGATCTCACCGAAAGTTGCACTTCTTCTCGAGTTGCGAAAGACTGAACTGACGGAACGCGCGCGCGTGCACGACGAGCGCGAATTAGTAGGAGAACGACAGTAAACGAAATCAGTGCCTCCCACACAAGTACAGTTTTGCACCTCCGCTTTCACACCGATATTAGGACAAGGGCAACTCTTTTTCTATTCATTTTTGTCTCAACGTTTTAAGGCTGTATGCTTTTCAGACTTGAGTTTACTTAACTCATTTGGCATTTATATGATTACTCTATGGACCCTTGGAAGTGCAATACTGATGGCTTTTGTTGGACAAATTGCTCGTTATTTTCCTCATTTTTCAAGTAGTTTTGATAAAAGCATCTGCCAAATGACTAAATATAAAAGTAATATTATTAATGATTTTTTAATGAATCTTGCAGGCCGTCTTTAGTCTTACATTTGCAGTATTTATTGGTGCTTAAAGGGATAGTTCACACTAAAATGAAATTTCTGTCATTATTTTACTTTCTTTGTTCTGTGTAACACTAAAGGTGGTATTAAGGAGAATGTTATTCTCGGTCACTGTTCACTTTCTTTGCATCTTTGTCCCATGCAATGAAAGAGAATGGTGACTGAACTCTCGTTCTGCCTTACATCTCCTTTTGTGTTCTACGGAAGACAAAAAGAGGAACAACATGAGGTGAGTAAATGATGACAGAATTTTCACTTTTGCTCTAATTATCCCTAACCTTTGGATATATGAATCTGAGCCCAATGACTCAAGTGAGTTGATACACTTGTCTAAATACAGATAGAGGTGTGGGATTCTAGATTGGAGTCAAATAGCAGCCCCCTCATTGTTTTTATGTGCCACCCACTCCTCTGCTTGTGTAATCCCTGAAGCTAATATGGAAAGCAAACCTGGCCAGAAGATACTCTCTCTCTCTCTCTCTTACACACACACACACACACACACACACACACACACACACACACTTTAAAATACTTAATGAGTTTTAGATCAATATGCGTTTCAACCATCTTGACATTCTAAAACTTTTTGTGGGTTGGAAAAGTCGGTGTTCAAAATGCAAAAATTGCAGTATGATAAATGGAATGATATGGTTAAAGTTTAACACACCCACATTATTGGGGATTATTGTGTGATCTACTAGACCAAATTAATATTGTACCCTGCTGAGAGCACATGGGCTGCCCATGTAAAACACTGAAGGACTACCCACGCATGCTGAGTAATAGAACACACTTGCACACAGCTCCACAACATACTGTCAAGGCACTCCTACAGTAAAAACATATCCAGGAGAAAACATGGGCTGTGGACAGCAAAACACTAATTATTCTTTGAGTTCTTTCTCGTCATTGATAGACTGTTTTTTTTTTTTTTTTTTTTATTCTGTTTTTGTCAAGCAAATATCCATGAATCACAACTATTTTCAGTGTTTGGTTGTCCCAAATAAGGAATTAATTACTAACTACTAATTACATCTTCAACAGTGTAATTACATTACTGTGCTAATTACACTGTCTGAAAGTAATTGCATTATTTTCCAAAACCCTTATCAACCTCGACCAGATGAAAAATACAAGGATAGACATGAAATTGTTCTTTTAATTCTGTCAAATAAATCATATAAAATCAAATAAATTATTCATGAACTGGCCAAAGTATTTAAGGGGGCTGCATTAAATTAGAAAACATAAATTTTAACATTAGACCTTCAATTTTGGTTTTAAATTCACTGTTGTTTTATATAGAATTGTTCTATAGTCTATTTGAGAAATCACCACACACAAACTCTTTTATTATTTATTATGTTTTCATTTTGCCAGGTTGAAACATTTCTGAAACAGCAGGAATTTCCTTGCTCTTGTGCTGGTCTGCCACCCCCCCAACCTAAGTAAAAAAGACTCAAATCTCAGTATGTGTGAGTGCACATTTTTGTAGCCTGAGTGGGTTTCTTTCGTCTTTCTCTTGGTCCTTTTGACTCACTGCACTCACAAATGCCATCAACCATGAAAGTGTCATTCTAATAGCTTAAAACTGAGGGCCCCAAAGAAGAGAAAACAATAATTGAATAAGGGAGTGGCAGAGAGAACTAAGCCAGAATCACAATGAGTCATATCCAAGTTCAATAGGCTGAGTTCCTTTTCAAAACTCTGTCATCTGCTCCATTGTTCTTGGTACCCATTCTTACCATCTTCCTGTTGTTTATCCATTTGTTGTCCCTGAAGTCACCCCTTATGCCTGGATGACTGGATGTTTTCTGTCTGATTTGGGTTAGATTTGATGCTACTTTGCAGAACCTTCTTCCAATGCATCTGTGGAAAACAAAGGATGCTGAACTGCAATCTCTGTCAGATGCAATTCGTTTTTGTGTGTGCTCTTCCTGTGACAATATTGCAAGCACTATTAAGAGTCTTAACAGAGCCAGAATACAGATTAGTGATGACATTTCTCACTTTAAGTGGCTATATCGCTCTCTCTGTAGACAGCCTCCATTAGTTCAGAGATGATGGAAAGCATTCCCCTCTGTTTCAGCTGGAAAAAACAGTGTCATATGCAGGTGATTTCAGCTCATATCCGCTGCCAATGGCAGTATGTGTTCTCCAATTGGGGTTTTTCCATTATTAGGTTACTGGGTTTGAGATTTTGGAAAGGAAATTAATGATAGCATGTCAGAGGCTTGCATTTGAATTCACATTAAGAGTCAACAGAGAATCGTGCATGGTTAGGATTTCCACAAGTGCACAAACAGCAAGCAATAGAAAACCCAATTCAGTCTTTTTGTGAATATGAATTATTGGAGTCCATTGGGTAGGGTAATTTACTTTGTCATTGCCTCACCAGTGTCCTTGCTTTCCTCACAATTTGGAGAAAAAACATTGGACAGGTGTAGGTACTTAAAGAAATATTCCTAGTTCAGTACATGTTAAGCTTACAGCATTTCTGCCATAACGTTGATTACCACAAAAATGTATTTAGTCTTGTTCCTAATTTTCTTTAAAAAAAAATAAAAATCTGGGTTAAAGTGAGGCACAATGGAAGTGAATGGGGCTAATCTGTAAATGTTAAAATACCCCGTTTCCCCGTATAGCCACAAGATGTAAATGCTGTTTGCTGTCCTTTTCTGCATATCGTGGCACCGTTTTGTGGTCCGTTCTGCATATCGCGGCCCATTCGGCACATTTTGCGGCTGACCCACCAGCCCGCTCCATTCTCCCGATTGAAGTATAAAGTGCGAAATTTACAATTTGCAAATCTCAAGTTGGGTCACGGAGAGCTGGTATCGATCCATCCTTGATCCTTAGCTTTGAAGCATATCCAGTCTTGAGTTGACCATTGTTGATGAAGCAGTCCATGTTAGCACAAGCGGCTCTAGCATGGAGGTAAATATGGCAGACTGTTCGCTCAGGTTTTAATGACGACGATTCTAAGTTACTCTGGCGGATCTCTACCCCAGCTGTGGGCGGTTCCTTTCCCCGTTTGAGGTTATAAGGGGCTGCAAACCTGAATGGCTCTTTCGGAGACACAGTTTTTTATTGATGGGGAAAGTAAAGAAATGAGGGGATGGTCTTTTGCCATATTTTGTGGTTGTCTAGACATAATTAAGTTCCAAAAAAATGAAAAAGTGGATTTTGCATAATATGTCCCTTTAAAGCCTCCAAAAATTGCCCCCATCCACTTCCATTATAAGTGCCTCACTGTGACCACTATTTTCACTCTCTTTTTAGATAAAGGGACGAGTCAAAATTGTGGTTTTCACATTATTCCGCAAATGCTGTCAACTGAGCTAAACTTGTATTGAACCCGGAATATTTCTATTAAAGTAAATTCCTTTAAAGTAATCAAAAGAAACTTTATGACAAATCCATACAGTGCTTTACCTCTAAGCAGCTGCGTTGCAGATTTCTGTCAATCTGCAAGCCATTCAATCTGATTGCAGTTTTCGAATTGAATGTTTATGTGTACCCTGAACTCTGCAGCATGATTAAACTACCCCCTTTACATGTCTATCACATGTATTACGAAAATGTCTTTTCTGATTGTTCTCCCCTCTGATTGGCTGTCTCTGTTGATAGTTTTGCATCTCACACTAGCAATTTTACACATAGCTACTGCTGCACTAGTTGTTACAGAGTTTATTGCAAATGCAGAAAATAAAGACATGACCTTTCTATTCAACGGCCTTGTTTTACGAGAGAGAGAGAGAGAGAGAGAGAGAGAGAGAGAGAGAGAGAGAGAGAGAGAGAGAGAGAAAAAAAAACCCCAAGAGAAATCGATAGGGAAACTTACTACGATATAGTAATAACACTAATATAGCCATTAGCAGCCTTCGAAGATGAATAGCTCGCTGTATTTAATCTCATGAAACGAAGGGGCGGGTTGTTTTTGTATTTCCTCCCCACATCTTGCGCTGACCCTCCGCTACCCCCGAGAACAGGACACACACTTGCGGAGCAACAAGCCTCTCTGTGGGGGGAAAAAAACCTTTATCTGCGTTTCGGTTCTTGCGGAGGCGCTGCCTTTTAAGGTAAGTTTAAGAAGCCGATGTATTCTCTCAATGCGATATAGACAGATTGGGACTTTTGTGGTTGTCCCGAACACTGTAAGGTGCACTGCAGGTGGTTTTAGAAAAATAGTGTGACATCACACGATACTGTTTGGATTTTTACGTTAATTAACGCGGAAAGTGTGACAAGAATGAAGCAACTGAGATAAGTTGATTGCGTTTTGGAAAGCAAACGGCAAGGCCAACATCTGTGGGAGGAAAGATAATCAGCTGCTGTGCATTTTTTCCTCGATAAAGCCACCATTGCTCTCTGTACATGGAGGATTGGAGGAAGGAGAATAATAACGTGCGTTTTAGTTATTTATATGCTCAGAAAAGTAACATAAGTTACTGGGTGTTTAGTAACCTAATTAAAATATGACACGCATCCGTGGCTTTTGAATCGATTGACGTCTCGGCAAATGGCGAGGAATCCGCAACAAACTCTCCCGCAACACAGCGATAGACCGAAAGTTAACCGCAGGAAAATAGACCAAAGAAAGGTTTAAACTTTTAAACCTAACTTCACGTACGTTCATACCTGATGCTTTCTGACGAAGCTATAATGTTGTTGTTTTTTTTTTTAAATAATTTTTTTTTGACTGTAAATTATGTCAAAACATCAAATGGCAGTTGTTAGTAAAAGAGCAAGGCACTCAATCTCCAATGGAGAGTGTTTATTTCATAAGCAACAAAATATTAAAAAGCCAACGCGTATCTGCAGACTGGTCAGGGCACAAGAATACTTACACCACTGGTCTGTTGAATGCTTGATTCTGATTGGTTCATGGACGCTCTAAGGTGTGCGATTATTTTTCAAGGAAAACGCATAACGGTAACACTTCGCCAATTTATTTCAGTTATTTCAAAGAGCCCTACAGGATACCAAAACAAATTAAAACAAAGTCATTGGTTGAAGTAAATTGGTAGAGCGTCAAACAGTTTCTAAAATATCCTACATTTATTTCAATTTCGGTTAAAAAGAGCCCTCGCGCTCCACCCGCACTTACACATGCGCACACGCACTGAGACTCGAGTTGCAACCGACAAATAGATCCGCACCCCCATGACTTGATCAATATAACAATTTCTATTATCCGAAATAACTTTTAATGTTTTAATATATTTTTGCTATAACCACACAGCTGCTAATCAGCCTCACACATAGCTGAAGCTCACACAATTCTTCAGTCTAATGAGACTTTCTCGATACCGCAGCCATGCTAGTTGATGTTCTGTTGCAGGTACGTCAGGTCTCCTCCCACTGAAACTTCACGTGCCCTGTTTCTTGCTCTCTCATTGGCTGTAGGTCAACGCTGCAGTTGTGTTCAGTCAAAACATATTTCACATTGCATGATTTGGAATCACAGACAGGTCCAGATATTTAACATGCTAGATATCTCACTGACATTGGCGAAGCATCTGCGCTTCTTTCAAATCGCGTCTTTGATAGTTCATACATTGCGTTCGTCATTCACAGGAGCAGGCTCCGATTTGCCAACGATTTCAGGCTTTTGTCAGCAATCCCCACAAAACTGTAGTAGTTTAGTAGTGTAAACTCTGCATTACACACGCACACACACACGCACGTACGTTGGGTTTCCATGTTTTATGGGGACTTTCCATAGATATAATGTTTTTTATACTGTACAAACTTTATATACTATCCCCTAAACCTAACCCTCACAGAAAACTTTCAGCATTTTTACATTTTCAAAAACAGTATTTAGTATGATTTATAAGCTGTTTTCCTCATGGGGAATGTCCTCACAAGGTCCAAATTTTCGGGTATTACTATCCTTATGGGGGACATTTGGTTCCCACAAATTGATAAATACACGCTCGTTCACGCACATGCTCACATGCACTAACTTATTACTCCAGTAAGTCCTTGAGTAAAGCAGTGCAAGCCTCCATTGCTAGTTATGACGTTTTTGAATTAGCAATGAAGGCTTGAGCTGTATTAAAGCAAGATGCTGAATCCGTGGCGGAAGAAATTAGTTTCACTCACGAGAGCGTTTTTGGGACAAAAACGAGAAAATATTTTGAGATAAAACCCTGAATGACGTCTTAAGTTGTGGTAACCGTGGTATAAGCGTAATAATAGACTCCGGCCCATTGAATTGTTGAAAAATAATACCACCCGAGGTGGTAATGCGGTCATGATGCCCAGTGGAGTGACCTTTGCACCTCGGGTGTGCATTATTTTTCAACAATTCAATGGTCCATCGTCAATTATTCCTTACATATACACCTGGGTAAGGTTGCACCAGCTGTGTGGAAGTTCTCATGTAAGTTGGGATGTAAAGTTCACACTAACGGTGTAGTAACCACTAGGTCAGTGCTTAATTTGGCTGCACTACCTGTTCTTAAGGCAAGACTTAACTAGTTGGTCCTAAACTCTCCGTAAAGTAACGCATAAACGCATAATATGATATTTACCTTAATTGATCCAATAAAAAGCCTTCAAATTTGTTCACAGAAGTGTTAAAAAGCCGTGAACTTCAATTTGATCTTGTTATTGTTGATGTTCAAACCTTGTTTACTCACGTAACTGTCAGCTGTAATAAATTATATACTCATTGAAATACAAAATGTAATAAATGTAGATTTGATAAATAATATATTTGCCCTGTGTAAATAACAATATAGAGGAACTGTGTATAAAATAAATAAGGGGTGATAAATAGTACTAATACAACAGCCTGGAAAAAACAGACATTTATTCATTTAAATATCCTATATATATATATATATATATATATATTGAATGTGTTAACTTGACACCGGGGAACGCACCCTGAAACCGGCACCATTGATTAGATTCATGCTGGAGAGCCACATTTTTTTTCCCTCTAAAATGTAAACAAGTGTAAATGTCAACATCATAATGTATGTACAAATTACTGATGCCGGTCATGCAAAACATGAGCTCATTTATATAATACAATATCAGTCTACTTTTTTATTACAACCATTACTCCTGGTTAGAGTCTTCTGTAAATAATACGTTCATATTTAGGTTTACGTCCTTTCTAAATTTTATGGTGCAATGCTCATATATGTAGCAGTGTGTATATTGTGACTTAGTGCCCATTTACGCCACAACTAGGCTAAGTTTTAACTTGCGTATAGCTGGTTCAACTGGCCCCAGTTCCTTATTTAAATGATACTCAACTGGCAACAGCCAGAGAGCTTCAGTCATTGATCAATCATTCAAATTAGTACAATTATTCACAAAACAGTGAGTATATCAATATTCACATAATACAATGATCAATCAACAACAATATCAATATAATCAAAAACTCCCACTATTTACACACCCCAAATTATTATTTTTTGTTTAAATTGATAATGAGACGAGACAAACAAGTAAAACTAACATAATTACCCCAGATGATAGAGAACACACAATATGAAGAGGGATTGAGTCCACTGGATTTTCAGTAAACCTTGGTAAATCCTAAATAACTCATAAAAAGCAAGTTAAATCTTACCTTATTTTTTAGTGAAACTAGGGCGCCACCATTATCAACCTTGAATGTGGACCACTTCCGGTATCATACACCACATTAGTGATACAAAAATACTACATTATGCTGCTTTATATTACAGGCTGGTATTATATGTCATTTTATTATTATCATTAATTATTATTTTCATAAACTCATTCATTTTGATTGCATATAAATTAACCATATATCACATTTGGCCATTGTTTCAGCACCCTGTTGCACAGGCAGAATGAATGAGAGATCAGGCTTTGACATGACAGTCCCACGTTCAGTCTGACACACCTCCACAAACTTTACACAACCAGCAGAGAGAAGAAAGCTGCTGGGCAAATGTTGCTTCATCTTTCTTTGCACCAAAGGTTGTTTCATCTTGACAAATGAATAAATGCATTTTACTCTCAGTTCTTGTCAGAGAGCATTATCTCTTTCTTAGCGGCGCATATAAACTGACACGCACATCATGAAACACCGCATTTGGAAATAAACAAATAAAGTCATCATTGTAGGTTATGCAGGCACATATAAATGGAGGTTTATATGGAGACAAGAAACACTGCATCGTCACAATGTCGGTAAAGTAAGAAGCAGATTTTATTACCGTCTTTTCAATACAACAACACACAGCAATAAGTGAATTTACTAAATCTTTTACTATAAATGCTGACGTTAGAAAATTATCATTATTATGCCAGCATTCTGATGAACATCCTGTGGTTGTGTGATAGCTTCTAATCTTATATCACTAAATTCTGGTATTATTACCTTTCTATTTATTTACATTGCAGTCAGGAACAGCAGAATTTTTACACATTTGCTGGAAATGCAGCCGCTGCTTATTTCCGCATTGCAAAATAAGGTGGATAGTGTACCACCATAGGATACATTTTGTTCGTTGATCTAATAGTGTGCTTATGTTCAACCAATCAATTTTTTAGCCATGATTTTGTACATCCAACATAGAAAGTTGCGCATTTACCACACTGCAACTTGTACGCGAATTGTATCTCATATCATAAGTAGTACCCTTATGTACATCGGGGGAATGTTAGGAAAATTATTACAATGTCCACATGGGTATGTACATTTAGGTTGTGTGAGCCAGTTTTGAGATAAAGGAGGATGAAGATAACTACGTACTAAGTTGTCCTGAATGATAGGTACTCGATTGTTGGTGGCTCTGGAAACACTTCCCTTAACATAGGATCACTTTGTACTACATCCCATAAAGTTGACTTGTTTTAAAGGGTCTGCGATTTTTTCTTTAATACATTTTTTCTATCCACAAGTCTCGTTTTTTGAAGTTGTTGATTAAGGGATCCCTGTTTATATCGTCTTTGTTTAAATCTTTCCTTACTTTCCTTTGCTTTTTCCATAACATCGTCATTCTAATCACAAATACGACGTAATCGTTGTAACTGCCCAAATGGGATATTATCTATTAAGCTACCTTTATGGAAACTATCTGCTCTTGAAATAGTATTGCGATCTGAACTTTTTCGGAAAATTGTCCCTATCTTGACTCTTAATAATGCTTAGATTCCAAAAATGTATTTCTGTCTGACAATATGCCATAGTAAGTTTCACATTTTTATTTATGGATTTAATATACTGATGAGAAAGCAACAAGTCTTAAAAAAAAAACTGTAACTGGCATACCATGTAATATTTCTAAAAAGGGTTTAACAGGATAATAAATGATGTCGTTTTTAGTCTATAAGAGCTCTAATCTTTTAAACGGAATTAGTGTTGAGTAGATGAGAAGAATAGGCTTCCCTAACATTCTTGAAACTCTTCTTTGAGTACTTGAGGTAACCCATAACAACACAGCCAAAGCCTGTCAACAGAGTGAACAGCAGGATGGATGGGTCTCTTTATCAGGCAGACTTTCCCAAGTAGATAAATTAATGCAAATGTACTGAATTCAGAATCCAGATATATCAACAAATATCATGCTTCACACAAGGAAAGTGTAATGTTTCTAAATCATAATATTAAACTCTGTGGTGACCTTAGGTCTGCATTCCATCATCATTATGAACGATCTATTAATTACTGTTAAGTGTAGGTAAATAATCCTTTAGAAAACACTCTAAATGATTACTTCTGACACACAGCATGGGCTTTCTCCATACATTTACAACACGTGATCAGAAAATCAATATGTCCACCAGTCAATCTGAACAAGTTCTTTGTATGCTTTAGCATAGCCAGGTCTGGGCTAGATTTTCTTTGTGCCCCCCCCAGTCAGATTGCAAAACAACCAAGGGGACCTACCCCCACCAATCTCCCTGGTCAGACAAAAAAAAAAAAAAGAACCTATTGCCCACCCTAATGGTCAAAATGCCTTTAATGCCACTTTTATCAACAGTACAGTAGGCATTAGAGGGAGGGTGGGATCAACAAGTGACTCAAACTTTTGTCACCCACACAAGTGCCACTGTAGTCAAGTCATTTTTATTGTATAGCGTTTTCACAACACAAAGCAGCTTTACAGATTATATGATGTAACAGAAAATTATAGTGTGATGTTTTAAAGTCCTCGATATGTAGTTTGATTAAATAACATGATTGAAAATCATGCCTCAAATGTGCACTAAGTAATTTTTTTCCTTACTAAAACGTTTTTTTTTTTTTTTTTTTTAAATAGAGTGGTGGTGGCGTAGTGGGCTAAAGCACTCAACTTGTAAGCAGAAGTTTGCTGGTTTGATCCTCACAGCCAACACCATTGTGTCTTTGAGCAAGGCACTTAACTCCAGGTTGCTCTGGGGGGATCGCCCCTGTAATAAGTGCACTGTAAGTTGCTTTGGATAAAAGCAACGGACAAATGCATACATGTACGTTTTTTTCCTAAATAAATCAATGTTTATTTTGAAACATATGGATCAAATAATGACCACTCACGTAAGATGAGGACTCTAGTCATATCAATAACCTTACAAAAGCTGTTTTATTGTATATGGAGAGGATCCCCTCATGGGGGCTGCCATGTTAGTATCACACGACCGCCCGAATGTTATTCTCTTAAGCTCAGTAACTACACTGTAATTGACTATAGCTGACTGTGAATAGTGAATTTCTACAATGGCATCTGTAACTGAAAACCACTGATTTTGAATGATGCTGCATCCACATCATCAGGTGTCCAAGATCACATAAACACAAAAATTACTAAGTGCTAATTTAAAAATGATTGTCTTTAGGCCCCCAGTGAGCAAGCCAAAGGCGACTGTGGCAAGGAACACAACATTCTATAAGATGCTTGGGCTCAGCTGGGGGAGCTAGTTCACCTCTGGTTATATAGCATGAAAATAATGCCAGTACTAGTTATTTATGTGTAGTACAAGTCTTGTTTTATTTACAGTATCTGAACTGAATATAAGGTGGTCAATGTTTAAAATTTTGTATGAACTGGAAGATTAATGATTAGGTGTCTTTGAAGTCCATCCCGAAACTGCGGAAATGCATAGAGATGTGTACTGTACAATATATCAGAGCAAGTGCATATCCACCAGGCCATGTCTCTGGCATATACTTTCTGAAACTGGTGAATAAAGCTTAATTTTGTGTTTTGGAACAGCATGCGCCAGTCACCTTTCCAATCTTGTGCTGCACTCGAGATCCCTGAGATTTTGAAAACTAACCGTGTGGGATGGGGTGTGCGTAGTTCTTTGTTTGGTTGTGTTTTCAACCATTTTAAACCAAACACCCTCATTTTAACAGCCGTACATGGCTGCCGTCCTGAGACGGAGCATGTCGGTTGTTTGCCACAGAAACCCAGAGGCCACAGATGTTAATTACCATGTCAAGGAAAAGAACAGTGTTTGAGTGCCATCTTTCCAAGAGCCTGTTTTTGCCCCTGCACACCTCCTCTTCCTGTTCATTTAAAAAAATATATATGTTTTGCTGTATGTATACTCAAAAGAGTTCCCCTAATATGAAAAACCTCCAATTCCAATTCGCATCCTCTCTTTTCTCACCAAACAGGAAAGATGAGCAGCATGCATAAGGAAGAGCAGGATGACTGGATAACGGTCTGTCTCAAGTACCTCCTTTTTGTTTTCAACTTCCTTTTCTGGGTGAGTCCGAAATCTTTACAATTGTGTGTGTGTGTGTGTGTGTTTGTTTTGAGTGTATCTAGGTCTAAGGCGGGGCTGGGGGAATTGTCCCCCTACACCCACCCCCCATTCGAACAGCGAAACTGTCAAGGGGACCTCATGGTCAGATAAAGAGATAACCTTTTGCCCACCCTAAAGGTCAAAATGCCCTCCTATAGATCACTTCCTACCGGCCCTGATGTGCTAATGTACTTCTTAACATTGACAAAATGAACTTTTAACAGGTTTATGCATGTAAAATTGGGATTCTTTCTCATTTGGGAAAACTGACAAAATCTGTATGACTCATTTTGCGGTGGGGGGGGGGCATTCTTAATTTTCATGAAAATAATATCACAATCCAGAATATATTAATTTTCTCTATGCAAAATATACTCCTTTTTTTTACTTCTTAAGATTCACCCATGATTGAGAGAGTGCAAGTACAACGAATGAAGATCCATAACTATAGATATTAGTCTTGTTCTTCTTCTCTTTCTCTATCTCTCGCCTCCAACTCTCACTTCTCCTCTGATCTTTTATCTCTTCCCACCCACACGTGCCTCAGCTCAACAAGTACAGCACCCTCTAGGTTTGAATTTGTTTTTTGAAAGCATTAACCGTGCTCAATGAAAAGAGATAAACCTGCTATTTGACTGCAAGTATCTCTCACTATAATGTATTTTTGGATTGAATTTATGTTTGTGTACTAAATGCTCCCCGTTGTTTCTGACATTTTTGTGAATTTTGTGCTGCTGTGCTTTAGCATCAGACAGAGGGGTTAACAGAATCTTGGGCTTGAACCCAAGACAGACCATTCCAGGAAATGATTTAAGAGCCACACCTTCAACATACAAAATCTTTTTTTCATTTTAACTTGGAAATAAACAAATCTTAAGGATAAAAACAATGAAAATCGTAATCTAAAAAGAAGATGAAATATTTAAGATTCTGCACTATTTCAAGTTCACTAACCAAATATAAGCAAATTTGTGACATAACACCCTTGTACAAAAGGGTCAGAGTTCTTTGATGAATCAGAGTGCATAAGATGCTCTTTGGAACATTCTCAAATCATGCTGGATTACATGGATCATTATTTTTTACACAAAAATGTCAATCCATGCCAGCTCAAGTGTATGCTGTCAGTGAAGAAAAAGTGGGACCAAATACTAGGAAATTCTGGAATTCATGTACATTTTTGAATTCAACTTTTCACCTTAAATTGTTATACATATAATATAATTTGTAGTAAAAATAAATTTGTATTTAATAATAATGCAAAATTGAAGCATCATTACAAGTGAACTCTCAATACGCAATACTTTTGGACCCAACTGTAGATTCAGTATGAACTGCATGTAATTCATTTAATGCAGTACTTTTAGTGAGGATATTATTTATGCCTTTAAAATTGACCAAAAGTCCTCTTCATGGGTGACTGGATAGTGTGTGTGGTATGCAAGCATCACAGGGGACTAGAGAAGTTCAAAAGTACTCTGGGAAGGGTGTGGTATGAGTTTGGTAATAGAAAGTGTCAAAGAAAAGATGGGAAAGCTGAAGGGAAGAACCATTGGAATTTTGGAAATGGGTTACAGTGAAGCACTTGCAATGAAATTAAATGTGGACAATTTTTGGAGTGTTCAAACACAGAAATATGAAGCTTATAATTATATAAAAGCACTTGCATTCATTTGTATGTTAAAATGTGTGTTATTTTAAATTAAATGATTACCACAGTAAATTAATCTCATCAGTCAGTTAGTGAAAAACAAACAAAAAGCATGTTCACAGCACTTACAATGGAAGTCTATGGGGCAAGGCATTGTGAAAATTGGATAATAAGTTTGCAAAGATAATGTTTTTAAGCAATTTTATCACACTAGTCTGCAATTCTCAATAACTGTGGCTATACTTTCAAAAACAGTGTGTATTTAACATTTATCCCAGTGCAATATCTGGCCCCATAGACTTCTATTGTAAGTGCATTGTTGTAAATGCAGTTGTTTTCATGTCAAATACAATATGTTGTCAATAGAGCTTACTATGGTTTATAATATGTCTATCAAAAGTAGTGTTTCTAATGTCTTTCTCTCTCTCAGATGGGCGGTGGGGTGGTGATGGGTGTCGGGATCTGGACGCTGGTCGACAAAGGAGACTACCTGAGTCTTCTGGCCTCTAGTACATTCGCTGTGTCCGCCTACATTCTGATTCTGGCGGGGGGACTGGTCATGGTCACTGGCTTCCTTGGCTGCTTTGCTGTCATTCGAGAGCAGAGGAGCTGTCTGTCCACGGTAAAGGGAAAGTGATGGATGAGAAAGACCAGAGGCCCACTCTGCGAGGGTGTGATTTAATAACGTCTATGTATTACATTTTCATCACCAATATTTTTGACGTTTTATCCATTTACTTCACTTATTAGATATAATTACTTTATGTGACCTGTCTCTTTTCGGTCATCACTGGCTCTTTCAAATGTCTGTTTGATGACCAGTCGCTAATTCAAGTTGGGTGGCACTGAGTGCTCCTTGACAAAGCGGAACAGACAGGCTTCTTTTTCTCTTCATTTTTAAAAGATGTGTGTGTGTGTATTTGTGTGTGTGTGAGTGTGTGTGTATGTGTGAGAGAGAAAGAGAGACAAGGAAGGTTGAGACTGCCACTGCAGCAGTGCTATTTATGTATAGCTCACTTTCACTCATATGTATGATTCTATGAAGGAGTGCCACCTCTGGATATATATGCATAAACAACAGCATCACACACATACAAAACAGCTGCCACAAGGTTAACAGCTGTTCGGTGCGCTGTATTGTTTGAACAACCTTGAAAAGGTTCACTTAATTTGCTTTAGTTGTGTCAGCAATTGTGTTGGTGTTTATATAAATAACATTGCACTTCCTGTTCTTTGTTTGGAGCACTAGTATATACAGCATGTGCAGTGTGTGTGTGTGTGTGTGTGTGTGTGTGTGTGTGTGTGTGTGTGTGTGTGTGTGTGTGTGTGTGTGTGTGTGTGTGTGTGTGTGTGCGTGCGTGCATGCGTGCATGTTTCTGTTTTTACTTGGCTTACGTTGTAATCCTGATAATTAGTGATGAAGAAAATGAACAAAGAAAGGGAGGATGTTTTTCTCAGGATAGATACTTTTTTTTCAGCTTAAATGTTTTAATATGCTGTTACAATGAGTGATGATGTATTTGTAATCAAAAGATGGGTAGGTGAGTGTGAAAAAAATAATTGTTCTGTTTGTTGGTTGGTTTGTTCTCGAATAAACCATTAAATAATAATAATAATAATAATAATAATAATATTTTAACCATCTATCACACTGAAAACATTTCCAGATTTGGGATTGTTATCATCTCTCTCTCTCTCTCTCTCTCTCTCTCTCTCTCTCTCATTCTCCCACTCTCCCACTCATTCTCCTAGGCTGGCAAATTTTGACAACTTTCCTCTGAGGAATAAATGTCACTGTGTCTTTTAGTTTTATTTGCCAGGACCTCATCCTCTGTCAGTACCAAGCAAGATTTTCTAAATAAATGAATAGCAATTTAGAAACACATACATTTAATCATTATGACTCACATGAGATGAAGACTCCAGTCATATCAGTAACCTTATAAAATCTGTTTTATTCTACATGGAGAGGGTCTCCTCATGGGGGCTGCCATGTTAGGATCACATGACCAGCCAAATACTGCTCACTTCATCTCAGCAACCATCCTGTTATTGGATAATTTCACTTGTGGATTAAATTAATCATGACTGACTGTGAATAATGAATTTCTACAATGCCATCTTTAACTGCAAACTATTGCATTTGAATGATGCTTCTTCCATGCCTCTAGGGATCAGTGTAAGCCCAAGACGGCATTAAAAACAACTTACTGATTGCACCTTTAAATCCCCTGACAGTGCAAACATGGTTAGGATTTGAAAGTCCTTGAATGAAAAATCTTTATTTTGCAACATATAAATGTTACACTTCTCATGGTTAATTATGATATATATGGTATATACATGAATGTTTATAGTGTTTATATGTTTTGGAGTATTCATTTTATTTGTCGTAAGTGTTTGCTTATTGTCTATTTTTTTCAACAGTACTTCTCGTGTCTGCTTCTGATCTTCCTCATTGAGTTGGTGGCTGGTGTTCTGGCCTATGTGTATTACCAAACGGTAAGTGAATTTACCGTACTCATACACACACACACACTTACGTCAAGACTCTAAGGCCTTTTGTCCCAAGACCAGGGTTGGGAAGGTTACTTTTAAAAAGTATTCCGCTACAGATTACAGAATACCTGCGGTACAATGCCATTTGGAACGTATTCCATTAGATTACTCAAGTCTTCAAAACTTTCTTCTTCAGTACTGGCAAATGTTTCACTTGTTTTGACTATAAACAAGTAAAGTAAGAAAATGTATCTTGCTTTAAGGATTTCTACAGAAAAACTATATTTTAATTCTCATTAAAAAAGATTTTTGTAGTACATCTTTGCTCTAACATCAAAAGGTCTTACTAGAGAAAAAAAGTTATGCTCCAACGTGCAGGTTCATCATTGGTTGTAGCTTTCTATACGATGTTAAAGGCTACATTTGTTAGCGTTCCTTGTAAAAATACACTAACCTCATAAAAAACATTGACAAGGTGTGTAATTGTGTATTTATTGGATTTATGTTTCATCTGTTAAAGCGTTTCTAACTGTTTTCTTGTTAAGCTGTAGAAACGTGATGTAGCTCCTCTATTAAGCTCCGAAGGGAAAATTCCTCAATGACACCATATCCACCTTTTCACTCACAACAGTATAAACTTTTATGAATGTATCTTTGGATTGATAATATGTTAATTATTTTCACACCAAAAAACAACTCCATTTCATTGGCTCTGTACCTGTACTCTGCACAATGACAATAAATTTGAATCTTTATCAATTAATTGCTATGGTTTTTTCCGTTATGTATTTTTTTAAAATACAAAACACCACCCCCTACAAATCCTACAATCGCCCTTGTCTCTACGACAATATGTCTATGAACAAACAAACTCCAAATTGCTTTTATGATGGATTTAGTTTAAGGATCATACCAGTCTTGCACAGATGACACAATTGAGAGTTGAGACTCTGCTTTATGTCTGCTGTCCCTCTCTCAAACTCTATATCTCTTTCTTTTTTTCGATTTTCTCCCTCTTTCTCTACCCTTTCACAGCTGAGTGAAGAGCTGAAACAGCACCTTAGTAAGACGATGACAGAGAACTTCGCTCAGCCTGGGAAAGAGAGTATCACTCAGTCTGTGGACAGACTACAGCAGGATGTGAGAAACTCCAAATCACAGCATGTGTCTAGGTCATTTTTACAAATGTCAGAGTTATTATAGAACATGTTGTTTAGTTAGAGCAGATACAAAAGTACTGTGGTGGTGCTATGTGCTATGCTGTGATGGTATCAGATGTTAAAACCATGGTACTTTAATATATACCATGGTACTAAATAATTGGTATTTACAGGGTACCTCAAAGATAAAAATGGTTCAATGGTGCTTTTTTGTAAGTGAAAAGACAAGAGTATTTGGATTGTGCAAATGTGATTTTCATAATTTATAGAATTTTTTTACAGTATGGTAACAGAACATGAATGATCCCAATTGTGAAATATTCCATGCTTTTTTTCCTTTGTTTGAAATATGAAATAATATCTCATAAAATGTTACTCTGTAGTTCAAATGCTGTGGGAGCAACAACTCTTATGATTGGACAAACAGTGTGTACATCAAATCCCCGGAGGCGGAGACAAGGTTGGTCCCTGATAGCTGCTGTAAGACCATGACCCCTCAGTGTGGGAAGAGGGACCACCCATCAAACATTTACAAAGTGGAGGTGGGTCTGACACTGTTAAATCGTAACATACACTTTGGGTGTACATGCACGTTTTACCCAACATGCTTCTCAGTTTTAATAGTGCTCATTTTACTTCATTTAATTTGCTTGACATACACAGAACCTTAAATATACCAATCGGGCTATGTAAATGTGATGTGGTGCTACAGAGTCATATTTTATGATTTGAAAACCAACCTGCCCCATGCTTAGATGCTTCTTCGTCTATGGGAACTACAATATGCATTCTAACTAAAACATCATGAAGTCTTTGATATGTCCCTTGGGAATTATTTAGTCTAAGAGACCACAGCTGTGTGCGAAGCAGGTGCAACCGAGAACATATTTGAGCTTGTGAAGTGTGGGGTAACATTACAGTTAACTGCTGCCAAGCTTTTTGTATATTCTTTGGGAAATGACTTTATGCTTTTAAACATAATACATTACAACACTGGATTAACTGGCCTCTTGTGAGGCATTAGTTTAAGCCAATATGTGAAATGTTGTGGCATATTCACGATACAGTCTCATAAATCACTGAGAAACTAAATCACCTATATACTGAAACTCTGAGTCTCAAATGACAAATGCATTATGATGTGATAGCGTGGTAAAGTGGTTTAGAATGCTGTGGTTTCTCACAGGGTGGCTGTATAACTAAGCTGGAGCAGTTCCTGGCTGATCACTTGCTCATCATTGGGGCTGTGGGGATAGGAGTGGCCTGTTTTCAGGTAAGCCCCTCCTCCTCAGGTGGATTTTGCAATTAAAGGAATAGTTCACCCAGAAATAAAATTTCTGTCAGTTTTCTGCTTATGCCATTTCAAACACATATGCTCTTTCTCCCCAGTGGAACACAAAACGTTTTTTTCACGCTTTTCCATAAAATAACAGCTCCTAGTTACCACGGCTGTCAAGCTCCAAAGAACCATAAAATCAATCCATATGATCCCAAGTCTTTTAAAGCCAAACCATAGCTTTATATGAAAAACAAGCTGAAATATAAACGGGCCCTGACATGTTTTTTGTTATTATTTATATATATTCCTTGAGGTTCACTTATAATAGTATTAAAAAATAAATACGTGAAAACAGTCATATATTTGTAAAACATGATAATTTTTCACCCTTATTAATTCTAACCCTTTGTCAGAAACACTGTTTTGGTGCGGTATTTTTGACAGTAAATGCCACACTGTTATGATTGGCTCTCTGCTCTTGACTGACCTGCTCTCTCCTTGCGAACTCACTGCTCACTGCTGCTAGGTGGGCTATGAAGATGATACGGTAAAGTAGGCATTCATTTGTTGTTGTGGAGGTGGTCAAATACAAATGTCAACAACAGTGTGACATCACAATGTGGATCAATCAGAGAACGAGTTGTTTTAGCAGCTTGGTTTCAACAAATGGTCATTTTGCAGTGAGGAGGAAGTTTTGAGTTCTAAAACTTAAATCATGTTTTTATAGTACAATGGCCTCTTCTATGTTAAAAAATCCAGGACAATTTGATTCCTCACGGCATGGCCCCTTTAAGTTACTATCCGCTGCAGCTCTTAAATCTCATTTTCAAGTTGCATAAAAACCTCTCCTTGTGTTCCAGTGATGCAACACTGATCATTAATTATTAAGACTTTTTGGTTTGTTATTAGAAGTAATATAGCATTGGTATTTAATTTTCAGCCAAACTCAAGTCAAAGTACCACCTGTAGACTGTAAAATGTGCACGTTTTGAGGTTTATGTTTGAAAACAAACCTAATAGAAATGGTCTTCTTATTTAGTTCAATAACATGAAAGCCTCACCTAAATAGCTGATGCAATGGCCTGCTTTGCATTCAACCAAAAGTGCACGTAGTCATCTCTGTTATGCTCTGCCCAACAGAGGTGGAGACAGCAAGCGTGTCTGAGAAATAGAAAGAGATAAAGAGCTCTTAGTTTAAGTGCAAATCTCACCGTGAGTGTTCTGCATTCACTGTAGGGTGCATAGGACCATTGATCTGTTTCCATTGAATAAACTGCATATAAACTCTAGTGAAATGGGACCTCTTCTCAGACATCATATTGATTACCTCTCTGAGGTGGGAGTGTGTATTTTGATGACTTTTGTGTTTAGTGTCAGACATTGATTGATTTTGATTAAGTTGTGTTCCTAGGAGCTAATGAATTTGGATCTGAATTAAAAAAGTTGGGATGATGTGTGTTCTAAATAGTTTTCAAGTTGGAAGTAGTATGCAGTGTACAATGCATAGTATGTTGTGTGGATTAAGCGGTTTATGGTCTAAACCTCCTAATAAGTGAATCAATGTCAATTGAGTTGGCAGTTAAGAGTTTGAAAATGTGAACTGCAACTTTTTCCTGAATTTGTATTCAAATTGTTCAACAATTTGTCTGTCCACACTTGGAAAATTGATGAGCACTTCTAAAACAGTTGTGTTCCCAGTAACAAGGCTTCATCTGCTGGTCATGTGGTCATTTTCCCCCAGAAACATGAAGCTCTGGAGTGATGAGGTGGCTAAAAATAAGTCCTGTGTTGAATTAATGTAATGATTTTACAGTAAAAAGCCTCAAAGTGGCCCGAAGCAGCTCTCTATAGGGTGCGCTAATTAAATTTGTCCTCTTCAACGATCTTCCATTATTACCATCATTATGCCAGTAAAAACAGTGCTACTCTGCAGGGGTCTGGACAGTTCACATTTGCAAAAAACAAATGGTTTGGGTTTATTTTTCTGTGTAATCCAAGCATTGTGATACATTTGTTTCATGCTCCAATACAGATATTTATACTACGTACACTTTAATCTGGATACATTTTAAAACAGCGTTTTTGTTTCGAAATGCTC
Source organism: Moxostoma hubbsi (assembly GCA_032164185.1). NCBI lineage: Eukaryota > Metazoa > Chordata > Actinopteri > Cypriniformes > Catostomidae > Moxostoma > Moxostoma hubbsi. The sequence goes on along the minus strand of JAVLUX010000043.1, from coordinate 8,960,579 downwards.
TCCATCCACACTGCTGTTTTCAAACATTTTCCATACCTAAGTGCTTGTCCAAAAAAGCTCAGTTTTCGCTGGACAAAAATGTCATCTCAGTGTGGACAGAAGGCCAAAACGTATAGAAAAATATTCGTTTTCAAATTTATTACAATTAATGTGGATGTAGGCAAAATTCTTCAGTCGTGCATGTACAGCTAATATCTACTTGATTGAGGAAAGACCGAAATCTCCAAAACTGTTGGTCAAGATTAGTCTGATAAAGATGTTATCGTAAAGAGTTTCTTAATTGCACGCAAATCATGCAAACAAAAATTACAAATAATTAATATTTTTCAGCTAATGAGCATGCACGTTTTCGAGTAAACGGACAAGCGATGTCTCTTATCAAAAAAGAGTGATTGACTCTTTCAACTGTAAGGCGGAACTTCCATTCCTACACCTGCCATATTGAGCATTACAATTTCTCCCATTCATATGTATACGAGAGACCCGTCTCACTTATGTCTCTGGTTGTGTCCAACTTGTTGTGTTTATGTGTCTATTTCTTTCCTGAATATCTTTGGCTAAAGCAAACACTTTAAATAATCACATTGTATTTCAGGAATTTGTCATGTTTGTCTTCAATTACAGTATGTGTCTTTGTTTTGTCTTGGTTTATGTCTCTTTCACTCTTATTTCTGTGTGCTGTTTGTTTGTGTGTATGTGTTTCCTGTACCTGTAGATAGCAGGAGCAGTGCTGACTGCCTGCTTTATTTATCTGCTCTATAAAGAAGAGGAAGAGGACTTCTCTGACATTTGATTGGCTAGTACCACTTTTTAACTCCAGAACAGATATGCAAGGACATAGTTGCCTGTATTTGTTCATATGTCTGTGTGAGTGTGCATGCTGCTTTGCCATGATCACCTCATGCCCATGTTTTCTGTGTGACTTTTATGTAAAGCTTGAAACTCTGGTTTGTCTGTTTGGCATGATACCAGCAGAGTCTTACTCAACACATGTTGAACACTGCATGGCAAATGAGAAAAATCCACAGCTTGCAAGTAATAATGCCACTGCGACCAGAGCATTTCTTTGTGTAGGCTTGCTGACTGCTTACAAGTCTCAACTCTTGGTTTATTGTCATGCCTCTCTCCTGTGCAGTTAATCTTCCTTTTCCTACATATTTATTTCCCTCTAGAGGAGCATTAGAAGGACTGGAAGACAACAGTAATACTGCTCCTCACTCAGTGCTTTATGACATCCAAGAGAGTTGCTTGATAAGCCCAAGCTTTTTAAATAAATGCTAAATAAATATTCTGTTAAAATGTACTCACCCTGATGCCATTCCAACCCCATATGATTCTCATTTTTCTTTGGCGCATAGAGATATTTTGCCAAATATTTAGGCTATTCTTTTCAATACAAGGAAAATTAATGAGGACTAGGGCTGTCGAGCTCCAAAAATGACTAAGAAGCACCACAAAATTACTATAAAAGTGGTACATATGACTAATGCACTACATTCTTAGTATTCGGAAGCTAAACAATAGCTTTGTGTGAGGGAAAGACCAAAATGTAAGTCCTGATTTCTTGAAATTGTTCCCATCCGCCATAGCTCTCAAATCTCATTTGCACTTATACACTCATTCAAACTTGGCACGGACTAGTTGGCGGTTTCAAGTTTTCAAAATACTACCCCATTTAGGGAAATTTTAGGAAATAGACATAATGACTAATGACTATATATGAATGCACCATATAATGCAACCACACAGCGGGATAAAGATTAAAGTCCTTATTCTATGTATTTAAACCTCTAAAAACAATCATAAACCAGCAGTCCTTTTGGAATGTTCATTTGCTCTGCATCACACTGCTACAGTTGTAACAGAATAGAAAAATGCAATGGTTATGAGGGTTTTTTTTCCATGAAAGTAACTGCATTATTAAGGCAAGGAAATACTGGCATTGAATTGAACTGCCAGCTCTGGTTTATTTCTGTGTTTGTGGGTTGGATGAGGCACCATGCTTTTAGTGGAAATGGTCGCCCACTAAATGCCCTCCTAGGACCTGCCTTCCAAATTGTCTTCTGATTTTTTTCTACTGTACTTTTTCCAACTAAGAGAGATAATGATTCACACATATTTAGGTGATGAACCAGACTATGTTTAGTTTACCTTTTGTATCCTGTAGACTGAGTTTTTAGAAGTTCTGTAGATTTGCAAGACATTAGGCACATACAGTGACCCCAAAAAGTATCTGGTCACTTTAACCACACTTAATGGATGTTTTTGCATTATAAAATAAAATAACAAAATAATTGGCAACTATATTTGTATCTCATTTTTTTTAAAGGGAATTGCTGCTTTTTGATGTACATGAAATATCCTATTGAATTTTTTTATGCTTGGTCATGAGCTTTATCCTAAAAAGTATGCCGCAATCTCCCAGAACTTGCCTATATGAATCTTAAGATTGTTGCTTTGGATTAGCCTATAGCTCATTTACTGGCACCTGGATACACTTAAAGGAATGTTCCAGGTTCAGTACGAGTTATGCTCAATTGACAGCATTTGTGGCATAATGTTGATTACCACAAAAATACATTTTGACTCATTCCTCCTTTTCTTTAAAAAGAACAAAGAAAAATCGAGGTTACAGTGAGGCACTTACAGTGGAAGTGAATGGGGCCAATTTTTGAAGGGTTTAAACAGAAATTTGAAGCTTATCATTTTATAAAAGCACTTACATGAATTGTTCTGTGAAAACGTGCATATTATTTGAGCTGCAATGTTGTTTAAATTGGAATTTTTACATTCATTTTTAGGGGTTTAGTGTTGACATTACATTGTCATGAAAACTAAGTTGTAAAATTGGCTAGAACTTTACACAGAAAAGGTTAGTTGATGATTTTATCACACTAAAATCATGTTTACAACGCATATCCTTTATGTCTTGTGGCAATACTTTTGAAACAGTGAGTATTTAATCTTTCAAAACAGGAGGAAAGGAGGAACGGGTCTAAATTAGTTTTTGTGGTAATCAACATTATGCAACAAATGCTGTCGATTGAGCTTAACTTGTACTGAACCCAGAATATTCTTTAAAGTGAAATCTGTTTTGAAACATGGAAATCTTTAAATGAATGTTTTTTCATAGATTATCTCTCTCTTCATTATGAGAGTTAGAAATGGTCTAACTCTGCCTACACAATGTACTGCATACTTCATAAATACTGGCATGCACACACGCACACACACACACGCACATGCACACACACACACACACACACACACACACTCCCACACATGCTAATTGACCCAGTTACAACACTGCTACCTTAACGGCTTCCTTGTAGGTTTCCATAGTAACTGTACACTGCTTGCCTCCTCCTTCAAGCCTTCTGTAAAGAGAGTTTCAACAAGTGCAACAAGGCCATGTCAAGCCATGCCTGTGCTTTCAAATTATTATTTTAGGACTGAATGATTTTTTATTTAGCATTTCAAAATTTGACATTGTTGTAGCTCTGTTTATGAAACATAGTGCTTGTATCACCCTGCCTGATCCCCCAAATCGATTTTTCTCATTCCCTACAAATTATAGTATGTCATGAGTGCATGCCCTTGATTGTATTTGAACAGAAAGATGATCCAGTGACTAGAAATTTCAAACCAAGCTGATTTCCACTGGTCAAGCTGGTCTGGTTTTATGGATTTACAGGGTTTTGGGCCCTTTCATGCTGATCATGCTGGGAGACCAGCTGGCTCACAGCTAAACCTGCTGAACACCAGCCTGGCCAGTCAAGTAAACCACTTGGCTACTTTTTTGGATAAAATAAATAAATCAAATAAAATGTAATTTAGCACAGTGAGGGCCAACTCTTTTTGTCTTATTCAAAATATGGATATATTTGTAATTGTTTGTGTGTTTATGTATTTGTGTTTCAGATGTGTGGAATGGTGTTCACATGTTGCCTGCACAGGCGAATTAAACTGGACCCATACTGACCATTCTACATCTTTATACCTTTCCTGAAACTTCAACACACACAAACATGATCTTGCTACTGTGCCCACCTTTAACCGCATGAGGCTTTACTACCGAAAACAATAACTGTAAGGGCTTTCTTTTAGCATTTAACAATTTTTCAAAGGGGTATCGGGACAGCCAAATATCCAGGCAAGTGCTGTATAGTCTTTACTGAGGCTACTTTTGGTATTACCACCTTATGATGCTAATGCTTTTTATAAAGTTGTGGCATAATGACCTAGCAATGTAGATATAAAGGAAACATTCAGAAAATGCCTTGAACATACCTGCAGTCATGCAGATATAAAAGAAGAATTCAGTAAAGTCCTTTTGTTTTTTACCTTTGTGTAAATTATAATGTATATCCACTGAATGTTTTTATTTTTTATTTTTTTACCAACCCTGTATTTGCTTTGATTTGGCTATGTTAAATGTACTGTATGTAATGTGTTGCTACTGTAGATCTCAGACGTTGGTGGAACCTGCTTATAGGGACTAAGAATTACACTGGACCAATCAATCAAATTATCATTCATGAATCCCCCAACACACACACACACACACACACACACACACACACACAAAAAGAAGAAGAAAAAAGTATATGATATATGAATGACCAGGTCTCGTTGTAGTGCAGGAGGTGACCATATTCTGGAATATTGTGGAAAAATGCTTCACAGCTTTCCTACATTTCCTAGAAAGTCCACAGTCCCTTAACATTTGGCTTAACAGGTGACACATTTCAATGGATTTATATTTTAAAGTTGCATTAGACACATATAATATGACAAAGATCTTTTGTCTTAAATCTGTGCATCAGTTCTGTAGTTTTTCCTGATCTTAATTATAATAACAAGGGTTTTATTCTTGAATTCTAATTAATGTAGTGGAAAACTTATCACACTTTATGTCTGATTTCTGATATTACATTTAGATATGCTGCATCTTAATGCTGTTTAGTTGCAGTGCAAATTTACCTTTAGAAATATACTGATGGACCACAGTCTCTTAAAAGTGCTTTTTAAAGGCCTAACAATTTTCTCAACTAGGATGACTGAATATTATGCTTCCAGATTGGAGCTTTCAGTGAACTCCCGTTTAGGTTCATGTCATAAATTGTTTCATTGAGTGAGGGAAAAAATGAGCAGTATTGCATTGTCTAACAAATCACAGCTGCAAACTCTTCATGTAGTTGCCAGAGCAACATCAGCCTTGTTGAAATTCAGTGTCATTGGGGGAAAAAGTGGATTTTCACTTCAAACAAATGATTTAATTAAAAATTCTTTATTTGCTGTACTGATTACGATCTGTAATCATTTTGTTTCATGCCGTCGACAGATTATTCTTATATTTCAAATGTCACTCATCTGAGCTGCAAGAAAGTCTGATGGTTGTGAATTATATGCATTTTCCCATCCCATTAATTATGTTATAATAGCTGTTATATGCAGTATTTTATTAGAGCACAGTTACATATTTGTAGATTGAATGTCTATGTATTTTCATAATGTTTAATCACCAGTCGCTCTGAAAAAAATTTAAGTTCACTTCATTATATTATGTATAAATGATTTGCCTTAAGACTATTGCATCCTTTTGAGGGCAGTAGAAGAAGTTGCTTCAAAATGTCCTTTTGTTTGATGTATGTTTGTAGAAATTGTGTGTCTTAGTAAACTTGAATTTTCTTGATGTGTTCTGGATTGTTGCATGTATTGGCACAGTTAGGTCAGTAGATGGAGACAAACACTTTGATAAACTGGCTTCTACTGTAGGTTGGACAAGAACTTTTCTCCAACAAAAATGGAAAATCCATCTGGTTATGTGCTTTCCTTTAAATTAAGATAAAAAAGGGAAGAAAAATAAAGCATATTTATATGCAGCTGCTCATATCCGGATACCAACTCTCATATCCAGATTATAATTGGCCACATATATATGTCTCTGTTTTCCATCTCTTGTCAGATAGATATCAGATCTGTAATGCTTTTCCCATGTTAAAAACAAATGTGGGGAAGCTTATTTCCTGGTGTCCATTTGCAATGGTGGCAGGTGCTACAGAAATGTATTTGTTATACTGATTTATGTGCATTAGAATAGGACTTGGATTGGTGTTGTCTTTTAGGCTTTCTTGCCAGTTTAAGATTTTTTATTTTGTGCTGGCATTGCAGCCATACAAATTTGTGGTGGTGTTCTGCTATTTCTTATCACATTTATCATCCTTTATGAATAGTTTGCTTACAAATTCAATTTGAAGAAACAGACTTTTTCTTTCCATAATGTGTCGAGGACCCCTCAGTGTGACAATCCCAGTGCAATTCATTTAATTGCAATACATTTAGGTTCATTTACAATTGCCATTTTCTGTTGGAGAGCTTATCGGGCCAAGACACATTAAGTCTTGTTTATTTAATTTCCTCAATACACCATGCATACCCGAGACTGGCAACCCTGTCACCCCACCTCTGCTGGCTATCAACAACAAGTAAGAGTGAATAGAAGACAGCTGGTGATACATAATGCTCTTCACACGCACATCTCTGAGTAATGCTATACCTATGAGACCTGGTTCATTTCAGCTGGCTGTACCAATTAGTATGGGGGGAAAAAAGAAGCTATGATATCTATCTATCTATCTATCTATCTATCTATCTATCTATCTATCTATCTATCTATCTATCTATCTGTCTGTCTGTCTGTCTGTCTGTCTGTCTGTCTGTCTGTCTGTCTGTCTGTCTGTCTGTCTGTCTGTCTGTCTGTCTGTCTGTCTGTCTGTCTCCATCCATCCCTCTGTCTGTATGTCTGTCTGTCTGTCTTCTAGAATATCAAGAAATGTTTAGACAACAAAAGCTGCATGAATGTCAGTAGGACTAGGACTGGAGGGCCGTCAAACAAGCAAAAGTCATATAGTGTGTTCCTCGTCAGCATGTGACTGAACCAAAAGCAATTCCAGCAAGAGATGAATAGTGCCAGATGTTGCTTCTTGGATTTGAGCCTGGAAAGATGGCCTCCAGACTTCCAGGGCAAAGAGCTTTCAATCTAACTCAAGCCAGATAGATAAGTGAATGTCTTACATCTGTCAGGTCTTCAATTTACAAAGTGAATGAAATTAAATCATGTTTGTCAATGTCATTGAAAAGCAATAACAATGTTTCAATGTTTGAGTCGATTTTGTTGCACTTGGTGAAATGTATTTCCCGGTTAGTTTTGTTTTGCGCATGTGTATATTATTCACATGAAACTGTTTATTCAGTCTTACAACATACAATATGACATTTGACCCTAGCATAATGATAATTTTGATTTTTGTGGGCCTAGTCACAAACATACCCTTGACACTTACTTTATACACTCCATTAACAAATGTGCTGTTTGTTTGGATATATTTGTCTTTCCAACTTTCCTAGTTTTTCCATAGTTTTTTTTTTTCTTTTTCTCAGAACAAGCTGTAAACAAAAGCAAGATAGACTATGTGGAAAAAAAAAAAAAAAAACATGACAAGATGGACCCAATTTCCTATGACTATAATGTATATTACAAAGCCAAAAACATTTTCAAAGAACAAAACAATTTCATGAATCACTGTTGCCAATGCTCATTTTACACAACACATGCATCATAATACTCAAAGTCTTATTTTTTCAGTAAACATTCGTATTTGTTTTTTAAAACACATTTTAATTAAATAATAAAAATAAGATAAATGAGTTGTTTTCAGAGAATACATTTTTCTCAGCCAAATTACGTTATTTAATAAAGATATATTGTCTGAAAACAAGTCCCAATATTTTATGCAACTTTGCATCTCTATAAAAAATGTATCTTGTTTAAAGGATGTTTATAGCGAATTGTTTAGCAACATAAACACAAAAGTGCATGCTTCATTTAAATATTCATGAGCTTTGTACAGTTGCAAACATCTGTCTACATAGTTAAAAATGTAGGACAAATGTGTTAAAGTTGCTGTAAGTGATTTTAGCATTCTGAAGCTTTCACATGACAGAGCTGTTGAATTAGCCACGCCCCCTCAATCCAAAAGTCAAGTCAATTTTATTTGTATAGCGCCTTTCACAACACACATCGTTTCTAAGCCGCTTTACAGAAAATCAGGCATTAACAGATAATAAAACTGTAATATCTACAATGTCGATGAATCATTATTGTGTAATTAGATAAAATAAGATTTTAATCATGTTTAAAAAAGCTATTAAATAATAATTGTATTAATAATCCCAGTGACCAAGATGAAGGCGACTGTGGCAAGGAACCCTGCCATCCAAAGATAATTTTGAGACCAAAACCGAGCAAAAGAGCAGCATTGTTTGTTCCTCTTGCTGTTAAATTCAACAGTGGTATTGCTCAATAGCCCCCTCAACTGACAAACATTATGAATCATAGCCTTAATGTTCCGCTTCAAATGAGAACAAGCAAAATGATTGACAGGTGAAAAGCGTCAGTTTTTTGTTTGCTGTTTACAAAGTCTACAGCTGTCACAGAGACCGAGATATCTCAGGACACTTATTTAATTAATACATTTTAGGGAGTAGGACAATTTTTTGCATACTTTTCCATGAAAATCATTAAATTGCGTGATGAAGAAACTGTTAGGACCAGATAGGATTTACATGGCAAAATTTTCCATGGCTGGGAAGTTATTCAAATATGTTGTGTGCTGCACTTGTCCATCTTGCACCTGTTTTCAATCTCGTAAATGAGCAACTAACAACATTAACAGTTAATAGTTAACTTCATAAATTAATAGTTTATTCATAAATGTACTGTGTGAAATTTTGAAACCCAACTAACCATAATTAATTACTAACCCAGGGTAAGATAAGAATATTTTAAACAATGGAACAAGATAGATATCAAGGTTACGTTACTCAGGGCTAATGTGAAAATCCCATTAGATACGAGACTGCGAAAAGCAAGAGATATTGACATTAGATACACTAAAACAGTCAGTTATTCATTATTTCAGGTTTAGAAGTGTAAAGTACACCTGACTAGGTAAGTTAGACAACTAACTGGATTTTACTGTTGACAGATTGCTTAGGTTTTCTTTTTGTCAGTTTGTTGTTTGTTTGCCCTGCTTTTATTTTAATCCGATAGTTGCTTGTGCTTTATTATATTAAATTTGCAAGTACATTTAGTCAGTATTCTGTCTCTGTTCATATATCACCACTCAGGCATTTACATGCCCTTAACACACTCTCCAAATTTGTAGTGAGAAATTACATGTTCTGCAAAAATATGAAAACATTTCCGGTTACAGATGTAACCTCGAGCGAGACATTGCGGTAAACGCTTTTAGGAAATTCCTTCTCCAGTGACCTAGTTGAAGCCCTTGTGTATGTAACACAGTTCAATGGAAAGGTGGCGGTGAACCGGCTTAACAATATAAATAATATGTTAATAATAAACACACACAGGCGTCGGGCAGCTGCCCATAACTCTCTCTCTCTCTGTCGCACTGCCATCTCTAATCGCCTTTATCCCTCTGGAGCTTAATCAGCCTAATTAGGGGCCTGGTGTGTGGAATCATGGCCCGGCTCGGCCCTCCGCCTTGTCACAGAATAATAATGGCAATCTTATGATTGGCAATGGTGTTTGAGCCCCACCCCTTCAGGCGTGCAGTTGGCCTATATAAGCAGGTGCGCGAACACCATTTCAGTTCTATCGATTCAGTTCATTCGGCATTGTGGTAAATGCTTTTGGGGAGTCCAACCAAGCCGCACTACATGACGTCATACCCCGAGAGATACACCAGGGTATAAATATGAGGGGCGGCTGTGGCTCAGGTGGTTGAGCAGGTTGGCCACCAATCGCAGGGTTGGCGGTTCGATTCCTGGCCCACATGACTCCACATTCCGAAGTGCCCTTGGCAGGCTAGCACCTTGCATGGAAGCTCTGCCATCATTGGTGTGTGAAAGTGCTTTGAATATCAATAAGGTTATTAAGGTGTTATATAAGTGCAGACCATTTATCATTTATAAACACTTGTAAAATAATATGTATATGAAGTCATGGGCCTCCCAGGCAATGACTTATCACAATCATATTTGGTATAATGTTATAATGAATAACCCCACATGGTGACAACCAGAGAGGAAATGAATCTTATGCTGGGAATATATATATGAGTCATATAATACACAGTTTAAATGTAAACCTTTCATAACCAGAGGTAGGGAGGGAGGTTTATTCTTATTGGAAATGCTAGTGACTTCTAGTGGGAGTAAATTGGATAGCAGCCTACACAAGTGGCTGTATTAAAATTATAACAGGTAGCCTGTAATAAGGAGCTCAAGCTAACCTGTTGGTGTTAAAATAGCAAGCTCTCTAGACAGAGAGGACTCGCGAAGCAATGGATGCCATGACTAGATTATAAAACTTTGCAAACGTGTTCTGCGAAGGCCAACCTGTTGCAAGGCATATATCCTGTAGGGATACACCATTTGCCCATGCTCATGAAGATGCTATGCCTCTGGTTGAATGTCAATGGGGCATCTCACGTCCTGTGATTCATAATCTAGGGTGGTCACATCAATGATCCAGTGTGAGAGCCTTTTCTTGGAGATGGACATGCCTAAACTCACACAGGGCATAATAAATGTGTTAAGTGCTCCTCATCCAATTAGACAGTGGGGAAGTGAAGATTGTAGGTGGACTTCCAAGGCCTTAAGGGCGTGGAAATCATCTTAGGCATATAGTCTTTTTTGGGCTTGACGGTGGCTTTTGAAAGCCCCAGTCAAATTCTAGACATAAAACGACAGTGCCTGCATATCATCCACCCGCTGAACTGAGGCCAGAGCCAACAGGAGTGCAGTCTTAGAGAAAGTACACGCAACTCAACAAATTCCAGTGGTTTGAAAGGGGGACTTGTGAGCACCTTCAGCACCAGGTTTAAATCCCAAACTGGGACTGTAGCAGGGCGAGGTTATTTAGGCACCTCACACCCTTGAGGAACTGAAAAACAGAACATGTCTTCCCATGGAGGAGCCAGCCTCCAGGGCATGATATGCTGACATAGTTGTTACCTAAGCATCGATGTGGTGAGATCCTCATCCAGCCACTCTTGGAGGAATGCAAGGATCTCAGCTATGGAGCAGTTCACTGAGTCTTTACCACACAAAGAGCACCAATTTGTAAACACGCCACTTAGCGCATAGAGGCATCCCGCAGACAGCTTTGTAGCTTGCAGAATGACATTCATCCCAGTGGGGCATGGCATTTGTGTATGCTACCACTGTCATATTGTTCGATTGAATCAGAACATGGTGATTTGCTTCCTCGGAATGCAAAGCCTTCAAGACAAAGAGACAACTAGTATTTCCAGATGACTGAAGTGCTAGATGCCAAAGGCTAGGCACCTGCTGCACAGCGTGCCTCACCCTGTGCTGAACACATCCATGATTGCCAGAAGACCTGACACATCATGATGCTGTTAAAAGGTTGGAGCTGTCCAAGGTGCTAGAGCAGCCAGACACTGGCGAGTTATGCCAATGCGCATGCACCCCTGGTGTCAGACGCGCCCCCAGCAATGGAGAGGTCTCATCTAAAAGACATAACAGTGCAATAGTGGATCCTTTTCACACAGTTTGACATTCCCATTTATACTGCCTGGGCCTCTGAGTAGTACATTCCTGTGCTCACACAACAGATCCTCTGATCGGGCTAATAATAGCCCACCATCTGGGTAGATTAAAATGGACATGCCGCTCAGCATCAACGTAGCTGCACTGATAAACTTCAATATTGTGGAGAGCCAAGCAAAGGACTCTGAATTAATAAGCTGTTCCTTCGAATATGAATCTCAAAACAGCCTGAGAAGAGATGCAACTCGTACTCTTGTGTCCTTTAGATCTATTGACGCAAATCAGTCCGAGGGCAGATGCGTGGTAAGATCTGTTTCTGAGATACTGTTCTGAATGGGAGCTTTGTAAGCAAGCATCTCAGATCTAAAATGGGCTGAAGCCCACCGTCTCACTCAAAAGTGTAATACATTGGCTGTAGAACCTTCGTGTTTGCCGCAGTTCGGAACAGTCTCTATCGTGTTCTCTGCAAGGTGATTGTGAGTGGTGGGGAATGAGCAGCATGTTAATGTGTGTGTGTTTCCCTCACAACAAGCACTTTCTCTTTTGTGCGAGAACATTGGTTGTGTGAACACAACACACTGAAACACATTTGTGTCATCCCAGTGACCTACAATGGTGAAAGAGCAGCATATGAATGTATGCGTCTCAATATTTGATATTCAATATTCAGATTTTTATGAAAACATAGTTTATGTGAATACAATACACAGAACAGCATACGTGAAGCCTCTCAGTGAACACCAGCGGGGAGGGGAAGCGAACAGCGTGTAAATATGCATACGTGGAGCATCTGCAGCATGAGCAGACACAAAAAGCACTTTTTTTCAACAGACCACCACAGTCTGATCGCTTGCCCCTGCCTGGCCACCACTTTGAAAAACTCCTGGCTCCACCCCTGATGGCGAGCATCTGAAGCGAAGAACCCATTAAACAAGAAACGTCTTCGTTGAAATGGTGTTTAATCACCTGCTTATATAATCAACTGCACGACTAAAGGAGCGGAGCTCAAACACTATTGCCAATCATAAGATTGCTGATTGTTGAAGAGGGCTTCAACCAGGTCGTCGGAGAAGGAATTCCCCAAAAGCATTTACCGCAATGTCTCGTTCCCTTCATCTCAGGGAGCCGAGGTTACATGGATCGATAGGGAACTGCAATTCAGTATTTCAATTTAAAAGCCCAGCCAAGGACCTTTCTAATAATCAATGAAGCAGTTGTTCCAAATGAATCATTACAACCTGAAAAGCTCTTTCGTTTCTGTTAACCCCCAACCCTCTGACAATTCTCATTTCCTCTTCTTTTCAGCTCCTGCATCTTTTATAAATTCAGTTTAATTTAAGACTAAACTTAAATATCTTTGTATTTTACACTGTTTATTTTTTTTATTTTTAAGAGAGTGAGGGTCCTTAAGATCTTGCACAATACAACAATAATGATTTACCTCAACCAGTAAGTATTCTTTAGATTTTGCCAGTGTATAAATTATTTTTACATTGGAGTGTATACAATATAATCAACAATGACATTTGTTTATCAACTGGTTTGAAGAAAAATTAAGTTAACAGGCATTGCCTTTAGCTGACGCGATATACAAACAAAGACACAGGGCTGAATATATTAGGGGCCACATCACAAAACCCATCTTAACAGTTCTCTAAGACAGTTATACTGAATTTGTGAGAAAAATACATCTGATGCTGGGACAACTATTTCAATTATTCATTTCAAACATGAAGTGTGACATTGCTGCACCGCTTTATTAAACAGGTTTTCCCGAAAGCAAACAGTTTTAAGACACACTGTGTCAGTTTTCTGGGGAATCAACCTACTGGGTTAGTAAACTTGTCTCTGTATATTAAATTGGGATATGAGAAAATATTTTAACAATAAAAAAAATTACTTGTATCATCTTCAAGATATTGGAATAGGGGGTTTAGGTGGCCAGGATATCATGTACTAGAGGATATATTTAATTTCATATCTCGAGTATCTACAGAACCGTAGAGCCCTTCATAACACGGTCCCACCACAGGGGAAGGTAAACTCATTGGAGCAGATGCAAAAAATTTTGATAGGAGATGCCGCTTCTCAATAAGTTTCCATTATGTGGCCAATCCTAGGGTACTGGAACTCTTGGAAACAAAATGCAGACTTGTTGTGTGATCTTGTTAGTGCAGTATTGATATGGACTGCATGTCTTGGGTTGGTTTTACTCTGTTTTAGGTAACGGTTAGCAAAATGGACTAATAATTAGTCAGTTTAAAGTTTCCATAATCAGCTGTTTAAATATACAATGTGTAATTATTAGGATTTTTTAAATACTTTCTTCTATTCCAGCTTAAAATGCAGAGTCAACTAGGGCTGCAACTAATGATTATTTTGATTATCGATTAATCGAACGATTATTAGAATGATTATTTGACTATTCAGCGGTTATTGCTACGATTAATCATTAGGTCTTAACCGATTTTTCAGCTTACTAGAGGACAAATCATCTTTTAAAAATACGTCTAAATGACATTAAATGAATTAAAGGCTGCTTCTCAGGTGAATGCATCTTTTTTTAAAGGATTTTTAGATATTTTAAAATATTTGTATTTTTTATATTATACTCAACATTCTCAGATAAAAAGTTTTCTTCTGCAGTATAGCTGCTAAAGTAAATGTATGTTGTTTTAAAGGAGTTTTAGATATTTATATTGGACAACAAGTCAAAACAAAAACAAATCAAAAGCGTATTTTATTGCAGTCTATAATGGGGTGAAGACTACATCTCTCACCTTTCTGTTCACTTCAATCCATCTTTAACTCACAAAAAAACAAACTCTCTCTTGTTAATAAAGCTATGTATTGCCAATTTTTTTGGATGATAAGAAATACACAGTGACATATATTATGATTCAATAAGTCACAAGCCATCATGTTATAATCTAGCTGCATTAAGTGTGCACGCTCATGGGACAAATGTCCCCACAACAGAGTGTGCCTCAGCTGGGTGCAGTTTCAGTCTCTCCACCTTAGATTGGGACATTCACACAACTCATAGAAGCGGCACTGACCTCATAGAGAAATGCCAGTTTCTGAGTTAGTAGTTATTTACATGACCTAATTCCTTATTATTTTAACATTAAAAAAGCTATAATGCATTCAATATTGCTGCATCTATTATGTAACTCCAGGGTGTTTCCTTTAAAGATGCTTGACACGCAAGTTTTGCTTCAGCAGAGCGGCAGCTCCAGCTAAACATATTCCACAACGAAAGTGCTTCTGTATTTAATTACTTTGTGTTTTTGCATTATACTGTAAATCCCTCAAACTTTGCGATCACCTGTGACTCAGTCTGATGACTCACTGTTCTATTTCAGATCAGCGCCTGGTGAAGAACCCCACCCCCGCTGCTCCGCTAAAGACCGCCGAGCCTTTGAATAGTATCTGTGTTGTGTTCAAATAGAGAATTCTTCTAACAAGAAACAGAAATGCATTCACTGCGAGACACTGCTCATCCTCGCCAGGTATGCCGGGACTATCAAGCTGTTTGGAAAGTTTAGAGTACATCTGGACTGTGAGGTGTGTCTTCTTCCTCTCAACAGTCAGGCGCAAACTGCAGTGCTCTTCTCGTGTGTCATCATTAGAGTTATGTTATGAAAGGGCAGAATGGTGGCTCAGTGGTTAGCACTGTAGCCTCACAGCAAGGAGGTCCTGGGTATGAGTCCTGGCTCAACTGGGCCTTTGTGTCTGGAGTTTGCATGTTCTCCTTGTGTTAGTGTGGGTTTCTTCCGGGTGCTCCGGTTTCCCCCACAAGTCAAAAACATGGAGGTTAAGTGAATTGGAGATTCTTAATTGCCCTGTAGGTGTGAGTGAGAGTCCCCCAGCCACTGGGTGTTGTGTCAAGAAGGGCATCTGGCATAAAACCTGTGCCAAGTCAAATATTTGGATCATGGATGGTCTGCTGTGGTGACCTCTAATAGGAGCAGCCAAAAGAAGAAGAAGTGCTAGTGGACCAGAAAGTACAGACTTCATCTTTAAGAAGTCTTGCACCAACAGAAAGGCCTGCAGACAGAGTTAAAACTTTCATATTGTCTCATTCTCCTTTGCTCTCTTGATCCATATTTTCACCCCTCACTAGGAACTGTGGTGGAGTTTATTGGCATCTCTTTCTCTCAAGAGAGCAGTAGAAGTGTGTGTGTGCATGGAACTCTGGCTGACTCACAGCTCTGCATACTGTTACACACAGATCCTCTTCCCACTGCACCGCAGTTGGACTCTCAGACCATCTCACACACATGCCACACATAACGACTGCCATCTTCATCGTTCACTGTATGTGTGTGGCTGTGTCTGTAAATGGGATATGGTGGTGGTTGTATAGGGGCCCGAATAATCCGCTTCTTGGAAAGTCTGCTAAACATCTGTGTGAGTTTTAGTGGTTGTGGCCACATGATAAACTACAAAATGGCTGATCTCTTGAGTGGTGGTCCAATTGTAATGCTCACAATTTCCACAAGAGAGCACTGTTAGTCAAAATCATTAAAAAAGCATTCAAGAGCATTTCAATGACCATTGGTGTTTCAAATATTATTTTGGGAGATACCTAATCTTTTCTAGTTGGAGGGCAGTATAAATGGTAAAAATGTTTATTTAACCTAATTGAATATAGAAACTATGCAATATTACTATTTACATTGTATTTATTTATGCATTAACCTGATTTACAGTTACCTACAGTGCATGAAACTTGGAAATTGAATCCATGACCTTGGTGTTGCATGCAGAATACTCACCAAACAATCACAATATATGTGCCAGGTATGTCTGTTGACAGATCCTGTTGTCGGAATTCAGTGTAAAATGCACCCATTAGTGCTAAAAAGTGTTAAATTTGCTAAATGTGTTGCTGTATACCTCACCTCCAAACAAGCCAATTATGAATGATAAATAATTAACAGTAAATAATTAGGCTGATTATGAGAGAAGGAAGAAAAAGGAAAACAGATGCAGGGGGCTAGGTCACATGGGCATTAAGACAAATCACCATGACGACAAGCCTTTAAGTGCGTGGATCCAAACGGCGCTTGCCAAGTTCTGCTCCGAAACATCTAAGCCATGAGCATGCCTTCGTTTGGACAACAGCATGTATCATGAGTGATCTGGGGATGGAGGCGGATGGAAACTGCAAGGACATTATTGCAATTATTCATATCGCTGAACTCTCTTGTGGAACTAAATAGATTTAGAGAAGTTGGTGTTTGTTTCAAAGACCAGATCAGCTCTACTTGCATGCCTTCCATGTGTCGTTGTGTTGTTGAAAAAGTGATATATTGCCATATGTACAGCTTGTTTGGGGTGCTGGTGCAGTAGCCCTCAGTGGACATCCATAACTGTATCATGTTCAGGGTTTACCGACTGGTTATTTCACAGTCAAAAAAACATTTATTTATACCTCATCGCATATGGCCAAATTGTGGATCATTCCATCCTGCTTCCACTGCCTTGTTGATCGAGTTTTAAGAATGACAGGAATATGTTTGGCAACAATCATGTGACATGTTCAAGCGTCATGACCATATTTTTCGCCCCAGAGGAAATGCAACAGCACTGCTGTAAATTATACAATTACACAATAGGGAAAATGCAGAATATGTAAACAGAACATTTTTAATTGGAAACACATTTGCTGCTCCACAGCTGAGGGAAGGCATCGTTCAGTAATGTCTATACAGACTGTAAATGAGTAATTGCTTCAGCCCTTCTCAGCCTGTCTTCATTTTTTTAAAATTTTGGACAGTTTACTAAGGAGAGAGAGGCTGAATGTTTTGCACAAGGGGTCCGCTTTGACCACTCTCGCAAGCACAACCCACAGGGACTCCGAAAGAAGCCTTATTATTTTCAGTGAGGTAACGGAGAAATAGGGAGAAGGACAGGAGATGAAAAAGCAAGAGAAAATGAGATGGTGGTCCCAGGTGAAAGAAGACCCAGATGACATTACGGCAGGCTCGCTTCATCCAGTCTGAGAGGGACATTTGGCCCAGTGCCCAGACAGGGCCTACCGACCCGATGCCCCATATATGTGATTGCAGATGCTCAATCACTTACTGTAGCAAATGTGTTTTTGATAAGTCAGCACAGAGATTACATGCACTCTTATTCCACTCTTATCGCCCCCCAATCTTTGAAAAAGAATGATAATACAAAACGTTTAATTCTTATACTTTAAAGCATAATTTATTCAAAATATAATTTTATTCAAAGTATCATTTTTTTATATCTCTCTAGTGATTTTGAGGTGAAATATGAGACATGTTCTTCGACAGGTTTTTGTGAGACACACTCTTACTGTGTTTTGTAGTGACATAAAATTAAAATACGGGGTCAACATTTCATTTAGAAGGCTAGATGGTTCTGCCGTTGCTATGGACACAGTGCTGCTGAATGATTTGGCCACTGTATTCGCCTTCTTTAAAAGTGATGGCGTAAAGACATTTTAAGAAGTTTATTGATCTACAGATTCATCTTGCAGTCAATTAAATTATCATTTATGAATAGGTCTGTGTCTTTGAAATTAATAGTAATGTAGAGTGCGTGTAGAGGTGGGGGGAAGTGTTTCTTATTTAGAGAACTATTTTTATGTTTGTACTGCTTTGAATCCATGCATATATTTTAAGCTTGCCATAACACTTTAATTTCATTTTCACAACGTCACAAACCAGGATATGTCGGTCAGCAATGTTGCCTGTGTTACTTTAGCTGTGTGCTCAAAATACAGACCTGCAAACCAGTGAAATTTGGCAGCATCGGAAATTACTTTGGCATTTGATAGTTTCTCGGCCAAGGGTCACGCCCTTCCCCTAGTGTTTTTTTGGCCAATAGGATTGACACGGGCAACATCATTGGTCGTCAGCCTTGTCACTCAAACCACTCAGTCTCAAACTCAAGGAAGGAACTATGTAATGGTAAGTCTTGCCTAATTTGCCAACTTCAAGATATGGAAAATCCAACAAGAGCCCTACAGGACATAACTGATATCCTTTCCCTTGCAGATCAACTTTTTCACACAGTTCCTAGCGCGCTTCTGTGATGCATTCATGCCCAGTTGTCATTGGGGTGTTTGTGTGGTGCATTTCTTTCCCTGAGTGTGAAGGACAGTCTCATTTGTTCTTGTTTATTAGATATCAAATGTAGTAAGCACAAATGGCTCGGTTGGTTGCCATTTATATCACAATGGTGTGCTACCATGCGCGAACGCACTCTCTCTTAGACTGGATTTGCTTGATTGGGCTTTCTCAGCTAGCAATGTGCTTCTGCTCTTTGTGTCCATTTGTCCATGTTTCCTCTATCTGTGTTTTTGACTGCAGTGGTAGCTATGGCTATGATCATAAAACCCTTTCCTGTTTTCCCACTCGTACCCCTGCTGCTGTAGTGTGGTCAAATGAAAACGGGTGCGCACACACACACACACAAGCAGCCCCTACCTCGAACCCTGCCAACCATGGTCAAGTGGGCATAAGCAAGCAGACCCCACAAAATCTGTTCATCAAATCACTGAGCAAGGCCTCCCAGCATGTTTTTTCTAGTGATCCTGATTAGACAAGGAAGTCTTGCTGGTTAAGCTAGTCAAGAACTTTGGAACACGAGCACAACAGCATCCAAAACACAGCATAAGCTGGTGACCAGATATGCTGTTTTTGTTCAGCAGGGCTCACAGAGATTAATGTCTAGAAAATGTGAGATGGCATTCATGAGAAAAAAACTCCTTTGATTAGGAAGATGCAAACCATTGTTGCATGTCTTGCACATATCTGTTTAATTTAATCGATGTGGAACTTGAGGACCAGCAAGCTGTTCATGCAATTTTATTGAGTAATTTATCTGTCAAGTCCAAACACTGAACCACTATCTCTTGTTTTGTTCAACAAAAGCAAAAGTTTTCAATTTATGAACTGTATAATTGTTCTTCCACTTAAAGATATAGTTCATACAAAGATAAACATTTTGTCATCATTTACTCACCTTCATGTTGTTACAGACCCATATTATTTTCTTTTCTCTGTGAAACGCAAAAGGATATGTTAGGCAGAATGTCATGGAGTGAATGCCTCAGTCCCCATCTCTCAAAACAATATTCCTGTCTATATTTTGGATTTATGCATTTAAATTTTATTAATGAATTTAGTCATCTTTGCATAATCTACATATTAGTATTTAAGTTTTTATTATAAAACTACATATAAGTATTTAAGTTTAATATAATGCTTAATCCATAACATGTAAAAATAACATGTAAGATAATTCATTTTAATGGAACTTTGTCATAAAATAGAAATGTGTAAATCTTAATTAACTGAAAAATATTGTGAATGTTTTTTTGTTTTTTTTGTATGGAAAAAAATTTGTGTAAATTCTTCAGAATTTCTCCTGTTCCACTGAAGAAAGAAAGTCATACAGATTTGAAACAACACAACGGTGAGTAAATGCTGGCATAATTTTCATTTTGGGGTAAATTATATTATAATTTTTTTAGATGGGTTAAGGTTAGGTCTTTAACAAAATAAAAACAAACTGTTTTAAGTTTTATTAATTGATTTTTGTTATAATTGAATAAAGTCGTGCTAAATTGCTAATTTGGTACTAGAAAATCACTTGCTATTATATCAAACACAGCTGAAAGCTATTTGGTTTGTTAAATGAAGCTTAACATTGTCTTTTGTGTTTGTTTTTGAGTTGCCACAGTATGCAATAGACTGGCATGTCTTAAGGTCAATATTAGGTCAAAAATGGCAAAAAGAAACAGCTTTCTCTAGAATCTCACCAGTAAATCATTGTTTTGAGGAATGAAGGCTATATAATATAATGGACAACTGGCTCTAACAAGGACAGAAAGAGATGTGGAAGGCCAGATGTACAACTAAACAAGAGGATAAGTACATCAGAGTCTCTAGTGAGAAATAGACACCTCACATGTCCTCAGCTGACAGCTTCATTGAATTCTACTCGCTAAACACCAGTTTCATGTACAACAGTAAAGAGAAGACTCAGGGGTGCAGCCTTATGGGAAGAATTGCAAAGAAAAAGTCACTTTTGAAACAGAAAAACAAAAAGAAATGGTTAGAGTGTGACAAGAAGCACAGACATAGGACAACAAATAATTGGAAAAGAGTGTTCTGGATCTTAACCCCATTAAATTTTTTGGGATCAGCTAGACTGTAAGGTGTGTGAGAAGATTCCAACAAGACAGCCACATTTATGGCAAGTGCTACAGGAAGTGTGGGGTGAAATGTCATCTGAGTATCTGGACAAACTGACAGCTAGAATGCCATGGATATGAAAAGCTGTCATTGCTGCACATGGAGGATTTTTGATGAGAACTCTTTGAGGTAGTTTAAGATGCTCTGATTTTTTTTTTCAAATTGTAAAAGTAATTTTCATGTTAGTAATGTCCTGAATATACATTGTGGTCAAATTAATGCCACTTTGGTGAATAAAAGTACCAATTATTTTCCATAAGAGCAAAATTTGTATATTATTCCATAATCTGTATAATGTTACCGTACTGGGTTAAAGGCCACTTGGTTTTACAAAGCACCTAGTATTGGCGGTTGTCAGAGAAGCCAAAGTAGAATGGATTAGTCACAGATTAAAGCATGTGAACAGCTTTGTCCCAGACTGCAACCCTCCGCTTTTAATGTCCATGATCAATGCCCCTAAGACAGTGCTGAGAGATGCTATTCATCGTCATTACTGATGCAGCTGTTTCTCTGAGTACGTGTTTGTATCCAAATGGAGACACATTGAGATGAAATTAACAAATTGTGGTTGCACAATTTTACTTCATTCCTGGTTGGCAGTGTCCCTGCACCAAGCAATTTATTTTAATGGAATACTGAAGTTAGCTTTATTGGATCCAAAATATTTAAATGTGAAGTTTGTGATTTATACACCACTTGTGTCATCAAATGGAATCCCCAAAATAAGGACTGTTTTCAAAAAGGTCTCCAAAATACCCTCGCCATCTGCTATTTGTTGACAAACAGATAGCCCTGCCCCAAACTCGTGTCATTAGTTGAGCCAATGTTTCTATATCGACTGGTTGTTCTGTCTGAGGTGGAGTTGGCCATTTGAGGTGATGTTTGGGTTAACTCAGGTCAAATGTTTTGCGGTTTTGAATGAGGTTTTGTCATGCTATAATTCAATTGGAGAGTATGAACTCTTTACCATAGAAACAGTGTGGAGTGGAAATAGAAAACTTAATTCCAATTAGCCATCCTTGTTATCAAATGTAGGATAAATGTAATGATTGAAGGATGTGATTTGGTTTTGGCTTTGCAGTATTTTATGAGCTAGGGTCTTGGGTTGTAGTACTGTCATAAATATCCTCACAAACTGACAATTCATAAATCATATTGTTAAAATTAGCTTAGAAACATATTTTGAACATTGTTCTGATTAAAAGCCTTATACATTTTACCACGATACTGCCATAAGTATAGCCATGTAGAAACCTGTAGAAACCTTACACTTAAAATAAATTCTTCACACTGACATGTATTTTTTTTCCCAGGATGATTTTGTGTGATATAAATCCTTGAATTTGACTTCAAGTTAATGTCACGGTTCAGTTGAAATGAGGGCGAGGACTTGTAGAAAGTGAGATGATGGGCTTTATTTTAATAAAAAAACTAAATAAACAAACAACCCTGAAGGGGAAAACACCAGGGCAGAACACTACAGGACAGACTGGGGTTCATTGCTCTGGGCTGGAATAGACACACAGGAGTATCAGGGTGATAAACCACAATGAACTGGCACAAGACAAAAAAAACAATGGGGTTAAATAGGAAAGAGGGTAATAAGGAAAGCAGGTGAAGCAAATTAATTAATAATGTGGTAACAAGGGGCGGGGTCAGGATGAGAGACAGGAGAGCACATAGCAAACAACTTAACAAGAACCATGTGTTCACAACAAACACAACAGACTGGACAGAAAGAGCAAATAGCAATGAAGCCATCATTGGCCAGGTGCTCAAACTAAAAGACAAGATATGGATCATGAGTATGGATCCCGACTCAGAAGCAAGACTAGATCGAAGAGTCAGGATCCAGACACCATGCTCTGTACGTGAGACACATACTAGACAGAGGATCACCAAATAGAAAAAGAAAAGAAACCAAAGCCGTGCCCTTACACAATGACATAGAACATATGTGTCAGGATCTTGTCACCACAATAAACCCCCCCCCCCCCCCCCCCCCCCCCCACACACATGGCAAACAACTTAACAAAAACCATGTGCTCACAACAAACACAACGGACAGGACAGAAATATCAATTGGCAATGAAGCCATCATTGGCCATGTGCTCAAACAAAAAACAAAGACAAGACTATAAAGAATATGGCCATGTGCTCAAACACAAGACATGGAGCATGAGTGTCCAGATCCCGACTCAAACAAGATCAAACCAGTCCAAAGTGTCAGGATCCAAAAACCATACTCTGAACATGAGATACAGACTCGACAGAAGAGCACATGGCCAGGAAAACAATCAAAGCCGTGTGCTCACACAGAGACATAGAACATACGTGTCACGATCCTGTCACCACAATAAACCTGACCGACAAAGGTGACAGGATCCTGTCACATTTATGAGAGAAACCTCTTATCATCAATACATCTGTTAGAAACTCCACTTCCTCTCTATGGGACCTCTGTGCATATCACATACAGATGCATGGTGTAAATATTATGAAATACTTTCCCCAAAAAGGATTTATGGAGCTCATATTGACATTATGTCTGAAAGCCAAAGGCGGCGGTGGAACCGAAAGCTGATACTGATTTAAGGGAATGCCTAGTGTTCTGCTGAGTAGGAGTGATTTTCAGAGGGGTTGTGGAACTACAGCAGAGCGGATCAGCTCTTCAGTTTAATTTGTGTTCACTGGGGACAGACGATCGTTTAATCCCATCCTGCCATTGTCAGCGAGGAAGTGTGTTGTTCTCTTTCAAAGCAGGAGCTGTGGAGAGAACATATTCAGAGATTCTTAATGGGCCTGTTGGGAGATGGAAGAAAGTTATCAATCAGAGATGCACAGATAGCCAATACTGTTGAATGAATAACACACACACACACACACACACACACACACACACACACACAGACACACAAACATGTCTGCTAAGGAACACACACTCACTTTTAAAGATGCAACTGAATATATTTCTACCTACTTTCACACTTATATTCTGCTAGTTGTTATGCTTTTGATGTTTGTAGAATGCAGACTGCAACTATGTTGCATAGACTAATCGTTCTGTGAGATGGTATAGAAGTCTGTATACATGATCAGCCACAACTTTAAAAGCACCTGCCTAATTGTACAGAGTGGTTATATGAGTTACCGTTGACTTTGTCAGTTCTAACCAGTCTGGTCATTCTCTGTTGACCTCTCTCATCAACAAGGCATTTCCATCTGAAGAACTGCCGCTCACTGGATGTTTTTTGTTTTTGTCTCCAATCGGAGTAAATTCTAGAGACTGCTGTGTGTGAAAATCCCTGGAAATCAGCAGTTACAGAAATACTCAAACCAGCCCA
Organism: Moxostoma hubbsi; assembly: GCA_032164185.1. Taxonomy (NCBI): domain Eukaryota; kingdom Metazoa; phylum Chordata; class Actinopteri; order Cypriniformes; family Catostomidae; genus Moxostoma; species Moxostoma hubbsi. The sequence goes on along the minus strand of JAVLUX010000043.1, from coordinate 8,936,392 downwards.
TCTGGCACCAACAATCATCCATGCGATTATCTTAACAGCCAACTGTGGGACAGCAGTGCAGTGCATAACATCATGCAGACATGGGTCAGGAGCTTCAGCATCAACCATCAGAATGGGGAAAAATATTATCTCAGTGATTTGGACTGTGGCATGATTGTTGGTGCCAGATGGGCTGGTTTGAGCTTTTCTGTAACTGCTGAGAATGATATTCTGAGATGCGGGTTTGTGCTGTTTTGGCAACATGAGGGGGGCTACGAAATATTAGGCAGGTGGTTTTAATGTTGTGGCTGATTGATGTATAAGCCATTGTTTTTATGACAGATGTGATCTGTGTCTGAGTGGTGCTTCTGTTAATCTTTTAGTTAAATTGCAGTTGGTATGGGGGGGGTTAGCTACTTGGACAATTTTTTTTTTTTTAATTAAACAAATCACTTTCAAATTGAACAAATAAATAGATATTTAAACAAGTAATTATAAGTACATGAATAGTTTTAAAACAATGTATGTTGCATTTAAGTTCTTTGTGCAAATTAGGTAAGTGATTTATCAATGTATTTATCTTTACAAACAAATTGGCTAAATAAATAATTATCTATGTATTTGTGTATGAGTAATGGCATTTATTTAAATGTTTTAATTTAAAAAAAATTGTTCCGTGATTACTTATTTTACACTTAAGTGGCACTCCTAGTCCTTCATAAATTAGAATATAAATGTTTAAAAAGTTGGCTCACTAAGATTTGCATTGGTTGTGTCTGTCCTATACAGTACAGTAGATTCAGTGCTCCTCTTTAGTGTCAGACAGCAATGCTAGATCAGGACAGGGTGCTCGACCCCCAGCTGAACACAATGACCTTGTGATGGATTTCCAGAATTTGCAAAATAGCATGCGCTGTTTTGTCTTTGTTCAGTCGGGTGCCGAATCGACATATTCGTGTCAGACAGAGTGAGCCATCGACCCTGTAGTGACACCCCTGATACTTAAACACACTCACACATACTGTATACTCAGAGGTAGGAGGCATATGCTGAGAGCTGCAGAGGACTCAGAAATCTCTGAGACAGAGATAGTGTTCACTCATCTATGGATAAAACATTGCTCCATGCTGGAGGGAGAGGAAAGCGTCTCTGTAGACCTGAAACAACATGTCAATGCCCCACATAAAGCCCTGCAGTGTTGCTTGGGCGGCCACAATGACAATTATACGAACTCTTTAGCAAAACATTGCAAACTACAAAACTACTTTTTGGGCTTTATTATCGTCAGTCAAAATGTTAATTTGCTCTTCCTCTAAAATGACTTTTCATACAACACACATCACTTAGGCCATGAATGTTTAGTTAAGTCACATTCAGGTGTGGCTCCATTCTGGTATTGAGTGCCAACTTTTCATGATCCATTCATTCGCGATGGGTGACATCAAGTCCAGTCCTAAATGTTTTTTTTTTCTTGTTGAATATGCGGTTTCACTTCAAAATACCCCTTGAAGTAAAATTGGTTGCGAATGAGTTTCATTCATGTTGATTTTAATGTTACAAAGTGCCTCTTGTACAAATTACGGACATGACTATATGTGTGTATTTTCAGCAAATAATGCACCTGCTAAGCTGTCACACCTATATAACAGTCCGTTCTCACCTCCCCCAACTACAGCTCCCATTCCATCTCAACATAAATTTAACGCAATTACCCACCTCTTCACACACACACACACACACACACACACACACACTAGTGCCACATCAGCCTCTCCACATGATATGGAGTAATTTTCTCCTACTAGGCAGTAATTATCCAGATAAGGGGCATTTAGGGCTGGTATTTGGTAATGACCGGCACTGGACATGTTTAATTACAGACTGCTCTAATGCAATGGCTGTTTCTTGTAATAAAGGGATCATGCGTTGAGGTAATGGAGAGGAAAAGAGAGAAAGTGAAATCGCAGGACAAACTCCCATACCTGCTAGGTGAAAATTCAGCTAAGTATATAAAGTCCTGCCACAACAAAAGGCCATCTTGTGAGACAGGACCAAATAAAAAGCATATACTGTATATGAAATGCTTTGAAATATATTTTTTAAAAGATTAACATAGTGTTTATTATTTCTTTTTTTTTTTTTAATTGCTTGTATGTTTATATGTGTATATACAGTGAGATCCGCAAGTCTGAGATCACATTGAAAAGGTGGAATTCAAAATCTAATTTATACCTTGGTTTAGCAAAATTTGAAACAAATCAGCATTATAACATAAAATACAAAATATTTTGAAGGCTAGATTTTTCTTTTTACTTTTTTGCTTCCATTGAAGCACACTAGATGCTCTAATTCATGTTTTTGCATAAACTTGTGGAGTCAAAGCCAGCTCAAATGCATGCTGTTATTAAAGAGAAAAAAATTAATTAAGAGAAAGTGAGATGGGGCTGCAGGTGAGAGGAAAAACCAAAAGAAAAACGTGAGAAATTGTTCTTTTTTTGTAAATTCTCTGGCCGATTTTCACTGTGTTCTATTTTGGATAGTACATGATGCGTGCATCAGCCAGACCAAGGCCAAGGATTGAGTCACATGAACAGGGAAAGAATCCGAGCAAGATGGAAAGATGACCCCCGTCTGCAGCCCGTCCATGAGCGACACCCGGAAATAGTTGAAAAAATCTCAGCTCACATAAACTGAGCCACTGCTAGGGTAAGTAAATGGCTATTCTTAAATGCCTCTCTATTATTAAATCATTACCCTCACATCAGCACCCAGGCTATATAAAACGATTATGGCTGCGCAAACAGTATAAGGTGTCTATTTGACACCTCTGCAATTTCAGGGTCTAAAATCCCATGTGTCCATCTGAATAACTTGTTCTAATCAAGCTAGTTATGTGTGTTTATGGACAGTGGGGCCTCTAGCTAGTTTGTAAAAGGTATAATGTATCGGAACATCTGATGAAGACGTTAGGAGAGAGTTAGGTCAACGTGTGGACTGGCGGTAGGTTCCCTGACCCTTTGAACTTTGGCCTTTTCTAAGTCCTGAACTCCATTTTTAGATCTTCTTTCTGGTAGTTCCCTTGGGAATTTAGTCCAGAGGTATGTGTGTCCTTCACTTCAACCCATGCACAGCTTCATTCTATATTTCCAAATGACTCTCCTTTATCTCTCCTTTTGCCTTATCTCTCTCTCTAACATTGTCTCGCTCCCTCTCATTAACATTCATTAATACCTGTCATATTTCAGACAGCCATGTTTTTCTTGTGACAGGCTGTAATTCAGCCTGTCTTTCTGCACCTAGATCCAACCCCGCCCCCTATATGTGCACTTTTTTTCCCTCACATCTCTTAAACATGCCTAGTTCCATGCCTACATAAAATATTTACTTACATGTTGAATAGAAATTATAAATGTTACAAAAATGAAATTTTATTGTTCTTTATCCTTTTCTGAGTTGTTGATAATCGTTTTTTCCACTGCACGGTACAACTCAAGTCGATTCGACTCTGCTTGCTTTTTGGGGGCTTTCCACTGTGGATCGTACCTTGTACCTGGTCATTTTTTTAGTACCACCTCAGTCGAGGTTCCAAGCAAACCGAGGCAATAGTAAATTATTGCAAAACCCTGCAGATCACTGGTCGAGTCATTGGTCAGAGAGAATCGTCACTACCAGCATCACTGGATTTGTGACACGGGACATCAACCTGCTAGTTTTAAAGTTAGCAACAATATCATTTGTTCACGTGACTTTCGAATTGTAAAAAGAAATGGCTGTGCACAAAACCATGCCATGGTCAATAAACGAGGTGCAGACGTTTCAACGAACGAAATGACTCGAAACAAAAAAGACTTTCAGGAAGTGTCTCCGCTGTTGGCCGCACACGGCTAGCACCTACCAAGTAGCTAACAGCTAGCAGTCGTGATATTGTTTATGGTTTTTTGGTGCATTTAATATGAGGTCACAGCAGTAGAGTCGGTGCAACTATGACGATCAGCCTATAATCCCACAAACGTTGAGGTGGGACTAAATTGCAGTGGAAAAGCAAGCTCAGAAAAGTAAAGCGAGTAGAGTTGAGTCAAACCAAACCGAACCGTAACGTGCCCTCCTGCGGTCATGACATTCAGTCACGAGTCAACACAGGGAATTCAGTGTCAAAAGACTCTTGCCCTTATGGCCTCATTTAACTTTTATTGTGTTAGAATGCAGGCAATGAATGACAGTCATGTGAGGACAAGCTAAGGACAGTCATCTCACACTGTAGTTTGTGATCATGCCTTCAGGCCATGCACTTAGCCCCAGGTTACTCCAGGGTGTTTGTCCCTGAAATAAGTTAATGGTGGCATTCTATGGTGGCATTGTGTGAAAATGACAGTAACAAATTTTACACACCCAGGTTGTCTGAAAATAAAAGTTTCTATTTCATTCAGGAAGTGGTGTGCATTGAGGCTAAGGCTCTGGCCACACTAAAACATTTTGTTTGAATCTGCATTGATTTCTCTATGTTTACACTTCGCTGCCTCCAATCAGACATTTTAGTATTCAATTCAAATGTATTTACCTATTCAAGCCGAGCTGTTGATAGCGCTTTGCGCAAGCAGCCTCACTGACACGTGTTCTAGTCCCATGAAACTTAGGAAGTAATTACATTCCCATAAACAATGAAGAACATGATTCAGAGGTTGCATTTTGCGTCTAATATTACACTTTTACTCCACTGATGGTTAGGTTTAGGTTTGGGGTTTAGATTAGGGGATAGTGTTAATAAATTTGCATCCCACTTATATGTAATACATCGTTTAGAACTAAAAATAGGATTTTTCTTTTGCCAGAAACTGAAGCTCTCTCATACCCATGCAATCAACAACACATTTAGCTTTGGCCACTGGGGGCAGTGATTCAAAACTTCAGTAAGCACAAATCAATTTTAGCTGCAGAACTTTTTGACCTACACTGTTGCCGAATTCACATTGAGATCAATCTAGTTGTTCCAGGAAAACTGTCCATACAATAAATGTATGGTAAATTACTACACATCTGGTAAATGAATGCTTACTTACTATATATGGATACTCTGCTGATATTGCTATCTTGAATAATTTACTTGAGTTGTATATAGTTAGAATTTTAGTAGGGTTATGATCCAATACTGCAGCTTTGTGATCTCCTGCAGATTTTGGTCTCTGATCTTGATTCCATCGCGAGGATGCACAAATATCTTGAAGTCAAAAGAGGCCAATTTAAGTAACTCCCTCCACTACCTTCCCTCCAATTAGGGTTGCCAACCATCCCATAAAATATGGGATCATCCCATATTTAAAGAAAAAATTATGCGTCCCATATTGAATCAATACGGTATTCTTGTCCCATATTTAAGATGGTCAGATGGTGTCACAGTAAAATAATTCCAGATCGCTAATTTAACATTTGATATAAGTTGGAAAATGTGCCTATGGTGGGTAAAGCAACGTTTTACCTTGCCTTTTCAAAAGATGTGTGAAGATCACTGTGGAGTGAGGCTAAGGCCACTGTCCACCCCTTCTTTTTAACTCACACTAATTGTAGATTACATCATTGTTGTTTTCATGGTATAATCTGAACCATCCGGCTCGGCTGGCACGAACGTCAGGCACTGATTTCAATGAGACTGCTAATGACCAGTGGTTTGGATTCTGGAAAAGGGTATCTCAGGGAGTATGTGAAAATAATTGTTAAAAAAAAAGAAGAAGAAGAAGAAAAAAAAACATATCCCCTAATATGTGCAGTCAACATAATTTTTGAGCATGGGATCCCTGGTTGCTGAAGGTCATGATCTAATTGGCTCCTTTCTGTAGCTCATTGGGCTGAAAGGTGTTGAGTTGCCCCTGTAAAAGTGTGAAGTTTGAAAGTGAGTGTCAAACTCAAGACAGATTGTGCAAGCTTGCCTCTGCTTTCTTTGCAGCTATTAAAAGAGGTAATGACTGGATTTGGCAGAAGTCCTAACACACTGACCAGATGACAAATTAGGACCGTCCAGGACTTTCTTTCCAGAGGGGGATACTACTTTCTGCTTGCGTGTTTGTATCGAATGGATCGTAGTTATTTTAAGTCCGGTGCTGATGTGTCTGGGATTAGTTAGACAGATGGCACGTATAAAAGTGATGCTAGAGAGGCAATTTGATGTCCTGGTCTGTGACCACTCAACCCTTTGGGTCCATACAGGGTGTCTCCCCTTTGTTTCCTGGCTGTATAATCATATATTTTAAAACTATTTCAAATCAAATCAAATCAAATCAAATCACTTTATTGTCACACTACTGTGTACACGAGTGCAACAGCAGGTGAAATTCTTGTGTGCAGTTCCGAGTAACATAGCAGTAATGACAGTGACGAGACATAAACCACTTTACAATAAACAACATATTACACAAAACAATTTACATAACAAATGTACACATACTTACACAACAATTTACATAACAAATGTACACATACCTACACAACAATTTACATAACAAATGTACACAATACACACAATGTAGAATACACACACTAGATACGGGTATAAATATATATATATACACTAACTGAATTGGGAGAATATATTGACAGAATGAGGATTAATAAAGTGCAGTGCTGATTGTTGATCGTGAGAGATCATGTGTTCAAAAGTCTTATTGCTTGTGGGAAGAAGCTGTCATGTAGTCGGGTGGTGCGGGTCCTGATGCTGCGATACCGCCTGCCTGATGGAAGCAGTGAGAGCAGCCCATGACTCGGGTGGCTGGAGTCTTTGATAATCCCCCGAGCTTTCTTCACACACCGTCTGTTATATATATCCTGGAGGGAGGGAAGCTCACCTCCGATGATGTTTTTGGCCGTTCGCACCACCCTTTGCAGGTCTTTGCGGTTGTGGGCGGTGCTATTGCCGTACCAGGCGGTGATGCAGCCAGTCAGGATGCTCTCTACGGTGCTGGTGTAGAACCGCGTGAGGATGTGATGGTTCATTCCAAACTTTACATTCCATATTTCCCTGGAACGTTCCTTCTTGTAGTGCTAATGACTGTACTTTTATTAGATTGCATTACATTTTTGGGCATAATAGTGGAAATTATTAGAAATGTTTTGGCATACTTGTGCTTTGTAAATACTGTACTTGATATACTAATTAGCTGACTGTTTTATCAAAAGCAACTGGCAAGACACGTATTACAGGGACTGTTCCCCTTGCACAAGGGCATGCATTATGGTGATCCCCCTTGCAGGGTTTAAAACTACAACTTCTTGTTTAACAGTCTAGATTGTTAGCTAATATGTTATTACCACCCAACAAGTAACTGTACAAGTTACATTCTTACCAAAGCGATTTAAAAAAATACATCAGTGTACTTAGGCCTGTCGTGATTATTAAATAATTGTCTGATCACAGTTATTATCTGAGATAACCCAGACTATAGTGCCCTTCAAATAACAATCGCATTTGAATGTCCATATAAGGGAATTATAAGTGAATATATAAATGCCATCAACAGCTCGTTAGTGTTCCATTCCGTTGAGCTCCGAGCATCAATGAGTCTCACCGCAGACGTGCTCTTGTCCGGAACAGCACGTGAACCGCTTTAATCATTCCGATGCGCGCACCGTCAGCAGAGGCTCGCGCCAAACTCCACCGAAAATATCAACAAACAAATAGAAACTTTGATAGTGAACGCAAAGCGCTCCAGTTTTACTTTATATTTACTATCGTGTAATGGCAAATTTTCCTTTTCAAGTGCTCTAATGCGCGCGCCGTCAGGAGAGGCTCGCTCCAAACTCCCGCGAAAATACAAACGAACAAATATAAACTTTGATAAGGAACACAAAGCGCTCCGGCTTCACTTTAAACAATCGTAGGCAAGTGTTCCTGGTCATTGCGGGTTCATACACACAGTGTTAATGACACACAGTGACACAGAGGAGACACGCGCGTAATCTATTTCCGTGGAGTGATAAAATGGTGAAATACTCAAAGGTTTTGCTTCATGAGAAATAAGAGCTCATAGTTTTAATCAAAGAGCATTAAAATAATGGGTGAAAGTGAATACTAAATTAGGATAGAAATGTTTTACTATTGCATAATATAATTTGTGTGTGTATGTGTGTGTGTGTGTATATATATATATATATATATTAAATGTAAAACATTTATTTAAAAAAAATGTAAAAAAAAAAAAAACTAATATAATATATATGGGTGACATATGATATATGACATATTTTAAGTATTTAGAAATATTTTCATATTTAAAACATTATATTCTCATGTCATTCACAAGTTTTGAAAGCCTTAAAAGGAAATCATATTTGTCTATTTTATTACTTAATTTAGATTTGAAGATAAATATATAAAAATCACTTCCTAAGGTGTATGAAGAACACATGCACCTAAGGAAATATGACAGTTTAAATGAAAGTTAATCGTGAAAGCCTTAAAAGAGACAATTATTTGTCATAGTCATAAAACAAACAATAAATCACCCGTATCACAATTATATGTTTGGCAATTAATCATCAGCCAAATTTTATAATGTGACAGCCCTATGTGTCCTTAAAATTTCAGCAGAAAGTTAACAACACTAAAATAACATTTTCAATAATATCAGGTTCCCTTATATCAGTGAAACATTCACACAAATATAGACACTTGAATTCATGGTTGCTTAATTTTTTTACCACTTGTAAATGTTTCTTGTTTTGCTTTGTGAGCCCAGCAGGCCAGTGAAATTCACTGTGCATTTTTGTACAGGACTGACAGTATAAGTAAATGGATGGTACGGTTGTCATGGAGATTTGAACACCTACTGAGTCTTCCCAAACAGGTGGGCATACCACTGTCAATCAATATTTCAGCACCATCCCAAATGTATTTTGAATCCTGAATTGAGAGGAACATTTGTACACAATCTGAAATGAGAGTTGCAGAGATTCGCTTTTAAAAGGGGAATATGATGATTTTCGATTCCGTAATCGAAGTTGCATTATTCTATTTATGTCAGATGTCTACTCTGCATATCATGTTGCCTTAATATCTTGTGATTGAATACTGCTATAATGTTCTAATGGTTATTTCCTCCATTTATAATGGAAAATTATTATATTCCACAACCGTAATGCTGTTTACAGACCATACAGGAGCTAAGAATCCCAATTACAAAACAGTCATCATGACAAAATAATTTTCCATGACAACGTTATTCCACTCATGTCAACATGGCTTCTCAGATTGCCAGTCAGTTTAATGATGTAATTCTCTTTCCTAGCAAGGCTTCTGTTAAGAAACTGTGTATGTGTGTCTTGAACCAGTGATTTTAAATGATTCAAGGAACAAAGACTGAAAATGAACACTTAATTTTCACCAAATGAAGATTTTGTTGAAATGTAATAGAAATCGAGAACTATATCACTTTTGATTGTTTCTGACAGGGATTTTTTTATTTTTTTAATGCTGGTTACTGGTTAATAACTATAGTCTTGGGATTGATGTGTTTTTCATGCATTGATAATCAGAAAAGTTTCCATATGATTATCATTGTAAAGTGTGAGAGGCAGGGTTACTTAAAGGGATAGTTCACCCAAAAATGAACATTCTCTAATTATTTACTCACCCTCATGCCATCCCAGATGTGTTTGACTTTCTTTCGCAGAACACAAACAAAGGTTTTTAGAATAACATCTCAGCTCTGTTGGTCCATACAATGCAAGTGAATGGTGATCAGATGTTTTAGCTCCAAAAATCACATAAAGGAAATATAAATGTAATCCATATCAGTGTTTAAATCCATATCTTCAGAAGCAACATAATAGGTGTTGGTGAGAAACATAACATTATTTAAGTAATTTTATACTCTAAATCTCCACTTTAACTTTTACTTTCTGATGTGAAAGGGAAACTAAACAGGCATCATATGCAGTAGCAGGTGTAAAAGTGAAAGTTGAGATTTAGATTAAAAAAAGGACGTACATATTGATCTGTTTCTCACCCACTCCTATTATATTGCTTCTGAAGATGTGGATTCTACAATTAGAAACAATTATTTTCTGCGAATTTACACACCGCCACCATCGCTCGGCATCTGTTGGTGGCACCCAGCTACGACTCCGGAGGCAGTCAAAAATCTGCAGCGCCATGGTGCGCAAATCTAGTAGTTTTCCAATAAATTCGACCCAAATTATTATCAAAGGACATATATTATTTACTCTATCCATCACTGGATGATATATTGTGTATATGCATTTTTAAAATGTATTTTCAGTTACAAGCATGTTTTTTTTTTTGTGGTTTGACAGCTTGAATGAAACCTGGCTGCATACAGAAAAAGTGCATAATAAACATTGCCATTTCTAATCGTTCAGTTTGTGCAGCTACACCAATTTAATTAACTAACCTGCAAACTCATCAACCTTAGTTTCGTCATTCTTAAAGATGTACAAAAATCTTCATAACATTTGTGTGTATGGTGACTCAATTCACATCTTTGGACTGTCACCTGCACCACACCGACATGCTGTTTTAGTATTAAGTACAGTAAATATTAAATCTTTGGGAGATTTGAGGTCTCCATATGTTAGCTAATGTTAATATATCAATGCCTCAGAAAAGTATTGAGAAAATAAAAATGCAGATCAAATATCGATGTATCAATATTTAATGACATTCCTATTAATTGCTTTATTTTGTCCCGATAATTTTTCAAGATCCAAATAGCAAATAAATTTTACTGTAAACTTTCAGAATTACACCACTTCATTTTTATTGCCTGAATGCTCTTATGAGGGGAAACGTTCATCTGCTCAGTATGAATGTATCTATTATTCATCTAGAATTGCATGTAGCCCCTTTTTTTCTTTGTATGTATTGTAGATTAAGAAAATCATGTACAAAATACACAAGTATAATGTATAGGCCGCTACCATATCTGTTTTTGATTTGATGTCATTATTTTTTCATTTAAAATTATATTAGCACAGTGTACTTTCATTTAAAAAAGAATGACAACCAACCAATTATTTCATTCTATAAAGTTACCATTTGGGAAGGAGCCTGCGGAACGCCAAAGCCAGAACATTAAAATCAAATTTCTGCTTAGAATGAAGCAAAATGAAAAACCTTTAGTTTCTAATCCCTTATGTGAAGCTCTACTTCTCTGTTCTAAGACTCGCGTCATCACAAATCCTAACATGATCACACAGGAAGTCTGCATGTTGTTTCCGAAAGTTCCTGTACCATAGGATCGGCAACAGTATGCAAACTCACTGTCGTGCTTTATCTCCCAACAGATATATTTGGAACGGTTCAACAGCAATTATTTTCCCTCATGGCACAACTGGTAGCATTTTGCACCAGTTGCATGGGAAACAACGGTTCAATTCCCATTCAAACGAGGAAGTAATCACATTTGTATAACCAATCACGAGCATGATAAGGAGGTTGCATTTGTATCCCTAATATTGAATTTTATCTCTACTAATTGTTAAGGTTAGATTTGGGTTTTGGTTGGGGGCAGATTTAATAAAATAAGCATTTCTCTTCAATGTTTTACACCTTGTTCAGATGAAAACAATTATTTTTACAACTGGCTTCTGATGACCTCTTATGGATATAAATGAATGTCACACTTCAGCCTCTGGGGGCAGTGTTTTCAAATTCGGTCATCGTATACCGATTTCGGCTAACGAAAAATCAGCACACACATGCCAAATTTTATGTGAGATAAGGCTGCACAATTCAGCAGTACTCAGAACATCCAACACTGACTCTACAGTATGTATAAACTGTCTTCTCATGCTTTTTCCTGACACCAAAATTACCCACTTTGGTTTGATCTCTGCCCTGTTAGTGATTTGGATGACAGGTCGAACAGTAGTCTCGCTGTGTGGGTGGTTTGATTCTCTACTGCTTGGTCTAAAGTTTAGGTGTAAGACAATTGGTCTAACCAATATGCAATTTAAATCCAATCCGTTCATGTTTTTCAGTACTCTTGAGTGAATAAAACAATAGACAGCACTCAGCCAACACGTGCCATCATTTGGCCATTATGGAGGAACAAAAGAGCAGAAAACTATTGAAAAAAGGGGAGTCAGGCTAAATCAATGTCCTTAAACTAATGGCAGACATGTAGGTTGAATAACAAAGCACAGAGTCAAAGACCTCCCTCATTAAATGTTTTTGTACTCTGTGGGACACATAGCAGGGTTCCCTTCCTCTAAAATACACTTCCGTCTGATTTGCTCCTTTGATCCTTCCCTTCAGTCTCCTAGTTTTCAGGTGGTTGACATTGTCTGTCCATCAGAGCTAAGCTTGTGTTGGGTACAGTTTCTAAAACATTGATTAGGCGCAAGCCTATAACAATAAACAGTCAGCTTGGCTTTGGCGGAGTTAGTGTTTCTTCCATATGGAGTAGATAGCTAAGCATGCTGGGTAATGGCTCTCATATGCGACCTCTCATCCCAGGACAAAGAGTCCTAAAGCAATCAGTAGCGATAGTCAGACATAAATATTTTAAAAAATATATAGAAATATAGGTAACATTTTACACTGTTTATATACATTAACATTAGTTAACACAATTGTTGAACAATTAAACAATACTTTAACTACATATACTAATCTTAATTCATGTGTTAACATTTAAAATTGTATGTTAACACTACTGTAATGTGAACTAACATGAACTACCAATGAACAATACAGTAGTGTGTAAATGAACTAAAGCTTGAAGGGTTAGTTCAACCAAAAATGAAAATGATCCCATAATTTACTCCATCATGTAAGCCATCCTAGGTGTATATGACTTTCTTCTTTCAGCCAAACACATTTTAAGTTATATAAAAAAAATATCCTGGCACTTCCAAGCTTTATAATGTGAGTGTTTGGTACCTTAGATTTTGAAGGCCAGAAAAGTACATCCATCCATCAAAAAAGTAATCCATACAACTCCAGGGGGTAATAAAGGCCTTCTGAAGCGAAGCTACATGTTTTTGTAAGAAAAATATACATATTTATAACTTTATGAACTATAATCACTGGCTTCCGGTAACGGCCGTCCATGCGAGTCGAGTTCCGACATATGACGTAGGTGTAGCGTAAACTCCGGTGAGAAGTGACGTACGTGGAAGCGTGCATTGGATACAGCAACGGAAAACAGCGAAAAGAAGTGAGTTGTTTTAGCTATACTGTAGATTTGTATTAGTCTTAAAATGGTGCATTTGTGCATCTATCCTTCATTCCAATCATCAATTCATGGCAGCAAACACACTCAGCCTCTGTTGGCATTACCTCGCATTTCCTGCATGAGCACCACCACGTCTCCCGTACTCTACATCTACCAGATTATTGTGTTTGTGCCGCTGCTGCAGCCTCCTCCATATCCCGGAGTTCCTGGTTGGTGTACTCCGGTTCAAACAAATAGGGCTGGGCAAAAAACTCAATCTCCTCTTCTCTTATATTGAAATCATCTGACATTTTTCTTTAAAAATCCTCATTGTTGTCTTCTAATTTGTGACCTGTGTTTTGTTTCTGCGCTTCTGCGTACGTCACTTCTCACCTGAGCTTACTCTACACCTACGTCATACACCTGAACGTGACTATAGTGAATGCGTGGACGGCCGTTACCGGAAGCCAGTGATTATAGTTTATAAAGTTATAAATATGGATATTTTTCTTACAAAAATGCATCGCTTTGCTTCAGAAGGCCTTTATTAACCCCCTGGAGCCATATGGATTACTTTTTTGATGGATGGATGTGCTTTTTTGGGCTTCAAAATCTAAGGTACCATTCAATCCCATTATAAAGCTTGGAAGAGATGGGATATTTTTTAATATAACTTCAATTGTGTTTGGCTGAAAGAAGAAAGTCATACACACCTAGGATGGCTTGAGGGTGAGTAAATTACAGGATAATTTTCATTTTTGGGTGAACTAACCCTTTATAAATATTTCATAATGATTGTTCATTGTTAGTTCATGATAACTAATGCATTAACTAATGTTAATTTTTATAACCTTATTATGTTCCTGAAATTTGGTCATTTTATGCTATAAAATTGCATTTTATGATATAAAACATTTTCTAAGTAGCATGAGACATGTAAAAATGTCAGATTTGCACTGTTTTTCTTTATCTAAACATTCTTTCTTCCCATCTTTGGGAAATGATTAAAGACAAATTGAGCAGTCCATGCTGTAGAGAATTCTTACAGTGGAATTCATTTTTCTTATAGGTTTCGGTGAGATTCCCAAACATTCTTGTACTCTTGTTGCTTTACCGCCTTGAGACAGAGCCAATGTTTCCCACTCAACTGGGCCCCTCAACATGCATTCAAATAAGGCATTTTACCTGGTTGCACTTTGTCTTGTTATGTAAGATCAGCTCCTGAGGGTTTTAGAGATGGCCTCTTTTGACTGTGATAGTTATTTAAAGCTGCATATTTTCATGTGTAAGACAGCCATAAATAATGCTGAATGAACTTGATCTAAAGACTGTCACGGTTGAGCTTGAAGTATTGGAGAAACAATGCCGTAAATAATATTCAGTTGATCAAGCTTCGTACTAAGTAACAGTGACACAATAGGGATAGAGAATTAGATCTCCCATCTGGACTACATTTGTATATGCTGTCATTTTGTGTCCAAACCAATTTAAAAAATGGTATAGGCCTACCTATCATGCAGCTAAAGCTTACTTATAATTTATAATGACAATATAAAGTAATTAATTTGGTGTGAAAAGGGAAGAAAACAAGGCTGAGAGACACATTTCTATAATCTCTCTAAACTTTTAATTGTCAGTAAACAGCCCCCCAGTGGAAAGCAGGAGCCAGCTATGATTAAATCCCCCCAAAATTATCCTTTGGCCGATGTGCTAACACTGTTTGTTCCAAGACTTCTAGTCTCTGCTGAAAACCATCAGAACTCTTATTAAACCCCAGTGTGGTAATATAAAATAACTCTTTTGCATGAATGGTTTGTGTTTATGAGAGCAGACGTGATCTATTTATTTTCTTTTTATCACGCGCTAGCTTAATTATGCAGTCATGTAGTTATAGCACTAAGCCTCGGACAAGACTTTTGTCGACTCATTCACATTCTGTGACCTATGGTAGACTAGCGGTCTCTTGAGAGGCTGTTTATGGTGAGTGGAATGCTTTTGGGAGGTGCTTCAAACAATTGATCATGGGACCCTTAAATGTTTTGAAGTTGGGGGGGCCCTTGGTGGTCCCTTGTCTCCCTCCAATACATGTAAGAACAATGTGTCCCCAAGTCTCCAAATTGATTGGGATGATAGCTTTTGTGTTAAGCACTCCGAAATAATTGTGGTTTTCAATTTGGAGCTCTTGATGAGCATCCATACATTGTGGTGGCTTTGGAATAACTTTCACACTGCTGAAAACTGGTTTGTTGGGAGAGAAGATGTCCCTTCACTGATTCCTCACCACATGATTAAGCAATCACAACCAGTATTGAACCATGGCAAAGGTAAACACTTCCACTGTAGTTCCCATTATGAGATTCAGCTGCTAAGTCAGTTAGATTGAAGAGGAAGAAGAGACAAAAGCCTTCTTGGTTCATTAGCTTTTGTTTTCTTTGTTGAATGCTTGGTCTGCTGTCTGAAAGAGACTGTAGGCAACATTCAATGGTTTAAAGATATGTGAATAAAACTAGATGAATACAAAGGAGAGGAAATCAGAGTTTGTTTGTCATGGTTTGGAGTGCTATAGCACATTGATTTTAAAGCTTGTTCAAGTTATCATGACTAACTGATCCACTGAATGCTTATGCATTCGGCCAAAGTAAGCCAAAGTAAAATAAATTCAGTTAACCCGCTTGCATGACAGTAATTCTGTTTACAGCAGTTGCAGAAATGTGTATGTAAATCATGTCCATAATTAATTTTTTTTGCATAAAATGTTTATGAAGAGACAGAACCATCATTGACCAGCCAAAACAAAAGACTGCACAGTGACAGATTAATTCAACAAGATAAGTGAATAATCTGAGCTGGATAGGAGTAGATCTCCTGCACAGCTGGAATTGATATGTTCTTGAGAAGAATCCGAGGCATGAATAGATAATTACAGTGGTTGCAGTGTTAGCTAATTATACTTGAGTTTGCAAGAGGAGTGACTTAAGTGCTGAATCGCTAATACTGTTTAAAAATGAAATGCCTAATGTTGCCTGCAGAACCACAGTTAGGCAGTGTAAGAAAGTAGGTTTGTGCCTCATTTATTGGAGCATGTTTGAAGTTATATGGTTGTGAATGTAGGAAAAGGGTCTTTAAGGGGCTGATAAAGCCAGCCTATATTCATACATTCTTAACCCATTGGCTTTGACGACAGTCTTGATTTTAGGCATTTGCTTTATTTTCCTTTAAATCCAGAATCAAAGGATTACAGTGGATTTGGATCATTGACGTCTCAATGGGTAAAAAATTAGCCTTTTCTTTCAGCCTGACTCTTTTCCAATGAATCATTTGTCGTTAACCCAGAAACAATGGCACTGTATGTTCTAAGGCAATGGGTGGTATGATTTACTCAGTATGATATCCAATGGAGATTCTGTATGTCTATGGTGCATATGGATGTGTTTTGCTTTCTAAGGCTACGTCCACATTAATCTGAATACATTTGAAAATGGTGTTTTTGTTTACGAAACGCTCTCCGTCCACACTGCCGTTTTCCAAATGTTGTTCGTTCACACTGAAACATATGAAAATATTTAAATCCTCTTGCTGCACATTCAAAAAATTACCATTCCATGTACACTTTGAAGTGCTATTGTCCTTGTATTCCGTCACCGGACAGCAAATCCGAGAAAACTTCCCGTCACCTTTGAAAGAATGCAATGCGAAGGTTGTACAGTTAACATGTAACATTTAATAAGTAACAGTTATCTTTAACAATGCCATAAAATTAAATAACAGGGGCAAAAACGGTGCTACAACATGGGCCACCATCTTGATTATTTTGGCTTGAATAGAGCACATGTCTGCATCACTTGACAGCAAAATACATCATCGTTTTCAGAAATTTCAATTTTCCCTGTCCACACTATTATGTAAAAACCTTTTTTTAAAATGTATCCACTTGGGAGAGTGTTTTCTAAAAGTTATGTTTTCGCTGTCAAAAATGTTTGTCTCAGTGTGGACGAAAGGCCAAAGCGTAGAGAAAAAGATGCATTTTCAAACAAAAATGCATCAATTTGTACATTGCCTAAATGACATTGCAAACACAAACACTCAAAATAATGGATTCTTTTTCAAGGCTGTGTGTTTTTACTAACTGAGGGTGACAGCCAGGGTCCTTAAGCAGAGTGTGAGGGAACTTCATTTGAGGGAAATAAATGGTGATTTTCGGCAGTGTGCACAACTCCTTTTAATATGGTTTCCTAAGAGCGTTTTTTGTCTTATGTGCCCCAACAGCCCCATCAGTTAAGCTTATGTACCCCTGTACAGACCAGAAATATTAAACTGGATATCATTTAGCATTATCATTAATAGTAAAGTCACATAAAAGAAATCAATCAATACAATGGGTGAAAAACATACATATTTTGCTGTGAGTGTTATCTGCACAAATATTTGCACACAAAAGTTGCACACAAAATAATTTGTGTTCTTTTTGAAAAAACTTGCGATTAGTTATTTTAATCTTTTATTAAGCAAATATTTCTAAGTACCCCCCTGGAATACACATACCTCTTATTGTGAAGCACTGCCTTTGAGGACTGGAGGTTCACACTCCTATAGGCTTTTGTATTTGTGATGATTTGTGTAAATGAGTAAAAAGTTTTGAGTTTTAATTCAGTGAACCCTTTTAGACCTCTTTTTTCTGTCTGTTTCCTCTGTTGTTACGGTATGTATGATGTGTGGTTGTTGAGGCTTATGGGTCTTTAGAAGTTCACTGAATACAGTGTCAGCTAGTACAATGTGATTGGACTGTTGGGGATGGTGATTGAGTTTGAAATTGAGCAGGTCAGCTCCAGGGTATCTGAACAGGCTTAATGGACCCATTTGAGACCCGCAGGGGCTAGGAGCAGTGAGGGTTACTATAAGGTCATGTTTACTCAGAGCCTTACAGAGCGTGCCGCACGCCAATCCATTTTTCCTCTGACTGAGCAAGTGCAGCAGCGCATCTGGATGCCATTCGGGTCCATCACTGGGGGAACCTCCCTATAATCCTGCCAGGAACATGGGGGGAGGAAGTCGGGTTTCAGTAAAACTGAAAAAAATGTCTGCGTTTTCAAATATGGAAAGTTTGCTTATTTCAATACACTATGGATTCTTTGGTACAAACGACCATTTGTGCTGATTACCATCAAATTTGTCCCGCATACTTGAAAGTGACATATTTATAAGGATATGTGCACTGTTTTTAGGTCGCTTAGGCAGGCAGCACTCCATTGCATTTTCAAGCCACACTGTATAGCCAGTTACAACTCATTAAGTTTGGGTCAGTTTTCTGAATGCACTCCAGCAGTTAAAAAGAGTAGTAAAGTGAAGCAGAGCGACTACATGGAACATGGAGACGAGAAAAAAGCAGAAAAAGAATGAATGTGTGACAGAGGCAAGGAGGAAGGTGAGAAGCTTGGCATGGTGCACTTAGCTGTGGAGAGTTTGGCATCATTAATGAGTCAAAGTCAGCCCGAAACCACTGGACTGTGACTCTGCAGGCATAATCAATCGTTGGAAAAGAAATTCATGTTGATCATAAAAATATGCAAAAATAACAGCGCCATTCACCAAAAGAACCTTTTATGGCATCCCCAAGTAAAAAAATATACTTTATGGTGCAGTATTACATTTTTGCTAACATACATAAACCTGGATGGCATGCCCATGGGAATATGAGGGAAAGGAATTTGTATCAGTACAAGCATAAACATTCTTTCTTGGGTATTTAATCTTTTTGAATACCTAAATAGAATTCTATATGTGCACAAATCAAAGTCTGTAGGAGTGAGTGGACTCGGTTGTATTTGTAAGAAGAAGTTACATTTACTCAGTCTCCAGTGGGGCACTTAGGGTATTCTGGTCCATATTTTATGGCAATTTTTTTAGAAACTATTCAGACTTGTCCATGGAAGTTAATGGAAATTTGTTACTTCTTAAAGGCCATTATTGTCACAATTAAAATGGTGGCTTAGACTGTTTTACATGTTTTCTTGCTGGTCAAAACTGGTCTAAATGGTTGATCAACTGGACTAACAGTTGGTGCACCTGTTTATTATCTTGTGGACCATTTTGTTTAAGATGGTTAGAGCTGGTAGGCCATCATGGACAAACAAAAAACCAGCTCATCCAGCTTAAACTAAGCTTTTTATCTAACAGTGTACACTCCAGCCTATTGAAAAGACAAGTACAGCTAGTCACCAGAAATATGATTATACATCCTAACTAGATAAACCAGCAAGACTCACCAGAAAGACAATTCTGGTAGACTATTTTCCTCCAGCTATACCAGCAATAACCAGCATCCAATTCATGCTGGTCTAAGCTGGTCTATGCTTCAGGCTGAACTAGGGATGTCAATTTTCAGACATTTTCATAATTAATCATCACGAAATTAACAATCAAACAATCAATTAATCAGTAACATTAATTTATTGACCAAATTATTACATTTAATCGATTATCAATTAATCATTAACATCCCAATACCGAACAAATACCAGATAAAAAATCAAGGATTCAAACATTTTCAGTGGTCAAGATGGTTAGTATCAACTATGTAGGAATACGTGTCCATGCGCAGTCGGTATACATTCTGAAGGGTTTGTTTATGCGGCATTAGCATGTTGAGCCAGTATTAGTCTAGCTTCAGTGAATCGGCACTTTCAGGTTAATCTTTTCACCCCTTCCTGAGCACACAAATCTAATCCTGTAAGCTTTACCTGTGATTAAGCCCATTTATGCATCAAAGTCTAACCAAGGATTCCAGGATTTTGTAGCAAATCTACACCTTCAGGATGGCCCCCATGTGACCCTTTCCGAAACAGAGAAGGACCCTGACGGAGAATGCGATTGTCTTAAGGTGAAAACTGGCTAATTCAGAGAGGAATGCATCCATATCCGGCCCCTGCTGCCTTGGAAGGAGCTTCTGGAGTCTGGAGTACAAGGTGCTTGTGTTCATGACACACATGCTTTTTCTCTCAAGGTGCTGTTGACATGTGAAGTATAGAAATCAGCGGGAGAGTGTGAGCGAATGTATATGAGTCGGCTAAGGGTAATATGGTCGAGCTCCAGGGGGACGCTGCTCAGGTATCAGACTCTGATCTGTGTGTGTGTGTGTGATAGAATGTGAGACTGTTAAACCCTGACCTGGCTGCAGAAAAATGAAAACCATCTGAGGGGCTCCTGCCATCACTCTAGGTGGATGCTGCCGTGTGGTGTCTGTGTGCAAGAGAGAGAAATGATGAGAGAAAAGGTGGAAAGGGAAGGTGAAGAACTTTCAGATGACAGATGATGGTGGGAGATAGTGGTAACTTTATGAACTGACTTTGCTTGTTGACAGTGAGAGAAGGCAGAATGAGCAAGTGAGGAAAACACAATAAACTCCTCATGAGAGGAATAGCACAGTGTGATTTGTTCACTGACTCTGATAACCACCACGTTAATCTGTCAGTCTTATATCCCTGTGTCATTGGAGGTGAAGTGTGTAATTTAAGTGCCTCAAGCATCACTAAGTGGAATTGTGAAAATAATGGTTGTCAAGCAAGTTTTCCCGAACATTCTTCCCATTATCCATTGTTCATTAAAACAGATAGCCCCACCCCAAACTCACACCATTGGTTAAAGGAGTAATGACATACTCATACTCTGAGGTCCACTTATACTGTTAGTGCATTTTGTTTTTGCACCAAAACAGTGTTAATTTAATAATATATGATCATTTTCAACCCTGACTCTGGCCTTCTGTCTGAAATGCTTGGGTTTGGCCTCAAAGTCTCCTTTAAACCTCAATATTAACACCCACTGTTATGATTACTAAAATCGTGCAGCTCCTAAAATACAGACATATTTGAAACTCAATCAGAAGAGGATAAATAAACTAACACATTATAATTTATAAAACTACAATTTGGGTTTCACACATAACGTCTTGTATTCCCAACACATTTCATCTGAATGTATCAAACTGTTCACTTAAACACAGACACTATCAAACACTCAAGAAATTTGAAACATTTGTGAATTAAACTGTTTACTCATTGGTCCGGTAGTGTTTAACTGCCCGATCTTTCAATAGCAGTTCCTTTGCAAAGCTTGAATCCATGCTGATATAAGCTGAAAACACATTCAGTCCATGCTGAAATGTTCTAAATACGCAAATGTAATACAATCCATGGAGATGTTGGGTGCTTCAACAGGTCAAAGCATAGATGCTGGTCTTCACAAGAGTGACATCTCACACATCTTCTGTGTTTGTTTACACAGAGAACGGAATGTGTTTCTCCCAGTCAGTGACAGTAGCAGGATGAGATGCATTTAAAAAAAAGTTGTGCTTGTAATGCTCTTAAAATGCAGCACACATTGCTGGAAATGCATCAAAATGATCAAAGACATCCATTTTAGTGCATGTTTACAAAAGACCAACAATTAAAAATAGCACAGATTGGTGCAAAAGCTGCCCAGGACGCCATAAAAACAGCAAGCAGCAAGATGGGGGAGACAGGATGGGAGGGGCATCCGTCATCGTGGCTTTTAAAAGTGGTGCGAAATGCATGATAATGGTCATAGCCGTTCATCTAGTGCATGTTTATGTAGAAAAACATTTAATTCCAGATAGGTACATGAAGGTGTCCTGTGTAAGTCTCCTTTGGTGTGGATGAATCTCCCTTGACAGGCCCTCTCTCCTTCACCTCTGTGACAGAGTACCAGTGGGCGGGGTCAATGTTGCGATGTTGTAAATGTGGGCGTTGAAGTCTTGCTGTAGAGGCAGTCTTTTGCTGATGTATTCTTTGTGACATCACAAAACACACAAACTCCAAACCAGAAGTTTCAACAGCCTGGTTTAAATAAATGCTCTTTTTCTGTTAAGGAGGAAGTTTCCAGTTCAGAAACTTGCAGTGTCAAAAGATCAGAGATAATTTTAGTCATCATCATGACCCCTTTAAACCAATGTTGCTGTGCTAGGCTGGTCAGGATGTTAAAACAGTTTAGCAGAATTTTGTTAATAGCGTAACAAAGGTACAGTGTTTACACCTTTTTTGGGCAATCAAAATACTTTTTTTTTATGGAATTTCTAACAACTAGTATTTTTTAAAGCTTTAATTAGTTGAAAAATTGATTCAACATTACCTTTTCGATAAACCTACTAACGGTGAACTGAGAAAATGTTGTGGCCATAAGATAGTATTTTGCATTATTTTCTATTAAATTATGTATTTTGTCGCTTAACAAATACGATTATTTAGCTGTTTTTCTTACATGTGTTCTTGATGTTTGTCACTCGAACGATCTCTTTAAGGTGAGAGGTCACAGACCAGTGGGGCTGTTCTGGTCAGCCCTCGTTGTTATCAGGTATGTCATGTTTAATGGCACGTGGGAGCTCAGACTCCCATGCTGTGATCCCTCACCACCCCCTACCTCTGGGAATACATTAATTAGGAATTACGAGAAACAGATGAAGACACTAGCAGTGACTTGAATGCTAGAGAGATGTTATATTGCTTCATCCTGTGTTCAGGACTTGCACAGTGTTTTATGCAGCATGTGTTTACTGTGATTTAGTGAATTGCTTTTTTGCACAAAACATCTAGGCAGCTTCCTTTGAGTTCCCTAACAAGTCATAAAAGCATTTCTTTCCAATGGCACAAAGAGCCCTATTGTTCTACTCCAGTCTCCATCTTTTTATTGTCACAGCGCTTTCATTTTTTTATGTTTTCAAAGAACGTGTTACCGTGTGTTAGTGTTGGAAGGTCAGGGTGAGAGTCTATGACCGAATAGACTATCTATGCATGAATTCTCTTGAGAAGTCTTTATTTAAGCTGACTTTAATACTAGATTATGTTTAATCTAGCTCTCTACACTGCTATATCTTTGGCTATAGGATTTCATTTAATTGGAGAGTTGCCCTCAGCATCGGGGAGGTAATTTCAGGATTCTTTTTGTTTGAAATTTTCAATCCATCTCGCCCTAGATGAAACAGGTTTATTATTACAGCAGTGATGTAATATCAGCCTGACTGTTTCCACTGGCTGGGAATAATGCCCTGAACATGCCATTAACCACTCGTACACTACACATGGGGGGAAAAAACTGTTTCCATTCACTCTTTCAGGCTCGCCTGTGTTTATGCCCTTAAACTACGTTGGCATGTGGGTCTGTTCCCTTGTGGCAAATGTGCCAAAGGTAATTCCGGTCAGGGCAGCTGTGAGGATGGGGCTTAGAATGGTGGCTGGTTGAACATAGTTTTTTGCTCATCCAAGTTAGTCTAGAAGGTTGATTAGTCAAACTACTGGTTGGTGGGTCTTGGTCTTGACATGTTAGACCACTTTGGTATAGCTAGTTACAGCCGGTAGTAAATCACAGATCAGCTACAATTCAACTACCATAATCCAAAAACCTTTTAAATCCACACTTTTTTTCACCAGCAAGTGGTTTGGGTGATGGTTTCCACCATGGGATGCTGGTGTGCTGGTGTACTCAACAGGGATCTTAACTAGCCTAACCAGTAAGACTTACTGGGTCAATCTGCTTTACCAGAATAACCAACATGGTTGACCAGCCTCAGTATCTACATTTTGCTGGTGAACAGTATGGCTTTATTTACCCACTAGCTAGACTAGCACCAAAGAAGCAATAACCAGTAAAAAGCATCCTGGATTATCATGGAAATCCGTGATGTTCTAAGCTTGTCCTATCAGCAGTGAATAGTGCTTAATGTGCTAAGGTAAAAGCCTTTATATAATAAGCTAATTTTGCCTATTTTCACCTAGGTACCTGTGTTTAGCATAACTTAATATTGCCAAATCAATGTCTACAATGTCTGTGCATGGGTCAGTCTTGGGAGACTGGTACATACTGTATAGACTCTGGCCATATAAATCTCTTATCTGATCCAGATGTGCTGTGAGGAGCCGTTTGATCTCTCAGTGGGCCTGGTAACGGTTAGCAAGGATCACTCACTCACAGCACAAGAAAAAAGAGAGGGGAAAAGGGGATTTTAGCTGAGCAGGAGCAGAGAAAGAGGATCCATACTCCGAGGGAGAGAAGTGCTGTCCAGCTGTTTGACAACATCACTTCACACTTGCCTCATTCAGAGAGTAAAATCCTCAATATCCCAGCCTTGAGCATGCAGAACATTCCCATTGTGTGTATGTGTGGGTAACTGACTGTTTGTGTGTAAATGAATGTTTGTGCTGGTCCATCTTTACGTCCTAATGAATACTCATTTGCAGCCAGTCTGTGTGGTTCCCATTGTGATCCGCAATGACTGCTGAAACTAACGACTTAAGGAGATAAAGGAAATTAATTCATTGTGTCTTTTTCTCTCTGAATTGCGGAAGAGGGTGTGTGTGTGTTTGGGGGGGGGGTCTCCTCAGCCTTTGTAGGAAGCTTGATAAATTATTTTGTCTCATCATTTTTATTGTTCACATTCATGCTGATCATTCTGTTCTACAAAGATTACACTTCAGTTTGAGCTGAAACCCTCAGATAACTGTTTTCAACACATCTGCTGTTTTTGCCACTTCACCCTACTGCCCACTCATTTACCACACCATTACCTAAAAATCACCCGCCGGCTGTTTTCTCATCTCCATTTCCTTTTTCAAAGTTTAATAAACTGCAAATGTACGCAAAAGCACCACCCAAGCTTTAGACCACATACGTGTTGGATATACATTTACAGCATGGTTGCAAACCAACCTCAAATCCCCAGGTTCAGGGATATAAAGTGGCTTATGTGTCTACACTTGTCTTTTTTTTTGGTGCAGGCACTGCAATGCATGATTGTCTTTGCCTCTCGTTTGGCACAGCTCAGTGCGAGACCACACCAAGCCAATATCTAATAAATCCTCCAAGCTGCGTGAATAAGCTGCAGACGGATCTGCATCAGTCGAGAAGACTGACTTGTGGAAAAGAGAGACAGATTTGAAAATTGTCACCTTAACTGGTTGGACTCTTGAATAGTCTTCGTAATTGAATAATCGAAGACAATCTTGGAGGAAATTAAAAAATCACTCTTGAGGAATTGTTGTTATCTAAGTAGAAAATTACTGTATTGATTTTTGTTACACCATTCCATAGCTTGTGCGAGTTTATTTTCACCATCTCTCTTGAAGTTCAATTGGTTTTTGATTATTTGTTTATTTCACAAGTTTGGATCTAGTAACTACCCTACTGAAAAAACAGAATTGCTGGTCATTAGTTTTGGACGCTGGTTCCAAGCATGAGTTGGAACTTAATTTAGTCAAGATGCCATTAACCAGAATCACCAAAACAAAATCAAAACAATGCACCAGCTACATATGTTGTATCACTAAAAACAAAAAAACAAAACACCAGTTATGTTGGTAAAAGCATGGCTAAGCTTCGACCAGCTAGAAGCCTTTATTTTTGTCAAACATTATACATTTTGCACATATACAGTGAAATAATTTTTCTTGCATATTCCAGCTAAGCTAGATTGTTAGATTGCTAGAACAGCAATCAAACCAGAATGAACCAACCTGGTCCAACATAAAGTAGTCTCAGCTTGTATTTTCAGTTGGCTAAGGAACCAGTTTCTAAAGAAAAATAACTTTTATTCAAAACTCACCTTTAGAGAATTCATCATACATTCTGGAAGATCTTAGAGATCATGTCCCCAAAGGTTTTAGCTTTTTAAAGGTGGGCCAAATGTGTTCTTTTGTGTTTTGTAGACGTGTTGGTTGAGCAAAGCCTGGTATTTAATTTCACACTTTTAAACATGTGCAGTTGAGTCCAAGAAACATGACAGAGCTGTATTTATCATGTCAGGAGATTTTCTTTAGAGCTGAATAAAAACCCTTCTGTGTTTGGTTCTCACCATGGCGACGGGAATGCCTTAAGGGGGCCAGATCTGTCACAGAATATTATGCCAAGGTGGTGGCAACCAGGAAATCAGTAGTTAGGCTCACTCCTGGTTAGTTTGAGAAATTAAATTTTTGTTATAAAGGGGCAATAATTTAATTTTCAGGGGAATTTTTCACATAATGACAACAATTTTCTAAATTAATTTAACAACACATTGCATGCAGCCCATTTATGTTGTATACTGCAGTTGAATCAATTACTGAATATAAATTCTCAATCTAAATTTTACTTTTAAAATAAAGTCAATATCAAATACAAATGTAGCTGTAAATAATGCACAAGATATCTTAACAGTAACAAGTGCAATGTTAGAACACATTTGAAATAATTGGCTGGTTGCTATGTTTCAATATACCACTCTGTTGTCTATCGTCAAAGCAGATTTTGATGAAATCGCTGATTCCTTCCTTTCCGAGTGATTTCTTCACATTCTGTGTTTTCTGAATTGATTTGAATGTTCTCCCCATCAAAAGCCACTTTATATATACACATTCAAAAACACTGTTCTGAGACAGCGAATTCAGCTACTGGACACTTATAAAAACCCTTATAACTAGGCCTAGGATAAAACTTTGAATGAATATTATGAATATAACAAACATTAGATAACATATCCACTAAGGTGGCATTTTAAGGGAGGCGGGAGCACATAAAAAAAATAATGTGCTTTGTTTTGTCACTTCGCATTTGCCCCAAGACCTAGTTAATTTCTGACACTACTGCTGGCTTAGAAATATCAAGTTGAAAGTTCAAGTGAAAGTACTTTGACCTCTGGAGGGTCGTCTGTAAGGTCCTTATTGCTGTTTAAAAAAACAGAAACTTGGGAGGGTGAAAACAGAGAAAATGAGAAAAGAAAGGGCAACAGGCTAATAAATTGGTTTGAAATGTTTAGAAAAGTATAAACCTGTATGTTTTGAGAAAGAGAAACTAGTTAGAGAGCAAAAAGTGAGGGTAAAATACAAGTCTGGTTTGTGAGATCAATCCAAGTGAAGACAGGAGTCCGATGTTAAGTAATCAGAGTGGTGAATGAGACGCAGACCTCTCTGCTGAGCCAGCGTTAAACACGGCTTTCATTTGAGCTCTGTGATTTCCACTAGTCCTCTGAACCACTAATACAATCACACATGATTCTTTACAGTGCACAGATTGTGTCCTTGTAGTATTTACGAGTCAGACATCAGTAGACAATGATGGATTTGCCCAGTTTTGGTCCTATGCTGATTCGCAAAGAAACATTTACTACAGATTGTTGATGCAGGGACTTTTGGAAGAAGACAGCAACAAGAGGAAACATTCTCATGCCTTCTTTGTATGGAACAGATATATACAGGAGATAGAATTAATAATTTGATCCTATTACCCCCAATGAATACTCTGTTTAGCACGATTTAGAGACTTTTCTAGGCATTATGCACTTCTTATAGTGAAAAAGCTACTGGCCGAGATCAGTATTTCTTTGCTTACTGTGAACAGTGATAGATATGGAAGTCAGATGCACTTACCCAAAAGAAAAATAATTCTGCCTATGATCAACTGATCATGATCAAAACCAGGAAATCCAAAATGACTTGTAAACAGTGGGGTCCAAATCCAGATTACTACTGACAATAAATTACAAATGATTTTCATTGTAAATTTTATTATCGGCATACCAGTGTGGAAAAAGCTGAACTGAAAAATTCAGATGAATTTCAGAATTCCATTTGAATACCCAGTTTTTGCTTAATTGACAACATACACTCAAGCTGGCATGAACTCCACAAGTTTGTGCAAAACCTGATAATCCATGTTATCCAGAATGATTTGAGAATGTTCCAAAGAGCATCAGCGGGACTAAGTTGTTACATTTTAAATAATTCCAAGCGATAGAAAATATATTTTTTTTCATCAGATTGTTTCCTATCTGTCACTTACTCGATATTGCGTTGATGTAGTGACACTAGGTGTCGCATTTGGGAGCCCCAAACACCTCTGAGATTTGAGAAAAGGCCAATGAAAATTGGCGAGTGGAATTTGCATGCCACTCCCCCGGACATACGGATAAAAGGAGCCGGCATGCAACCACTCATTCAGATTTGTTCTTTGGAACCAAGTGGGGCCTATGTACTCCTGTTTTTCCATTCACCTCTAAAAAAGAGCATTTTAAGCGGATTTTTATCATTGAAGCGGATTCTCCCCCTCTCGCAGTAGCGATTTTAACCACCACGCAAACCATGCAATTGGAGGCCCCCTGCCCTGGTAGGAAAGCTAGGCAAAACCTCTTGAGTTTTGGCATGTCAGGTGACATGTTTTCTGGGAACACGTGCAGTTCAGGAAGCCACCGTGTTTGGGTCAGTAGGACTTTGGGTTTGTAATGTATGAAAAAAATATACAGGCTTTCCGAACTTGTTTTGCCCATGCACTCTCGCTCACAGACACATGCGAACGGATGAGGGGCCGTTCAAACTGAACGTATTTTTGCTTGCGTCTACTCTGAATTTCCATTGTTTTACTATGTTTTTCTATGCTGGATGAACATCCTTGAATGCTGCATCATGTCTCGCTGTTTCTTCAGTGTCTCATGCAGGACTGGAACATTTTTAAAGACAGTAAAGACATTCAAGATCTATTCTCTAAAATCAGGTCTAAATATCTTATATGCTGCTTTCTGGAGAATGCATCTTTTTTTAAATAATTTTTTGATATTTTAAAATATTTGTATTTTTAATAATATATTCAACATTCTCAGATAAAAGTTTTTCTTCTGCAGTATAGTTGCTAAAGAAAATGTATGTTGTTTTAAAAGATCTTTAGATATTTATATTGGGCAACAAGCCAAAACAAAAACAAATCAAAAGCATATTTTGTTGCAGTGTATAATGGGGAGAAGACTACCTCTCTCACCTTTCTGTTCACTTCAATCCATCATTAACTCACAAAAAACAAACAAAACTAACTCTCTCTTATTAATAAAGCTGCGTATTGCCAATTTTCTTCATGATAAGAAATGCACAGTGACACATATATTATGATTCAAGAATTCACAAGCCATCACATTATAATCTAGGTGCAGCAAACGTGCACGCTCGAGGGACGAGCGTCCCCGCGACAGAGTGTGCATCAGCAGGATGCAGTTTCAATCTCTCCCCCTTAGATCGGGACATACTGTACATGCAACTCATAGTAGATGCACTGGCCACACAGAGAAATGCAAGTTTTGTAGTTTGTAGTTATTTATATGACCTGCTTCCTTATTGTTTGAGCTTTAATAAAACTATAACGCATTAAATATAACTACATTAAAAATGTAACGCCAAGGTGTTTCCTTTAAAGGGACTCCACATGCAAGTTTTGCTTAAACGGAGAGGCAGCTCCGGCTTTGCTTATTCCATAACAAGAGTGATTCTGTTTTAACTTATTTGGTATTTTTGTATAATTCCCATATACTTTGCTATCTACATCACCTGAAGTTGTTTGGAAAGTTTAGAGTGCATCTGGAATGTGAGCTGTGTTTTCTTCCTCTTCTCAGTCAGGCGCGAGCTGCAGTGCTGCTCTTGCGCACCATCATTAGGTTTCATATGATCTCATGTTACTTTAAATGAGATCAAATGACTATTCGACAATTCATATTTTTGTCAACAATTCTTTACAGTCGATGCTGTCGATATAGTCGACTTATCATTTCAGCCCTAATTATATACAGTATATATAATTTTTAACCTAAAACTTAAAAAAGGTTAATTTATATGTTTTTGTCAGCTAACTATTAGTAAACCCTGATCTTTCCCCCCTTATTCAACTTAATTTTCTCTCATTCTCTCTCTCTCATAGGGAGTTTTTTGGCTCATGTCCACATTAAGCTCCCTAACCAAAACACAAGTCACAGATCTTACAGTTCTCATTGGGTGTGTTTTTGTACTGAAGGTCATACAGACCATTATGTTGTTCCATTTGAGGGAACACATTAGGTACTGGTAGGAGTGTGTGCCAGCTCCAGAACCCTGCTTTTGTAGTGACAGACACGTTAACTTTACTTATGAAGGGCATTTGTGTTTCATTTCCTCTCGCCCTCTCGCTGGCATCAGCCATCGACACAACCACCCACTGAGAGGAAATTAAAATTGCGATTTATTGAAATTGTTTTATTATATAGGAGCAGCGATAAAGAAATCACTGAAGTGTAAATCTTAATGTAACATTTTTTTGGCAACTTACACATTACACATTGAGCACCATAACTCTTATGTAATAGAAGACATAATTAAAAGGATAGTTCCTATTATTTTAACAAAATTTAAATCATAGCGGTCAGTCTTAATTTAATACTCTGAAACAGACATCCCTTTAACAACTTTAATCAAAATATCCCCTATAAAAACAAATGTTGATTCCCACTAAAGTAACATTACTCCATCAAACATGACTGAGTAAATCTGAAATGTAGGAAAAGGTTGTCGTTCTGAATGATGACAGCAAGCACAGTGATTGAGTCCTCAAAGGCAGATTGTGTGCTCAGCATTGTGAACTCCTATTTAAAGTATCAGTGAGGGGGTAATATGTCACAAAGCAATCTCACGTAGAATGGCTTGGTTCAAACCGTATTTAATGGAGGTCGATTTCCCAGACTACTTGCCATTCCACACTCTGGTGGGCCACAAACAGCTGTCAATAAATTACCGTGGCCAATACAGTAAATTGGTCATTAATTTAGAGTGTCCAATATTTCATTATGGTCAGTGTTGTGATTGCGTGTCAGAGACTGTGGTGTGTGTTGGATGTCTCTGCGTTTGGGATCAGAGAGTTTCTTATTGCCTCTCATTGCATTCTGTCTTTGCAGTTCTTTGTGTAGAGTAGCGTTGAATATTTCTGTAGACATTTTGTTCTATGCTGGTCCGAGTGCTATGTGCAAAATGAGACACAGTTTATTTATAAATCGACTAGTCGCTGGGCTGTCTGAAAGGCAAATCAATCTTAAGGAAGCGTGTGTAATAAACCTGGCTTCAGGTTCAGTTTACATCTGGTTTTAAAATCTGTCTTGGAGCACAACAGAATGGAACAGAATACAGGGTGTTAAAACACGCTTTTAAAATTTGTGATTTTTATTTTGACACAGCGTTTTAAAAAATGCAGTGCTCTTGGTGGGACACTCAAAAAATTGCACGAAGTGTGACGTAATGGCCTAAGATGTTTATGTTAGGGCTGTCAATCGATTACAATTTTTAATCGAATTAATTACATGGTGTCCAGATTAATTACTTGCGATTAATCGTATATACAAATATTTGCTGAGAAAGCCCCTCATATATCAATAACTCAATATATAATGATGAAATAATTATACATAGTTATCTTTAAATATAAAAAAAAAAACATTTATATAATTAAAATGCATTACATTCTTGTGGCAGAAGAGTTAATCATTAAAAGACAATACAAAAAGCGGCTTTAGAATACAATGTATTGTTTACTACCATATTATTGAACATAAGTCAATCATTGGCACACAGTTTCACAGCAATCCATTACACAAGTGAATTTGTCAATCAGTTTGAGATTTATTATGAGGGCTTGTTTAAGGACCCATCAATTTACACCTACGTCAGACATTTATTTTTTTTATTGTTTTAGAAACAAGCCAGGGGTATACATAGTACACAATACTACAGACATATTTTACAATAATGCCAAGACATATTCATTACATTACATTACAGGTTTTTAATGCTTTGGAGTTGTTGGAGGTACAAAGAGTATTTAAATAATATTTCAAGTCTTTACAAAAAAGTGAAAATAGGGGCTTTATTAGACATACATTTACACGTATGTATAAAAAACTTGGCAAGAAAAATAAACAGATTATTCACTTTTTAAAATATTCACTTTTCAAAATGATCAAAACTGTGGAAACCAAATAAAACAAAGTAAAACTAGTTAAAATAGAGGTACATACAAACAAACAAAATTTTCTCCAAAATACTACAGCGTGGACACGTTCCCAAAAAATGTGAGGGGCAGATTCATCTACAGCATTACAGAAGGAGCAAAGTGGATCTATTTCAGGGAGCATGTTTCTTAAGTAAAGATTGACTGGGTAAAAACAGTGTAACAGTTTAAAGGACACCTCCTTAACTCCTTAATTTGTGAGCTAAAGACCATACGACCTGCGTCAGACACGCAAACACGTCTCGGGTGTGTTGCGTCATAAAAATAAAATGTTTAGGTCACTGTGTCAAGTTAAATATAGTTTAATACTCAATCTTTAAACACATCTTGAGATCCCTTAGATCGCATTTGCGCTCCTTCAAGTGTTTTGAACGCAAGAACGCAATGCATGTCTGTTGTTCTGTCTCCTGAAGTGATATCTTCACTGAATTGTGAATTGTGGTGGTACTACAAGCTTGCATTTCTCAGGTATTTCTCAGGAAAGCAATGCGAATAACTGTGTTTATTTTTTTAACCTGTTATTGTTTTGTAAAATGATCAGGCATCTTCAGGGTTTCTGGAGATTCCTTTGTTTCTCAGTAAAGCCATTCCCTCCTAGAAGAGGCCAATGGACCCATTTCTTTGTTCTCCAGATTTTTTGAAGCGCATAAGTCATGCATGCAAAGTCAGTGGGCATGGCCATGAAGTTTTGGTATTTTCGTGCAAGTATGCACTGTCTTAGTGAAGTTTGGAGAAATTGCTTGCACAACGTGCTAATTGGAATCAAAATCAGCTTTATTGCCAGGAATGCTTACACGTACAAGGAATTTGTCTTGGTGACAGGAGCTTCCAGTGCACAACAATACAAAACAGCAACAAGACATAGACAATAATAAAAAATAATTGTGGCCAATCTTGGACCTGCGAGTGCTGAACCGGGCCCTGCACAGATTCCCGTTCAAGATGCTGACTCAGAAGCGCATCTGTTATGCATCCAGCATCATGATTGGTTTTCAGTGGTAGACCCGAAGGATGCGTACTTCCTCATCACTTCCTCATCTTACCTCAGCAAAGACCTATTTCTATGGTTTCCTTTCAAGGGCCTGGTGTATCAGTACAAGTTCCTCCCCTTCGTTCTGTCCCTGTCATCTCGTGTCTTTACGAAAGTCGCAGAGGCAGCCCTTGACCTGCTAAGGGAAGTTGCCGTTCACATCCTCAATTACCTCAACGACTGGCTGATTCTAGCTCATTCTCAAGACCTGTTGTGTGCGCACAGGGACCTGGTGCTCAGTCACCTCAGCCGGTTGGGGCTTCGGGTCAACTGGGAAAAGAACAAGCTCTCCCCAGTTCAGAGCATCTCTTTTCTCGGGATGGAGTTAGACTTGGCCTCTATGATAGCGTGCCTCACGAACGAGCACACACACAGTCGGTGCTGAGCTGCCTGAAGTAATTTAGGCAGAGAACGGCGGTCCCAACGAAACAGTTTCAGAGATTCCTGGGGCATATTGCGTCCTCGGCGACAGTCACGCTCCTCGGTTTGATGCATATGAGACCGCTCCAGCACTGGCTTCAGGCTCGAGTCCCGAGATGGGCGTGGTGCAGCGGCATGCATCGCATGGCCTTAGTGCCAAACTGCTGTTGCATGTTCAGCCCTTGGATGGACCTTGCAATTCTGCAGGCACCGGTCCCCTTAGAGCAAGTGTCTAGGTGTGTTGTTACGATAGATGCCTCCAATTAAGGCTGGGGCACCATTTGCAATGGGCATGCAGCTGCAGGCTCCTGGATAGGGCCGCGACTGTGTTGGCATATCAACTGCTTCAGTTGCTGGCGGTGTTGCTGGCTCAGTGGAGGCTTTGGTTGTTGATCCAGGGTAAGCATGTGTTGGTCCGGACGGACAACATGGCGATGGTAGCGTATACAAACCGCTAATGTGGCTTCCGCTTGTGTTGCATGTCACAACTCACCTGCCGTCTCCTCCTCAGGGGTCAGTAGCGACTGATGTTGTTGCAGTCCACTCACATCCTGGGCAACCTCAACTGTTCAACGGACGTGCTGTCATGACAGCTGACACTCAGGGGAGTGTGGAGACTCCACCCCCAGGTGGTCCAGCTGATTTGGAGTCAATTTGGCAAAGTACAGGTAGACCTGTTTGCTTCACGGGAATCCTCCCACTGCCTGTTCTGGTACTCCCTGACCGAAGTTCCCCTTGGCACAAATGTGCTGGCACACAGCTGGCTCAGAGGGCTGTGCAAGTATGCGCTTCCCCCAGTGAGCCTGCTTGCACACACTTTGTGCAAGGTCTGGGAGGACCAAGAACAGGTCATCCTTTTGGCACCCTACTGGCCCACCCAGACTTGGTTCTCGGAGCTCACACTCCTCATGACAGCTCCTCCCTGCCAGCACCTCCTCTCTGCAGAGATGCGGAGTTGGGTTGGTGCTTTCCTTCCTTAGAGGCGATAGAAGGTTGAATCCTCCTTGGTTGGGTTAGGGTTACCTCATTCCCTCGTGGGATTTCTCCTTGGTCCTGTTAGAAAACAAAAAAAGCCTCTGGAGAGCCCCATTTGAGGCCCTATCAAGAGGGCTGGGGACCTGCAGGCATTCTCAGTCAGCGACACCTGCCTGGAGTTTGGTCCGGCGTACTCTCACGTGGTCTTGAGACCCCAACCAGGCTATATGCCCAAGGTTTCCACGACCCCTTTTACGGATCAGGTGGTTAGCCTTCAAGCGCTGCCCTGGGAGGAGTCCCAGCCTTGTGCTGTATCTGGTACATTCTTTGTGCATCTACTTGGACCACACGCAGAGCTTTAGATGCACTGAGCAGCACTATGTCTGCTTTAGGGGACAGTGGAAAGGGAGGGCTGTCTCCAAAATTGGATTGTGGATGCCACCGCTTTGGCATACCAGGCCCATGGTGTGCCTCCCCCCTTTGTGACTATGAGCACATTCCACTGGGAGTGTGGCGGCCTCCTAGGCCTTGACCAACGGCGCCTCTCTAGCAGACATATGTAGAGCAGTGGGCTGGGTGACACCCAATACCTTTGCAAGATTTTATATTCTCCGGGATTATCTGGTTTCGTCCCGTGTCCCACGAACAGGTAAGTATGCGGGACAACTGGCCAGGTGTACCACTTGCATACAGTGCCTTTCCCCTCCCTAAATGAAAGACATGTGACATTTTCCCCCATGTGAGTTCCAGAGACCGTTGAACCCTGGATGACTCTCCTCCTCAGCCCTGTGGCTGGTGAATTCGGCTGAGAAATGCGATGACAGGCCCTGTACGTGCGTTAGTATTCCCTGTACTGGGGTAGGTGTGCCACATGTGCTGGTTGCCCGTTGGTAACCCCGTGTGATGTATTTTCTGTGGTACGGTTTCCCTGTTGGTAAACCCACATCTTCCTTGAGCAGAGCCCCCTCTGCCACCGGTTGCCATGTTTGTAGAGCTCCTACCATCTGGGTAGGACCTACCTTGGGGACTTCCATGTGTGATACTGTCAGTCTGTAAATCCATGTGACGTATTCTCCTCACGCAACCTCCCCTTCAGCAGTGTGTAGTCTCCCCGGTGTCTTTCCCCTATGGTAAAGGACACCCTCATCAACAAGGATACATATGGCCCTAGCTGAATAATTTTCCATTTTTATGTGACAAAAAAGAAGAGAAGAGGTCACGGCTGTCACGGCCTGATCCCTTGTGGCCGGGGTAAGAGGGACTGTACGAAGTTCGTGGGACATTGGGGAAGTTTATGTGGCGCGCATTCTATGAGGCATGCAGTGGTTTGACTGCACCTGCACCGCCAGTCCAAATAACACAGTTCAGCTGGTAGTGGCATTTTGTATAGGTACCCCTATTGTCACTATATCGACACAACGTCGAGTGAGTGACAGATAGGGGATGTCTTGGTTACTGTCATGACCTCCGTTCCCTGATGGAGAGAACAAGATATTGTGTCCTTCTTGCCACAACATTGAGCTACCTGCTGAAATACACGAGACCCTGTCTCTGCTCCTCAGCATAAATCCTGAATGAATGGTTGCAAGCCAGCTTCTTTTATACCCATATGTCTGAGGGAGTGGCATGCAAATTCCACTCACCAATTCCCATTAGCATTTTCTCAAAGATCAGAGGTGTTTGGGGCTCCCAAGAGTTACACCTAGTATCACTACATCGACACAACGTCTCATTCCCTCCATCAGGGACTTGCGGTGCAGGTGCAGTCAAGCCAATGCGTGCCTCATAGAAATGCACCCGGCCCCCACATAAACTTGTCATGTTCTGGCACTGCTTTTCTGGCAGATAAATCTCCTAATTTGTGTTTAACTGGACATCGCCTCTGTGTGTGATTTTGACTGGAGCCAGAGTCATAGCGTGCTATTTTCATGTTGATATTATGTTATACGATTAAACATGGAAATATTACTTGCTTTGATGAAGATAAACATCTTTATTATTTACGTATTTTAATGAATTTTACACTTAAATCGCTTTTCTGACACTACACTCAAAGCACTTTTATATAGAGAATGTGGACTTTCCTCAGCCACCACCAGTATATCTTATTTTGATTATTCAAGTGTTTTATCTACTATTAATTTTTGAATTGAGGTTAAACTCATGATATGGCTGATATGAGATCAATAGAAGACTTTATTATTTTTATATATATTTATTGTCCAGCCTCAGTAACTACAATAGCATGTCTATGCAATGTACACAATATCACCATAAACTAAAAACATAAAATGAGGATTCAATAATGATGGGGATAAAATATACTTTATTAAACATAAAAATAGTATGCTTAAATAATCTTAAATATTCAATATAACAATTACAAGATGTCAATTTCATACATACAATGTCACGGTAACTTCACCGGACAACATACAGCTCTGGAAAACCTGGAGCTCTGGAGACCACTGCAAAATTATCAGTTTCTATGGATGTACTATTTATAGGTATATGTAAAATTAACATATTTGTTTTCTTCTATAAAGTATTGACAAAATTTATCACAAATTCCAAATACTTTTTTTTTTTTTTTACTTAGGAAGAGTTCAGAAAGCAATGTTTGGTGGAATAACCCTAATTTTCAATCACAGCTTTCATGTGTCTTGGCATGCTTTCGACCTGTCTTTCACATTGCTTTTGGGTGACTTTATGCTACTCCTGGAGCAAAGATTCAAGCAGCTTGGCTTTGTTTGTTGGCTTGACATTCCAGAGGTTTTCAATTTGGTTCAGGTCTGTAGATTGGGCTGGCCATGACAGGGTCTTGATCGTGTGGTCCTCCATCCACACCATGATTGATCTAGCTGTGTGAAATGGATCATTGTCCTGCTGGAAAATACAATCCTCAGAGTTGGGGAACATTGTCAGAGCAGAAGGAAGCAAGTTTTCTTGATTCATGCGTCCTTCACAAAGACAAATCTGCCTGATTCCAGCCTTGCTGAAGCACCCCCAGATAATTACCGATCCTCCACATCGGTGATGATAGTGTAGCTTTAAAAATCACTCTAATACAGCAGGAGGAAAAATGCCAATACAAATTAGACCATGAATACAGTTGTAATGACCTACAGTATTTTGCAGGAAAATTGGAAATTGCTCTTTTTGCCACTTCATTAACATACAATAGATCTGCAGTTTGCACACATAGACCCACAGATAGCACAAACACACCCACTTAGAATTGCACACGAAAATTTGATAAAACGTAGCGCACAGTCATTGTGCATAGCACTGCGCTTTGCACACTCACGAAAAAAGAGCCCTATAATTGAGATTTATGGCTTTCTTTAGGTTTGTCTTATTCCATGGGGAGTAATTGAAAAAGACAAGCCAATGGAAAAACAGATCAGAATTATGGAGCCTTCCAAAAAAGTAGTTCAGCTCTTAACATGTAAAAGTAGTTAGATGGCTTCCTTGGGAAGGTCAGTTGAAAACATTTTTCAGTGTCTGTTAAAACTTGTCTGTTAAAACACAGTGAAGTGGAAGTGGTTTCATCGGCTCTAATGTGTTGTGGCTACTGCATGCATTTCAGTGTCAGAGTGTGTTGAGTGGAAGTTTTGAAGCTGAGAGTCTGTGGCAAAGTGTCTGGGTTCTAAGTTCAACATTCAGGATGAGTTATAAGAGCTAAAGTCGAGACCTTTCCCTCGTTAGTGTAATGTGAAGTCAAGATGTGATGATGTGACAGTACACACCAAACATTGCCCTGCATTCTGCTGTGTCACTGCCTTTTGGTTATAAATACACCAATCATACCAAGTCAGTCTTTCTTTTTATTCAGTTTTCTCTCTTCATTTCCCTCATTCACTCTTGGGACATTCTCTAGAAATTGTTCCATTTGTGGGCTGTGTGTCCCCAAGACTGGTGTAATTAGGAGGATTCTGAACTTAGTCACATCATTGGTTAGATTGACCTTAGTGTGTAAAATGTCTTTTAAAATGAAACATTAAAAGTTTAGAGTGACAGCATAAAAAAGTTTTCAAAGAGAAAATGTATGGGTTATTTTTAACTATAATGTAAACTGTGAATGGCACAGGGTTGAAATCATATAATGCTTTGCTTCTTTCTTTCTCACCTCTACCCACTGTTTTTTCTCCCCTTTAGCTCTCTTCAACTCTTTTTTCTCTCTCATAAAATGGTCTGCAAATCCTCAAGCCTTTTTTATTCATCCTGTGTTACCCCCTCTTTAACCATTTCTTAATTGCACCAAACAAACTTATTTCAAAAACCACATTCTACTTCAAAATCACCATCCAGTCTTTGTCCAGCCAATTTAATGCTCTTTCTTTCTCCACATACACACATCTGGTTTACATTTCTAAACCTTCTGTTATGTTCTACCTCCTTAGCTCACAATGGCTTTTTATGTAAACTTGAACCTATTCCGCTTTATTACAAGTGATTACATATTTGCTTTGATGTAATGTTCACCCAGAGAAATCCACTCCTCTGGCTCAACATTAATTCAGGTTTTGTGTGACGCTGTTTTGATTGGAGTTTGAGCGAAATGTCCTCTCCAGGCCTCTGTATTACAGTGAACTGAGGAAATACAGTACAGGTAAACATGCCTTTCAAATTTAAAGGATAGGTGTCCATGTAATAACAATTTCCTCACATTGAATTTAGTGTGGTGAAGGATGGGGAGTGCAGAGAAGGGTTTCGGTCCAGATGGCAAAAAAAGATACAGATTATTTAATTGGCCCTTTTGCATTGCATATGTTTCAGAACACCTAATGGATTGGATAGCAACCAAGAATATGTGAAATTGGTTGACATTTCATCCTTTAAAGTCAACGAATGATTAAAAGCACACACTATACTATTTAGTTCTGAGAGTGAGTTGGATAGTTTTTAAATTGTTAGGGCCTACAGTTTAGTGGGAAAAATCAGCCACTGTTGCTGGATTTTATGTCTGAATGGAAGCACTTCCAGCAGTAGCTTGGAATATAAGATCACTTTTCTTCCTCTGTTTACAGTCAATAAGCCCCAGGTGCTATTTCAACCTCCAAGGCCAAAGGGCTTTAACCCCATTTCTCAGTATCTCGAGTTATGGAAAGATAGACTTTCTCTTTGTTTTTCTGTCTTGCCTGGTATTTTTTTATACACACACTGATTTTGGCACACACTCATACTCAGAGGACAATTAGTGAATCAAACTGACGGCTCACCCTGCAGCTTTGCTGCTATTGGCTCAGAACATTCCAGAATTGCACGAGGTGTTGAGTCATAAGTCAGCAGGTTCTGAGGTCAAAGATCATGGGTCGCCCAACCATGAGGATCCCCAGGGCTATTTAAGGGGTGATGGCTTTGCCTGTTTGAAGGGTCACCTGAAAATGTCACCTGTAAAATGTGAAGTTGCATACTTGAAGGAATAGTTTGCCCCAAAATGTTTATTCTGTCATCATTTACTCACCCTCCAAAGTCACCCTTTTATTTTTTTCTGTGGAACATAAAAGGAGATATTGACCACATCTGTCAAGCTACAAAAAGGAATAAAAACAAACATATACTGTAAGTAGTCCATTCAACTTGAGTGCTTTATTCAAAGTCTTCTCAAGCCATACAGTAGCTTTGTGTGAGAAACATGCCAATATGTGTCTTAATTGACTAGTAATGTTTCCATCCACCGAAG
This sequence comes from Moxostoma hubbsi, assembly GCA_032164185.1. Lineage (NCBI taxonomy): Eukaryota > Metazoa > Chordata > Actinopteri > Cypriniformes > Catostomidae > Moxostoma > Moxostoma hubbsi. Next base: position 8,896,314 of record JAVLUX010000043.1, on the reverse strand, counting down.
CTCTGAAAATGTATTTGCATAAGTGTTCGGATTAAAACATGGCATGGTGTGCTCCAAACCAGGTTTGATATCATGGAAAAGAGCTGTGTGAATATTCAACAAAAATAATTCCACTAAAAATAATAGTTGTTAATGTGAGTAAATAATTCGGAAAAGACAGTTGGCACATCTCAGCAGTGTTTGCGTATGATGTGCTTAGTGCGTATAAAGTATTATTTTTTATTTTGCAATGAAAATGGAAGATGCAGGCAAGGGTTGAGAGTTTAACTTGGTGTTTGGGAGGAAAACAGCATGTGTGAGCTTATGTGTCTCTATGTATATATCCCTGCGCTCTTGCCTTCCTGCCTCTGGGCTCTGTCTTTCACCCTTCTAATTGAGCCAATGTGAGAGAGGACTAGTGGTTTATTTAAGTAAAACTCGTACATAACTTTCACAGAGCCAAACCCACATTGCTGACCCCCCTCCCTACAACTGTCTCCATATTTACCACAATCACTCATAAAAATAAAAATAAAAAAAGTTTCAATGTCAAGACATTTTTTATATTTTCTTGTTGAAATCTGCTCACTAAGTTGTGTAACAATGTACATTTACCACCACCCAGGTAGTATCCATAAGTGTCATATACATTCCTAGATTTAAAAGAAGAGTTGAAGTCTAGCTGTCAGCGAAAAACTCCCTGACCCTAATAACAGAGCTGACAGCTGCCTCTGTGTTCGGTTTTCAGCTATTTAAAAAATGTATCTGGATGCATTGCTGCAACTACAATGGCTGTGTTGCTGTGTGTAACTCTATTTTATTTTCCTGCAATGCCGGATTGCTGCAGTATTCATAATCAGCCACTGCATTGCTGCATCAGCCTTTATTCTGCAACAGCTGTATGTTTGTGTGTGTGGTTAATCTCTGCCTCAAATCTTGCACCAGATTTATTGTGCATTAGGTACCATGAACAAACAATGCACAATACTGTATATATTTTAAGAATTTCTTAATTTTTGTTAATGTTAGTTCATAAAAATACAATTGTTCATTGTTAGTTCATATTAGTTCAGAGTGCATTAATTAATGTAAACATGTACAACTTTACAACCTTATTGTGAAATATTACCAATAATTCACATGAAACAAACAAATAAATAAAAAGCCTTGTCAGACTAGGCACTGTTTATGTTAAAATATTTCTTCCACAACTACACTATTGTACTATATGTCTTGTGAAATTACAGCCAGGACACATTACAGATAAGTGTGGGAATTTTTAGGCACCTCACAGTTCAAAAGAGTCCAAAATGATTCTCAATGTATCTTAATTTTTAGAAACTGATTTATGGTGGCTGTGTAAATGCTACCGTCAAGTGCACCTGGAAAGCTCCAACATATGTTGTTGTTATGTTGTTATTACGACATGCCACGCATTTAAGTTGAACACAAAATACTGAAGAAGCCAAACTAAGACATACACAATTTTAGAGCTTAAGCCCAGTCCTGTGCTCCAGCCTATATAAACCAGTGAACTTGTTAAATAATTTTGCTAAACCATTGCTTTCCATTATCATTCATGTTAAATCGCCCCTTTCAACGTCACAAATTTGCAACTTGGTATCATCCCACTGCTAATTACAACTTTTCTTTGTCGTTCATGTGCCCGAAACTTGTAACTACAATGTTTCCGACTCCACTTGAAGTCCCCAAAAGATTCTGCATAAACGCTATTGAATAGACTAGAATCGGCGTCTATAAAACCAGAGCAGGCTCTACGTGTTCCTTTGTTTTTACTTGTTTTGTAATGTGCATGCTTTTTCAAACAAAAAAATGATTTTTTTTATAATAATTTAAAATTCAGATTATAAATTTCTATGGACCAAACCAGAAATGTTTGAGAAATAACTGCAACCTGTGATTCAATTTCCACCCCCCTCATCTAGCCCAGATGGGTGTTTTTAGTTTTGGATTTTATTAACTCTAAGCCCACACATGCAGGCCTGGCTGCAGGTGTGTGAGTGATAGGAACAGTTCATTAATGGGACGGCTAGAAGTGGAGAAAGACCCTCAGGAGACTCATACCGAGTGTTATGATGGATGGTTGTATCAGTCACAACGGACCGCTCACTTTTACTGTCAGTGGCTCCTGGTTTAATAGACCCTCTGCAAAAAATGATAGGGAGACAGAAAGACAGAAGGGTGTGCTGGGCTTGAATGGAATTATTCATGGGGAATGTTCCCAAACCGAACAACCCCCCAAACCTTGTAGAGATGTTCAAAAGTCTGAACTGATGATAATGGTTCATAAAAGGAGAAGAAAGGATAGAGATGAATGAAAGGAAAAAGAGACAAGGGATTGCAGAGGCCACAGAAGTGTTGAGAGCCAGTCAAGCGTTGTTGTCAACACAAGATGACATTTCCTAATGAGCTGGTGGGACTGGCTCTAGAGGTCCTTTTGAGCACTAGAATCACAACCTTCATATACTCCTTTTACACATACACACACATTGAGTTTCCATACAGTGACATTTTGTCCCTAACAGACCCTTGAGGAGTCAGTGGAGCAGCACAAATGAGTGTTTTGCAGAGAAAAGGAGCGAGCCATGAGATGCCCACGTTTTGGTGACAAATTTGGTGAAACTAGATTTTTACATTTTCTGTCTGATGCTTTTCCATACACAACTTGCTGCCACTATGCTAAAGTGTTGTTGGCAGTTGCCAGGGCATTGCTATGCGGTTGCTAGGATGTTCTGGTTGATTGCTAGGTGGTTGCTTACTGGTAGGGATTATGAATTCAACAATACTGGTTGCAATTTTTCCTAACAATTCCAGTTAATTAATGGTCCCATTAATGATTGTTTAAGTCCTTTTGAGAAAGAGATATTCAGAAATAAGAAATGTAATTCTTATCAATTATTGCCCTCAGCAGTCTGTTACTAATTAAAATCATTTAATAGTTTAACAGAACAGCTTTTTCCAAAAGGTGGAGTCACTCAGTATTCCACTGATTTGCGACTCCAGGGATGGTAGTCAGCGTCAATACTTGCTGAGCTATCCAGGCCCCCAAAAGAATCAGTTCTTAAAAGAGTTATCCATTTGGGAATCAGACTACACTGCTGACACTGGGTGTTTTGCATTTCAGAGTCAAAAGAACCAGCACATAAGAGACATTTGTTTAGGAATTAATCTACACTGGTTGCACTGAACTGTACTGTATGCTTCAAGCTGTAGATTCAAAAGAATCGGTTCTTAAGAGTCATTAATTCGAGAATCAGACTACACTGATCATGCTGGGTGTTTTGCAGATTAGATTTTAAAGAATCGGCTCATAAGAATCATTTGTTCAAGAATTGAACTACACTAGTCGCTCTGTACTGTATGTGTTGTGCTTAAGATTCAAAAGAATTGGTTCATAAGAGTAATTTGTTCGGTAATCAGACTACATTGGTCATGCTGTGTGTTTCGCACTTTAGATTTAAAAATAATTTAGCTAATAAGAGTCACTTGTTCAGTAACTGAAGTACACTGGTCGCAATGTACTGTTTGTTTCACCCTTTAGATTCAAAAGAATTGGTTCATAAGTTTAGGAATTCGACTACTATGGTCATGCTGTAAGTTTTGTGCTGCTAATTATGTAGTGGTGTTGCAGTGCTACTAAGTGATAACAGGAACCACTGTCAGAGTATCTTTGTATGCCATTCCATCAGCATCGGAGGAAGAATGCATGTTCGTCAACCGTTAACAGAACCGAAAGTCATGATAATAATTTGGTTCCTGTAAGTTTTTTTAAAAACAGTTCTTAAACGAACCAGTTCTGGGGTCCCAACCCTACTTACTACCTTAAAAACACTATAATATTCTTGTCCCTAGATAAGGCTCTGGCCCATCCTTCAATTTAAGTGTATGGTATTTTTCGACCGTCACTTTAAAAAGTAAATCATTGCAAATCTCACCTCACCAAGCCTCACAATCACTCATAATCGTAGCACAAACGGTTCAGGAAGAGCTCGCCAAAGTTTAATACATGTGGTTATGGGTTTATCCAAATCCCTAACCCATAGTATATATAGTGAATACCATTCATAAAAACCTTACTAGAAATGCCTTAGCAGGCACCAATAATAACAGTTTCGACTCAAAAATTTGTATAGGCCTATGTGTGTGTGCTCTTAATATGTATTTATGTGTCTTTTGTGTGTGCACTTTAGAGATTGATAGATTGAAATGACTCCATCACAGCCATGTGATTTTTCAGGGAGAGGATTTATTCAAGTTCAGAGAACATGGGTCCACAGCTCCATGAAGAAAAGGTCACACTCTCATTAAAACTGCCTACACGTGCAACACAACATCCAATCCCACCAGAATGCACACAGATAAATGACCGCGTTATATGTTAGAAAACATGTCAGCACGGGATGGATGAGCTTTTGGAAGCTTCAGTCAATGGAAATTCATCAATTGCGCTGCTGATGAGCAGGGTCTTATTGAGTGATACACATCGGATAGACATCTCTGTTTGGCAATGTCGCACTATTGATTAGTAAGCGATTATGTGTTAAAACATTTCTGTATTGATCGCCACAGACCGAGGTCAGGGCAAGCCTCTCGGATAAGAATGACCAAAGTAAATGTCAGGCAAGGTCAGATATGCTCATTCCTCAATATGTGTGTCCATCCTGTGAACTTGTTGTTGTAGGGTGCAGCACTCATGTATGTATGCATGTGCAGTGTGTATTATAATGTGTGGAGTTATATTGTATACACTGACCTCAAGAAGTATTTGAACACTTAATCCAGCCACACTTAAAAAAATATGAATGTAATTGCATTATAATTGCAAAATATTAAACCAAGTGACATTTATTTGTGAAATGTTTTCTTAAAAAGTGTGCTTGAGCTGTCTTTTTTTTTTTCTTCAAAGAAAAGGTTTTTGTTTGGTTTGAATGATAAATTGAATAGATATACTATTCAAATTGAAGACAAAACATTAAGATGAATGTGTGCCTAGCTAAAGAGATAGTTCACCCAAAAATGAAAGTGTGTCACTTTCAAATACCCTTTTTCACCCCAAACCCATATTACTTTCTGTCTTCCACGGAACACAAAAGGTGAATTTTTTAAAACCCACGTGGTTTGAATTTTTCTGACTAATTCAAAGAAGTTTGACATTTTTAAGTTTGGCTTGAGTGTCCAACTACTTTTTGGGTCCAACCTCTGTTTTTGGGGCCACTGTATTTGTCAGCAAATATCTGTGGTGCATTTGTTTGTTTGCAAGTGTGGCACTGTTCGAAGGCGAAATTTTGCAGACTCCGAGTTATTTCTCTCTCATTATGAGTGGTCTAGTTTTTACTCCATTCCCACAGTAAATAAACTCAATGTGCTGGATTCTTGTCATCTGAGGCTTGGATTCATTCCAGGAAGGAGAAATGCTCACATTCATTCAAAAGTTCCATTCAGTGCCATTAAAATGGAACTGTACCGAACCGCTAAATCCATCAAAAAGCGATATTATTGTCTCTGTAAGCATATAAACTGTCAAAGATGTGGTGAGCCTCGCATATTCCAAATAAACATTCCTGACATCTCTTCTTTGAGATCTCACACTGCTGCTCTGAAACAACAAATACGAGCCAACAGAGAAACAACCATGCAGGCGGAGGAAGAGAGAATGAATTCATGGAGAGATATCCAGACAAGCAGAGAAAAAACACTTGGGAGAATGTTACAGGAAATTGTTTGGGGGTTGTGGTGGGCTGAGGTGGAGTTAGACAAAGAACAGAAGTGAGAAAGGCTAATGAAAAACTAAAAGATCCTCACAGCGATATTTCAAAGCGATTTACTAATGCTGTGTATACAGTTACAGAAGAAAGTAATCGAACCATTGTAAAAAAAAATTGGATCTGAGTCAACATTTCATAGGATTTTTTTACTCTTGGTTTGATCATTTGAGACTGATTTTACTCCCCTTATAAGACATCCCTTAAATTTTGTTTCAAACTTGTTTGACTTTCTTTTCTTTTCTTTGAACACAAAAGAAGTTTGACAGAATTTTAGGCTCAGTCACCATTCACTTTCATTGTGAATGAAACGAAAGTGAATGGGGACTGAGACTAACATACTGCCTAACATCTCTTTTTATTTTCCACAAGAAAAAAAGCCAAATAGGGTTGAAACAACATGAGGGATAGTAAATAATTACTTATTTTGGGGGAACCATCACTTTAAAGGGACCATCATGCCATCCCAGATGTGTATGTCTTTGAAGATTTTTAGAAGAATATCTCAGCTCAGTAGGTCCATGCAAGTGAATGGTGATCAGACCTTTATATCTACAAAAATCACATAAAAAAAACATAAACGTAATCCATACGACTCCAGCGGTTAAATCCATATCTTCAGAATCAATATAATACAGATGTGTGTGAGAAACAATATTTAAGACTTTTACTCTAAACCTCCACTTTAACTTTCACTTTCAGATGTGAAATTGAAACTAAACATGCACCACATATGACTTTCAGATGTAAAAGTGAAAGTGAAGATTTAGAGTAAAAAGCTACTTTAATATTGTTCTGTGTCTCACCTACACCTGCATTATATTGCCTTTGACGATATGTATTTAACCACTGGAGTTGTATAGATTACGTCTATGTTTACTTTACGTGATATTTGGAGCTAAAAAAAGGTCTGATCACCATTCACTTGCATTGTATGGCCCTACAGAACTAGGATATTTTTCTAAAAATCTTTGTGTGTGTTTTGCTAAAGATTCATACACACCTTGGATGGCATGAGGGTCAGTAAATGATGGGAGAATTTACATTTTTGGATGAAATGCCCCTTTAAGCAGACTGTATTTGTCTATTGTATGATAAAATTGTATGTAGAAATCAGGGTGTAAATTCAGGGGTTCACATACTTTTTCCTCCAACTGTATATTTTTCCTCTCTTCAGTCTTCATTTCCTTACCATTTCCTCCTTATCTTGGAGATCCAATCAGGAAGCAGTACATTTCCCTAAAGAAGGCTCGGGTCATGGTTAATATTGTAATCAACTTTAGAAATGTTATTGTTTCAATGTTTATTCAGATTTTATCTGATTTTACCCTGACTGCTCAGGTCAGCACATGATGGTCCACAGATTATATTATACTCTGCTATGATTTAAAACTAGGGATGTCCTCATAGATTAGACTAATCTGAAAAATGCCACATGTCCATTTTGGTTTAAAAAAAAAAAAAAAGTGTCTTGTAGCTACTGAAATATTATTACAGTTGTAATAAATCACCAGACTGCATCCCTTTTGGGGTTTTGAGAAAAATATTAAATCAATTGAATTACCATGGCAGCTTTAAAGTCAGGTGTTGTAAAAAAAAAACCACAATTGAAGTCAAAGGGCTAGTGTGATCCTCCCCATGCGTCTGACCCCAAAGAGAGTTCATGTTGTATTTAAGTCATATTAATGTCCAGAGGCATGACCTCTGCACCTGTGGACTACATGAGTGGAGGCGATGAATAGTGTATCTTTACTTCTCTGTGGCTATTTCTCACTCACATACACACCTGTAGTGAGAACTAGCAGAGCAAGATGGCAGATTGGATGTCTTTCTGGTTGTGTAGCAGTATATTTAAATGAAGTGCAATTTCCTGAGCTCCAATTAGCAGAAAATTGGTCCTGTCTGTTTTCAGCTTCTCCTGCGAGCCCGGTCGAGCAAACTGTGTGTGTGTGAGTGTGCCAGGAGTGTGAAGAGAAAAAGAGCAAAGAAAATATAAATTGAAATGGAGGGAAACTGTGGCCAAAATAGATGGTAGAAACAGTTTAGATGAACCATTAAACTTAAGACTTGAATTGAAAAAGAAATAAGTGAATATGAGTGTGAGATAATTGGACAGTTGTGATGACCTGACCATGCCTGATGTTTTTTTATGGTTTGCAGACTGTATATTCTTCTCTTATTTGTTTTCAACAGAAGACCATACTGAAAAATCAGCTCAATCCAGCACAAGTTGGTTTGCTGGTCTTTGCTGGTTGAAGCTGTTCTCCAGACTGGGATCCCTCTAAAACCATCATGATTGACCAGCCTAACCAGGATGGGAGACTGGGGGGGTTCAGCAGGGTAATAATTTGGAAAAAATACCATGATTACCATGTTGGATTTACCATGTAAAGAAAGAGCTTACATTCTGGGGAGCAGAATAGTCAAGAAAGCTATTGGGCAAAATGGATAGATATAGTGTTGGCTGCTGCAGCATTATGGGTAATATGCTGCACATGCACTTTTGTCTTGTATCAATTCAAACAATGGAACAAATGCCTCATCAATGACATTGACAAGTCTGCTATTACAGGCTTCAGGGTTTAGGTCAATGTAAGGCTGGTTCTTATCGATGTGTGATCCTGGGTTTTAATGGAACAAGTAAAGCATTAAAATTCAGTCGTGCTATGCTTGAACGTATTGAGGACAATGTCCTTGCTGTTCTTCATAGCATAAAGAAAAAGTTGTAGCACTGTGATATCAAGGTAATTATTAATACTTAAAAGATTAAATACTTAATATTTATCTATCAATCTATTTATCAATCTTTTGATTGATCTGTCAATCTATCTATTGGGAATGAGATCTGGAGATTAGATTCAAACTTGTGTCATTCACATGAGCAACAAGGCTCCAATATTAAATGTGTTTTTATTCTCTAACAAACTCATGCCTATATTGATCTGGTTAAAGGCATCTGTTGTAAACAACACGTTTTAGTTAGTGGTGTAGGTTAGTCTGGCTGTGAATGGGGGAAAATGCTATAGGACGGGTTGTCCGGGGGGTGTAATGCCCCGGCTCTGTCAATAAAGCATCAGTGCTCTGACTGACAGCCTGCTGTGATTGATTGAGCTGGATACCAGTCACTACTGTCATCGCCTTATTATCTTTTCCATTACACACAATGATAAGAACCAACCTGTCCATATGTAGCTCCTATTTGTCTTTATCCTCCCCTCCCTGTGTAGCTTGTCTTCTTCCTGTATTGGTTTCAGAAACACTTTAATGGTGTGTACGTGTATCTGAATAGCTTTTGTCTTCTTTTGTGTGTGTTTTCTCCACCTCTTTCTCCCCTCCTCCATCACACTCTTTCCTCTTATATGTACATAAGCTTCGGCTTGTCCAAACGTTGGCTCTTTCAACCCTCACTCTCTTGCTGCCATTGGCCCTGTGTGTTGTGATATGCCCCAGGCACAGCAAGCAAGACACTTTGACCCTCACTCTCTTGCCTGCATCCATTAAGGTGCTTCATGTTAAATTGGTGACCCCTGCTCAAACACTGCCAAAGGGCTTTTGAAAGAGTGTAGTTTCAATAAGGCTGCTCATTTAGCAAAAGCATCACTCACTGAAATGGTGAAAAATAGTCTGCTGGGAGAATTCACACAACTCAGACATTGGCAATGTATTCAACAAATGGGATTACTTTGGATCAAGATCACGAGGACATTTTAAATTATAGGCTTGAAATATACTCAATGCATTACGCAAACACAAATTCTCGGTCAATGCATTACAAGTGTGCAATATACAAACTGTATATAATATGTACTCTTGCATTGCTGTGTAGGGTATCAAACTTCATTACTCAAAAAGGTGATAGTCTCAAATATCTGTAACATTACACCAGTGTAGCTTGCTATAAACATGTCAAGTTGGTTTGCTGGTCGTCTTTGGCTTAAAGGAATATTCCGGATTCAGTACAAAGGCATTTGTGGTATAATGTTGATTACCACAAAAATAAATTTCGACACATCCCTCCTTTATTTACAAAAAATAGCAAAAATTGAGGTTACAGTGAGAGGTACTTACAATGGAAGTGAATATAGATGATTTTTAGAGCGTTTAAAGACAGAAATGTGAAGCTTGTATTTTTATAAGAGTACTTACATTAAAACTTGTTTATTATTTGAGCTGTAAAGTTGTTTAAAACTTAGTTTTGGGGTTTTAGGGTTGACTAAAGGAATTATGTGCATTATGCAGTATGTCGTCATGGCAAGGAAGTTGTAAAATTGGATAAAATTTTAAACAGAAAAGGTTAGTAATTGATTTTATCACACTAAACTCATGTTAACTTATTGTTTACGTTTTGTGGCTATACTTTTGAAGCAGTTTGTATTTGAACATTTCAGATTGACTTCACTTCTGTTGTAAGTGCCTCACTCTAACATATATAATCAACATTATTCCACAAATTCTAGTGATTGAGATTTACTTGTTGGGCATGGAATATTCTTTTAAACTAGTTTAGCTGGTCTTCCAGTCTGGCCAAGCTGCATTTTAGCTACAACATGATTACACGGAAATCGACATGTTGCTACCGAAGGTTCTGGGACCCTGAAATTGACCCCATTTTGACAAATTACTGCCATCATTGACATACTCAATTACATTATTGCATCATTAAAATGCATTTACCTTTTCCTGTGACATGAATGGATCTGATACAGTGGTAACCAGAAAGTAATCACGTTTACACAATCAATGAGCAGAGTGATTTGAACGTTGCATTTTCCTTCTAAGATTACATTTTCACTCCATTGACAGGTAGGTTGAGGGCTGGGGTTTAAGTTCGGGTGTAGGGTTGACAAAATATGCATTCCTGTGGAAACGTTTACATCATTTACAACTAAAAATACAACTTGATTTCCAACTCCCCTTTGATGCCTCTTTTGGACATTTCACCCAGAAACTGGAGTTCAAATGTACCCAATGTTTAACAACACTTCCAGCTTCAGCCACTGGGGGCAGTGGTTTGAATTTCATTGCACACAGATTTCAGCAACAGAATTGCTTACTGTTGCCGAATTCAGAGTGAAATCAGTCTGTTAGCTAGGCTGGTTTAGCTGTTTAATTAGCAAGGTTCTGGGTTAGTCTGTAGGAAATCCTGGGACTTCATAAATCTTGTCATCATTAGTGGGCCCAGGAGAGTTGCTTACGAATATGACTGTGCTAATGATGTCCCTCTTTCGTTGGTGAATTTGCATTAGCTTTATCCACTGTATGATGCATGGGAAGGTCAATTGATCTTCCAGTAGAGTCCATTGACACAGCCAACCATTGTTAACCTTTAGCCCAAGCCTCTGGGAAAGATGATTATAGGGGGACACACAGGGTATATTAGCTGCTGAATGAGTGCTGGGTTTTAGAGGGTGAAGGGACAGGCTGGAGCCACGGCCCCTAGGACCCCCGTGTGTGGCTGAGTGTGATGTATGACTTGCCGCCTGCACGGCTGCAGAGAAACTTCAAAGAACAACAGAGTGTTTAGGGGAGCCCAGCCTGATTTAGGCTTTATTAATGTCAGGCCATCTATGCGAGGGCGCTTCATGTTATACCTGACCACACAGGTTCCTCCATATGCACACACACTACACATACTTGCATACTTCATGTGTGGGGTGTGCAAAGCTCTTGGTTGTTACCAGGGTAAGTCATTCCTTAAGTCATTTCCAATGGAGAAAAGGTTAATTGAGTAAATTACTCCTGGCTGCTTCTCTAGACTCCATATGCATTCCATTTGACACTGAACAGACCAACATTATTGGCTAACAAGGAAATGGGTACCAAGGGATTTTGACGTGCTGCTTAGAATTTCTCCAAATTTGAAAGTCAAACTTCAAGTAGTAAGCGGGAAAATGTACGCAGCTGAGATAACATCAGAAGTTCTGTAAAACTCCATGTTTAGTTTACTAGGTGAAAATAATTTGTTAAAGACTCCATGAAATCAAAATGAGAGTTGTGAGGCTTTCAATCCATGTATCATCTACTGTATATGCAGGTGTACTCTTAAAAGTTGATAAAACTCAATTAACACGCTTGATGCTGATTCATCTTGCAATACACATATCTTTATCCAATAAAATGCTCTAGAGAATAAGAATGTCCCTCACCCTATTTTTTATATTATGGGGTCTCTAATGGGGTAAAAAAAAAAAAAAGAATAAAATTGGTGTGCTTTAGATTTAAATAAGCGTGTTAACAAGTCGGATACAGTTTGAATGACCATGCATAGGTTTTAAGGTGTGGTGTGAATTGGAGGTGTTTTCAGAGTTGGGGCTACCACACGGTGGGTGATCTCTCCACAGCCAGGCTCTGCACCTTAGAGGTTAACAGCTACAGATCATTAGCTGCACCGCACTGGAACATTGCTATTACTGCCACGGTGCTGCATGCTTTTCTTCTTGAAACTTGGAACAGTAGCACAGAAAGTGAGAAAAAGAAACAGTCAGTTTGTTGATGGAAAAAGATTTAGGTGCAAAAGATGGGGTGAAAGGACAAAATAGCAAAAAGTTAAAGAGGCAATGCAGTGTGTATAATAGTGAAAAAAACAGGAATTGGCTGAAGAGGGTTAAATGAATAGTTCACCCAAAAATTTTTATTCTGATGTGAAATAGCTCAGACTGAAGTGGTGGGAGGTGCCAGGAGAGAAAGAATGGAATTTAAGGGGCAGAGAAGTGGAAAATCTGATGATACACCTGGAAGCTCTCAGACAGTCATTCAACTGGAGGTCACAGAGACAGATTACACATTACACAGACTCAGATTACACAGTACATAGAATTCAAATACTACACTTCATCCAGTGCAGCCTATGCTAAGTGCACACTACAAGATTGAAGCTTGTGCGCACATTTAAAGACCCACGGTTTCTTGGTCTCTGAGATGTTTGTGCACACATTACTCAACTAATCGCAAATTTGGTGCATCAATTACTAGATCATTTTCACAAATTTGTTCTCATGCAAGTTCAAGCACATAGCAACACTAACTGATTCTTGACAACATGTCATCAAACAACATGAAGCAAACACTTTTTCTACCTGTTTTGCACAGAATGGGGGGAAAAAGAGATTTTGCTTTATCAAAATTTCATTGGCTGTTTCTCATTGCTGCTCCCTTGCTTGTCATGACAGTGTACACACTTGACGATCGTTAGGCCAGATTTCAGTTTGAAATATATTATAGCATTTTGACTAGTCTGTGACTAGGAGAATGTTGTTGATGAGACAACTCTAGGGAAACTTTTGTACATTTTAAAGTTAAATACATCAATCTGGTGCACTTTGAGAGCAAAATTAAGAGGAAAGCTCTATGAAGAACTTTGTGCTCTTGTAAACAATTTTGTTAATCAGAAATTGTGATGACATGGCAAAAAAGTCACACCCACAAATAATTGTAAACAAGATGGAGTTTAACACAGTTCACAAATGGTCAAAACACAATTGACCATTGCATACATTTGTGCCAGTGCTAGACATTAAGCATTGTCATGAGCTTTTCCTCCAGACAAGTAAATTGGTCATTCAGTAAAAAAGTTACTACTAGAAAGTTACTACTAGAACTAGCTACTACTAGAAAAGTTACATTTCATTTACATGGTCAAGTAACATGTCAAAGTTTATGTTGTATATTTTTCTACATATTGCACAGCTATCTATCAGCTGGCTCCCGTTACACTCAACCCCTAAACCTCACTCCCATCCAAGTCACGGCACCATTGTGACACTCCTGTTATACCCGCTCCGTACGGGACTCGAACCGGTGTCTCCGGAATGGGAGGTGGTGACATGGCATGAAGCAGACTCAGGTGTGGCTGTGACATGGCATGGAGAAGACTCGGATGTGGCTGTGACATGGCATGGAGCAGACTCAGGTGTGGCTGTGACATGGCATGGAGCAGACTCAGGTGTGGCTGTGACATGGCATGGAGCAGACTCAGGCGTGGCTTTGACATGGCATGGGGCTGGCTCTGGTGTGGCAGTGACATGGCAGTGGGCTTACTCTGGCGTGGCTTTGATATGGCATGGGGCTGACTCAGGATCCGGGGCAGAAGGTGGTGCAAGCTCTGCGACCATGACGTGGGACCCTGACTCGGTGGCCATTACGTGGGACCCTGGCTCGACAGCCATGATGTGGGACTCAGGCTCAACAGCCATGCTGTCGGACTCTGGCTCTGCGGCAATGACGTGGGACTCGGGATCGGCGGCCATGAAGTGGACTCTGGCTCGGCGGCCATGACATGGAACTCTGGTTTAGCGGCCATGACGTGGAGCTCTGGCTCGGCATCCGGCTCTCCCACAGTGAACATAGAACCACTTAACTGCAGGGCAAGGTCGATATTCTGAGCCAGACTGAGGGGACTGCAACTGCCAGGCATCAGGGAAGAAATTGGCCCATTCAATCCAACCCAGAAAATGTCCTTGAGGGCGACTTCATTAAAGTCCAACGGGCAGGCCAGAGCGCAGAAGTCCTCCATATAATTTTCCAGGGATCGAATCCTCTGGTGAAAACGAAGAAGCTAGATTGCTGGGTTCATTTTGGTCGGTCAGGTACTCTGTAACGTTGTCGCTGGCAATGACAAAGACGATGAAGATGATGAAGTGTGATGAACCAAGTGCAGTTTATTATCAATCGTGAAATCCAAAAACCTTAACACCCAACGTGAACAAAATACAAAAACATGAACTTTCCAACATAGTTACTTTCACAATTCCTGATAATAGACAATGGCAAACATGAGGCTTACATACATGGAAAATGGAGAAACATGACAATGATAACCAATGACAAGACAAAACTGATAACAAGGTAACAAGACAATAAACCAATGAAAGCAAGACACATGAACATGGAGGGAAACATGAAACATGAAATCACATGACAAATCACAGGGGACCACATGACATGAAACAGGGAATAACATGACATGGAACATATGACTATAAAACAGGAACTAAACTTCCAAAATAAAAGACATTAACACAAAACATGAACAAAAACACATAAAACCATGACAACTATTCATAAAAATAGTTTAGAATGACTTAAACCTGACTACTTACCCAAAGTGTGTGTGTGTGTGCGTGCGTGCGTGCATGCGTGCGTGCGTGTTTGTGTGTGTTTGTGTGTGCGTGTGGGCGGGTTTGGGTGGTTTACAAGGAAAACATTTTCTGGTAATTACAAGAGTATTGTGGGTATCCCCATATTTTAAATAGCTTAAAAACAAACTAAATAATGTTTTATTGAAAATGTAAAAATGCAGAAAGTTTTTTTGTGATGGTAAGGTTTAGGGGTATGATTAAGGGATAGAATCTACAGTTCGTACAGTATAACAATCATTGTCTAAGGAGTGTCCTTATAAGGATAGCCGCACCAACATTCTGAGATCTTCATGTTCTGCGAGTGCCCATCCCAGCACATTTTTAGCAGGTGAGAGAACTACTTGCATAAACACTCCAGTGACAGCATTATTATCATTACACCTGTGAGGCTTTGCAGGTGATAAATAAAGTCTTAAAGTTTAGACTCATTCCCTCCATGTGATCATAACTTTATTAAAAATGATGCCCAATGAAACAAAAATTGTTGATTGAGTATGACGACTTTCACAAGCTTAAAGCGGGAAACTCTTGAGGGAAAACAAGATGATGACATCTAACGAGTCCACGAGAACATAAGAACACATAACACACATTAAGAAAAAGCCAGAGTGTCGTCTGAGTGTATGGCGGTTTTACACACATCAAGGCTAGAGGGAAGGGGGTTAGCACAGTCAAACACATTACAGTGATTGAGAGGGAGGGGTGCATGTGACATTTCTAAACACATTATGGCAGAAGGGAGATGGTGTGCTTAAACACTCAGCGTTGATAGAGATGCGAGAGAAAGGTCAAGTGTGTCTCTGTTTTACCTCCGACGATTTAGTGAGCTAGTGCCACGCCTTACGACTCTTCAGCACTGACAGGATTTTGACACAGCCTCACCTTGTGTAAACAAACAAGTTATGCATAGTTGATTGCAGTCTCTAGAGTGTCTATTTTTCTTCCTGGTGGGGGATGCTGTGGCTTGTTTGAATTTGGATATAACAGAGTCCTCAGATAAGACTGTGCTTTCTAGCCTTTACTGGTACATTTTGCAAAGGTACTTGTTAATTAATTAATTTATTTTGTTATTAACGCAACACAAACTGCATAGTTGCTACAGTGGCTCCAAACCAAGTAGCACTACAAGCAAATGATGCTAGACCATTTCTCAGAACTAACTTGTTTTTAGGCATTTTTGCAATGTCTTTTAAGCAACTGGTGTCAAGGTGATTTGTGGTGGATGTAATATAGTCAGTTCTCTCAAGTTAATACTGGTGATGTAGCAGAGTAACCACAGGTGTAGCTCATCCCATTAACTATGGACACGTTCCACTAAGTTTGACAGCAAGAAAGTACAGATCCTGTACTTTGAACTGTATGTCAATTCTTTGTTTTAATATTTTGCATGTAATGCGATGCAATAACATTCCTACATTTGTAAGTGTGCTTAAAGGTATATTTCACCTAAAAATTTAAATTCTGTCATGACTTAATCACCATTGTGGTGTTCCAAACATGTATGATTTTTTTTTTCTTATGTGGATCACAAAAGGAGGTGTTAGGCAGAATATTAAGGAGTAACAGCCTCAGTCACCATCACTCACTTTTATTGCATTATTTTTCCTTACAATGAAAGTGAATGGTGAATGAGATTTAACCTTCTACCTAGGATTTTCTATTATATTCCACAGAAGAAAGAACATTATACAGGTTTGGATCAACATGATGATGAATAGATGATGAAAGAATTAAAATTTTTGGGTGAACTGAGTGTCCATATGTTTTTTTTTATGTCACTATACGTTAGATATTGTGGCATGCAAAAAGTCTAAGGCATTTTTGCAGTGTGCCTGACATTCATAATAAAGCAAGAAGAGAATAATTTTACCCCCTCTTCTTTCATGGCACTACTTGAGTGGATCTTTTCTTTTCTGTTAGCCAGATTGACTTTAGATGGTTAATTATGTCCTCAGCTTTACAGGTTGTCAGACTCATCAAAGCCTCTTATTGGAGGCTTAGCGCCACAGGGCTGCAGCGATGCAGGACCTAAACCAGACGGACTGGGTGCAGCTGGGACTGGATTAGCTGAAGGGTTGGAGGCCTGAAGCTGGTCTTTTTTGAAGGGCTCTGGAGTGTTTTGCCCTTATGGCTCGAGTTAATCTCCCACCCTCTGAGCCAGCACCCAGCAAGACAAGTACAGTTCAGACCCCCTCGACTCACCCGAGCCTACATGTAATCAAAGTGTTGAGCAACACTGCTAACTTAAATACATTTTGCTATAGTGTGAACAGTAGCTCAGTTGTTTAAAAATGCTGTAGCTGTTTTTAACTATATTTTTTAATAAAATTATTTATTTATTTTTAGTAGTTACTGTAAAATGACGTGTTCAAGATTGAATAATTGAGATCCTTACCAACAGATTTTTGTGTCTGAAATATATATTTTTTAAATTAATTAACATTTATTTAAAAAGTATTAATTTATTATGTTTAACTACTTAATTAAGAGTAGCTTGTTGCTTGGCAAGCCACTGTTTCAAAGAACAGTCCCCAACAACACTCATTGTTGAGTGACTCATCAATGTGCAAAGTTGGCAAAGTCTTCTCCACAAAAACTCAGCCATGTCTTTCTGCTCTCTTATTATTATTAATGCAACGTGTTGCTACATGCATCAGCTAAATATATTTAACTTCAAGTTTGTTCTGTAGTGAATATTCACGTTCAGGTGAGACATATTCCTAGATCTCCTCTATGTCAGTCGGTCAGGAAGAGATATTGACTTAGGGTGGTCACCCTAAACAAAATCAGACAGACAGGATGTTGTGAACGTATTGAAGTCTTGCATGAGCTATACTGTATATGTATTTTTGTTTTGCTGCAGTTTATTGACTTTATGTGTGATCACATGCTGACAGAACTGTATAGGTGTAGGGCAAGTCTGATCATCAATGTGCATGACTCTCCATATGACATTTTCCTGACAAATGTTGTTTTAGAGTAAATCTCACATATATAATGCAAAGCCAAGCTAATCATAAAGGAATTAGCTGAAAAGGTGAAACTTGTCTTCAGCACTAATGTTTACAAAAAAGTTTTCTTTGTGTGGCTAAACCCTATTTAAGGGATTACAGTTGAAAGGCAACAAATGCAAAGCTCTGACTTTTCAAGTTGAAACTTGAGAGGCACATCAGATTTTTTTTTTTTTTTTTCACGAAACAAGTATGAGAGGAAAATATTCCTCATAACTGTGTTGACTGGTTGGTAGTTACATTACATGTGGGCCTAGGGTTTTGCACATTGAAAAACTGGTGATTCAATCTAATGTAAACCTTGGATTAAAAAAACAAAAATGTTATGATGTAAAATGAATAAGAAATATTTCAGATTCTGCACTTTAAAGTGGAGTTAGTGCCAGCTTAAGTGTATGTTGCAATTAAAGCAAAAGAGGGACATAACAAATTCTAAAATATATGTTTATTTATTAATTTGAATTTGGGCTGTCAATCGATTCAAAATTTTAATCTAATTAATTACATGGTGTCCCAATTAATTAATCGCGATTAATTGCATATACAAATATTTGGTGAGAAAGCCCATCATATAACAATAATTCAATATATAATGATGAAAAAATTATACATAGTTATCTTTAAATATTTCACAATTATATATATAATATATAATTGTTAAATATTTATATAAAATATTCAGATAATTAAAATGCATTACATTCTTGTGGCAAAAGAGTTAATCATTGATAAGACAATACAAAAAGCTGCTTTAGAATACAATGTATTGTTTACTACCATATTATTGATCATAAGTCATTGGCATACAGTTCACAGCAAGTGAATTTGTCAATCAGTTCGAGATTTATTATGAGGGCTTTTTAAGGACCCGTCAATTTACATCTGCGTCAGAAATGCTTGTGTAGTGTCTTGGGTGCGTTGCATCATAAACACAAAATTTTTAGGTCACTGTGTCAAGTTAAATATAGTTTAATACTCAATCTTTAAACACATCTTGAGATCACATAGTTCGGATTTGCACTCCAAGTGTTTTGAACGCAGGAACATAACGCATGTCTGTGTTTTTGCTGCTGAAGGTTGTTTTCTTCACTGTATAAACTGCGTGTTTTCATACAGTTGAAGTTTCACTTACTGCCCTCTGGAGTAAACAGGTGGTACTACAAACATGCATTTCTCAGGAATCTTCCTTATACAGGGGCATGCGATTAATTGCGTTAATTTTTTTAACCCGTTATTTTTTATAAAATTAATCGCACTGAATTAACGCGTTAAATCGACAGCCCTAATTTGAATAGAAAAAAATATCACCAATGTGTCAAAATGGCTGCTAATACTGTTAAAAGTGCATTCCAATCCACAGGGTCCCTATGCACTGTTCATTGCTCCCTATTCACTGAGCGTGGGATATCTGTTGAAGCACTAGCTTGGAATAACCTGCAATGTCATCAAACACAGAAAATGCTTGTGTCATGCTGATCACTGGGTTCAAATAAGATGACACAATATACTGGTGTAAATACATATAAATGTACAATAAATAACCTCACATCCATATATATACATTTATATCCACGTGTATACTTATAAAATTATATACATTTATTGTTATATATTATACAAATTCTTAAATATATTGATATATATTTCAATGAATTAATTTCTCCAGACTTGTAACCCGTAAGTTTAATGACTGCTGCGTATTAATATAAAACAAAACAAAAAATATATAGTTATTTTAGAATATGTGTGTCATTTTAACTGTAATATGACCAATTTTCACGATAATGGATGTAACGGTAAATTAAGCTTAATTAAAATTCTAGTGTCTCAAACTCCTTTCATTTTAGACAAACTACGTTAGCACTCTGCTGGTTCGCAATGACAGGTGGGAAAATTTCCCTCTCCATTTCCTGTGAAGTGATGTATCAATGTACACTTATTCCCTATACCGTTTCCAACTGAACATAAACATTCCCTTTGGATTGGAATCTCCTTTAATTTGACTGAATACCATGTGAAGTTCAATTCACAGGACCTTAACGGTAGATTGGAACGCACCTAGTGTGTTCTCCAAAAGTTTGTGTCATACCCAGAGGTGTCATACATTGGATCTAATATCAATATCAATGGTTTACATACTTACTTATTTACTTACATACTTACATACATATTACAAATGTAAGCTATTATATGATGTCATCAAAATGGTTTTGAATCAATTGACAGGTTCCCATAATTCGGAAGTGTCTCCCCATCCTAAACTATCAATGCTAACAGAGATTCTCTCATCTCGCCATGACAGAAGAACTTTCACAAAAGCCACTGAAACAACAGTGAGCTAGGAGCTATCCTCCCCCAAAACACCAATGGGACAACAGATATTTGCTTCAGTACAATAACAGGTAATGAATGAATATTTGGCCCAGATGCGGCATTGTAAGTGACTGAGATGACTTGATAAATGTCAAATTCTCATTGAAAGCAAAATTCTCATTGAAAGCAAGGGGTGGTGTGACATTAAGACTAAGTGGACAGGAGACATGAGGTATGCTTTCCTCTGGGTGCGCTAAAGGTTGTGATTCACTGTGCTAACCGTACAGGTGATTGATGCGGCTTTCTCGCCTCAATCCCCCGTGTGTAACTTTACAATCAGCACAGAAGTCACATCAAAGTGACATCCCTCCCTAAAAGCCCCATTTTCCTTTCTGGAATAGTCATCTTAAGCTAGTTGGAACATTTCTAGCTGGTCTAAGTTGATCAGATACCATATAATTAGGGATGGGACGATATGGTTATCTCACGATTAGGTTCAATATATGATGTGAGGTTCAATATTCAATAGTATCTTCTAATAATAATATTATTAATTTGATAACATTTAAATTACAAAGTATGGCAGAAAACTTTTTTTTTAAAATGCTTGTGCAAAACGATGTGAAAGTGAAAATAAAAAGACACCACATGTGACTTTCAGATGTGAAAGTGAAGATTTAAAGTAAAAAAGACTCATGTGGGTTTCTCACCAACACATATAATATCACTTCTGAACATTTGGATTTAAACACTGGAGTCATATGGATTACTTTTACAGCATGTTTCTTTTATATGATTTTTGGTGCTACAAAGGTGTGATCACCATTCACTTGCATTGTATGGACCTACAGAGCTGAGATATTCTTCTAAAAATCTTTGTTTCAGTAGTTCGCATGCTAATGTAATCTTGTATAGAAGAGGTAAATGTATTTGGCTTGATGTCCATATACTGGAGGGCTCGGAGCTTAAGACTCGACTCAAGTTCTTATTTAGGTTTAGACAAAGGACATTTTTGCGGCAATAGGGGGCTGTACCATTTATATTTTGCATCTAATTAGCCAGCTAATGGGGGCGGCCTCACATAAGGGCCCAATTTGGGTTGAAGGTTTAGATTAAAGGACATGTGTATGGCCCTAGGGTATTGTACCATAGGTATACTGTAAGATCGACTGGTTTGTGGAGGTAGCCCCACTCAATAGTCAACCCAGAAATGGGGAAATATGGTACTGGAAAAGAACAGGAGGAGGTGGTGACGCCATCTCCTGTAATGCTTGTTGCAGCTGCTGAGGAGCGAAGACAAAGGGCTTCAGCGGAAGCATGGTAAAACGCTGCTGCGGCTGTAGAGTAAGTGGGAGCGGAGCTTAAAGTACTGTTCCCACAGTGTATTGAGTATTTGGGGGCATGGTAAACGGGCTCCTGTGGGAGCGCTGAAGTGTTTCCATTGCTGTAGATGCACATCTATAAATTTATGGAACTTGAAAAGTGCCTGTGGAGAAAATAGAAATAACTCTGTACACACCTGTAAGGGAAGCAAAAGTTTAGTTAAGATAAACATGACAATTACTTTTGTACACACCTTTAGGGGAAGCAAGTGTTAGATAAGAATACAGACTGTAACTTAATTACATTTGGCTTGGCAGGGCACTGCTGTGGCAGTGTCAGGTGGGGCACTGTTGTTGCAGTATCAAGTAGGACACATATTTTTTTTATTACATTTATCAACACCTGTAAGTGAAGCAAAGGTTAGTTTGTACTTACCTGTAGGGGGAGGAATATTTAAATGTATTACCTTTATACATGTAAAAAATTGTAAATTATCTGAACTTATATAGCGCTTTTTAGTCCTTTGAGGTTACCAAAGCGCTTTACACTGTGTCCCATTCACCCATTCACATTCACACTCATACACCAATGGTGGCAGAGCTGCCATGCAAGGCACTAGCCTACCATTGGGAGCAACTTGGGGTTCAGTGTCTTGACACTTTGGCATGTGGACTCGTGTGGGCCAGGAATCTAACCACCAACCCTACGATTGGTAGCTGACCCGCCACGTGTCTGTAAGGGAAGCAAAATGTTAGTTATGGAAAACATGTCAATTACATTTATATGCAGCTTTAAGGAATCAAAATGTTAGTTAAAAAATACAACTTTATTAGGTTTGTCATTGTGGGGCACTACTGCAGCAGTATCCTAATGTGAAAGAGGTGCTGCTGTGGCATTATCAAGAGTATGCGTGTGATGCTGCAGCAGTATGGGGCAATGCAGCTGCAGGATCAAGTGGGGTACACATGGTTTTATTAGATTTATTCATGCCTGTGAAACAAAAGTTATTTTTAAGTTTATATCAAGCTCTATTTATTATGTGTTGGGCTTGTTTATCCATGAGTGAGGGAAAAGCTAATGCGAAGGTTAACAGAAAATGCTAAAAGGCTCTTAAGATTACTGCACCACCACTGCGCTTGAACAGGAGAGCTCATACTGCATTCGAACGGGAGAACTTGTGGCCCTATTTGTGTAGGTTCACACTGCATTCGAATGGCAGGTGGCCCAGAGTAGAGAACCTTGCTGAATTGTGGTTGTGATGTATATATATATTTATGAGCTACGCCCCTAGACTTTTGTTAAGAGGAAAACAGGTCCATGAATGTTGTGCTTGGACAGTGCATTTACACAATTTGCAGTAATTACAACACAGTTGTGGCACCTGTACAGCACGTTTGCGCTACTTTGCAGTGCCAGGGGAGTTTGTCGTATGGCCCAAAAGACAGTTGGCCTGCAATTGTGGCACCTGCTTAGGGATTGCCAATGAGCCAATGGTAGGAGCACCGCAGTTGTGCTTTTTAGCAACTTAAATGTTTGCTGTCTTTGGCTCCTTGTAAGGTAATGGTGAAGTCTTGGAATGATACCTAGATAGCTAAAGCGAGATGAAAACTTGTGAACGATCGCAAAATTTTGGTAGAAACAACAACATATTTATAATTAGGTGAAACTTATACACATTTCACAACACTAAGAAATCTGTGAAAAGTTATATCCATGGCCACTGGAGTGTGTGTACACTTACACTGGTAGCGGGGGAACCTCAGACTGCTAATGCTTATTAGAGGAGAAAGCATACAGTATACATGTTTCGGGGAAATGAGTCTAGAGATACGAAAAAATAAATATTTGTAATCTTTAGAAACAATAATGGGACCAACAGCATAAATTATCTAGGAATAAAGAGAGTTGCTATATATGGAAATACAGGAGAAATGTGCTGGGAAATACATCTTAATAAACATTGTGAAAAAACTGCATAAAATTGTCTGAGAAATAAAAGAGCTTTGGTTCTGATCGCTGGACTTGCGATCATTATTAACAGATTCACTTGTGGCCTTTCACTCCTTAGTAGTATGATATACGTTTTGCATAGGTAATGCATCGCATGGCGATAGTTTTGTGAGGAGGAAGTACTCCACACAATCCCCGGAGAATTAGATCCCAGGCTCTGTCTGGGGCCGTGTGATCAGCTCCTCCAGCTTTCACACAGGGCTCCTCGCGCTCCAGTGCTTGAGGAGTTTCTCAGGAGTTGCGAGAGAGTGAGAGGGGAAATATCTGGAGCCACCTGTGCACTAGAATGGGGATAAAACAATCAGGAGCATGGGAATGAATGGGGACATTTACAATGAAAGGACCTGTGCATGGCCTTATGAAATAGTAGCACTGGTATACGGTGAAGCATTGGCCAGTCCTGTGGAGGCAGCCTTGATGCAATTGGGTCTTCTTCAGCGAGTAATGGTTAGAAAAGTAGAAAGTCAGAGTAGAAAAACCACCTACAGCATTAAAGTGGCCGCTGCCATATTATGGCTTAAATGGCATATATGATGAGGAGGTCGAATGCTTCAAGTGGAGTAATAGGACGTTGCATGGTTATGTTGTGGATGGGCGGAGTCAATGCCTGAAATACTGTCATGTCAGGAGAATTGTTACGGGAAGCAGGTAAGATGCGACTTATATACTCCCTTGTGTGCTGTAAATTGTCAGATTAAATTAACACGATACTCCCGAAACTCTGTTAATTAACTAAAATTTTGTGCTGCTGAAAAAAGAAAGTAATACACATCTGGGATGGCATGAGGGTGAGTAAATGATGAGAGAATTTCCATTTTTAGTTGAACTATCCTTTTAATATTGTATAACCAACTGGCAGCTGTTTTTTGCTGGTCTAAAATGGTTGACCAGATTGGACCAACTAATGAGCATGTTAGACCAGCAAGAAACCAGCTACCATGTTCCAAAACAAGCTTCACCAAATTAATCTAGTAAATCCCACTTTTTGCTATGTTTTTGCTGCTCTGAGATGGTCAACTAATTAAATCTGCAAATTACCAGTTTGGGCTAGCTAATGACCATCTTAGACCAGCTAAAAACTGCTACAATGTTCCAAAACACATTTACCAACTTAATATTTATTCAGCAGGGTTATCCAATTGTATCCTTTGCAATGGTAGCTTGTTGCTACAATATTCAGAACAAAAACTCCTACACCATCAACACTGACTTCATGCTCAGTATGGATATCAGAACATGGACTGGGTGCATTTGTGTGTATGGAGATATAATAAGATATAATTAATGGTCATTAGCTGATCTTTTATCCCAGTTTATCCCAGCAGGGCATGTGGCTGTTTTCAAAGCATAGCACGTCAGTTCTCTGAAGTGTCTCACTGATGGGAGAGGGGATGATATTGTCTGGAAAGGCATGAATTAGACTGATCTATTGCCAGGGAATTTCTGCAGCGGATACATCAAGAATGGCTCTGGCCAGATGATAACTACTCTGTAAATTTGTTGAATTACACATACCTGATAATAGTATTCTGATCTTTCTTTAATACAGAAGCATATATAAAAAAAAGGGCAGTTTTGGGAAATATGGTCACAATTATACGATTATGTTGTGGTTTTATGTATTTCAACAACTGTCCATCAATGTGACACTAGTATGCTTGTCATATCAGCGTGTACAATAATATCTCAAGTGACATCAGTTCCCAAACTAAGAGCCAAATCTTTATTCCATGAGCCAATTGTCATTATCATGAATGTCACTGCTAGCTGTTGAATAGCCTATTACTGTTTCACTAAAGCAACCACAGAATGCACTCAAGACATCCCAGATGGATGGCATGTCATTATGGAATGAGGACAAAAAAAGGCTTATTTATGTTCAAAAGCCTGCAGACCCAGTGAAATGCATACCAGGGACAGAGCACATCCCATTTCAATTAAGTATCTTGGTTAACTGAAGAATTCCCACAGTGTAAATCAATGTTGTCCTCATTCAAATCACTTTACCCCTTCTCCTGTAGGGAAATGACCTAAACTTGCTTATTATTTGACAATAAAAGATAATGTAGTGATTCATTTGAGGTAATCAATTATAATAATACAAATTATTGGTGAGCAAATTACAGAATTTCATCATAGCTTAAGGAATGTTTGTCATATTACACAAAAAAACAGATTTTACTCTACAAAACATAGATTTAGAAACAATTAAATGAAACAAACATTTTTCAAAAATGGGTTTTCCTGTTTCATTACACTATTTTTACTTAATTTCATCTTGAATCTTGCAAGTGAACAAATTACTTGCTCGAAAAATTTACTATTTATTTTTTAGAAAGAAATTAAATTGTTTGAAATATTATCCATCTCATCTGCTTTGAAAACATCAAACAACTCTCTTGGAATACATTCTTTGTCTCTGGCAATCAATGTATCCTGTAGAGAGTGCTTGTCTTTGGAGGTAATTGGTCTCACAGGATAACCAAATGAAAGTTTAGCTGAAGTCACTTTATTGTGAAGATATGCATTTTATCTCCTGCGCCTGACAGTTGTATTTGATTTACAGTTAGGCTGAATGTTCCCATAAGCAAAGTCTCATATTTTGCTAGCGTGATTGTTTTGCCACAGGGGGGTAAGGAAATAGAGCAGGACAGTGGAGATGTGGACATGCGCGTGCCAGCATTTAGTGTAATTTGCATGCAAAAACATCCCTTCATTATC
This sequence comes from Moxostoma hubbsi, assembly GCA_032164185.1. Classification (NCBI taxonomy): domain Eukaryota; kingdom Metazoa; phylum Chordata; class Actinopteri; order Cypriniformes; family Catostomidae; genus Moxostoma; species Moxostoma hubbsi. The sequence continues at coordinate 8,870,037 of JAVLUX010000043.1, read as the reverse complement.
CTAAATGGCAAGCGAACAATAGCACTTGACTTGCCTTATTCACTAATGTGTACATAACCCAATTGTGGGCCACATTTAACAAAAGCATGAGAGCTTTCCAAAAGCGTGTCCTGCATTACATATGAAGATTTCCTGTGGGTAAAATGGAAATGTGTCTATTAGTCTGTTTCAACCCTGGTTTGATACATAGGTGAAAACTATCACAGACTGTCAATTCAGAAAAAGCATTTTAATGTAAAACTCTGAGGCATAAAATCATCTGGCAGTGTCCAACCTACTATATACCCATTTTTCCTCCGTTGTTCCTGTGTCCAACTACAGTCAAGATACCCTTTTGAAAACGAAGTTAGCTACAATAGAAACTATTAAAAGTAGATAAACATCAATGCTCTGGGGAGCAGGGTATAATATTAATATACTTTTAGAAGCTACTTTTAGTTAGTTACTCTCTAACAATTATATTTTCCAATTTGATAAGTAGGGTAATGTCAATAAATCAACCACCAAGGGAAACAAATTTAATTTTTTCAACTTTTCTTTGTCTATATGCTAATGTTTCCCATCCATGTAAGCTGAGAAAGGGTTACACTTGAAAAATGGCATTCAAATTCTGCTAACTACATCTGAATTCATGCTGTGTGTCAATGTCTTTAATAAACAGAAATGTTTTCATGCATTGTGAATACACACTCGTGCCCACAGCTGGGTCTCATCACTACAGCCAGACACCCGGTGAGTCATTCCAACACCGCATCACATTAACGACTCTTTCGCAGGAAAATGTTAAATGTCCAGGAAGAGCACCAGAACAGTTGAAAAACTACGTATGTTGTAGAGCATGCGGTTATTTGCACAATCAGCCACCCTCATACTTCTATCACAAATGCTTCTTTCCACCTGTTGCATTGACAGTTTAATGTATGATGATGTCATCTTTTCAAGTTTATACACAGTCACATTAGGTTAGAAATCACAAACTGACTCATTACACTGTTAAAACAAAACAAGGTCTACCCTAAAAATATTTAGTGATTAGTTGCATCTAAAATTTCTTGTTGGCTTAATACAATTTCTGCATTTTAAAACAGAAATTTTAAAATGGTGGGACAGCAGTATAATGTTAACATTTATTAATTTCCCTCCTGAAAAGACCTGCATTGCTGATCACCAGGTTCTGTTGTGTTTTGAGTATGCTGGTGACCCTTCCAGGTTTTTAAACTAGCTTAACCAGCTTCATAAGAAAGACCATAATTGTCAAACAGATTTACCAGCTAGATTTTACTGGTACAATGCGTGGCCATATTGGTATATTCTTAGACCTGCAACAAACCAGCACTAACCAGCATAAAACAGCATGGGAATTTGCACACTGGTTAAGCTGGTCTCTGTAGCAGGGTTGGAATATGCTTTTCTCCAAAGCAACTTACATTACTTAAGGTACACATTTTATCAGTTCTGTATGTGCGTTTCATGGGAATTTATCCCTTAATTTATTGGAACATGGTTACAAGAACACTTTAGCACTGTCACCAAAATCAGCTCTGCTTCTGAACTTTTTTTCACAGTCTATTTTTTCACTTAAAAAGAAAAATAGTGTGTAATAATGAAAATCGATTGAAGTGTGAAAAACAACACATATAAATGGATTTAATCACAGATCATCAGGTTTCAGAGCCCAAAAGAGGATTACAGTTGCTGGTCTCTTTCTCTTGTACCCAGATATTTCTTGGCTGCACTTCAACTCTATATTAAATATGACTCCTCAGCCTGGTTGTAACGTGAGTGCCGGTGGTTAGTTTTTATTAATTTCACAAGTGTGTAAATGTTTAATAGAGATGCAGGCTGAACTGCAATGTCACTGTGACAATTTTCCCAAGCTGAAGAGCTCAGTGCCTGACAACAGGGATATATAAACTGTGATGCCCCCTTTATTTGCAAAAATAAAAATAAAAATACTAAATAATTACTTTGGAGGCCACACCCTCTGCTGCCCCTAGTGGCTGACCCCTTTTCCAACTTTAAGTAACAAGGGTAATTAGCAAACATGCGTTATGGTAGGCTAATGTTAGATGACTAAAAATCTTAAGCCAGTGGCCCGAGTGATCAGCTTACAATCGATGCTCCCTTTATTTTTCAACCCTTGCTGATGTGAGAGATGTGTTTGTTTCCCACAGTGGTATTTTGTGATTCTTTGGTTGATTTTCAAATAATTATGTTCTCTGTTATGGACAGGACTTTGTTTGTGGGATATTTGCAAACTCTTGTTTACTTACGTGTCATTGAAAGAACTCTCATTTTACTGAATTGTAGATTAAGTGAAGCCTATTTATAATTTTCGTCCCAATTCAGTAATTGACACCCCACTGCTGAAACTCTACATTTGATTAGGTTATAATTTAATTTCAGCAACCAAGCTAAAAAAGTTAATGTTCTTTCGCTGTCCTTCTTAACCCCAGTTCACCTTGACTGGGGGGTGCTGGGGGATTTTCTGCAGGCTTAAGCCTTCTGATTGGGTTATACAGATGGAATAATGAGTGCTTTTCTGTTGTCTCAGCCGATCTGGAGTTAAGCTCTGTGGATCGGGCCATTCACTGACGCCACACAACATTTACATATACATGAGATTTAAAAAGACCTTTTGACTCTTGGATTAGTTCAGCTTCCTCACAAACTCAGCTCGGCCTTTCCACATCAGTAGTGCTTTTTAGAAGTGGTCTATCAGACAATAAACTCCTGTGATCCAAAGTTCAGACATGCATATCCATTGAAATTCAGATCAAAATATACCCTACATGTAGTGTGATCTAGTGTTTATTCTGAACTAAATACTTTAGTAAAACATGGTGAAGTTGATGTAATGTTGGTCTTTTTAGTACCACAGTCTATTACACTTTAATAGACTGTGGGAGTTTTACTTCCAATGGTTTTTTACATGGTAGGCCACCATTGTATTTTTCTCATTCTCATTCTTTTTTTTCTTTTGGATATGTAATATTGAACTCCCATGGTTTTCTTTGAAGTACCTTGTAAATACCATGTTTTTTGTTTGTTTTTTTCCCCAAATTAGTTTTCACAAACTAAAAATGACCATGATACTCCCATGATTTTGGAGTATGGTGCTATACCATTGACATGCCATATTTCTTTGGACTTCTGTCATGGTACTACCATGGTATTCTGCAGTACTTTGAAGTACCATGCAAATACCATGGTACGCGAATAAGGCAAATCAGTACCATAATATTTCATATTTTCAAATCAAGTCAGTCCATTTAGCGGCCATCTTTAAAATGCTCTATGTAAACAATTGGCATATAAGTACAGCTCCTATCTACTTGAATGGGGAAAGACCTAAATCCCCAAAATGGTTAGTCAAGATTATGATTAAAGAACAAATGTATTATCAGCAGTCAAATCTGACAATGCCGGTATCATAAATTGTGCTTCTTTAGCTCAGATCACACACAAAAAAACAAAAAAAATCCTGCCTTGTCTAGCTAGTGCGCATGTGCATTCTCAAGTTGTTTGACAGGTGATGTCTGCAGGTGATTCGCAATTTTACTTGTAAGGCGGAACTTCCTTTTCTACATCTGTTGACCATTAGACTTTCCCAATTCTCTCATTGATTTTAATAGAAGTGGCCCATCTGTGCTGCAACTGCCATTGTACTTTTTGTAGGAGTTGTTTGTTTTTTACCTTTTTCTTTTCTCTTTGTAATGATAAAGTGCATAATTTCTGTGACACTAGGGTCACCAAACAGAATTGCAAAGACTGACAGTTTTCAAACAGGTTTACCAAACACTCTCCTTGGCTACCATTGGTCACGCAATTGACCCTTCGCTAAGCCCTGCCTTAAAAGCGCAACTGTTGACCTGCTGCCATTACTCTGACACGTGTTTGCTATTTTCCAATGACAGCCTATGGAATGTGTGTTTGGGTACTTTTAATCAGGATTTTATCATAATAATCTAAAAATTTAAAACACGTTGTTGCCGAGTCATTTGTAATATTGGCATGAGTTACCCAGAGAGGATACACGCAGTGTTCGTCTTTTTTTTTTTATTATAATCTTTAATTAAACCTAGAGAAGAGCATGTTAAGGTTTAAACTGTGTTAGCCCTCTTTCCCAAATGAACATATATCAAATGCAACAACACCTACATTTGCTCAAAGGTAAATTAAATATACATTACAATGTCACTCTTCATTCCAGCCCACGAAAAAATATGCCAAAAAATGCATCGTTCACAACAATCTTCCATTCATTACAATGGAAGTTCTGCAGAGCTTATCAGACCAAGCAACCAGAACCAAGGGGGGTGGAGCTTAGTCAAGGGTCAGCTGGTTGAGCAAATGTTGCTGTGTCTGGCTGGTCGGCATGGTGTTTATGCTTTTTGAGTTGGATCTGCATACTAAGCTGGAATAGAACAAAGTCTTTTAAAATTGAAAAAAATTAAACACATCACATTAGTATGTGTGTTTTACTTGGTTAAATGACCACTCCCCAAAAAATCCACTTTTAATGGTAGCCAGGTGCACAAAGTATTTCCACTCTTCCTCATCTTAACTTGAGATTCTCTCACCATAAACTATATCATGATACATCTCCATCTAATCCTGTTGTCCCCCGACTCACGTTACATCACCTGCAAGACAAGTTCAAGCACTGTCAGACTTTATGAATCAGATGGATGTTTTTTTTTCTTCCTCTGTGCTGCTGTGTAAATCACTCCTGTAACTCAAGGACCCTGCTGATGCACAACTGGAACGGATGCATCTGTGGGGAACACGCTGCGGGAAGCTTCCTCCATGGTGATAGATGGGAAGAAATTACCGATTAAAAAATTTGCTATATTTTTAAACCCTGACGCTTCTTTACTAATGTTTTATGAAGGTGGTGTTCCACCTCAACAGCAAAATGTGATTACTCATAGCTTATTTACGTGACCTGTTATAAACATTATATTTATGGTTTGTCACAACATTTTGTCAAAGGATTTAATATAAAAAGATTTCATGGTGGGAGGGTGTCAAGGTGGGGGCATGTGGAGGTGGAGGATGTGACGGTGGATTATGAAACTTCCGTCAAACGCATGGTAAGGACTGTGATCCCTTTTGTGAAATGAAGAGTGACCTCTGACCTTTGCACTTCAGATGAAATGGAGGAAACACCCCTTTTGCAAAGTGGAAGCAGGCAGGAGGTACTAAATGAACCAAACACACACTCAAGTTCCGAGAGCAATGCCAAATTCAGTAGAGCTTCTGTTTGCTGCGTCATGAAACTTTTACTGTTTTTACAGTTATAAATGCTTAGAGGGTTGTTTGACCATATAGAATCAAGATGTTACTTTTCATTTAAATGAAACAAAACAACTTAGGTAAATCAACATCGATAAACATAGTTAATATATTTTTAAAGATCTAACCAGGCACGATGCAACAAGTTTTCAGCAACAAGCCATTTGTCAATCTACTCTTAACACGACAATGCTGCATGATGTGATACAGTCTCAAAAAACATTGAATGTTAATGTACAGTTACATATATTGAGGTATATGCCATTTCCTCAAAAATAAACTTTAAATCTAGCTGCAGTTTGTGAGAACAACAGAACATCTTTATCTTTTCCCACATCTTCATAAATGTCCATTCTAACACCACCTGTCGCCTCTATGCTAGTATAATACACCTCTCAATCGTATCAGGTCATGGAGGGCAGCAGGAGGCTTTGCCATTCCAGCAGGAATCTCTGGTAAAGTGATTACACACAGACTCTCTCTTTCTGGAGTATAATATAGCCCTAAGGTTCCTTGCACATTCTCTAGGGAAAGAGAGTATTTTTGGCCATGTCTTCAGTGATATTTCCCCTCTTTAATTGATGTCATGACCATGCAAATCCTATGTCATCCTGTCAAATGCCAAGAATGAGGTTTCCATCCATCCATCCCAAAAACTGTTTGCATTGTTTTCCATGCTTGTTTCTCATTAGAAGATGTGACTTGAACATGTTTGAAAGAGTAACTGGTTTCCTGATTTGTGTCTTTTACTGCTTGCTCTCTCTCTCTCTCTCTCTCTCTCTCTCTCTCGCTGGGCCATGTGTTGATTGAGCAGACCCAGGCATCTGAGCTGTCATCACAGGGAGTGGATGATGTGGGTAGAGTGGAGACTGAGTTCTTATGCCAAGCAAACTTTACACCTCTTTTTCCTCTTCTCTTTCTTTTTTGTCTTCAATCTCTCCTCTCCTCTACTTTCATCTTTCCCCTCTCACCTAAACCAAAACTCCTTGAGGACTCACAGGTTGAGTGTGTATGCATGTGTGGTTTAGTGGTATCTGCTGACTTAGTGTTCAGGGTTTGCACACTAAAGTGATCGGAAGAGACGTCACTGTTGTATGTTAGTCAGGCATAAAGTGTGACCTCTCAAACAGGAAGTTGCTTCTGGAAGAGTGGAACCTTGAACATGTTCATCAGTTATCATAATAGTCATGACAATGACCTCAAAGGATGCAATCCAGGAAGGGAAAGGCAAGTAGAACATGAGAGTGCAGTTTTAGCTTCCGTAAAGTGGGCGTTTCACACCGACAGCAATTAAATCACCGAAGGTCGCCAAAATTCTGTACCATTTGTTTCTTGTATGCTTCCTAGACAACTGCATGCTTTCCAGATCCATGCTGGCTGGATGTTTAAAGGTGCTGTAAGTTAACATTTTATGAAATTGCATGCAGAAAATGTCCCTATTACATTTTAGATATCACTGAAGTAGGTGCCAAATCACAACTCTTTCTGTATCAGCCCTAGGCTCGGTAAATAGCGAGGTAAAAGATGTCTGTGGGCAGTGGTCAGATCCTTTGTTAAGCCAATCAGAAGACTTTATGCCTGTCAATCATTGTGCGTTTTCACAGGCAAGCACATTTATGCTTGTGTAAGTGCCGAAACGCACAGAGTCGAATGACAAAGTGCTCAGGGGGACCCATCTCCCTCCATATGCATATACAAACAGCCACCAGTGTGTATCTCTCTGTGTGTGTGTGTGTGAGTGTGTGTGTGTGTATTTTGCGTGAGGGGTTTTGGAAAGAGGGGGCATGGCTAATTTGGCTGGTCTGGTGGAAGTTCTAGAACTGCACAGTTAATGCTGATTCTGTGCAATGGGGCAATGAGATTTGCTCCAACTGAAATAGAAGAGCATCAGTGATGTTGAACACTGATGTTGGGCAATGGGGCCTGGCTCACAGTTTGTGTTTCAGTGAATCCTAGATATGTTCTATAGGGGTTCAGGTCTGGGCTTTGAGCAGGCCAGTCAAGTTCTTTCACACCAAACTCAGTAAATCACTTCTTTATGTAGCTCGATCGCTTTGTGCTCAGGGGCATTGTCATGCTGAAACAGAAAAGGGCTCCATTCTACTGAAAATGTTTGTCTAAGGAGATTGTATGGTTGTATGCTCAAATCTAAGCACCTGCTAGTAATGGGTGTAGCAGAAAAAGCCAAATCCATTCATTAGAAAATTAGTTTCCATATACATATGGCCATCTATGTGCATGCATGTGTGCTTCTGCATGTCTATGCATGTCAGCGCAATTTGAAAACAATTTGCCTATAGGCTTAGTCATAAGTCATGCACAGATAATTATTTACATGAAGTGCATACTAACAGTAGATTGCACAACATTCAATCTCTCAGTCACTCCAACTAGTGTCGAAAACCTGTTGCTGATCAAATCAAGAGATTACAAGGAACACTTTACAAGCCAATATCTCTAACATAAATGCAGTTTCTCAAAAATCTGAAATTCAAGCCTTTCTGATTGACAGGATCCATTTGCCGTGCTTCGAGGTGGCCGCTCCTCTGTGCATCTCATGTTTCAGAGGCTATATTTACCACTTTGACACTGACAGGCCTGTGGAAGCTAGTTGTCAATGAGCTATCTCGTTTTAGCCCAGAGCGAGTCGCAATTCATTAAGACATCATTAGTCAGAGCACCCTGACAAATCCTCTGTACTTAGCCACTGTATGGGTGAGCAATGACCAGAGGACAAGCTTGGCATGCCACTGGATGTACTTGGAATGTTGTGTCTACTGTGGGTGGATGGAGAGCAGGCTGCTCCTGTCATGGTTCTGTCACTCTGTTAGTCTGGGTTTTTGTGTGACAGGACCATGGCATCATCATTCTAGGTCTGTTTTGTGTTTCGTTTTCTATCTCTGTGTGAGCACACGGTTTCAGTTGTTATTTCCCTGCCATGCGCTCCACTGTTGGTCTCATGTTTCATGTTCGGATCATGGTGTCTGGATTCTCACTTCCCTGTCTGGTTCGGTTTTGGTTGGTGTCGGAATCTGGACACTCGTTCTCCTTGTTCTGTCTGTTATTGGCGTGAGTGAGTGCATTGTGCTTATGTCGTCTTGGAGGCATGCACTCACGTCAGTCTCTTCGGTCTGTCTTGTGTTTCATGTCCGGAGCATGGTTTCTAAATCCTGACTTCCCTGTCTGTTTCGGTTTCGGTCTGTGCCGTGGTCATGACACTCATGCTCCATGTGCTGTCTGTTACTGACGTGAGCGCATTGTGCTTATGTCATCTTGGCAGTATGCACTCGCGTCAATAGTTTATGTCTGTCTCTTGTGAACGTGGGTGTGTCTCGTGTTGACCTGCACACCCGGGTCTTGAGCTGTCTTCATGTTGTGCTGAGGTGCGGTCACTTCAGTCTGAGGTGTTGGGTTTACGTGTGGCTGAACTCTCACAAAAGTGTCCTGTCTTGGTTTGTCGCCTGTTGCCTTATGTATGCTCAGGCTTTGTTTAGTGTGGGAATGCATGGCATCGCTTTGTCTGGCGTGGCCAGGATTATTGTCTTGGCGATGTGCGCTCATGCCATTCGGGTGTTTGTTGTCTTGTAAGAGCACATGGCTTTGTTTTGTTTCTGTTTTGCCGTGTGTCTCTCTCTGTCTTGTGTCATACCCTGCCTCCTTGTTTGTGCATTATTAGTTAATTTGTTACACCTGCCCTGCCTGTTAACCCATTTGATTTATCTCCCTATTTTAGTCTCCTCATGTGTGCCCAAGCCTGGATTATACTTTCCCCTACGGGGTAGTTTATGTTTGTTTTTGCTATTTTTTGGTCAAATAATTTCCCCTTTGTTTTCACTCCATCCTGGAAAGACCAGCATAACAGCATATGTTGTGTTTTGGATGCTGGTGTGCTTGTGTCTTTATCAGGATTTTTAATTAGCTTATCCAGCAAGATGTTACCCTCCTAAAGAAATCCAGCATTGCTGGTCAACAGCTTAAGTTGTGTTTTATGTGCTGGTTTCCCAGTATGGCATGCTGGTGAATCTGCCAGGCTTTTTAATTAGCTAAACCAGCTTCACCTGAAAGACCATGCTGGTCAACGAACTTCACCAGCTGGTATTTGCTAGAGAAAAGCATGTCTATGCTGGTCCACCAGCTAGTCCAGCACCAAACCAGCACTAACTAGCATTAACCATCTTAGACCAGCATAGGAATTGTTTAGCAGAGTCTTGGTCTAACAGCTTTGCCACAGGTTCATTTGCTGGTGAAAAGCATGGCTGTGTAGGTCCACCAGATGTACCAGCACTATAAACCAGCCTAGAACAGCACAAACATTTGTGTGTGAAGTTCTGCAAAAGTTTGCAGGTGGATGCATTTAACATTCTGGTACCTAAGGAATTGCAAAGTGTAGGGTCTGTCTATCATCTACGCAAGTCTATTTGGTGTAAACACCTAAAGAGCATGTTTGCTTGTAAAGGTGATGAGATATTGGAACAGACCTGCTCATGAAAGCAGGAAACACGCTGACAAGCCAAAGACATTGAGAGGTTCATGGAGGTTTTTTTTCTTTCTTTTGGTTATGTATAGTGGCTAGTTGAGCACACATTTTGCAAGCTTGTGAAATACCTTCACACACTCAGCTGGTGTTTGTGAGGCACTTTTGTCTTTAGCACTCAGGGGTGAAACATCACGCATTATCACCTCTTTCAATCAGACGCTTTGTTACAACAAGCAGTGAGAGAGAGAGAGAGAGAGAGAGAGAGAGAGAGAGAGAGAGAGAGAGAGAGAGAGAGAGAGATAAGAATACAGAATTTTAGTGCAGATGAGGTTTTAATACTTGTAAGAAATTGCTTTTTTGTTTATGTTTTTAGGATTACCAGTACATCTCATTTGCTTGTCTTGTATTGTAGTAAGAGGGTTGGAGTTTCTTTGTGGAGAGCAAAGAGGTGAACATTTTTGGCAGTTACAAAAAGAGATGTTTAATGTGTCTCTAGCACACTTTGAAATAACAAAGGAAGACAATGGACAGACGGATAGACGGACGGACAGACAGACAGACAGATAGATAGGGGAGAGCAGCTGCATTGTGGCTGTAGAGTTTAAGCAATAAAAAATAAATTAAAAAAAGAGCAACCAAACCTGTGCAGAAGTCTCATGCATACCTCTTTTTTCAGCTCCTCTCCCTCATTCACCCCCCTCCCTTCAACTGTGCTCCCTTCCTCCTCCTTCCTTCCCTTTCTGCGCTCCAGTGGATGGTGCTCTCTCGCCTGCTCTGCCTCTCATTCAGACTGAGCTGTGGACACAAGCAGAAGCATTCTGTGAGACTGTGTTTGTGTGTGTGTGTGAAGCCGGAGTGGAGTGGCTCTGCCGGATCCCTGCTGAAACACTACCTCTCCAACGAACACAGAGTCCCACTCAGCGGTCCAGCACACCAGGTTTGGAGAACCCATCCCAGAGGAGTACACCTTTACCCCCTCAACCACTGAAACAGACCCCACATGGAGCCATGTGAACCCCCGTCTCCTGCTTGGCTTGGGATCTGATTTCGGATTTCCTCCTTGGGGACGAGCTCCAAGCACTGGATCTTTTGAAGTAAGGAGGGACTGTGAGGATCTCGGCTGTCCCAGAGGGGAAGCACTTTGCTCTGGGCACTGTGGGCTACAAGCCCTCCTGGGCTGGAGGCCAGCGCTCCAGCACCATGGATTACCTAGTTGGGATTTTTCTCTTGTTGTGTGGGGTGGTGTTACCTGGAAGTGTGGTGCCCCAGCACACCAAAGAAAATGTGCCAAGACTCAAGCTCTCTTACAAGGGTAAGTTTTAGAACCAGACTGATCACCATATCATAATGCACAGATCAGAAACTTTATATGTTTTTTTGGGAAAATTGGTTTTTATTCTTATTATCTATCATATACCTATTTCTATTCTCAAAATGCCTTTTAAGCCTAAAAGTATTTTAGATTATTATTAATAGTTATTTTTTTTATTATCTCTATTCCCCTTGTAAGCTTTATTGTTTTTTGTTTTGTTTTTTTGTTGGGGGGTTGGTAAGACTTTACCATTTCTATTATATATCTATTTTTATATTAGTTAATGCATTTGTTATTATGAACTAACAATGAACAATAATTGTTTACAGCATTGATTAATTTTGGTAAATGTTCATTTATAAATGCACTTTTGTTTATTGTTTGTTACTGTTAGTTTACAATGCTTTAACAAATGTTAACATGTTAAATGTTAAAAGTTAAAAATGCATCAGTATATGTACAAATTAATTAATTAATTAATCAAATTGTGGTTCGCCCGTGTTAACTATTGCATTAACTTATTTTAATATATACAATCTTAAACTGTGACTGTGTTTCTCTAATATATTTATATCTTTACTATTTGATTTAAAGTCTAGTTTAAGTTTATCAATATCCCTCTCTCTTACTAGTGATCTGTTCTAATTTTGTCCTGATTGATTGTTTCCAAATGTTCACAAGTGGCCTCAGAGATATGGACCTGTATGTGTTAGATCTCTCACATGATTTTCCAGTGTGTTATCCAATATGTTTAACTCTGTACCAGTGTCCTGTCATATGGCTTATAAACTCTTAGTGGGGTATCGTGGGTAATGACTCTGCAGCTGCGACTAGGAGTCCGTGGGCACAAGTCTAATTTCTCATGCCTCCAAATTGATTTTACAGAAATCCTTTGAGTTTATTAGCTTTGTCTGAGTTTCACGGAAAGTACTAACACTCTCTCATCTTGCAGACAAATGGGCACACAAACATTTATGCACACTTCCTTGACCCTAACATGCTCATACAAGCTATGGATGGCTGGCTGGCTGGCTGGCTGGCTGGCTGGCTGGCTGGCTGGCTGGCTGGCTGGCTGGCTGGCTGGATGATAGATAGATAGATAGATAGATAGATAGATAGATAGATAGATAGATAGATAGATAGATAGATAGATAGATAGATAGATAGATAGATAGATAGATAGGTTGGTAGGTAGGTAGGTAGGTAGGTAGGTAGGTACATGCATGAAGGCTCGAGTGATGCTGGCCACTATCTGTGAATGGTGGTAACAGCAAATATGTTATTCTCTGGACTGTGCTATTTTAACAGAGACAGCGAAGAGATCCAGACTATAGCAGCCTCTTTGTAACCCAAAGCTTTCATCTCCCATGGAAATAAGCGGCAGCATTTTTGGCATATTTTGGGCTGTTTCCTTTTTAACGTAAGCTCCGCGGGCTTGCTGTGGTTCATTGTTCAGGAACATGACCAAAAGTATACAGATCTACGCATGCTGGTGGTGATCCCTCTAACCTTTTTTTCTCCCTCATTTTGTAAATGTAGCTTTCTGTTCTGTTAGTGAATTTGTGCGTCTGGTGTTTGTCTTGATTGTAAGGTCTGTATGTGGCATGAGTTTACCCCACCAGGGTCCATATAATGCCCTCTCATTTCTTTTATAGACATAAAGATGAAAAAGGAGTGCATAGGAAGATTTATTTTTGTCTGAGAATGTGTTGTTAGAAACGCAGAGTACTGAGATCGTGCAAAGTGGAAGGAGAAAGGAAGATCTGTCAGGACATTTTATTTAAGAAATCAATTGTTGCTCTGAGAATAGGCATCTGTGGTTTAACTCTGAGAGGAAAGGCGGGAGACTTTAATATAAAAAAGATGCGGGTCCACCTGTGTCCAATCACATGCTTCTTTGAGTTAATGTTATTGAGCTTTGAATGGCCAAAACAAGGGGGAAAAAATCCTGCATTGCGTCATCAAAATGCTTTCCCAACTTGTACCACCTGTGAAATTTAGCTTTTTCCCCCATTCAGATTTCTGTAAGGTTGTCCACATTTCACAAGTGTTAGGCCTGTTTCTCACAGCTCGCATAAGCAACGTATAAGTAGAGCATATTTGTTTCAGCAGCCATATTAACAGGTTACAGCCTTCTCCTGTACGCATAAGTAGCCGGGGACTGCAAGTAGTTTTGCTGCTGAACTTTATTTTTTACACCCAGTAGACCAATTTATGACCATGTTCTTTTGCAATAAATGTTCTATAGAGCAAAATAAAATACTGGAGTTATCTTCTCATCCATTTTTTTTCCCTGTCAGACTTGTTCCACGTGAACAAACACTTTCTTTGCAGTGAAAATCTGACAAAATCCAGACGATTAAGCAGTTTATAGCCTTCACTTTTGGTTTTGGGTCCCATTCCATGCACAGTATATTATTTACCAGAGTAATTAGAGTACATGTGATCCCATCCTCATGTAAATTAGATTTCATGCCAATCAAGTTTGTAATAATTCTCAAAGGCCCACTCAAGATGACTATTTTACAAATTATGGCCACTGTCAAAGGAAATACACATACATCAACATAATGTGGTAACCCAGATTTCATGTTATTTTTTTTATAGAGCCACAGTTCAGTTGTGCAGCAGAGACGTTGTCAATGAACAACATACAGATTACACGATAATCTGCCGACAACATGTCAGGCCACAAAATAGCCTTAAACTTTCCTGTTTTACTTTTTAGGGTTATGGCTATAACGTTTTAAGCAAGAAAAAACTGCGTTCTTATTGCCTTATCCAATGTGCGCAAGTGTTGATTGCATGTCTGTTTGTGTTTTGTCATCAAAAACAGAGAATAAACCGATGAGTTGAAATCTCATGTAAACACGTTTTTTCTTACGTTGTCTGCATTTTTTTAAGATGAGTTTTTGATAGTTAACGCACTCAATGTGAAAGCTCAATGCAAGTTGCATTTAATCTGCAGTGCCACTTATACAAACTGTGTCAAATGCTATAGGATTAAAATTGATAGTTGATGATGGATGGATGACCTGTTATTGAAAATTCTGTTATCATTCATTCACTCTCAAGTTCTTTAAAAACTGTATTACTTTCTTTCTCCAGTGGAACACAAAAGAAGGTGTGAGGTGGAATGTTAGCTTCAATCACCATTCACTTTCATTGCATCTTTTTTCCCAAACAATGAAAGTGAATGGTGAGCCTCAATGTCTATGTTTGTAATGGCCCTGCCCCTGTCGGCAGACACTGTTAAGACACTGAAAAGACACATTAGTATACAATCAGAATAAAATAGGCTCTTTACAACATACAGGATGGTAAAAACTTTTACTCTGCAATTGGATGTTTCCCATTAGATAATTAGATAATTGTTTTTGGCCAGTAGGATGTGTGAGAATGGAGGCAGGCTTAGATAATTAGACACCTGGCCGTGGTGATAGTGCTGTGTTTGTGTGTGTGTTGGTGCGTGTGCAATGAAGAGAGATAGTCATGTCCACAGGTGTTTGATGGCTCTTTTGATGCTGTGCAGTATGACAGATCGCTGTTCACACCCACACAGTGTCTGAGTGTTAAAATGAGAGAGGAAGAGAGGAACGGCTGGAGGGGACTGTGAAGGGGGGGTGGGTTAGAGAGCGGGTGTTTTAATGAAGGCAGTGGGTAGAGAGTAGTTGGCCAGGAGAGGATAGTCGTTAAGTGAAGTGTCATTCATTCTCACTCCCTCTGTGAATGCAGCATAGTAATTAAGCCAAATAAACGCACAGACATGCTCTCCAGGGACACACACTCGAACGAGTGTGGAGAGAGACACTCATGGGTATCGCCTTCTCACACACACACATAGATTTATCACAAGTTGCACATGGGGTCTGCAATTCAGGGAAACTCGCAGCCATGTCGCCTCCGGGGAGGCCAGTCGGACGATCACAGAAGGGGAGATCCATCTTAGCGGGCGCAGTTGTAAAATGATGGCAGAGTGATAGATTTTCCTTTTCGTTTCCCCCTCCCTGTAATTATACCACCCCATGTATTCTCTCTATTCTCCTTGTACGCTTTAAACTACCGTCGGTTAAAATTGCTCTTGTCAATGCTATCAACGTACCCGTACGTCCATCAGCATTGAGAGAGAGACTTTAGGCAGGCCTTCATATACTCATCAAACGCTGTTGAGTTTAAATTAAACTGCCTTTCGGATCTCAAACCTGTGGTTATGAGGTTGTGAATTCACACTGTAGGATTAGTGGTGGGTTTAAAGAGTCCATGTGTTCCCCAGAAAATCAAATAAAGCATTTGAGATGGATAGGCTAGAATGGGATGGTTGTGGATGGTGTATATGAAGACAGTGCCCCCTGCAGGTGGCAATGTGCGAGCACATGGCTGTGATTAGGGGGGTCCCTTCATAAAAACAAATGCAATCCTGGCTGTAACAATCTGGTAAAAAATCTGGACTTTAAAGTGCTTGTGAAACAACCTGATAATTACTACAGCATTATTACCAGGTTTCCCATTTCATTACGTTGTCCCATGGCATTCTGGGATTGATTGGGATGGGCGACACTGGGACGAGGAGAGACTCAGAGTCGTCGGAATTCAGCCTAAATCTTCCAAAATAGACACTCCTCACTCAACCGCACTGGATGCAGACTGAAGGCATCCCATAATAGCAGGCTGGTCGCTGGCTGCCGGGTGAAGTGCAAGCTGGCATTGAGCCAGGATTTGGGCTGGAAGGGAATGATTATACAGAAAGGCTGGGAATTATGTTAGTTTCTCTTTCTATCTATTTCTCTCACGGCCTCATCTGTTAAAAGCACTGTATCTTTCCTGTCTCTTTTCAACAGAACTCCGCAGAAGATATCAAGCCTTTATCTCTCTTGCTGACTCTCTCATTTTAAACATGCTAGTTCTGCCTCTCCTGCTTCCTCTGTTCTTCCATTGTTGGTGAAACTACTTTAAAACTGTTGTTTGCAAGATACAAGCTACTCATAATCTACTAATACCCAATATCTAACTACTCTGCAACTATTATATATAAAGTTCTGTGCAAAACTTTTAGGCAGTTGTGAAAAATAGTGAGGATGTTTTCAAAGCCAGTGCCATGAATCATTTTTATTTATCAATTTATCTTATACAAAGTGCAGTAAGCATTAAAAAAAAAATAATTAAAAAGAAAATCAATATTTGGTGTGACCACCCGATGCCTTTTAAACAGCACCAATTCTCCTAGGTACACTTGAAAACAGTTTTTGAGGTTGTTGGCAGATAGGATGATCCAAGCTTCTTTGAGAACTTGCCACAGTTCTTCTATCTATTTAGGCTGTCTCCACTGCCTCTGTCTCTTCATGTAATCTCAGACTGGCTCAATAATGTTGAGATGCGGACTCTATGAGGGCCATACATCTGTTGCAGGGCTCCTTTTTCTACTTCTATTCTAAGGAATCAAAATGTGATATTTCCTATAAAAAAATTCTGGGTTAATAAAACATCTCACTTAACATGATAGGGCAAAGGTGTCCCGAGTTGTTCCTGGCAGGCTACTCAGCCTTACAGGCTCCAGTTAGTGTGGGGCGGGGTTAGGGCATCTGCTGCTTGCCAGGAATAAACCTAGCCAATTTTGTACAGTGGGTGAAAATTCACAAATTTTCCCCCACTTTGGCATATATACATTTTTACTCGCTTGACTCAACTGCACATCCTCACACAGAATCTGATTGTGTGAAGCAGTGCTTGCTTATTATTTGCACATAACACATGCCCCAGGCATGATAAACACGGGAGCGGATTTTCTGTATGGATAATGAAGAATTCACCTGCAAATGGGCGAGTGATATGGGTAAGCTGCTGTATCTCTTTGCATCGTGCAAAAAATTTGTGTTTCAATAGGATTGTATATCTATATGTATAGCCTCTAAAAATACATTGGCAATGTACACTTAAAGTTCTCATGCCAACAATGTTAGATATGAATTAAATCTGCCCATTTGAAATATAAAAATTCCACTGGAAAACAGCAGAAGATTTTGCCCAAATTGTAATTACAATGTTTCCACAGATTTTACGGCATGTATACATCCATCCATCCATCCATCCATCGTCAACCGCTTATCCTGTACAGGGTCGCGGGGGGCTGGAGCCTATCCCAGCTAACATTGGGCGAAAGGCGGGGGCATGTATACATATACTTGAATAAAAGATTTATACCTTGTTAAAATGTGTAGAATTAAAATCTGCGCACAAATAAAGTACCGTCTACATATTTAATACTTCAAATAAATGATGACTAGCCAGCAAGTTCTTTGAGACAAAGTTTAACGTAAATATACCTATGACAAATTTTTTAATGTTTGTTGTAATGTATCATGTACCATAATTTAATCGTGATTAATCACAGAAAACTGTGTGATTAATTAGTTTATAAAAAAAATGTATCGATTCACAGCCCTATCTTGAAACTTAATTTTGTGTCATTACAAATTGTGTTAATCAGTTTAATTAGTTAATTTTAATTATATGTCTAAAGGAACCGATTCACAAAAATGATCTTCCAATACATCATATGAAAGACACATGAGCATGTTTGATTATAACCTCAGTTAGCTTGACTGTAAAGCAGTGTAAAATATGGTGATGTAGCATTTTGTGGCGCTAGCAAGAACTAGATGAGCTACTGTCATGCTGAAAAATGTAGTTAGTGTGTTACTGTTCAAGACTTCTCTTTACTTGTCTATAATTTTTGCAACCTCTAAAATTCGATTTAATCTTTCTTTTTTATCTTTCATGTCCTTCCTCTTGTTCACTCTCTCCCTCTATTTAATTCCTTCTTTTTGTGTGCTGTTGAGAACTTAAAGTTCACCTAAAGTCTATCTGTTTCATGAATTACTGTATTTACTCAGTGGCTATGGCAGGGGTTCATCCCTTATTAACCTTTATATTTATCACAGTGCCCTGTTGTGTGCAGTCCTGTGTGGACGGCCTTCTATTAGTCCTGTTAGTGGGCTCCTTTAATTTCAATTCCCACTTGGTTTAGGGATTTGCACATTAAGCTTAATTTCAATAAGAAATAAGAATATTCCATAAGAAGATTAATTTATAAACAATGTCTTCGATTATTCTGATATAGTGCATGTTTGCACCTGTTTCATATTTTGTCTATTAGGATACCGTGTAGTTATTGAGTGTATTGAGTTAGGAAGCCATGCACCTGTCCTTGAATTTCAATAGTGTCCTTAGACAGCCATCCAGACAAGTCAGATTTAGTATGACTTTGTGTGTGTGTGTGTGTGTGTGTGTGTGTGTGTGTGTGTGTGTGTGTGTGTGTTTAGATTTCTGTTAATTCACCCTCCTCAAAATCACTCCTATTTTTTGTCACATTATCTCTTCCTGCCTGTACATGAGCTGTATTTCTGTTTCTCATCTGTAGCAGCTGAGAATTGATTCAGCTTTACAGCTACACAGTCTGTGGCAGTGCGGCAGCTTTATACAGACTCTGTGGTAATGCCTTCATGTTGCAAGCAGATTCAGGGGTAATTAAATGGTTCCCCATACTCTCCCCTCTATCTGTGGATCAGGGCAACAAAGGAATTTCATGTGGTCATGCACAAATATTCAGATCAGCGAGGACACTTGATTTTTAGCAATGCATGCACTTTCATGTGGAGCAACACATACACTTAGATCGCAGTGCATAAATGTAACAACACAAACAACATGATATTTACATTATTATGTTTTAGCTTACAATTACTTAAATTTAATTAGGGCTTTCTTGTACTGCGCCCTAGCCAGGAGGAGAAATGCAATAAAGTGGCATGCGATAAAAGCAATCTCTTCAATCTGTAAAAAAAAAAAGAAAGAAAAAGAGTTCTATGTCCTAAACCGCCATGACCACTGAAAACCGAAAATGTACTTCTGTTTCGTCACAGTTGTCCTGCCCACCATCTGATCTACATACAGTACATTTTAAACATCAAATATGTTCTGTGTGGCTGTAGTCATGAAAAGTTAACGTTATACAGTACATGTTAACATGATTTTAGTATGTTGTAAAGGGTACAAGGGCAAAGAGGAGGAGAGAACCGGCTTGACAATATAAATAATAGTTTTAATATAAAACTGAACAAAAAGACACAAACACACACATGACGGTCAGTTGACCGTAAACGATCTCTCTCTGTCGCACCACCCTCCGCAGTCGGCCTTTATCCCTCTCGGAGGCTTGATTAGCATGATAAGGGACCGGGTGTGTAGAATCACCACCCAGCCCCGCCCTCCGCCCTGTCACATATGTCAAAATTGTTTACTAATCATATCTGTGTAAAGTTTGATGCAATATTACAACACCATTGCCATGACGACTTAACGCCATAAACCCTGTAATCTTTTTTTATTCATTTTTTATGTTTATGGACTGGCCCCATTCACTTTCATTGTAAGTGCCTTACCGTAATAACTATTTCTGCTTTATATATACGTACTGTACTGTGTATATATATATATATATATATATATATATATATATATATATATATATATATATATATATATATACACACACACAATATATACATATACAGCCCTTTACAAGATGTAAATCGAACATTCTCATCCCAGTCTTAGCTCTCATAGGCCCAGATACAACACTGTTACTAGGACAACTTGCCAGAATCTGTGACCGGTTGCATGTGAAGTTAAGTTGAAGCAAAACTAGGCACTTATTCATTTCCCAGGGCTTAAAGAAACATGCAAAACAGCGTGTTAAGCAATTCTCTGCTTCAAAAATCTAGGTTCTCTCAAGCACAAAACCGACAAGACCAAACCAAACATTTAGCCCATTGAGAAAAGAAGAACAGAATAACTTTTTCCAAAACGGTGTCAAGGTATACACCGTGTGCTTTGAAGCATGCCATTGTTCTTTCTGGCTTAAATAAACAGGTAGCACCCAAAACCATCTGCAGCACTCTTTCACTTTTTATTCCTTTTTTCCTCACTTCCCTCACTCTCCTGGGGCGCCAAGTAGCCGGAGGCCGACCTAAAGCACAGAGGCGGCAGAACACACGCACACATACGTTAAACCCCTGAAACGCACATACACTCACCTAGACACTTAAAGATGCAGAGATACACTGTATGCCCTCTCCAAAGTTATGTCATCTGGTTTTAGTCCTTGAGACTGCATCTTTTATTTATTTACCTCTTATTTTGCCTCTTCTCTTCGATTTTTAATTTGTAATCTCAAACACAGAGACAGGTTGGCTCTCTGTCATTTTGATTGAGTCAGGATGCCTTTGTCTTCCCTGCTAAAAAGATCAGCTTTGGCATGCATGAATGCCCATGCTGAGTTGTGTTGGTTTGGTGCTGGTCTAGCTGGTGGTCCAGCATAGCCAAGCTGATTAATGGAATAAAATGCTGGGAAAACAGCATAATCGTAATGTTGAAGCTGGTTGAAAAAGGATGTGATGCTGTAGTGAAACATACTGTAAAGTAGAGAGAGGACAGGAAACGATGGAAAGGACAGTGGGAAATAAGATCAGAAAATGTTGCAAGCCAAACTCGAACTTGTGTTTCCCACAAGAGCACTGTTGCTCAACTCATCGGAGCATTGCATTAACTGTTATGCCATGGCTCTGACATATTGGCTTTGCTCTAGAATAGTTACTGTATGCAGTTTTGCACTGTGTCTGTATTTTTTAAACATGTAAATATTTTTAAAAGAAAGGGAAATGAAGCTAACCTTGCATTATATAGATCATTGACCTGAAAGACTGAGGTGATTTATCTCCTTCACAGCAGGCCATGAGACTGGTAGACACTTGAAGCTCTTATTCAGAGAGATTTATCACTGGCCCCAAACTGTGTATCTTTTGTAAAAAAAAATAAATAAATTGTATTTTTTTATCACTGGCCCCAAACAGCTTACCAGAATACCTCAGGACCTCCTCCTCTCTATCTGTTTTTAAATGATTGCTTAAAACTTTCTTATTTTCATTAGCTTTTAATGTACCTTAAAATCATGGTTGAGCTGTGAAATTGCCCTATTACCTATGTTTTATTTCTGTTATACTGTCTTGCCTGTGATAGCACTGTACAGCACTTTGGTCAACCATGGTTCTTTTTAAATGTGTTATGTATATGAATGTGATTTGATGTAGCCCCAGATAAGGCATGTGTGATTTTGTGTGTGTGTGTGTGTGTGTGTGTGTGTGTGTGTGTGTGTGTGTGTGTGTGTGTGTGTGTGTGATCACAGACCATATGAAGGCTACCTTTTGCAGTGGCCTTGCCAAGGCCACAATTTAAGGTCTTCAGAGATCACGCAGCAGTCGCTCACTTTCAGCTGGAGAATAGTGAAACTGTCAAATGTAACTGTCAGATCTTCAGCCAGAATGGCAGGAGAGTGAGGGTGTGGAGAACTTAAGCTAACAGCAGTAATGGAGTGAACGACAGAGAAAAAGGAAGAAAGGAGGCTAAGAATAAGAATATTTGGCACATGAAGGGATGCAAAGAAGGGCTATAAATGAATGAGAAAGATGAAGATGAAGTGCAGGAAGAGAAATGGAGAGTTGAAATGAAGTCTCTTTCTGGGATGTCCTATTTTGTTCTCTCAGTCCTCCCCTAAAGTCTGGAAAGAGGATATCTGTGATTTCTAGAACTTTCTCTTAATTCATGAATGTTATAAAACAAAGCCTAAATGTGATCTTCTCATGATGAAATAAAGGTTCCTCAATGGCTCTTTGGTTTCCCCTTAGGTTCAGCAAACTCAACCATGTTCTTATAATAAATATTTATTTATTTATTTATTTTATTTTTGCTATGTGATGTTCTTGAGTTGAGTCTATATGGTTCTTTGGAGATTAAAAAAAAGTTCTTAATGTTACAATATAGGTTCTTGATGGGAACCTATCTAGGAATTGCTTGATGGTATCTGGGTTTACAAAGAACCAGCATTTGGTGGTTAACTTAAGAACTGGAGAATGAAAAGTTCTTTGAGGACCTTCTCCTACATATGGGAAAAGAGGTTTCTTCTCCAAACAAACCCTATTTGTGGAGGTTATCCTATTTGGCATTAAACTGTTATACACTTTTTATATTGGCAAAAATTAAAACTAGTCCTCCCATATTATCTCAGAAGCATCTTACAGTATATGATACTAAGCTTTGTGCAGCAGCCTACATCTCCACAAATATAGCTGTTATACTGGAGAAAGTTTACATCTTATTGACCCTTGAAAAACACATTATCAAAAATTATTAACAGCTCTCTTAATTACTAATTCTGATTGGTCAATCATGTAATTGCTTCAACAATTGCGTTTTTCAGCTCATATTTGCTTTTATGACACTATCTGTTAGGTTTGTGTTTATTGTGTTCATTAACATTTTGTTTATGTCGTCTTGGACACCTAGTATTTTTATTATTTAATTTTTCATGTGATCTTTGCATGGCAGCCCCCATGAGGCTTCATCTCATTTAAGTGCTTTTTCAAAATTACAATTCATTTAATTTGGAATAAAACATTTTAATGAGAAAAAAATTACTGAGTGCACCTTTAAACACTTAGTTACATTTAAATGTAATTTCTATTAATTAACATAGTGTCTTTTATCATATTGCAATTGTTGCTCTTTCATAAGCATAGTAAGCCTCATCAATTACCTGGGGTAAAATCACTGTAATATACAGTACAACCTCTTTTGACTTATTGCCTTAATATACAGACTCAGCCAGTGTCTGTCAGTCAGACCCAGTATACATATAGCTGGATATTGCTTTTGATTGGTTAATGAAACTCTTGTGTGAGAGGTAGCAAGTGAATAGTTTAAATGGACAGACTGACCTGTGCCCATTGTGCAATTTGTCCTGTGGGAATGCTGTTCTACATTTTATTTGCAGTGTTATTGACACAGGCAAAGGAAGGATGGTCTGTTTCTCTTCAATGCTTTCCTTTGCTCGATTTCTCTGCCTTTCTCCAACAACTACACAGATGTCCAAAATCTTAGCAGAGAGAAATGCAGATGGCTACTATGGGAGCAGATTGATCTGGGCTCTAGAGAGGGGCTGCAGGCTTTGCATGTCACTGTTGATTATGTTTCTTGTGCGTGTTGCAGAAACGTTGCCGAGATGTTGGCCTCACCCTCTCCCAAGAGTAGATGTATGGCCAGTGGCTTTTGCAAGCCATTTCCAAAGTCATTCCTCTCTTTTACCTCTTTCTTATCATTCTCACTTCATCTCCTCTCCATGACTTTTTTGGGATCTAGTCCTTGCTCACTGGACAAGTGACAGTTTTTGTATCACAGGTCATTATATTTGCACAGTGTCTAGTCTACTGCTGTTTGACAGATAGTGTCTTTGACTGTATCTGTCAAGAGAACTGTCAAAACAACAGGGGTTTTACTTGATTTTTTTGTTCCTCTGGTGCTTGTGGATACTCTGGTCTTGATTTACTAAGATCCCAAATAAATGTTAGTGCTTGTGCAGTCGAGCAAATTACATGGGTGCACTGTAAAGAAATCATTTTCTTTATCAGTGTTTTTGTCGAAATAAATATGCTTTAAACAAGATACATTTTTGACCAGTTTGCAGAAATGATTTGTCTTATACTCTCCTTGTTCTTTTTCTCTCTTGCAGAAATGCTAGAATCCAGTAATCTGGTGACTTTCACTGGATTTCCAAACAGTTCAAGTTACGATACTTTCCTATTGGATGAGGAGAGAGGGAGATTACTGGTTGGAGCAGAGGACCATATCTTCTCTTTTGACCTGGTCAACATCAACAGGGACCTCAAACAGGTGACTCACACACATGCACATACACACATGGGGGAATTTTCTATGAATTAATTGCGCCTGCTGATAGCATCATTTATTTGCATGCACTGTCTGTGTTGTTTTAGCACCTGATCCACTAAAGCAATTATTGAAGTCAGGTAACAGCAAACTCAGCCAAAAAATACATTAATTAATAATAATAATTTCTGCTCAATACAATTTGCACAGCACAATTCCCTGTCTAGCAGGCTGGTTCTGAGTGCTAATTTGTGGACAATGCAGCAGACTTTCACTTTACTTTGACTGTAAGAGCATCACTCCATCACTGGGATCCAGACACTTATTGGCTCCTTAAAATTCAAAAAATTTGCTCATCTACAATCCGCAACTGCATATATGGCTGGTTATAACACTCATCTCCATTATTTCGTCATCATTTTGTGAAATACTGCTGCTTTGATTGCTTACATCTGTTTTAAATAAAATTCTGTTTACGCCATGTTGTGCAACATTAATTGCGCAAAGTGAAAAAGTGCTGTGCCTAATAATGTACAGTACATAAAGGACTATTTGCACTGTAAAGAATAAAAGTTACTTCTATTAAATAATCATGGCACAGTGCTATTCCAGCAATGGTTAATGAAAAAGATGCAGGTTTTTGACAAGTGAATAGTGAATTTGTTTCACAGAAATTACTAAATTGCTTTAAATTGGCAGAGCCATAAAAATCTGGCATATATTCTGAAAATTCAACAACACTAAGAATAATGCTGGCCAAACTCTACCACAAACATTGATGCATCTGATTTGAAAATTAGCCTGTTGTTGTTACTGTCTGAAATGGCCCTACAGAGTTAGAATGGCAGAGCAGTGAATAATTCTACTGAGAGTCCCAAGGTCTTCAGAGTTCTTCCCAACTTGCTCTTATTTCTCCATTACTTGTTCTTATATCTCCTCTCTATCTTTCCATTTGATCTTGGTCTGCCTCTCTCTGTTTCTGATTCTCTGATCATATCTGCACCGTATTGACTTTCAATCCCTCTATTGCTCTTGCTCCTTGTTTCTGTCTCTGGATTCCATTACTTTGATTTCCTTTCTTTTTTCATTCTCTCTTTGTCCACG
This sequence comes from Moxostoma hubbsi, assembly GCA_032164185.1. Classification (NCBI taxonomy): domain Eukaryota; kingdom Metazoa; phylum Chordata; class Actinopteri; order Cypriniformes; family Catostomidae; genus Moxostoma; species Moxostoma hubbsi. The sequence goes on along the minus strand of JAVLUX010000043.1, from coordinate 8,845,069 downwards.
GGACTGCAGAGTAGACCATTTGCTTTATTCTTCTATCAGCTTGCCTCGGAAGGGTTAAAGGGTTAGTACACCCAAAAATAAAAACAATTCTGGCATCATTTATTCACCCTTTTTTCATGCTAATCCTGTATGACTTATTCTCTTCTGTGGAACATAGAAAAATAAACTGGACACTTTATTTATTTATTTTTTTCAAATCAGACCGATCTAGTTCTCGAGTTCAACTGACTCAATTATCTGGACAAAACAATAGAGTGGTAAGATTTTCAGTTAATAAAAACATTTTCAGTCTGATTGTAGGAAACACTTTCATGATAGTTTTACAGTGATTTGGCATCCTTTTTAAAGCTTGGAAAGCTCCATTCCACATTCATTTTAATTGCATGGAAAATAGCGACTAGTACACAATTTCTTCTTTTGGTTTTCAAAAAAGATAGGAAGTCATACAAGTTAGGAACTGATATCAGTGTGAGTAAAATTATGACAGAATTAAAATTTTTGGTTGTACTATTCCTTTAAGAGTGACTTTTATTAAACTTCAACACACACACACTTCAACAATGTCAGCGTTTAAAGAAAATGAGCTGGCAACTACCTTAGCTGATTTTAGAGATAACAGAATAAAAAGCATTTTGTATGTAGGCCAATGTGTGTGTGTGTGTGTGTGTGTGTGTGTGTGTGTGTGTGTGTGTGTGTGTGTGTGATTGGCTTTCTCAATCAGAGTCTCTCTTGGTCCTGTGAATTATGGTAGTTTTCATCCTCGTCACAGATGGAGATGGCAGAATGAAGGCAGGCAGAAGTCATTGATTATTTTACAGCCAGGTTTCATGCAGAGCACCTTAGCAAAGTCTTTCTCCTGTCGGCCATTTTTGGAATGCTCTTGGGAGGCTATTTCCAGTCATAAAAGTGCAGCTCTTATCTATTTGAATGGAGAAAGTCCAAAATCTCAAAAACAGTTTGTCAAGATTACAATCAAAGAACATATTTCAAATCAACAATAAAATCTGACAATACTTGAATCATAAATTGTAACCTCATATTATGCTAAAAAAAACTAAATTTCCCCAGCTTGTATAGCTAATCTGTATGCACGTTCTAGAGTTGATTGACAGGCGGTGTCTGTATCTAAAAGGTGACTGGCTCTGTAAGGCGGGACTTCCTTTCTACATCCATTGACCATTGGGCGCTCAGACCTCCTTGGATGAGTGTTTCAATTTCTCCAATTCATTTTAATATAAGTGGCCCATCTCTGCTAAATAATCTCTGGCCTTAGTCAGTCATTTGCTGTTCATTGTGTTCTCACACATTCTCTCTTTCGCTGTTTTATAGATCGCCTGGCCTGCAACACCTTCCAAACGTGATGAATGCAAGTGGGCTGGAAAAGACCTGGGGGTAAGTGTAGGGGGAATGAAGCAAACCACCAAAACTACATCAAACTATAATTCTTGTTTGTTTATGGTGTGTCTATACTCTTAATCTACACTTTAAAATATGGTGCTTGCAAAACTTGCAGCCATGAATGGTTGGTTCCTAGCTCAAGTCAAAATGATTTGCTTTGGAATGATTGATCACAGTTACCATTAGATATGGAGTTTTAATGGTGCACGCACTCTTCTGTTCCTCGAGAGAGTTTATATACCCTGTGTTTATATATATATATATATATGCTGTGTTTGGCTCTGGCAACCATTGGCCCTTCTGTACAACAGAAATGGTTTATTTTTCAACCCAGCTCTCACTTCACTCTGTGTTTGTGTGTTGTATCTGATGATTATTTCACGGCTGGTTTCCTGCTGAGATGGGGCAGGAGGGAGCAGGATTGTCACAGAAATGTAACCAGGCCTTCTTCTGAGACTCACACCTTTAAATACAGTCCCCTAATATTGCAATGAGGGCCTAGTAATCACATGCCATGCACCGGCAGTGTGTGTTTATTCTGCATTAGTTACACACACAATTCACCCAGCCCAGAATTAGGCATTTGCATGCAGTGAAAATGTTTGTTCTAGAGACGGAGTTGTTGAATGCTGCTATTGCGAGTGAGCATGAATACTTGATTAGGGTATTACCAGCACATTTTCCTCTCCGCAACCATAAATCTCTTCATTCTCACATTTGGCTTGGCCAGCCGAAGAAAAAACAAGCCCAGAACGACAGCTGGTACAACTGCCTCAATGATCAGTCTAAACTATTTGTGTTTTCATGTGAAATTCAGAGGTCTCAACTATCTAGCAGCTCCCTTCATAACTGTGTCTATTCAAGTTTCAACACTATACATTAAAGAGCATACGCTGTAAAATGTGAAAGCATGCACTATTTCTACCTCACCTGACCCTTTAAAATGACTTTTCTTAGTGGAACCTAGCGTAGTCATGTTTGTACAGTCATATTAAATATAATTTTTGACTTGAATAAAACCAGTTAATTTATATGTAGAAATGTATATTAAGAATTATGGGGTAACACTTAATAATAATTATCATTAATAAAATAACAAAAAATATTAACATTATAAAATGCTTAACAGATCTTTATTAAATGTAGATACAAATGACTACAAATGTCATAAAACTTTGATTTGTGTATTTTCATAGATATTTCAACTTAAACATTTGGAGGATCTTTTAAGCCATTTTTTAAATCTGTGTTACTAAAAGGTTTTTATAAGGTCATGTTTTCATAGGATGCATGACAGTAATATGACTAATGCACATGAGTGAATTGAATGCAGCACTTCAAGTACCTTTTAAAAACTGTGCATTGATTTTGACAAGGATAACCTCTATACTGTTATTATCTTTTCATGACTTTTCTTGTGTGTGAAAGAAATTAGTCTCTTCTGTGTTGTTAGTATTGTACATAATTACAGCTGTCTCTGAATCATAATCTCCTGTATTCTTCTCTAAGCTAAAAGGGTATCATGTATCGTTCACTTTTATGAAGGCAAACACACTTTTCTGCCTTGCAAACTCAGCCGCTTCTTTATGGACCTTGAAGATTAAACAGCAGGGTTATATGTGTCTAATTACACAGTAGTTACATTGTAATTACAGTACACCACCCAGTTATTACAACTTGAGGTTTGTATACATAGTAAACTGCAATGACTGCCAGCTAAGCCACCTCTAGATCACGCAAACGTTGCACTTGGCTCTATCCGAGTATGCAGGGCCTGTAAAACAATAACAGCTATGGGAATTTGTCGCTCAGTGCAGGGAAAGATAAATTTTTTATGGCACAATTGGAATGATTATGTTAAGAATACACACATCTCCTTTAGCTTAGAAAAGACATTACATTGACAATCTAAAGTGACTGTGTGGATTGGCCAAGGTAGGTCACACATAGGGGAGACTGGGGCTAGTTTTACACTTGTTACTCTGGTGGTTTCTTTTTTTCTTTTTGAAAGTCAATTTCTGTATAGACACATACACTGAAATCCTGGCTAGAAAAAAAAAAAAAGTTGTGGACATTTAAACCAGTATTTCCCAGGAAAAAAGAAAGACAGTTCATTGAACACACGTTGAACTGTCTTCACATAATATAGTTAATAATATCACATATCCTTGCCATAATTCTTTCATCCTTATTTCACTCACCCATATGTTGTTCCAAACTCATATGACTTTCTTTCTTTCATGGAACACAAAAGGCATCCTAGTATCATATAATGAATGTTAATATAACTAATGTTTAGCAAATTGGCTTTTAAATACCACATTCTACATTTTGCCACAGTTTCTTGGTGAAATGAACACTACAGGCGCTACAACATCTGCGTTTTCGACTGCAACGGCTGATTATGACTTTATAAACTGATTATGTTTTTATTTTTCACTCTATTACTCACAATGCTATATCATAATATCAAAACACTTTTGCTCTAATTCATCCTTTGCAAACTATACATTTTCATGCTTGTCTCATAGACCCACCTATATTTATACACTTATTTATACAGCGTGATTAGCTTGCGCGGTAGCTCACTTGAAAGAGTGTTTGGAATTTGGATCGAGGCTCAAGCCCAGCCAAGAACACAAGCTCACAGGTGAGACGAAAATGTAACAGCAGAAAATGACATGGTTGCTTCATAAAATTTTATTTTCATTTCTCATTTTGTTTTTGGACACTATTGGTTAGTTTTAGGTGTTGGTTAAGGGTAAGGATATCTTTTTGTGTCTATCTCTTATTAGCTTTTAGGCATTTATTGGTTAAGTTTAGGTTAAAGCTTTAGGTTAGGGAGGTACATTTTACTTATTAAAACCTCCATCTAACATTCACGTTAAAGGGAGATTTCACCCAAAAATAAAAATTCTCTCATCATTTACTCACCCTTATGCCATCCCAGATGTGTATAACTTTCTAAGCTCCAAAAATCACATAAGTATGCTATGGCTGAAACAATTATTCAACGTTATCGACAATGTTGAATTCTCAAAGTATGAGGAAATTATTCAAAAATACTAAATAAGTAAATACAGAAACGCTCTTGTTCTGAAATAAAGTGGTGCTGGATCTGCCGTTCCTCTTAAGCAAAACTTGCATGTCATAGCGTCTTTAAAGGAAATAGACCCGTGTTATATCTTTAATGCATCCTTTATTAAAGTTTAAATAATAAGGAAGCAGGTTAGGCAAATAAATACAAACTCTCTGTGTGGTCAGCACCTCGAGACTTGTGAAGTGACCTGATCTAAACAGGAGAGATTGAAACTGCATCCCGGCTGATGCACAGTCTCTCTCGGAGATGCTCGTCCATTGCATGCTTACCTCACCTTTATTATAATGCGATGGCACGTGACGTAGTGAATCACAATTCATACAGTACGTGTTGCGGTGTGTATGTTATCATGAAGAAAATTGGCGATACGCAGCTCTAATAAGAAGAGAGAGATTTTTTGTGTGTGTGTGAGTTAAAGATGGATTGAAGTGAACAAAAAGTTGAGAGTGGGAATTCCTCGCCCATTAAACACTGCAACAAAATACGTTTTTGATTCGTTGTTATTTTGGCATCTTTTCCAATATGAATATCTAAAACTCTTTTAAAACCATGTACATGTACTTTACTAGATATACTGCAGAAGAAAAAAATTGTTATCTGAGAATGTTGAATATAATATTAATTATTTAAATATTTACAAATATTTTAAAATCCTTAAAATGTGATACATTTACCTAAGAAGCAGCATATAAGCGATTTAGAATTGCAGAAATATGAAGTGTAAAAATACACTTGTTGCATATACAAAATACATTTATATTTAACATACTCTACATACTATAGGAAGTCTACATATATTATATGTAGCTTCTTAGGTAAATGTATATTGTTTTAAGGATTTTTTAAATATTTTTTATTGGGAAACAAGACAAAACACGAAAAAAAAAAAAAACCTGATGATTTTGTCCTCTTTATTGTTAGGATGCATGTTTATTGCAACCTTTTAAGTCAAGGCACAAGCTGAATTGTCGGTTTAGAGCTAATGATTAATTGTTGAAACGATCGACCGAATAGTCGAATAATAATTTTAATAATCATTAGATTAGTCATTATCAAAACTCCAGTGGTTAAATCCATATCTTCAGAAGCTAAATAATAGGTATGTGTGAGAAACAGATCAATATTTTTTTTTTTTTTTTTTACTATAGCCTAAATTCTCCTCCCTGCTCAGTCAATGTCCACTTTAACTTTAACTTTCTTCTTCTTGTGTTTTTGGTGATTCACATTCTTCATGCATATTGCCCCCTACTGGGCAGAGAAAATCATTTCTAGCAAAAAAGGACTCAAATATTGATAAGTTTTTCACCCACACTTATCATATCGCTTCTGAAGATATAGATTAAATCACTGGAGTCATTCAGATTACTTTAATGCTGTCTTTATGTGCTTTTTGGTGCATCGAAAAAAATCTTAATTTGTTTTCTGCAGAAGAAAGAAAGTCATACACATCTGGGATGGCATAAGGGTGAGTAAAAGATGAGAGAATTGTAATTTTTCTGTGAACTATCCCTTTAAAAAAACATGTCTGATTCCGATAACATTTCACTCACTTTTGGCACCCCTTGCTGGACATCTCACTGGGAAATGGCTGCAGAACATGTAATGAAATAAGTAATTTCATTTTGGAAAAATTTGTCATTGTCATGTAAATTTTAATGAGATGAGGCTGGCAAAAGGAGATGTATAAGGCAGAGTGTTGGCAATAGAATCACTTTCATTTTATGGAAAAAATGCAATGAAAGAGAATAGTGATTGAGACTCATATTCTGTCTAATATCTAGCTGTGTTCCACTGAAGAAAGAAAGTCCTGAGTGTTTGAATCAACATTTGGGCAAATAAAAGATGAGAGAATATAAACATGAGAACCTGACATTTGTGCAATTGTACTTTTGACTCAAAATTGTTTAGTTACTGAGATATAGCCCATGTGCCAGTTTCCGCATGTGACAGCTAGCCCCAGTCACCCCCTGTGTGAAGGAGCAATCTGATTGGCTGCTGTATAAAGGTTACAGGTAATGTAAGTGTCTGTTTTACAAGATGGTTCTATAAGAGAACTAAATGTGCTGCCAGGATATCTGTTGATGCTGAGCACTGTGCCAACAGCAATTTTTCCATTATCTGTTATGAATAGATCTGTACAAACTGAACTGGATGTAATCGGGGTGAACAGGCCTGTTTTTCATCTATTCTGTTCTCTTGCTTTCCTCACACACGCATACAGTGAACATTTGTGTTTTTGTGTTTTTTGTGGTGAAAACACACACATAGAGATGGCACTACCCTTTCCTGTGCACTTAAATGACAATCCGATTTCCCTCCCTGTGCAGACAGCACACATCTGCCAAGACCATCAGTGTTTACACAGATGTGCCCGCTTTATTTTGTCTTTGTGTTTAGGTCTTTATTTTGTCTGTGTGTTTGTGATTGAACCTGGCCTTCACTTATTTTTCAAATGAATGGGAGCTAAAGCGCATTCACTCACATTTAACAATTCTCTCATCAACTCTCGCCAACCCACTTAGACGGCCCCAGGAGTGAGACAAGTGCTATGCATTTACCTTTCATCGAAACCAGACACACACATGCACACACATGTCCACTCACAGTACTAATGAGAGTTGGCTGACAGGATATTAAGATTGATAAAACAGGTGGGATTGTCATCAGTCATTCAGCAGGAACTTAACGATGCTAAAAGCTTAAATATTAGGGTTACAGAGAATTAAAATGTCAAGCTTACCAATATATTAGAATATTTTGTGTCAATTTAGATGTATTTTACTCATCGTTTTAGATGTATTTGTCATCATCAATTATTAATGTGGCACAGCTGCATGATATATTAGAAAAACTGTACAGAGCTAGAGTGTCTTTTAAAGTGAGAAATTATGATAATTGACGCTAGATGTTTACATTTCTGAATAAAATACTTTAGTGTACTTTTAGTGCTACAGAATGAATTGAAATGGTACCTCAAATTGGGTAGCTGGTTCCATTTTTATTCAGACCCATTGACAAAAAATGTAGAAAAATCCCATAGTCTTACCTTTTGTTGCACAATAGCTGTTCTATTTCCATCTAAGTGCTATCTATATTGCAGTATCATTAGCAAAGCATTAATTTGTTTGATGTTTGGTTGATGATAGAATAGAGTATACCTAAAATACACTGCTATATTTTTGTTATATTATCTGTAAAAGGGATGTTCTTGTGTTATGTCTTTTTCAGAAAGACTGCACAAACTATGTGCGCGTGCTGCAGCCATATAATCAGACGCATATATACGTGTGTGGCACCGGAGCCTTCAACCCTATCTGCGCTTACCTGGAGATGGGAAAACGAGCAGAGGTACAAACACACTACCATTCTCTTTGTCCAATACCACGATCTCAGCAAACTATCATCACTAAAACATACGCACTCATGCAAATACTTTAAAAGGACTGAAAAGGAAATTGATGGTGGCTATTTTCTGCTTACGTTTACCCTGTTAATAACTTCAGTGCAGTGAAGTAGAAAATGAGAGTGTCACAAAGCAGTGAGGGTGTATTTTACAAGTTCCTCAACTGTGGTAAATTAGATGGCCTTTCCATGCTGGGAAAATGTCAGTGCATTTTGAAGATTTGATCCACACTGATTAATCATGTCCTCAGTTTATAGGGTGTTTTCACCATAACAAAAGATCATTTGAGTGCTATGTTGTTTTGACATGGGCTTAGAAAGCCAAAATAGTAAAATAGGATATGAAAGAAGGATTTTACAATTTAATGTGCTCGAAACACTACTATATTATTGATGAGAGGTTTGTTCCCGACGTGTCTTTTGAACAAGGTCTTAACGGTGTTAGGCCCTCCATTACCTCACTTGTTTGGCGCATCAGCAGGCTCAGACAGAACCTGCAGACTTTTCCTAAATTTTCATGCAACACAAATTTTAGGAATTCTGTGGAATGGATTCAAACATGGTGGAACTGGTAGTACATCACTCTTATTGGTAGCTGAATGCCTTTATGAGATTCACCAAAATATTTAATAAACATGCAATGGACAGTGCATTTCCAAATCTTTGGAAATCTGTTGAGCTTTTCTTATTCTTCAGGACAATATATTCAGATTGGATGCCAACCACTTTGAGAATGGACGTGGGAAAAGTCCCTATGATCCAAAGATGCAGTCCTCATCCCTCTTGCTTGGTGAGTCAGTGAGAGATTTTGTTGTATTGGTTTTGATTTGTTAGATTGGAAGTTGACTGGGGTGTTATTGAAGAATTGGTGGCTAACACTCTCACCTATTTGACAGATGGGGAGCTATACTCTGGAACATCAGCGGACTTTATGGGACGAGACTTTGCCATTTTCCGAACACTCGGGTCACAGCATCCAATCAGGACTGAGCAGCATGACTCCAGGTGGCTAAATGGTAAGTAAGGATTCCTCTGATGGGACAGAATGTTTAATTGGTGAAACTCAGGCTATGTTCGGAATTGCATAATAGCATACTGCATTCTACACAATGTATATACAGTACCTGCTGTTTGTTTTATTTAAAAAATTGTATGTGAAACAGTCTTCGTTATTCAAAAATTAACATTTCAGAAACTAGTTTAAAATATTGTAGTCACATGACCTTATTGCCTGTAAATTCATTTTCTAGTTTATACCTTGGAAATAAAACGAATTATGTATTTTTAACCCAATTTTGTGGGTTTATTAAAAAAAAAAATGTTAGCCATTAAGACAATGTTGTTCTGAACATATTGGCATTGTGTTTTTATTTGCCCTTATTGATTTTAGTCTTAGTACTAAATTTGTAACCTTTTAGCTGTCTAAGTAAACAGACACCTTCTTTTCCCCGTCTGTCGCTCACTTCAACATTGTTTCGAAGAAGCGACACGAGGCTCTTGAGAGCCTCGCGCATCTCTGAACTTGAGAAAAGGCCAATGAGAAATTGGCAGAAAATCCCGCCCCCGGGACATATGGGTATAAAGGTAGGGAAATGCGTCTGTTCATTCAGAAATTTTCTTCGGAGACGACCGGTTGTGTGAGCGAGATACTATTCACAAAAATGTTCACCTCATCTCTAAGAGCGTATGCTGTTGGATCTACAGTGCATATCAGCTGCTTTCTCCTTCTCTGCACGGCAGTGCAGCTTTGCCCCTGGGCGATTCGACAGCGTTGTCTAAAAGAGAATATTGTAAAAGAGGTTGATTCTCTAAAAGAGCAATACACAGCGGCGTTGAACATCCTTTTCAGGATGCGTCTTAATAAAGATGCCCTTCTGCCCCTGTGTAGTTCCTGGATGCGGTCAAGTTCTCTCCGAAGGTCACAGCGCGGACACTCGGGCAGGCAATGGCCACCCTTGTGGTTCAGGAACGACATCTGTGGCTGAACCTGGTCGAGATGCGGGACGTGGACAAAGCACGCTTCATCAACGCCCCTGTCTCCCAGTTCGGTCTCTTCGGCAACATCGTTGAGGACTTCGCCCAGCAGTTCTCACAGAGTTCAGACAGAGGCCATCTCTCATATCATGCCCCGTTGGCCCACCAGCACGGGCCATGCTCCATCTTCCCGCCGAGGGCGTCCTCCTGCAGCTTCCAGAAAACGTGCAGCTCCGCCTCAACTTAGGCCCAGTTCTCAGCCCCAGCGTTGAGCGCCCCGCAGGAAGCGTAAGCCCCCCGTCTCACGAACAGCCTCCAGGACCCGGAAGGCTCCCAAGCATTCCTGAGACGGACGACCCAGAGATCGAGACATTTGCTCCAGAGCTGGTAAGCAGACCACACTGTCACCCGGTGGAGGGCTGGGAGGAGAATCCTCAGTTCAGTTTGTTTTCTTTGCCGCACCCCCTTCGGGCTGCGGTACCCACATTCTCAATAAAGGAACAATTTCTTCTTTCTCTGGGTCACCTGGCCCGCAAATGCCATTCTCATGGCACCCCAATGCCACTCCTCCACAGTCCCGGCACATCGGACATGAACCTCCCACCTCCAGACCCACGACTGTTACCCCCGGCTGGTCAGTTCTGACGAGTCTAGAAGAAGCTTCCATGGGACCTCCTCCTCAGTCAATAACCCACCCTCTGCTGGGTGTGCAGAGCAAGGTAAGTGCTTCGAGTCTTCCCTCAGCACCAGAGCCTCGGGACGCGCTTTTGCCTCCTGACGCAATATTACCTGCTCTGCCCCGCTGCGAAGCCCCACCGGGTACGTCAAAAACGATCGTCCCCTTAGTGCCCTTAGCACGGAGCTTGGATGTGTGGCTTTCAGTATGCCAGCTTCGGGAAGCCAGCTTCGGGAAGCAGGCGTTCGCATACTCAACTACCTCGACGACTGGCTCATCCTGGCCCACTCCTGAGAGTTACTATGCATCCACAGGGACAAGGTGTTCAGGCGCCTCAGCCGCTTAGGGCTTCAGGTCAACTGGGAAAAGAGCAAGCTCGCCTTGGTTCAGAGCATCTCTTTTCTCGGCATGGAGTTAGACTCAGTCTCAATGATAGCGTGTGCAGTCAGTGCTGGAATGCCTCACCTTGTTCACACCAGGTGCAGCGGTCCCTCTAAAATATTTACAGAAGCTCCTGGGGCATATAGCTTCTTCGACACAGCGTCTCATTCCCTCCATTAGGGAACGGAGGTTACAACAGTAACCTAGATGGTTTCTTTTCAAAAAATGTGTCTTGCAAGAAAGATAATTAAAATGCATTACATTCTTGTGGCATAAGAGTTCATCATTCATAAGACAATACAAAAAGTGGCTTTAGAATACAATGTATTGTTTACTACCATATTATTGAACATAAGCCAATCATTGGCATACAGTTCAGAGCAATCCCTTTCACAAGTGAATTTGTCAATCAATTGGAGATTTATTATGAGGGCTTGTTTAAGGACACGTCAATTTAAACCTGCATCAGACATGCTTGTGTAGTGTCTCGGGTGTGTTGCATCATAAAAATAAAATGTTTAGGTCACTGTGTCAAGTTAAAATATATATAAATAATATAAATAATAATATAGTTTAATACTCAATCTTTAAACACATCTTGAGATCCCTTAGTTCGCATTTGCGCTCCTTCAAGTGTTAATGTTTGTGTTGCTCATACAACTGAAATTTAAATTACTGCCCTCTGGAGTAAACAGGTGGTACTACAAGCTTGCATTTCTCAGGAATCTTCCTTATTACGGTCCGTCTGCATTGCAATTAATTGCGTACATTTTTTAACGCGTTATTTTTTTGTCAAATTAATCGCACTGAATTAACGCGCTAAATTGACAATATTAAAAATATTATATATTTTATTTAAGCCCTATTAAAAATATATATACATTTTTGGGCTTTCTTTCGTGAGTGTATATCTGTGCACACAAATGTGTATGGGCATCTATCTGTGTGAGAGAAAGACAGAGCGTCTTTGTGAGTGTCTGCAGAAGAGATTAGCTTGGCTGGGGTGTTGAGTGTTTCCTCCGACATCCCGCCTGCATTTTTGTGGACTTATGGAACACAAAAGGTCAATATCAAGCTTGAAGAGTCGGTCAGTGTTTTCCCATGAAGTTAATCTGCTCTCAGCTGTTCCTGCGAGTGGCTCCTATTTCAATCCCCATACAACTGTGCCCAGGGTCAGCACCCACACCATCAATTCCCAATATATTCATGAGGAAAGGTGCTTTTGAAAACACTCATTTCACTTTAATCCTTGCCATCTGTTGCCACGGATACATCGGACGTTACTTCCATTTCGCCCCTCTGAAAGCTGTATCTCTCTCACAAAAGAGCCAGTGTCATTTGGAGGATTAGTCACATGGATATTCTATCAAGTCTTTATCAATAGAGACACCGGCCTCTCAGTACCTTCAGACAATAGTTGTTCTTCCTGCACTTCAAAGAGCCTCAGCCTCTACAAAGCAAACATTCATTCAGATCGTGAAGTTAGGCGATGCTTGGGAGGCTGAAATAAGTTATTGTTAAAGACTCCATTAAATCGAAATTTAGTCCAAGTCTATTAGCTTTGAAACTGTACATATATATGCAAGTGTACTCTGAAAAGTTGACAAAATAAACTTTAGCATACAGTACATAGGCATTTAAGTTTGTTTTGTCTTCCTCTCCTGGGAAAACAGACCCAAAATATTGATGACACATCACGCACTAAACAGATTTTTGTCCAATCAAATCCCCTTAAGAATGAGAAAGTCCCTTCCCTTAATATCACAACACTAATGAGCAAGCAGCCAATCTTTGTGTATGGCTGTGACATCCAGTAACTGAAGCCTATTGGCTATTTTAGGGATGAGCCATTCAATATGTCCCACCAAATCTTCCGGTTTCAATTAGAAATATGTCATGGCAGGAAAGAGAGCTGTGCTCATCAAGTGATTTTATGGAGTCTCTAGCATCCTGAGATGAAGAGGTCTTTTAGAATTTATAAGTGTATTGAATAACCTGAGCCTAGTCTGAATTATGAGTTGAACTATATCATGGAAGTCTCTATGGATACACACACACTCACAATACACATCAGTGACTCACTGTGGTAAATTTCTGTTCCAGATGTTTGTTCCGCTATTTAAGCTTCATATCCTGTTAGCTCGATTGCGCTGTAATGCAGCCCTGCATGTAGCTACGTGCGTGTGCCACCCGCGTGGGTGGGGTATGCGTTAGGTATCGTTTCTGTGGGAGAGTGGTCACGGTTGGGTCAGACTGATCCCCTCACGGCCAATACTGAGGTCTTGGCTCATTTTAGAAATGCAGGATTAATGTAAGTGTGCAATCATTCAGAAATCTTTTAACAGTGCAAAATATTTTAGTGTGGTTTTATACAGTTCAGTTCCTACTGTATCCTCTTTCCTGTATAGATTGTGATGTATTGCACTGTATGTATGTGTGTTCCAGATCCCAGGTTTGTTGGTATACACTTGACCCCTGAAAGTGATAATCCTGAAGATGATAAGATCTTCTTGTTCTTCAAAGAAAATGCCATGGATGGAGAACATACAGGAAAAGCTACTATCTCCAGGATAGGACAACTGTGTAAGGTAACAACACACACAGAAAAATAAAACATATTCACTATCCATATACCTTGGATTATTTTGGACATGTCCCAGCCTCTATGTTTACAACTATATACAAAAGGTAGTTATATTATTAGTGAGCATGAGAGGTATCTGATTATTTGTGTTTCTAGAATGATATGGGTGGACACAGGAGTCTTGTTAACAAATGGACAACCTTCCTGAAAGCCAAGCTAACCTGCTCAGTGCCTGGCCTTAATGGCATAGACACATATTTTGATGAGCTGCGTAAGTAATGATGAGTGTGTGCATATGTGTTTAGTCTGAAAGTAATTATAAATCCTGTTGCAGAGTACATAAATTATTTCTTAATAACTGTAAATTTTTTACCTCATGTTTCCAGAGGACGTTTTTCTAATGAGTGCTAAAGACCCAAAGAATCCAGTGATCTATGCTGTGTTTACCACATCCAGGTAATGCTAAACTGAATGTGTACTGTTCGTTCTTTCTTTCTTTCTTTCTTTCTTTCTTTCTTTCTTTCTTCCATCCTTCATTCTATTTCCTGCCTTTCTTCCTTGCCTCTATTTCCTTCCATCTATTTCCTTCTTCCCTCCCACTTTTATCCAGCCTTTCTTTCTTCCTAATATTTCCTGCCTTTATTCCTTCCCACTAGTTCTTCCTTCCATTCTTCCTTCCTTTTCTGTTTTCCTACCTTTTTCTTTCCCCTTTTTCCATCCTTCCTTCCTTTTCCTACCTTTCTTCCTTCCCTCAATTTCCTCCCTCCCTCCATCTTTTTTCTGCCTTTCTTCCTTTTCTCTGTTTCCTTCATTTCTTCCTTCCTTTCTCTATTTGCCTCTATTTTTGCCTTTCCCTCCCTCTCTCTTTATTCATGCCTTTCTTCCTTTCCTCTATCCTTTCCTTCATTCCTTCCTTCCCTCCCTCTTTTGTCCTGCTTTTCTTCCTTTTCTCAATTTTCCTTCCTTTCTCTTCTGGAAGGTAAGTAATTTTGCAAAGCGATATGTTTGGCCCTTTTAGAAGCTTTTCAGTCTATTAATCTAGTTAGATGCTTCATGCCACTTTGCTCTGGATAGGAAATTCCTCCTCACCCTGCTCCTTGCCCCCTCTTACCTGTTTCCCCATTCAGCTTCGGCTTAGCAAAGCTCAGATGAAATATGATTAAGGTGGTAACATGAACCTCGCTCCCCTGTCAGACAGCCTCTCCGCTGGGCCTGCTGGTGTGGAGCGATGGGGTGGGGGATGTAAGAAAAGCAGATAAACGATTTTCAAAAGAGAGCAAGGCTTTTAAGATGATTGATGAGTGCAAGGTGTGTTCACACACTTAAACACCATTTGTGTGTGTGTGTGGAGGTGTGCATGCATGTAAACATGATATGAGGAAGAGACAAACATATCATGATTTATCACTGTCAAACAGCGAAAGAGGCGATCCCATATGTTTATTGCCACCTCACTGATTTCCTAATGTATTCAGGGAACACAACATTTGAAAAGTCAATTATGGGTTTTAAAGAATTAGACTGCTTTAATTGGTTTTCTAAGTGCCCAGTTTCAGTGATGAATAGAAGCGCATTCTAGAAACTTGCTTTTAATTTTGCCAATTAATGAGGCCTGAAAACTGCTGTGACGGATCTGTATTTTATCTCTCGCTGTCTCTGGGTCTGTGTGTGTGTAAATGTGTGCATGTATGTGTGCATGAGCGTGGGCCCCTGACTGTGTAATGGAGAATTAGTGTTTTCATGTGCCCTATGGTTAATTTAATTTTTCACTAATTAACATTTTACAAATGCAATGGGCTGATCACCAGCATGTTTGGCCTCTTGGCTGTATGGGGGGAATAGATGCTTGAGCAGACACAAACACACGCACACTAAAAAACTAATGCAAGTTTATATGCAAGTTAATCAGTTACAGATAGGCACAAACATTAAAGCCAACAGAAATCAGAACTGACCCTATTTACTTTGTATACATGTTCCTAGTCTTATTGTACATAATTCATCTGTGCACGTTATTCCAAAGAATGTATTTTAAATCTTTTATCAAAATGTAATAACTTGCTCCCCTCAGAAAATGATTTCCTTTGCAAATTATGTCATTAAGCAATCTTATTTTTCAGCCCCTCCCCTTCAACAAAATGGTTCCATTCTGGTATAGAATGCCCAATTTTCACAATTCCTGAAAGTCCCACCCTATAATTTTGTTTATCCTGTTTCACTTAAAAATACATCAGATTACAGAGGTTCAATTAGTGTCAATATACAGTAAATGCTGTTTCATGTTAACTTTGAATGCACCAGAACAATGGATTGCTCACTTGTAAAATAAGCATTTTTGTAAAGTTGCTCATTATTGTGAAATGGTTTTAAACCTTCCCTCAATCTTTTTTCTTTTTTCAGTAATATCTTCCGTGGATCAGCTATCTGCATGTATAGTATGGCAGACATCCGAAGGGTATTTCTAGGTCCATATGCACACAGGGATGGGCCAAACTACCAGTGGGTTCCCTTTCAGGGCAGAGTGCCATACCCCCGTCCTGGCACAGTGAGTACTACAGAAAATACATTTGTCTTTAACAAAAACCTGTTAATCGTTTTGACAAACTACAGCTTTATTTCTTTACACATTTGTTTAAAAAAAGCAATAAGCCACAAGAGGCTGAGTGCTAGTGATTTTAACATCATTGTAAAATGATCATGTAATCATTTACTACAACATTGTTCATATAAATCAATATAAATGTATTGATAATAATAGTGTTTATCATAATCAATTGTTCAACCAGGTAATAGTTTATTAGCTAACTGCATGTGACATGTGGAAATATGTAGACTTGGTGCATTAATATACTAATCAATTAAACTTGATGTGTGATCACAGGTCTGTTTATACCACCTATTTTACTCCCTTCCATTCCGTAGTGTCCCAGCAAAACATTCGGGGGCTTTGACTCCACCAAAGACTTGCCAGATGATGTAATTACATTTGCCCGTTTGCACCCAGCCATGTATAACCCAGTGCAACCAATGGGGGGGAAGCCCATTGTGGTGCGCACAAACGTGGAATACCAATTCTCCCAGCTGGTAGTGGACCGCGTTGAAGCAGAGGATGGCCAGTATGATGTCATGTTCATCGGCACAGGCTAGTAAAAACAACAACATTTTACTTCATAAATACAATGGCTTGAGTATCAAAACAAGCCTTATTAATGAGACAAGAAATTATTCCTACAGATAGAAGTTTCTTATTATTTCTCATTAAACTTATTAAAAAGCCTGGTGGGTACACCAGCATCCAAAACATATATTAGTGTCAGCAATGCTGGGTTAAACATGTTAAATATGGTTTCTCATACAGATTTAGGGACCGTTCTGAAAGTGGTGACCATTCCCAGGGAAAGCTGGCATGATCTGGAGGAAGTGGTGCTGGAAGAGATGACTGTGTTCAGGGTATGGGGAACTATGTATTTCCACTTGCTATGGGAATCAAAATCTATAATTATAAAACTAATTTTCACCTTAGTACATTTTAATGGCTCCTTCATAAATCTGTCCTCATGTCTACAGCATACCATCAAATAAGTATCCTTGGATCTTATAATGAGATTAAACTCTATTTTCCTCATTTAGGAACCAACACCCATTACTGCCATGGAACTCTCCACTAAACAAGTACGTTTGCTTGCTATTAAAATCGATTGATCACGTTACCATTTGCCATTTCACCAGCCATTAGCTTGAGTTGATTGTGTCCTAATTGATGAATATCTGTTAACAGCAACAGCTGTACCTGGGTTCAGATTTAGGCATATCCCAGATGCCCCTCCACCGTTGTGAGGTGTACGGGAAGGCATGTGCGGAGTGCTGTCTTGCAAGAGATCCATATTGTGCCTGGGATGGTACAGAATGCTCTAGATATTTCCCCACTGCTAAGAGGTAAGCATAAACAGAAGCCATCATTAGACAAGTTGACATCTATTTTACTATTTTATCAATTTTAACATTTTGGCGTTTTCATCTAGAAAGTAGGATGACATATTCTTAGGTCATATGCATATTCAAGTTCATGTGTTTAGTGCACTACAAACTGCATTTTACCACATTTTGTCCAGGACCCACATTCACACACCACTCACATGCATAGACACGAACAAACACACCAGTATTTGTGCTGCTTTTAAACAGACTGTAAACACCTACTTGTTCTCAAAACAAATCCTGTTCAACTTTATCTTTGTCAGCTCTTTCTAATCCAATGGCTCTCAACTTATAGGTTGTGACCCAAAAATGGGTTGCAGGTGTGTTCAAAAAGTTTCATGTCGACAGCAGGGAAAAGCATTGCTAAATGAAAATAAAGTGTATCACATAGTCATACATGCTAGTTAGAATAGCAAAATATATGGGGTAATCAACTTTTAAAAGGGAGGAGAAAACGACTCCATATTGTGTGCTTATAACATCAAAGGCTGTGTGTCTAATCAACTTTACAGTATTTTCATGTGGCAGAAGCTAGCCAAATTAGGCAGATGCCTACATAGACTTGTTGCATGACATGCCCTCACCCATTAAAACCATAAATTTGCTAAAAATTAATTCTTGGTTAATTAGCAATTTCAGAACTGTGTTGGGTTGCCACTTAATGTCCAATGAAAAATCCAGATCTTGAAGAAAAACCAGTTGATTATCACGGTTCTAACCAATAAACACATTTGCAGTATATGCGCAGACTCTTTTTTTCAACATTGTTTTCTACTTTTTCACTGCGTAACATATATAAGAACAATAGAATGCTCCATCTCAAAGGCACATGCTCAAAAAACACCATGTACCCACTGGTAATACACATAGTCCTGTCTTAAAATACCGTGAGTCTCACACACACTTATGCAGGACTTCATTGCGCCAGCTACACCTTCACGGAGGAAAGAGGAAGAACATGGCCAGGGCTTTGGCTTGGCCACAGCTTGACACACCCTCATGGTCCACAGCACTACGATGGTCCACACCACTCCAAATATTTTCACTGTGCCTGAAATATAAAACAGATGTCTTACAGCACCTCCCGCACGTGCCTAGACAGCTAAAGTCATGGAATGTGTTGGTGTGAATGGAGAAACTGAATGGAGTATAGAGAGACACACTGAAATGTGGGAATGCAAAGAAAGAAGCAGGAGAGGACATTTAAAAGGAAAATAGATCACAAGGTGTTTTAAATCAGGGTGTCATATTCTAATCATCATTTCCCAAGATCTAATCGACATCAGCCAAACTTCACACCAGATCCAGGATGTTTTTCAGTTCAGTGCATTAAGTCTTTGAATATGTTTGTGCCAGGATAAGAGTGCTGGCCTTGCTTGGCTGTTGTTTGTGCACTAGAACCTAGACAAAGTTTACAGCACATCTAAAAGAAGCAAGAATTTGTGAGGAAGACAATCGTGGAAAATGATGTACACCGAAAGAGAGAAAAATAGGGTACACTGAAAAAAATATGTGTTGGATTTCCTAAAATATACAGTCGATGTAGCATTTTTGCATTAAGCTTTTTAAGTAAATTCAACATATGGTCATTTTATGTCAAAATAACAAGAAAACCCAAAGAAGTATAATACAGCTGCACATCAGCTTCACACATTCATTTGTGCAAGGAAAAAAAACATATATTTAACAGAATCCACCCTTCATCAAATGGAACACTAATCACCCATATGGTGATTTTACATGAACACTAATTACAGGAAAATAACATTAACAATACTAAAGGACCTAAAATCTATATGATTTTTTAATAACACCTAATTAAATGCCCACATAAGTTCCTTCTGACAAAACAAACATGCTTCAATTATTCAAACACAGTGGCTTATGGGTATTTCCCTCAACCTCTGTTCTGTACTTGATCGTTTGATGTACTTAAAATCAAAATTGTATGAATTTTAAGCCAAATAAGTTCAAGGAACTTGCAATTATTATTTTAATGTATCACTTATAGGTGTCTTTACACAGCAGATTTAAGCCTGCTCTGAGCCTGCTCAAAATTCTGTGTAAAGATGCAAAAGCCAGAATACATTAAGCCTGCTCTGACTCACCTTAGCCTCTAGTATCAAAGGCAGTTCTGAACAAGATGAATGAGAGCAGCCTTAAACTTTGTTATTGTGCTAGAGCATATCTTTCATAATTTAGTTTCATATAAGTATAACTTCATATTTTCATTTGTTTCATGTTTCTTTATTCAAAAAATTACAGTATATATACAGTATATATATATATATATATAACATTAATCTCATAACATTATTTATACAGTTGTTATTGCTTTGTAAATGCATGTATGCCTGCTCTGAGCAGCATTAAACGGCCTGTGTATATGCATATAAATGCCACTTTAGATGCAGCTTCTGTGCCACCTTTGCAGTGTAAGGATGGCTTAAGTTCACCTTAGAATTTATATTTTGTGTTTTGCACATTAATTCAAATTAAGTAAAGAATAAAAATAAATATGTACATTTCTGAGTAGAAGCTAATTATTTTTATAGGTTATGGTGGTTGAGCCAACAAACTGTTTTATTTTTCCATTGTATTTTACTTGTTTTACACAGAATGTCAGGTTTATATATTCCTCTCATCATTCTCCAAGATTTAAGCTAAACCACTTCGACATCAGCCAGCCTTCACAACAAATCCTGAATTTGTTTATGCATTTGGGAAAGGACAAGAATGTTGGCCTTTGTAAAAGCTCTGGCCCATGTTAGTGTTTAAGAGGCAAAGCTGCTCACTTAAAGTGGCACAATACTATTGTAAAAGCTCTGGCTTTTCACAAGCCTCTGTCTGATAGAGACTGAAAGACTCTTTCAGCCAAGAATGACATGCAGAGCTGTTCCAAAGGCTCTGAGTTTTAGAATTCCATAATGAACCTTATGAAATATCTCCCTATGAGTCACAACTCTGAAAACCAAATGGGGGACAATCAAGAAAGCATGCACATATTTCCTTCTTTTTACACAGCTCTCTGGCATACTTGATTCTGATCAATGCAAATGCAACATTTTTATGTCAAATATTGTTTATTATGACTCCTAAACTGTATAGTTACCTGTTGTCCTAGGCGATTGATTTTCTGCATAGCCGTGCTATTTTCATGTCTCTCATATCACTTCCTTTCATTTGATAATGTTTATTTATATCAGGATAATGTACAGACAATCAGTATTGCTAAATACATCCATTCAGGTTGATACAAGTCTCTTCCATTTTTGGAATAATAATCTACTGGCAGTGCATTATCCCTCACATACATTTAAGTGTGTTGGGCAATAAAGAAAAATGTAGTTCTTTGATTGATGCAACAGTGCATTCTAGTGGTGTGCGTTTAGTACTGATGCAGCACTGAAGTGAAGCTGGACGAAGTGTTTTACTTAATACCATACAAATTATCAAGATCAAAGAACATTTAGCTAATAAAATCTCTTTATATTTAACAGGAGAACAAGACGTCAAGACATCAGAAATGGAGATCCTCTCTCCCAGTGCTCAGATGTGCACCACAATGGTAAGAATAAACACGTATACATGGAAACACACTCTTCCTATTTAGGTCCTTCGATTATTATTGTACATAACTTGGGTGTGTGTGGATGTGTGTGTGTGTTAGATGATCTGGAGGGATACAGTAGTGTGGAGGAGAGAAGTGTGTATGGTGTAGAGAACAGCAGTATGTTTCTGGAATGCAGCCCAAAGTCCCAGAGAGCTCTGATTTATTGGCAGCTTCAGAGACCAAATGACGAACGTAAACATGAGGTACACGCATACACCAGAATTTATAGCACATAAGACTTACATTGGTAAGACGAATTGCCATTGTGTTTAAAATCTATTCTGAAACAGGATTGCAAAAAAGTTTTCTACAAAGGTCACACGCATCACGTGTCATGGTCACTGTAATATTTAAAAGGTTTTTTCTCAATTAATTTCACTGTGTTCGGTTTCAGGGTTTTCACGTGCCAGAAACAAGCCCCCTTAAATTGGCAGCTTAACAGTTTTGTCTTTTTGCTGTCTAGTCTAATCAGTGCTGCATTCATTATTCATAAATGCAGAAATATATATTTTTATTTAGGGTAACATAAAATTGTACATTTCACCTTTAAAGTGATTACAATTAAATAAAGTGTTGTTTTTTTATAAGGGGAATGGGGAATGTTTTACTAGTAAATTATGATGTTTTATTGAAAAGGAAATGACATGATAACCCTATTACTACCTACCCATAGACACACACACATACATCAGCTGTGTTTCTTTTTCAGATATGATCAGACAAAAATAGCACTAAAGTAACACTTCACCCTAGACGGTCATTATGTTAATTTAATAACGTTCAGATTTCAGCCTTCCTGCTATGTAGGAAAATCCTCTGACTGTGCTGTAGTGTGTACATTCACCTCAGATGTGACCTCAGCGGTTACGTTCTGTTCTGGGACCAGTGTCTCCCTGTCAAAAGCTTTAATCATGATGAAAATGATGATCAAGTTCAATGGTAAAAAAAGATAAGAAACGAAATACATTTCCAGGACTTTAAAACGAACTAAAATATAAATGGCCATGATTTAATTTTAGTTTTTGAAACAGTAAATTATAAACTTGAAACCTTTACATTCTTCCTTCGTTAAAGAAATGTTCTGGGTTCATTACAAATAAGTTCAATCGACAGCATAAGTGGCATAATGTTGATTACCTCATCCCTCATTTTTTGACTCAATAAAAAATTGTGGTTAATAAAATATACTTACAATCTTCCATTGTAAGTGCCAGCTGTAACCATCAATTTTGTAGCTTTTTCATTTTAATTTTTTAAATATTCCTTGATGAATAGAATATATTTGTGATCATTAACATTATGCCACAAATGTTGTCGATTGAGCTTGTACTAAACCAGGAACATTCCTTAAAACATGATATCTTCAGATGGCCCTGAGAAATTGAATGGCATTACAATTAATTATATTATATTATTGAACAAATTAAATTTGACAGCCCTTAAATACTAAAAGTTAGCCTATAAAATAAATATTATGACAAACAAAATAAACTACACTCAAGAGAATAATTTAATGATTTATGCATTTAAATGACCACAACCACATTTAAAAATTATTTTCACCAACATTTCATAACAAAATTCCATCAAATTGAATTAAGTACATTTTTTTTTTACTTTTATTAATTGAATTTTGTTAAAAAAAATTACACAGTTCAATTTGATGGAATTTTGTCATGAAATGTTGGTGAAAATATTTTTTAAATGTGTTGAAAAAACTGAGTTAAAAAGTGAATACCAACTAAAATTAAACTGTATTGTGTGGATCAATTAAATAAAAAGAAATTGAAATGAAAATTACATTTGAAACTATATATGCTGTAATAACCATGTTTAATACAGTATATCATGCATCTGTAAAATCTTACTTTTGATTTTTGCACTCTTATTTCCCTCTTTCTCTCTGTCAGATTATGGTTGATGAGAGGATAAGTCTTACGGGCCAAGGTTTGCTGATCCGAAGTCTAACCCAGGCTGATTCCGGAGTGTTTCACTGCCATGCAGTGGAACACGGCTTTATACAGCCCCTGCGACGCATTAACCTGCAGGTGATTCCCTCTCAGCGCGTGGGAGAACTGCTGCTCCGAGCAGGGGCCAGTGATAAGGAGCCTACCCCTAAACACAAACTCTGGTACCGGGATTTCATGAGTCTGCTGGAGCACCCGGATCTCAACAGCGTGGACGAGTTCTGCGAGCGGGTATGGAAGAGGGAGAGGAAGCCGAAAGGGAAGAAAGCTCCCAAAATCAACACCGGAGCAAGTGGGAAAACTGAGAAAACACCTCAAATAATAGCTCAGAGCTTACAGAACCTGACACTGAGAAACCAGAACACACCCAAAGTGCCAAACAACCCAAATGTTCAGATTCTACCAAAATCAGCCATCCTGCAGAGGAGTCAAGTCCCACCAAGTACCGTAAGCACTGAGGGCCAAAGCACCAAACCGGATGGCATAATCACTCAGAACGCACAGAAGGTCCAGACTGCTTCAGACACCCAAAGATCACAACCAAACCATGGGAAGAGAGGTAGCCAGACCCCCCAGAGAGGACCTCCCAACACAGCCAAGTGGAAACAGCTTCAGGAGAGCAAGAGGGGGCGCAACCGCAGGACCCATGAACAGCAAAGACCACCACGTAGTGTGTGAGAGAGACACTTTGACTGTTTTCGCACATGCATAAATATTACATACGCACACAGTCAGCAACATCAGTCATTCATATACACATACAAAACGAGCACAAAAACAAGCGCAAAATAATAAAAAAAAATGCAAAGCCTGAACCCTGACATCTTAACAAGGGACTTAATAAAATGTAACAGCAAAGACATTTTATTCTAGTCAAACAGACAGATCCAACTTCATATACATGATGTTCTTGCATCAGAGGACATGAGTGTTTGCCAGTCTACAAGAATCTTTCAAACCTGATGGCAGGACATTTGTGAGCCTATTGTTTGCCAAAAACCTCTGCGATAAGATGGGATAGTGCCAATGGAAAAATTAGCTTTTTGGTATTAAAGGAGATGTTCTTTGTTCCTGTATCCATCTGTACCATTTGCTGTTATGACAATGGTTGTGAATGAGATGATGTGGACTACTGCTTGCTTGGGAGCAAATGGAGCACTAGGGAAACTGGAGGCCAGTTTCTCTAATATGTAAAGACTGTAAAAATATTGTTATTGGAGCAAGCATTGTACTGTGTATAGAACAACACTAAGTGATTATGGATACAACTGGTCAAAGGTGATAATAAGGCATGCCTTAGTAACAGCTTGTCTAGCCTCTGATTCTCAGAAGCATTTTGACTTAAATGTTAGTGTAATTATGTTTGAGATAACCAATTGGGCCTGACTAAGAAGTCAATAGCTGTGGTGACCATTTCTGCCAAAAGTTAGTTTTCAAATAAAATGTGCATGAGATGAATGAATAAGCTCTTCCAAGCCAGCTACTATCTTCAGATTACAGAAGTCTAGATGATAGTTCTTAATGTTGGTTGCATTAAAAATTAAAAAAGGCCGTGCAAATCACAGTATCTTTTTAAAAATGTGTTAAAAGATATTTCCATAATGTCCGTAGCGTATTTCTAAATTATTATTACTCATATTTCATAAGGTTGCGTCATATTAATTTGCTAAATCAGTCTATGTTAGGCTGAGAGCTGAGTGACTCTTGTATATGTACATATATACAGCGAAACACCACTTGATTATTTATTGATGGTAATTGTTAATGTTCAAAAGTTTGCATTTATTTTTGATATTATTTTTTTTCTATCCAGTTGTAAACATATGTGGCCGACAGGCCACATAACAATAGATGGACCAATTATTTGTTATTCACTTTTTATTGTTATTTCTAAGTGTCTTGTTTCTCACTTAAACAGTTTTAATTTAATTTTACTCTAATTCTTCTCAAACTTACTTTTGTTCTTCCTTTCATTAGATTCTTGATCTCTGTTTTACATTTTCTTAAGCCAGGTCTCTCTCATTACTATTTAATTCATTGTGCAAAAATAATTCATCTCAAATGATTAGCTGTGAATCTCCCTAAGAAATGTGTGGGTCTGAATAGATACACCAGAGAACACAACTGCATGTGAATTCTGCCTTTGTGCTTATTTTTGTTTTGTCAGAGTTATGTGAGAGGTCATTTCTGTGCCATGCAAGATGTATGTATGTTTTTTATTTTTTTTTGTGTGTGCCATTTGCAAAGATACACCATCTAATCCATGCCCTGTCCCTTTTATGTATTATAGGTCTACAGTCTTTTCACAAATGCAATTTGTCCCCAACACTCTTTGGCAAAATTGTCATTTCAATGCAATACAGAGGTATATTCACTAGATGGCTCTCCCATCCACCTCTTGCCCCAGACGTAGTTCATTTTGGAGTTGGCTGGAGCAGTAAGGGAGATGGTAGCTGTCAGTTATGTAAAATTGGTGTTTCTGGCATGCATTTGGTTGTCTAAATAAATATTTCATCTATAATTTCAGGGTGGTCTTGGATGGATTATTTGTTTATATCTTTGATGTTTCTTTGGCACCATTTGGAGGACAGATGTGCTAGTGAAACTTGTCAACTTTCTTAAAATGTGTTCAAAATGATCGCTGATGTTTTTATTTTTTGCTAAATCAGCTGCTAGTTTGTAGAGGATATTAAAAAGCTTTATTTATCCAATTAAAGGAATAGTTCAACCCAGAATGAAAATTATCTCATCATTTAGTAACCCTAATGCTATCCCAGATGTGTATGACTTACTTTATTTTTATAGAAGCTCTGCAGGTCAATGCAAGTCAACAGGGTTCAAAAGCATATAAAGGCAGTATAAAAGTAATCCATAAGACTCCAGTTGTTAAATCCATGTCTTCTAAAGCAATATAATAGGTGTGGGTGAGAAACAGATCAATATTTATTTATTATTTTCTTCTATAAATTCTCCTTCCTGCCCAGTAGATGGAGATATGCACAAAGAAGGCAAAAACAAAAGAAGAAGAACTCTTAAAAGAGAAGAGATGTTATGTAAGAGATTTATAGTAAAAAGAGGACATAAAAATGTTTCTCACTCACACCTGTCATATATCTTCTGAAGGCATGGATTACTTTTCTGCTGCCTTTATTTGCTTGTTGAGCTTCAAAGTGTTGGACCCTGTTGACTTGCATTGAATAGACCTACAGTACAGAGCTTCTAAAAAAAATGTGTTTGTGTTCAGCTGAAGAATGAAAGTCATTCCACATCTGGGATGGCATGAGGGTGAGTAAATGATGAGAGAATTTTCATTGTGGGTGAATTATTCCTTTAAATCAGCATATACCATAGAGATTTTCTAACACTATAAGTATTTTCCTGAAACTCCAGGGATCCTGAAATGTAATCATAATGCTCATAAAAATAATAATTTAAATAATTTCATTTAAAAAAATCAGATATGGATTAAATAAGGCATCGAGACACCAAGACAAACATCTCGACAATTTTTAGCACATTTAACAAGGAAATAAAATAAAGTTATAAAATAAATACATTCTCCATAAACAATAATAAGGTCATTCTAAGGCTTTCTAATAAATCCAATAATTTAAAGGCATTTTTGTTCTTCATAAATCTCATCGAAAAACTGTTTTGCCTCATTAAAAAAGAAAAAAACGACTATCGCGTTCAGGCGTTTGCATACAGGCGGAAGTACAGGCCACTTGATGCCATATAAGGGAAAGAAGGCGGAGAAGAATCATACCGCGTCTCATGACAAACCAGAAGACAAATGAAATCAGAGCTGTGGAAAAGAAAGATCATTCGTAGATCATTTCCTTCTGTTTTTCAGCACATAGCTGTCGTGGCTTCCCAACCTTTGAAATATAGTGTATGGACTACTTTAAGGTCCTTTTTGTGTTTACAGATTTAAAAGAAAAATAATACGTTGTTTAAGTGAAATGACGGTAAGTAAATGATGTCAGAATTTTCGTTTGTGTGTGTCTTAAGTTTACTCACGACTTGATGCAATATCTGCAATGGAATACACATGATAAATGATAAATGTTAATAACATTACAAGAGGAGTTTATGATATTCACAATTTCAGTAAGTTTATTTATTCAAATATGTCAAACGCTGTTATAAAGGCTACATTTCAATATGGCTTGCCAGGAATATGTGAGAGGTGAACACACACATACACACAAAATGCACATCTTAAATGACCAATGTGGAGTTGACTTTTTGTGACAGTATGAACAACAAACTTGAAAGAAAATTGGTCACAAATTGGTTCCATTACAGAATTAGCAGCCTTAATAATATTTCAGATTTGTACACAATATAAATATAGCCTACAAATGGTCTTACCTGGTTATTATGCAAACAAGGAGTAAACAGTCATAAAGATATAGTTTCATTGCATGTATGATTTAAGTTCTTCCTTTGGTTATTGTTGATTTATTTTTATTATTATTATTTTCAGTACTGAGGAGGCAATCATATTAGTCATGCTTTTCTTTTCTTAACAAAAATGATTATATTATAATATTATATAAATTATATAAATATATATCATGAAATATATACATTTAAAAACTTAATTGGGTGGTCTCGTGATTGGATTTATAATGTGGCTTATGAAAGGCCGCAGTTAATGTGTGTCACCGCTAGGTGGCGTGTAAACTCTTTTTCCGGTTTCACGTCACCCATTGTTGTGTGAGTAGGGATCAAGGGATAGTTCGCACAAAAAATGAAAATTCTCTAATTATTTACTCACCATCATGCTATTCCAGATGTGTATGACTTTCTTTCTTCACCAGAACACATTTGAAGAAAAAAAATCATATTATATGTTATCAAATTATAAATTGTTAGCACATTAGCATCATTAATTCAGAATTTATACAAGACAAATTAAACATTTTCTACGGCATATATTACTTTAAATCATTATTATGTGGTTAAATTAACTTATTTTACTGACCGCCTGTGAATTCTACTCCTACAATGAAGAATAAAGTCATTGATAACACATTTTAATGTAACATTAGTTGAGGTTTTACTGAGCATCCTCATATTTAAATGTACTTCTAAACATCTCCCGCAGCGGTGTGGCAGGTGTCTGAATGTTTGCAAACAGTATACCATACCTAGGCTGTTTAGAACTTCTTTTTGCCCCTGAACGAAGAAAAAAGAAGAACTTCTCCGGAAGTATATCAAGGCCTTTATGGTTAGGGTAATGTGAGAGGCAATGTTACTACTGTGTAAACAATATAGCGGAGTATGTCATTGTTCTTTTAGACTCTCTTGGACTAAATGAGGAATATGTTTTAATGAAACAAACTTATTTAAAACATCAAAGTTTTATTATTGATTTTGTGACCAAGGTTTAACCTAAAATTGATTAAAGGGATAGTTCAACCCCCACCAAAAAATCAAATAAAAATACAAAATCTCTCATCATTTACTCACCCTCATGCCATCCCAAATGTATATGACTTTATTTGTTCTGCAGAACACAAACAAAGATTTTTAGAAGAATATTTCAGCTCTGTAGGTCCATAGAGAACTGTGACCAGAACTGCAAAGCTCCAAAAAGCACTTGCAGTTTTTTTCAATTGCTAACATGCATTGGTCAATACTGAATTCACATTGTCAAAACACTAGCGTACATGAAATGGATGTGGACCAAACTGTGAATAATTTTTCATTGCTTTCACACAAAATGCATTCAGTGACCACATTCTCCAAAATTCATGAACTCTTTTTCTCATTCATAGTCCACCACCTGCAAAACTAGGGTTATGTGCATCACATGTTTTCAAATGCTAACATACTGTTTCCACAACTGTTAAAAACACATTCAAAACCGAATATTTAATAATTCCAAAGACAGCTGATGTTATTATTGAGTCTTATTACCAAACAGACAAAAGAAGTTAGTTTCGGAATTATTTACTGTAGTTTGGAAACATGGATCAAGGAAGACAGGCTGGTGGGGAAAGAAGAGTGGCAGGGAATGGGAGAATGCATGGAGGACAACTGAGAGGAAGAACAAGAGCTGTGGTCTCTGTGAGATAAGGGCCACTATTATTGACCATGTTGTAAACCATGGTCTCTCTTTGTAAGCTGTAGGGGTGCGATCTAATCTGCAGTGTTCAACAGTTGCATCAATAGCACAAATTTCCTGCAAAACAACAGGTGAGATGTGCATCCATCAATGATAATTGAACTACATATTAGTGTACAATACAGTATGTTCACATTTTTACATGCACTGACATTTTGAAACATATATATTGGTTTCTGTTTTTCAGTAGGATCCAAAGGTTATACCTACTACAGGAGGGAGAGGCAGAATATGTACCCTTTGAGAAAAACGGTGAACGTGTGAAAGAATTCCAGTATCAATGTGTCCAGGTAAGATGTCAGTTATAAAACCTATGCATAATGTAATGTACTGTAAAAATGTGGATTTACTGTATTTTAGAGAGTAATGGAGATGGAAGCCAGGCAAACTGCACATACATTCATCTTTGTGGATGAAGCTGGATTCAACCTGGCAAAAACACACAGTTGGGGAAGAAATATGATTAGACAGAGAGCAACCGTGGGTGTCCCAGGCCAGAGAGGACCTAACATCATAATGTGTGCAGTACTGTCCAATGATGGTTTGCTGTTACACAAACCACTCATTAGCCGGTACAATACAGAGAGGTTAATTTATTTTCTGGATGACCCGCATAATCGACTTGTGCCTGCGGAGGAGAGAGGGGCAAGGATCTCCCCTTCCTTTGTTGTTGTGTGGGATAATGTAGAATTCCACCACTCTGCTACAGTCACAGACTGACTTGCTGCACATCCCAGGATGTCAGTACTCCTCCTGCCTCCATACTCCCCCTTCCTAAACCCCATGGAGGAGTTTTTCTCTGTGTGGAGGTGGAAGGTTTATGATCACCATCCACATGACCAGATGTCCTTACTGGATGCCATGAAAGATGGGTGTGGAGACACTTCACCTGAAAGCTGCCAGGGTTGGATTAGATATTCCAGAAGATACTTTCCCAGATGCATTGCCAAAGAAGACATAAGTTGTCGTGTTGATGAGAACTTGTGGCCAAATGCAGGGGAATTAGAACTCTCAAAGTGCTGTACAGTATGAGTGATTATACTATATTATACTTGTTGTTTATTTTTTTTTTAATTATTATTATTTTTGCAGCCCTGAAATACAGTAAGTAAATTAATATATCAAAAATATAGAAGGAATAAAGAATATTGAAGCAAATTGCTGTATTTCTGATTCATTCTTGTTGCATATACTTTAGTGCAGTCAATACAGTGAAAATATGTTATTCAATAATAAAATACTGATTTATGTGAAAAATATTTCAAACTTCAAAGATAAAAGTTCATCATTTATGTAATTCTAGAGCTTTTAGGTCAGTGTATTCTGAGTAACAATGGATGCTTTCTGAGTGAGAATTGTTGCCAGTGTTATGGTCAAACAAACTTATATTGAGACGTGACATTTTTGACACAAGTGTTTTGGTGGTTTGAGTGTTTGGCCAAGATGCATGTTAATGCAGACTGTATAAAGAGTTTGAAAAAGTTTAAATGCTGCATAATAAACGTAATCCATACAACTAAAGCATTCTAATCAGTTCTGGGTAAGAACAAACCAAAACGTAACATGAAATCAGCAGTCTCCTTGACAATCATGATTTCTAGCTTGACTACACTTCCTAGTGCCAGTGATCTGCATATGCGTCAAACACTAGGGAGTTTAGCTGTAATCCTAATTGTGCCTAGAGAATGCAATTACAAGATGTACAGTGAAAATTTTTACATTTTGATCTGTTCTCATTTAAAACCAACTGGATGACTTCTGAAGACATGGATTAAATCACTGGAGTCTTATTAATTGCTTTTACGGTGCCTTTATGTGCTTTTTAGAGCTTCGAAATTTTGGTCAGCATTCACTTGCATTGTATGGACCTACAGAGCTGAAATATTTTTCTAAAAATCTTAATTTGTGTTCTGCAGTAGAAAGAAAGTCACACATCTGAGATGGCATGAGGGTGAGTAAATCATGAATTTTCATTTTTGAGTGAACTATCCCTTTAGTGTGTGTGTGTGTGTGTGTGTGTTTGTGTTTGTGTGCGCGCGTGTGCATAAGTGTTTGTCCACTCATGAATCGGAGGTTCCTTCGCATTGTCTTAAGTCATGCACAAACCCCAGGTCTGAGGATTCTGGGTAGAAAGGAGATTCAGGTCAGTGTCAAGGCAAAGACGTTCACTCACTCGCTTTCTCTTTATAAGTTAATTGAATTATTATTAAAAATTTCGTCACGGATTTATTGCTGATCATTCTTAAAAATGTATTTAGCTGAGTATTAGATTTTGATATGCCACACAATCCATCTTTCTTAAACACACCTTTTTTATGGTGGGTACTTTCCATTGACTTGTATTGTTTTTATACTGAGCTAATAATATTAAGCATTCACACACCTACCCCTAAACCTAACACTCACTGAAAGTTTTTTTGCATTTATACTGTAGATAGTCATTATACTGTAATGAAAACATCAATTAAGCTTTTCTAGTGGGGTACTGCTTATGACCATTGAAAAGAGCCTTAATAATGTTTTGTTGGTAATTTCAGGTTTTACCATAGTTGTGGGGGACATTTGGTGGTACCACATTGGATGGAAAACCTGACCAACACACATAAACACACATTCCCCACAGCTGTATGAATAGTGTCTTAAAAAATACAAATAAAAAAATGAATTACAATCCCCCAGGTTTACAAGAGTACAGTACATGGTAACTATGGAAACGTTGGATCCCTGAAGGATGTACCCTAGTGGCCTGACAATCATCAGAACAGCAGCCACAAAGTGTTTCTGACAAAAGGTACATCTTAATTTTTACTACACAATAGAAAAGACTCCATGCTGTCTTGGGTCCAAACAGTGCATTTATATTTAGCATCACAGGACAAGTGATGAAGTCAGCAGTCAGTCACCCAGCACAACCCCCCCTCATCCCCTAATCTCAGGCTCATTAAAGAGTTCAAATGAGCTCTGTCCTTGATGAGAATTGTACACTTCACCACATCTAATGTATTTCCTTCTCCTTCCTTCTCTTGCTTTTTTTCATCCCTTCCACCTGCTTCTTCCTAATACCCTTTCCTATCACACTGTTTCTCTCTCTCTTTCATGAAAGGTTTGAGGCATCACCCATGGAGCAGTATTGAGGCAGTCTCACCTACTGTTTGCATTATTTAGAATATGACACTTTTCTATTTTCTCTCATTAGCATCTAAGCTAGATCACACAGAAACCTATTTGAGCGGAGGGCATAAACTTTATCTTTTCTCCCTGTAAGCCATACCCAATCTAATAGAACTGGCTCATAATCACAATTTTCTAAATCCCCGTTGTTACAATCAGTTCGTGCTAATTCACTTCTTGGAAAAGTGTTTAAGAGGTGTCTGTGGTAAAAACTTCAACTTGCAAAAATGTAAATTACCTTGGTGCCTTTAGTAAAAGTTAATTGCACTTTTTCGACCACTTTGAATTTATTGAGCAGAATATTGAGTTTAAACTCTTAAAACATGTATGATCTAGTACAAATAACAGAAATTGTACAAGTTAAATGGATCAAAACAAAATTACATAAAAAAATCTGTTTTACAATGATACAACAAACAGTGCAAAGCATGTTTAAATAGAACATGTTTTAGGGCATCTTCTTAGTTGTTTGATTGACAGGTGAGAACTCTAGCTAATCTGTTGGAGGTGACTGGGATAGCACTGGCAGAAGAGCATTCTAGACAAAACAGTGACCTGCAGATCATATTAAAAGAGAGAGTGTCTGACATCAGTATGCCCTTCACAAACAATAGACTTAAACCTTAATCTGACTCTGGCCTGAGAAAAACAACCAGTCCACACACACACACACACACACACACACACATAATGAACGAGATACTCAAGCACTGTTATGTAATGATTTGGCTAAGCTGTGTCTAACTTAAACTTGGACCTGTAGGGGTAGAGCATCATCTACAAAAAATAATTCATATTATATTTCATATAAATGGACCAGGTGTCACTTTGTGCTGTCACTTGAATGCAGTTTTTACAATCACTTTGGCACTAATTTCAGAACCTTGATGTCATTTTTCAAAACTCTAGACACAAAATTCAAAACCATGTTAATGATCAAAATGCACGTTTTTCAAAACTCTAATACTTTTTCCCAATAGCTTTGGTACAATACACATAAACCTATTGTCATTAGTTAATTGAACTAAAAAAAGGATTACCATTTAAAAATGCAATTCACACCTTACATCTGAGATGACTCTCTATTGAATGAAAGTTAAGATGACATTTATTTGATGAATATAAATCACTACTCTTTGGCGTAGGCCCCGTCTGGTGGTCCGAAGAAGTTGTACTCGGAACCGTCATATCCTGCCAAAGATAGAAAGCAGGGACGAGGAGCAGGACGGGACTCAACTGGTGGTGGTGGGGTAGTGGAGGTTGTCGTGTTAGCACACTGAAACAGCAATGTGATAAATTGTGAGCAGACTTATAAAGCAATGGCTTACATGTGATTGGCTGGGAATTACCCAACTAATGGTGCGATGATGTACAGCTGCTAGTCTTCCCTCTAGAACTACGCTGCGCTTACATTTCATTACAATTATCTAACTATCAATTGATACAACTGCTCGAAATAATAAGTAACTGTTGCATATTCTTAATGCATAGTTTTATTGAAACTGACGAGCAATATTCCATGTTTAGATCATGAAAATGTCAGGTTATGATATCCACTGACACCAATTACCGTGGAACATGAACCAATTGGACTACATTATCTATGGATGTAATATTTCATCAGTATTCTTTATCAGACACTATTTCTATGGTCCCATGTACCACTTTTATATGTTATATAACCAGAACATGTTCTCAGATTTGACATTACTGTATGTATGCAGGCCCTTGTAATTGATTTTCCAATACTGCCAACTCATTACTGATGATTGACTTCACATTGTGGTATGAGTATATAGTGAAATGAGTGGTATCCACCTACAACAACATAGCGATGCTAACATGGAGCTGGCAGGTGATCCAGGTCACAATAGAGGTCAAGCAGTGGGAGGAGGAAGATGAGGAAGATATGGTGTTTAAAGGAATGGCAGGGGACAAGCACCCCTTCTGAGGAAGGTTTTGGCCTCACCAAAGAGGCAGCCATGGGCCTCATTTGAGAGGTGTAGGGGAACATGGTAGAAGACAAGGCCACGGACCAAGACAGAGGCATCAACAGCAAAGAGTGTCCAATGAAATCTGAGCAATATTTGTAGACCATGTCGTAAGTCATGGACAATGACAGAGGCAGCTACAATGATTCAACCTCAGAAGATCAACCGTGGCCTCAATCATAAGAACTTTGTCCAATGAGAACCAGTAAGTCTTCAGCATGCACTAAACATTAGGCTATTCTCAATTGACAAATGACTTTATACTGCCTGCCAATGTGTTATGTGTAATTTTCACAGCAGAATAGACACTAGGCCAAATAAGGAAAAAGGCAAAATTCTGACTGACCAACACGATCGAGCTGTGGTCCATTTGGTTTGGGCCAGAAATTATATTCGACTTAGACATTTGGCAGCACATCTTGGACAATGACAACTTGTTCAACAATGTGATAAGTTTGCCGACTATTGCGTGCATGCTGAAAGGCACCAGGTGTCTCTAAAACAGCTATACTGTGTGCCTTTTGAAAGAAATGCAGAAAGAGTGAAGCAACTGAGGACTGATTATGTTCAGTTTCAAGATGCCTGTTGTGAAAAATTCCCAACAAATTCTGCATAATTGTAATCAGTATGTGATGAAGCTGGATGCTGATGAAAACCATCACAAATTCATCTTTTTGAAGGAGGCATGCTTCAACCTGATCCAAGATCCAAGATGGTGGCGCGGTAGCACGCAGTGCTCACTCCGGATCCAAAATGGTGCTATTTTTGTCGCTTAGCCCGACTTTTACGGCACACAGACATCGGAGCAACAGGTGTTCATGTCTAATATCGCCAGACACTGCTAAAATATAAGATTCATGCAACAACCAAGCTGCATGATGATCTGTAGGAGTTGCTACACAAACTCTGCTTGCTGCAGAGACCAGGCCTCCAGTCCTTGGTGTCGCCTGATGCCGGTGGCCAGGGGAGGGGACGTCGTAAGCGGTGTGCAAGGAAGCGAAAGCACGGCAATTGGGCGGGGGTCCATGCTAGGCTAAAAACAAACCCTAGCCGGCCGGCTCTCCCATCTATCCTGCTCTCAAATGTTTGCTTCCTGTACAATAAACTGGACTACTTCCGACTCCAGCAGACTACGCAGCTTGAGTTTAGAGACTGCTGTGTCTTTGTTTTCATGGAGACGTGGCTCAGCGACAGAGTTCCGGACGCCGCCATTCAGCTAGATGGGCTCACCTCGTTTTGTGCCGACAGAAATGCAGCTTTGTACGGTAAGACCTCGGTGGTGGTTTGTGTGTTTATATCAACACGGAATGGTGCAATAACTCTATGCTAGACTCTAGGATCTGCTCATGGCTGGTGGAGCTTGTGATTGCTAGATGCAGACCTTTTTATTTACCACGGGAATTCACCACTGTTATTATAACCAGAGTTTACATTCCCCCCAACACTAATGCTAAGGAAGCGCTCTGTGAACTGTATGGGGCTATGCGCGAACTGCAGAACGCTCACCCTGACGGACTGTTTATTGTCGCTGGAGATTTCAACCATGCGAATCTCAAGACAGTGCTCCCTAAATTCCATCAGTATGTGGACTTTGCAACGAGAGAGACGAACACGCTTGATCTTGTTTACGCAAACATTCCAGGCTCCGCCCCCACCTTGGCTACTCAGACCACATCTCTGTTATGCTAATTCCAGCATACATACCACTCGTCAGATGTACAAATCCGCTCCAGAAGCAGGTGAAAACCTGGCCTGCAGGAGCCATCTCTGCTCCTCAGGACTGTTTTGAGTGTACTGACTGGGACATGTTCAGGGAGGCTGCAACATATGGCGACTCTACCAACTTGGAGAAATACACAGCATCAGTGACCAGCTACATCAGCAAGTGCATTGATGATGTCACTGTCTCCAAGACCATCACCACACGCTCCAACCAGAAGCCGTGGATGACTGCGGAGGTGCATGCGCTGCTGAGGACCTGAGACTCCGCCTTCAGATCTAAGCACAGCGAGGGCCAAACTGTCCCAGACCATCAGATTTACCACCCTGTACTTACCCCCATACTTTCCTTAACCCGATTGAGGAATTTTTCTCCACATGGAGGTGGACGGTATATGATAGGTGCCCTCACAAACAAGTCACCCTTCTCTAGGCCGTTGATGTTTGGCTAATGAAAACATCCATTGTGATGTGGATGAGAACCTGTTGACCAAGACAGGGTTGATGGAAATACAGAAGTACAGAAATCAATCCTTTGTTTTGCTTTTTACAGTAAGCCAGGTGAGGAACACTGCAGTTGACGTTTTATCGTATTAATTTTTTTAAATTCTTTTTTTATAGCTAATTATTTTAGCTTTGATTCAAATAATTAATTTAATTTATTTGTACTTTCAATATTTAACGAATGTATGAACATCTACACAGTGAAACTATCTGTATCTTGTGTGTGTGGGTGATCTATATTAATGTTCCTTTGGTATTTCATGATAAAATAGTTATTTGAACCAATGATTCTGCAAGTGCAAGGATTCTTTAAAGATATTAATGCACAATGCAATGTTTTGAAAATTAGACAGCCTGTGGTTCAAGTGATGACCATTTTGAGTTTTGTGTCTAGAGTTTTGAAGGTTTCAAGGTTTTTTTTTATAATACCAAAATACAGATTTTTCTTGCCACCAAGGCAACAGGTAATCTCATCTGTGCATCATTGTTTCAAGTTAAGGCTTTTATAGCAGGAATGTGGTACTAATAAACTAATCAGAATTTGGGTGAATGTCATAAAAAATATCAGGGTCATTTTTGGACTCCAAAATCCAAAATCCAAAAGAATGTATTTGTTTATAATTCTCCTTGTCAATATTCTTTTTAGTTTTTTATAAACCTGATAAATACAACAAATGGCAGGACATAATTTCTAAATACTTTAAATTTTATATATATATATATATTATTAAGAATTGGAGTTGGGCAAATGTAATTTTAATGAAAATTGAATGGGGGAAAAAGAACAAGCAAAAATCTTGGTTCTGTATAGGCCTGTGTTTTAATATATTATAGATTTTTTTTTACTGTTTCTGTATATTTTGGGGTTTAGATATTACCAAGACCTGTTTTGGACAGGCTTCATGAGATCCACCCAATTTTAGAATGAATGTGTATTTGTGTTTATGCATTCAAGTGTTTAAGTGCATGTACTTATGTGTGACTTGCTCTGTGTATATGTGTGCGAGTGTGTGTGTGTGCGTGCGTGTGTGTGTGTGTGTGTGTGTGTGTGTGTGTGTGTGCACATGCGTGTGTGCGCGTGCATGTGTATGTGTGTGTCTTATCCTAGACTCTCTGATTGGCCGATGGGTCATAAGAAAGCTGATTAGAGGTGTATGTAAATTAAATGGGTGTGTGCTTTCCACCAAGGTTGATGCCGGGCTAAGTCGTAGAGGTTAGAGACACCATCCCTTTAAAAGAGTATTTTTAGCTGGGCAGTTATTAGTGCTTATTGGAAGGGAAAACAGGGTGTTAAGAGAGGAATTAAGTACATGCAGACTGACTAAGAAGGATGTGGAGATCTGGACGACTAATATACCACAAATTAAACGTCGTCCCAAGGGAACAAAGCACACAAGGACTTGTCCACTAACAAGTACTACAGCCAGCAGACACACCAATCATAGAGAAGGTATGTGGTCTATACTTTCTTTTGGATGCAATTTTTTAGGTATTTCTTGTAATAGGCTACTAGTCTTCTTGCAATTTAGCAGCACGTAATAATTATTTCCTGTAATAATACATTTCTGTATGACAGTGTTTGTGTGTGCATGTTTGCACTGTCACTTCTGAAAGTGTGAGAGGGATATCACCTGAAATGAATCTGTCAGGTCATTCATTGCATATTTTCTGTATTGAAGCACATATTCAAATTTAATGAGCAACGCACAGTGTGATTGATTAGGTTTCAGGCTACAGTTACACTTCTCTGCTTCTCTGTGTGCTGTAAGTCACCCGTACACACTCACAATTATATACAAAACACGTCACACAGAAACACAGAGTAGCACATAATAAAGAATCATCAATGCATTTTGTGTGTTTATATTTGAGTGTGTTTGACTGGATAACAGGATGTAAAAAAACAGGAAGGTGGGGGTTATAGGAATGGGTAGCTGACATGAAATACTTTTGGAAAGTTAACATGTCTTGCGGTATGACATGCTTTATCTTAAACTGTTTTAAACAGTAACTTGTTTCTTATTATTATTATTATGCATATATACGTATATATGCATAATAATAATAATAATAATAATAAAATAAGTAAAATACTGATATATAAAATTAGCATTCATGAAATTAGGTCATAAAAACGCATTTATGCATATAACTACTTTCTTACGCGACCGATGAGAATCTGCCGTTGCAGGTTCAAAACAAATGATGCATTCAAGCCTTCATTAGTAATTAAAAAATGTAACTTCAGAAATAGTATCACAACTTGTGCTGTTTAGAACAAGTTATTGGATAAACAAGGATGGATGCATGTGTGTGAGAGGTAAAATATGAAACTGAATATGCCAGAAATGTTTTATAATAGAAAATATGCCATGAATGACCTGACAGATAACTATAATGGAGAAATAACATGACAACAAAAAGATACACACAGGTTTTGATCTTCATATAAACCATGACTCTACAAAACAGTACAGTGTGGCAGGTTTTGATACAAACCAAAAGTAATTTCAGTGCAATAAGATGTTTCAGTTTACCTGTAATCCCAATACTATTCCTGTTCAGGTTATGTACCTCACACTCACACACACATCCATCCATCCTTTTTTATCCAATAACTTGTGTGTGTGAGAGAGAGGGAGAGAGAGAGAGAGAAAGAAAGAGAGAGAGAGAGACTGAGAATGTGCAATCACCTGTTGCCTCATCCAAGCAGGGATGCTGTCAGCGGGGGTATGCCTCTCTATTTAGCGGTAGCCGGTACGCAAGAGTCATTCCCTAAAGTAACCGCAATGTCCTCCACCATTTTAAGCAGTATGTATCCAATGTGGACACTCCGGTAAGATGTAAGCACCTTGAGTTCTATAATCAATCAGTTGTGTCTCTCAGCTGTGATGAGCCTTAATGCTGAAGTTGTTAGTTTAAAGCCGTTTAAAGCAATTTCCTAGCTTTAGTAATGTAGTAATAATACAAGCGATCATGGAGCGCTGTTCTATGTAAACAATGACAACTGATTCACTTTGCATCACCAACTGGCTCATATTACACACAAAAATTATTTTTTGCCACCACCTGCTGGCTAACATATGTAATGTAAAGAAAAAAAAGAGACACAGCCTAGGTACAGTAAATTAGCTCTTAAC
The DNA here is from genome assembly GCA_032164185.1 of Moxostoma hubbsi. Classification (NCBI taxonomy): domain Eukaryota; kingdom Metazoa; phylum Chordata; class Actinopteri; order Cypriniformes; family Catostomidae; genus Moxostoma; species Moxostoma hubbsi. Next base: position 8,805,335 of record JAVLUX010000043.1, on the reverse strand, counting down.
ACATATGCACTGCTCTTACACTTTAGTTTAGGACGACGAACACAAGCGGAGTGATACACAGAGTGAAGTGTCCGAGTGCTGATGGTATCAGAACATCAGTGCTCATGGAACGTCTCTTGTCCAATCAGATTCTAAGTCATTCAGTGTAGTCATTGTTTACATAGAACAGCGCTCTGTGAGTTTCCACATTGGATACATACTGTTTAAAATGGTGGAGGACATCGCTGCTTCTATAGTGAATGACATTTGCCCTTCAGAAAGCTGTAAGCATCTTTATTGGGTGTGGCAACAGGTGATCGCACACGCTCCATCTCTCTCTCTCTCTCTCTCTGTCTCTCTCTCATTCTCTCACACACACAGACAAACACACACATCCATCTGTCTATCCTTGTTTATCCAATGACTTGTTAGAAACAGCACAAGCCGTGATACTATTTCTGAAGTGAACATTTTGAATTACTAATGGAGGCTTGGACACGTCATTTGTTTTGAACCAGCAACAGCAGATTCTGATCGGTCACATAATAAAATAGGTCCTGCCCCTGGTGGACGGAATGCCCCGCCGCGTTCTCGGGGAGCCGAAGGGGTCTCCCCCGCCCCTGTCAGCGGTTCTCCCACTCCAGGCGGTCAGTCTCCGAGCCCCTCCCCGCTCACGGTCGGCAGGTCTCAGACCCCACCGCGTTTCAGTGCCTTCCAGGCAGCTGGGCTCCTCGTCCCCTGGCAGATGGCCAAGGCTGCTTCGTTGGGGTGGACCGTAGTGACGAGAACTACGTCTACTATGGCGTAATCCTCCTCATTCCCGGATTTCGGCAACAGTGTAAAGGGAGTTCAAGGGAAAAAAGGAGGAGGCGAGAACCGGCTTGACAATATAAATAAAATTTTAATTATAAACTTAAACCAAAGGACACAAACACACACACGACGGACATGTCCGTAAATTATCTCTCTCTCACGCACCATCCTCTGCAGTTGGCCTGTATCCCACCCGGAGGCTTGATTAGCCTAATACGGGACCGGGTGTGTAGGATCACGACCCGGCTCCGCCCTGCCACAATATCCTAAAATCTTAATAAGGAAAAAAAAAAGAAAAAAAAAATGCACATATATAGGTTTAAATACTATGGCTATGTGGTGTTTATGCTGCTAACATGAGTGAGTGTGGTGTTTATGCTGCTAACACGAGTGAGTGAGTGTGAGTGTGAGTATGTGTGTGTGTGCGTGTGCGTGTGTGTGTACTTCCGCTTCAAAGCGTTAAGGTCATTAGTGTCTGCTCCAGTGGTCAGCCCTGTGAGTGAAAGGCTATCTGTTCTTGGCTCTCATTCATAATGTAGACTAGAGAGAAAGAGAGCGAGAAATACAGGGAATGAGGGCAGAATCCTAAAAAACGCAATAAACCTAAACCACAATAATCTTAATCTGTGACTCTTGTGTCATTGTATTTATCATTTTTGTAGTGGCAACCACAGATACTAGTAATATAGAGTTTAACACACAGCTTATGCTGTTTGATCTCATTAATTGATTTGCCGAGATCTGTGGATCTTGATAGAGTCCATCTCCTCTATATAGCCTGGGGGCTCCAGCTGGTCACACAGAGGACAAATTACCCCCTGAGCTCTGGACTAGGCTGAAAAAGCCTCCAATGTCACATCACACAGCCGTCAATCTGATGTTAAGCAGTGTGGAGAGGATAACACTTAACCTATAAGGAAACTAGGACTGGCATTACCGGACCCAAGGAATCTGATATCCACTTATAGGAATGTGATGCATGCAATAGCATCACGTGATTTGTGTACTGCTCAAGAACTTGTCAAATCCTTGGATGAAAGGCTAAATGTGTGCATGAAAGTTTGTCACATTATTACAGTGACGGATGCTGAGGAACGGGGTCCTCGTGAAAATTTTTACATGCTGCGAGACTGACATTGATTTAGGAGTGCTACAGTCTAGGCAGCATTGATTAAGCATGTCTGTCTCCTTAACCCTCTGAAGGGACCAATACCAAATCAGAGTTTTAAAGAAAGTGTTTATTTTCCTTGCCCAATCTTAATCCTGCACCTGGATATCATCCTTTCTGTGGAGTCTGGTCCCATTCCTGCTTTTTCACACCTGCCTGTAATTTTCAAGAGATCCGGAGGATCTTAATTAACTGGTTGGGTTTGAATGCTTGTTCTTGATTTGAATCGATTATTGAAATTTTTTGAAAGTTACGAGGCAAGGTAGCTTGCAATTCATCAGCGTTAGCAGGCAAGATCAAGTTAGCTAAAATTACACAGATCAATCCTTATGGTACTATATTTCACATGCATTGGAGTTATGTGAGCTTACCTGTCCAATAAGAAGAACGCCAATTCAAGGTTTGTGTTGATCCCCAAAGCGAACGAAGTTCCCTCCAAGAATCAAATGCCCTGCCGATGTTCACTCTAGTTTTCTCTCAACTACGATCACATTCCCGCTTAGCCAGATGGGATTCAGTAGATAAATGATTTTTTTTTTTGCTTACTCAGAGTTTGTGTAGGAGTCGGTGTTGTGTTGGGAGAAGGACGTTTGTTGGATTCCATCTCTAAGATGACGTTACCTAGAGTTGCAGTTTTTTGTTGACGCTGTTGAATAGTGGTAGAGAAGCTACTGTCTGCAGCAAGGCTCTCAGGAGCATGCATAATCGTTACATCCTTTGGATTTTCCCTGCATAAGTGACCTGCTCCTTTCATATGAAAATCAGTCTACAGGTTTTAATAGGCAACTTAAGAAGACCAGGAAGGGCAAATTTTTTTTTCAGATGCGTTACAAGCCGTTCACACATTGGCAATTTGCTTATATGTAAGCAAAATTGACATTATAACTGAAATATGAATCGATATCGAATCGAGAGCTTGTGAATTAAAATCGAATCAGGGAATATTTATCAATACCCAGTGCTGCTTGTTAGCTTTGGAAGGTAGCACCTTCAGGTAGATGCAATAAATACACCATTTTGAGGGCAAAAAGCATGTTTTTCCATTGACAGCCATTCAAAAGTAATTGTGTATTCTGCCAAAATATTTTGCAGTAATATACTGTATGAATCACAAATATTTTTTTTTTATAGTAGTAGATATTTTCCAAGTGCCTGATTTTTTTTATTTTCTTTTTGGAGGTCTCTTAAAAGCATGATAGTCTATAGTGAAGGACTTGTCACCCATTATGAAATAGGCCTATGTTTACTTTAAGCATGTACTAAATATAGCCCTGCCTGGATGACATCCTATCTTTATATCTCAGGGTGTTTTATTCAGGATTGGTTGAGTGCTGTGTTAATATTACACTGGTGAGCGTGATCCTGCTGGCAGCTTCATCTCAGCTCAAAACAAGTTTGAATCAATAAAGATTGCTAATGGAGACAGGATTTTCTTTAGTCACTCCTTAAGGCTGCTCAGACATATTAATATTAAGTTGCATGTCGAGGGCTTTTAGTTTTTTTTCCACATACACACAAAATGAAAAAGAATAAAAAGAGAAAGAAAATAAGCTTCATAGAACAATGGTTCACCTACTGATATGCTGTGTAGAGCAAAAGGAAAATCATGTGGATTTATTTTTAAAGCATTAACCATTTTTTTTAGGATTTGTATCCTCTGGAAACATATGACCTTTCATTTTGGAGACTTATGACACTGTATGCATCCCTATAATGCCCCATGTGTCCTCCTAAATTATCCCTCTGACAAAGTCAGTGATGATGCGTCTCAAGGACATTGATGACATATGGTACATATTGATACAGTGACTCATGATTCCTATTCATCAGGAGACGTGAGCAATATGACTGGATGAATGAATTGATCTGTTTATGTTCAAGTTATTTGTGAAGTGGTCTGATGAACTTTTAGCATGTTTTTTATTCTTGAAGGGTTAGTTCACCCAAAAGTGAAGATTCCGTAATTTACTCACTCCCATGTCAATCAAATCACGTATGACTTTCTTTCTTCTTTGGAAGACAAGGAGATTTTTGAAGAATGGTAAAGCTGCTCTTTTTAACCATACAAAGGAAGTGAATAGAGACTGAGACTCAGTCCTCCATAGGATTCTGCCTAACATCTCCCATTGTGTTCCATGGGAGAAAGAATGTCATATGTGTTTGGAACAAGATAAATTTTCTTCTGTTTCACACACATATTTGTTGGATGGCTTCACAAAATTTGGAATATAGTGGAAGACTACTTTACAAACTTTGTGTTTCACAGATTTAAAAGACAAATAATTTGTGTACCGAGTAAAATTATTGATTTTGAGTGAACTATTAATTGAAGCACCAAACCAGGCAACCAGTGAAAGGTTAAGTGCTGTTTCAACTTCAACTATATGCATTTACTGTATGTAACGTAGATGCTGTCTAACCATAGCAGCTTGCAAATGGGTGTGAATATATCACATTAGTTGTAAATTTTAAGTATCAAAACAGCAAGGCATGAATGCAAGTGTTAAATTTAGGTCTCTATAGTGGGGATATACACACACACACACAAACAAAGAATAAATACAGTGCTACAGTGGCAATAAACGTTAAGCAGAGACAAAACCATCATTGCTGAACCCTTAAATGTAAGATTGAAAAGTATTTTGATCTGACCCCCTATTTATGTAGTTTTTCATTTATCTTGTGAGGTCTGCCAGCTTTTTCATAGAGCACTGCCCATACAACCAAGCTAAAAATAAAAGTAACATTTTAATAACTTATGGTTTATAATTAAGTTATTTACCGAATTTTTCTTCTAAAAGAAAGAAGAATGATACTGTCTAACCAAACATAAAATATGGATCTATTGCCCATTATCAAAAGGTTTAAAGCATCTTAATGAATTAATGTTATTGCTTAAATATATTTACATGTAGGATGTGTAACGTGGTCGTTGTAATAGTGTTACAGCATCTGGTTCCCAAAAACAAACCGGTCGCTTCCTCATTATAGCTAATTAGGAGATTATTGGCTCGCATTGAAAGCAAAATAAATAGGGTAATTAGAAGTTTTGTTCATTCTAGCGGTTTGTCTCTAGAACGTTGTTTTTCCCAACGGTTACGTCTGATGACACACACCTGTGAGGGGCGGGACGTGCGCGTCGAATGGAGGAGGGAGGGAGGCGCACAACTCTAGACCCGCACGGAGAGGCTCTGCTCTCGGGATGTGCGTTCTCACCAGAGAGACCATCGAATAAAATGGAAAAATAAAATAACATGCATCCACAACGACCGCGGTTACGGAGACCGTCACCTTAATCTGGACATTTAGACCCATATCGCCGCGTAATCAGCTGGAGGAAGGGGTTAACGACGGGGGTCGATCATGGGTAACGAAGCGAGCATGGAAGGCTGCGAAGGGGCGCTCGCTGGATTTCCAGCGGGTCTCGCACCTGACGGAAAGGGTGGCTTCGTCCAGATGCCCGCAGAGGTGGAGGCAGATCTCAGCAATCTGTCGGAGGAGGAAAGAAAGCAGCTTGTGGCCGCTATGTCCAAAGGGCAGTCCAGGCAAGTTGAAGGATGCTCCCGCGCACAAAGGAGCGTTTTATAAATGTATGCAGTGATGATGATGAATGATGATGATGCCCACCTCTCCAGTGCCCGAGCGCTTTTGCTTGTGTTGGAGGCGGTTGTGCTTTGATCGTGACACTGCAGGTTGGCACATCATGACAGCAGCACCGATGCAAGACATGATCACACCCATTCACGCGCTTAATCGTAATCAAGAACGTGCATCGACTGCATGTTTAGAGAAGCATTCCAGCCCAATTTTAAGATGTGTAAATGCGATTTGATAGTAAACTTGTACGTGATTGAGATGCACTTCAATATTGACGATCTACAGAATTTTTTTTTTCATAATTATTGTGATCATTGTTAATATGGAGGATCACAATACGTGTCCTGGGGCTAGTTTTCTTAAAAATCGCCTTGTTCAATCCACAAGACACCATCGTTATGAACAGAACTCAAATTGCCTGCTGGGTAAAGATTTCCTTGCCAAATATGAATGATCTTCGCTCCCTCTGCCCTAGCAGAGATCAGTTTTTACTCCAGATTTGTGTTGTTATAAACCACTGCGTTCTCCATGCACTCTCCATCTTTCTCCTGTGGGCTGTGTAGGTGATGTCATGAGCGCTGCTTTGGAAAACAAACGCAAGTGTATGAAAATTTCGATCTTACGAAAGCACGCGATCGACTTTCCCTTTGGCATGTTAGTGAAATGTACGCAGTGCTTATTTGGAAACTTACTGAATCGTGTCTTATAAGTTGCACATGCTAAAATGTGTTATTTTTACCCAAGTGCAAATGGGGGGAGGGGTATAAATATAACTAAATATAGCACTGCAAGAACAAATGCCATTATGCTCATTGATCGCTTTACTTGTTTGGGGGCGTGCGAGTTGTATTATACCTGATAACTGTGTGGACCGACCATAGATTAAGTGATTATTAGACAATTGTTCGCTGTCCTTGGTGCTGAAAGCACGGTGATGCCTGCGCGGTGAGCGCCACTTGATCTGAAAGAATATGAGATGGCATGATGATCTTCTTTGGGATGTTGAAAGAATTGTATTAAATAATGTTCAAGTAAACTACTTGCAGCTCAAAGGTTGCTGTTTTGAAAAGCCATTGCATTAACAGTTTAAATAACTCTCCCATCACATAAAACATGTATTGAGAGTGACAGTTACCCTTCTTTTGGCTAGTGATGTGTATGTTGTTGCTACTGTCTGGCTTTCCCAGCCAAAATTAATAAACTAGTTAAGCATTATAATAGCAATTCCAGTCCTGGGGACCCACAGCACTATATACACATTTTGTATATTTCCCTTATTTATCACACCTGATTCAACTGTTTTTCTTGTTAGTAAAAGCTCCAAGAACTGAACTGGGTGTGTTCAATAATGGAGACATCCAAAATGAGCTGTGGGTCCCCAGGACTGGAATCAAGAAACATTTTAAAGGATAGTGAATTTGAGTTTTGGTTATTACCGCAAATATTCATATTTACATATTTCTGCCATTTGAATTTTAATTATTGCTTTTATGGACTGACTTTAATGTCAGAATACTCTGTCCCCTTTCCAGTTTGTTATTGGTATTTCCCCAGAGGAGCAATAAAGCAAATGATGGCCATATAAGTTCATGTTGGCCTGAGACTAGTGAAGGGGAATTGACCCTTTGTCTGTTCACTCCACAGGCCACCAGAGGCTCAAGCTGGTGGCACGAGAGCCACAGCAGGTCTCAGTAAGAGTCGGACTGTAGATGCATTTGTAGAGGGGTCGCCTCCCAAGCCAAAGCCTGGACGGAGCCCCTCATCCCTCAGCCTCCTTGAGTCACGTTTCCGGCAGGAGCCCAAAGATCCAGAACAACCAAGAACCGGCATGTTCTCGTCCGGATTCCTAAGTGGAGCCAACCCCTTAAATGCGGTCTCTTCTGCTGTCTCCTCCTTTAGCCTGTTTGGCGATGAAGAGGAGGGGGCAGCCAAGCAGGAAGCAAAGCTGCCTGGTCCACAAGGTGGAGCAGGAAAGGGTCCTATACAGCAAGGGGGTAAGCTACCTCAGCAAGGTCCACCTAAGGGACAAGGACCTCCTCAGCAAAGGCCGGGTAATCCACCCCAAGGACCTGAAAGCAAGCATGGTGGTCCTGGTCCTCAACAACAAGGACCCAGACCTGGTGGACCAGGAACCCAACAGCAAGGACCTAAATCTGGCGGTCCTGGTCCCCAATTGCAAGGGTCAAAACCTGGTGGACCAGGACCTCAACAGCAAGGGCCTAAACCTGGAGGATCAGGACCCCAACAGCAAGCATCCAAACCTGGTGGACCAGGACCTCAACAGCAAGGGCCTAAACCTGGAGGATCAGGACCCCAACAGCAAGCATCCAAACCTGGAGGACCTGGACTCCAACAACAGGGGTCTAAACCTGTAGAGCCTGGACCCCAACAACAAGGGTCTGTTAAACCTGCTCAAGGAGGCCCAGGGCCAAAACCTGGACCGGGAGCTCAAGCAGAAGGGCCTGGTAAGGCTGGACCTGCCCAGGGGAAATCTGGTGGGATGATGTGCCCTCTTTGTAAGTCTACAGAGCTGAATGTGCTGGCCAAAGATCAGCCACCCAACTACAGCACCTGCACTCAGTGCAAACAGCAGGTGTGCAGCTTGTGCGGCTTCAGTCCTCCAGACTCAGCGGTAAGAGACATATTTGCATCCCTCACAACATCCATCACATAGACTTCACAGTCTTAAAAAATTCTTAATGTCCAGATATATATAAGAGAGATGAGATGAAATGACATCATTTAGAAACCATTTTTTTTTTTTTTTCAGAAAAGGTTATCACAGCTCCTAATCTCTATGTAAGTGTAAGTTTAAAAAATATATATACTGTATGTATCATCCAGTTTATCTTTAATAGTCAGTTTTGGATGATTTATGAATATCAAATGAAAGAAAAATGTGCCCACCATATTCTTTGTTCTTAAAAATTTTATCTTTCTCTTAAAAAGTCTCCAAACTCAAGTTCATGTTCAGAATTTGCTTATTACTGTTTGTAAAGTTGTGCAAGGTTTTGTTTTAATCATTGTCTGGTTCTGTGTACAGCCTCATCTTGAGATAATAGGAAAAGTATGCACACAGAAGGTGAATTATTATCAAGGACACTTGCGTCACTCAGATAACAAGTGAAGGGAGTTGTTTTCACTGCATTTATAAATCTCATTCTTGAGCTTTATAGGTAGTCATTATACAGGCATTTGGCATTAGTCTTGGTCTATGTTAGAGGGAACAAGACTATTAGTCACAAAGTGTTGTGTTTGCAGTGTTATTTTTGTTTGGAGGATTTTAAATGATTGTAAATGATTTATAGAATTTTCATATTTGGATGAACTATCCCTTTAATATTTGTATGTCTTTCTGGGTTACATTTGTAATCTCAGGCCATGACTTTCTCTGTTTTTTCTGCCACAGGGTAAGGAATGGTTGTGTCTGAACTGTCAGATGCAACGGGCTGTAGGGGGCATGGAGCCCCCTGGGCCTCCCATGATGAAACAGCCCCCCAAGCAGGGCTCTGCCCCTCCCTCCCCACAAAGAAAAGATCCACCTTCTGGGTCACCCTCCAGGGGTGAACCAGGGAAGAAGCCCCCAATGCTGACCAAACAACAAAGTATTGCTGACACAGGAAAAGGAGCTACACCTCCAACAACACCAAAATCTGGACCAGGGCCACAGCAGGCCTCGCAAGGACCTCAGCCTGGACCACCAGGGGCCAAGCGTGGACAGCCGCCCCCTCTTCTGAAACTTTCACAGAGCCCAAAAGGTAGTCCCCAGCCTTCTCCTGCAAAAACTACCCCAAAACAGGATGGAGGCTTTTTTGGGGGATTTGGTCTTGGGGGTTTGACAGAGGTGACAAAACCTTCTGCAGGTTCCCAGGCTAGTGAGTCAGTTACAGGGAAACTATTTGGTGGGTTTGGTGGCTCGTCCAAACCTCAGAGTGGCTCCACAGCTCAGGCCAGCGAGTCAGTCACCGGGAAACTCTTCAGTGGGTTCGGTGGGCTCACTGAGTCAGTAAAGCCTCCAGCAACTGCTTCTCAGGCGACTGAGAGTGTGTCTGGAAAGATGTTTGGTTTTGGCTCATCCATCCTGAGCTCTGCCACCAATCTCATCACTGGGGAGGAACCAAATTCTCCCCCTAAATCTCCTCCTGGATCACCCCCGGATTCCCCCATTGGGTCCGATAAAGACTCCCCACCTGGATCGCCCCCCGACTCAGGCTCAGACTCACCCCCAGATACTCCAACTGTTTATTCCAAAGACCCAGAATCACCATTAGCATATGAATCCTCTACGAAATCAGCAAAAATAGAGGAGCCTCAAACTCCAGTCCCAGGGTCTGAGTCCTGCTGTCCACTTTGTAAAGTGAAGCTGAATCTGGGATCTGGAGACACAACTAACTACAGCACCTGCACAGAGTGCCAGAAGATTGTGTGCAACCTGTGTGGATTTAACCCCACTCCACATCTCTCAGAGGTAAGACATTCTGCTGCAACACTACAATTCCTTGTTAAAGACCCCATTACATTTTTTGTCAAGCACTTTTTCCCCCTGCATTGATGTATTTCTTTTTGAAACAGGAAAGTAAGGTGCGACACATAGAAAAGTTTGTTATTTGTTAAAACATTTTAGTTTAAATCACATGTCAGGTGGTATTTATAATTTACTGGTATGCGACATCCTCTTTCAAGAGAGAAGTACATTGGACAAATTTGAATACACCCATGTGAAAAAGAGAAGTCTGCAACATTTTGGTCCATTGTTCAAGAATAGAAATAGTATAGTTTAAATGTCTGCTAAAAGTTTATTTTGTCAACAGCATATACGATGTTAGCCTCACAGCTAATGCCCTGTGCTGGTTATCTTAAAGTGTTCGATTGTTCTTTTGCATTAAAGAGAATTCCCATCATTCCTTTCTCTGTTTTCGCATTGAGCCTATTTGAATTAATGTACGTGTGTGTGTGTGTGTGTGTGTGTGTGTGTGTGTGTGTGTGTGTGTGTGTGTGTGTGTGTGTGTGTGTGTGTGTGTGTTCTGTGGATAGGGGAGACTCATAGTCAGATCCTATCTCAGATGAGTCACCAACTTGCTGCTCCCAGTCTGGAAATTTGCTTTGCTGTTTAGCAAACATTTTAGGTAGGGAGTTAGACAAGAGATTGGAGGATACTCTTTGCTTAACATTTAAGAAGCTCTGAATTAGTCATCAATCACATCCTGAACCTTGACTACACTTGAATGTTTAAAAGTGATCAATGGCAATATATTTAAACAAATTTAATGTAATGCATGTGATATCAATTGCCTTGATGATTGATCTAGACCTCAGGGACTATTGTTATTTACATATTATATTAGTAACTGCTGTATAATATTATATATTAGCTAATCACATAGTTAATTATGGGATTCCCACTGCTATAGAAATGCCAATGAATTTTAAAATAGATATTTCCAGGCTTTGTAAAGTCATGGAATGTCCCAAATGACACACAATACACTATGCAATTACAAAATATACTATGCACTTAACCGTGTAGTCTATGAATTTTCAAAGTGTAGTATTGTCCCAAATAGAACACTTAGTGGATTGTTGCTACACACAAGCATTCTGCATTTAACAGCTGACGGAAGTGATGTTTCAAAACTTCACATCACTGGACTTAAAAATTTCACTAGCTACTACCTTCTTCATTATTTACAACTGTTTTGTCAGACCAGCAGTGCAGCCATATAACTCCACCCCTTCCACTATGTATGGCAAGCCATGTGCTCCGATAGCACAAAGTGTCCAACATTCCACACTTAATTTTGATGGTTGAAAAATTGCATCGTTTGGTTACTCGTGGTGCACTTCTTTTTGTTGCATTTTCAGTGTAAACAATACTACTTGCACTACAAAATGACGTAGAATAGTATAGAAGTGTGCAGTTTGAGACACAGCTTTAGTGAATATAATTTTTTCTGATTATGCTATTGTTTTTTGTGAGTTTTTGTGTAGAAAAACACTTGCTCACAAACCAGCATGTCCAGTGAGGATAAATGGCTGTGTGACTCTAAGCTAATAATTGTTTCCTTAGGGACAGAATGTAGTCTACCTCAGTCTGCCACAGGAGGGGGCATTTGGAGTCTCAGAAAGCCAAATTCTCCACTGATCTGCAGTAAATCTCAGAATGTTGTCTTACTGGAGATATTTCGATATTATAAGAATAATATTTTATATTGTTTATTAATTTCAAGGATTGGTAGCTGACTTTCAAATGGTAATCTACCATTGTGTTATGTAATGAAATACTAATAGTTAACAATGAAACATAAATAAATGATAAAAAGGTCTTGGAGATCAAAAGGCATGGGAACCTTAAAAAACAGTCAACAACTTATGTTACAAAATAATTGAACATGGCCAGGCATTGAAATACTAAGGCACAGTAGGTGGCTAAGTTTTCATAGCAGTATCAACAGTTTGTAACAAAGTGTCATGAAGGATACAAACACATAATTTTGAAGGAAGCCACTGAATTTGTCTTGTAAGCAAATCAACTGTTGAAAAATAAGACAAGATTTGATATTCCAAGTGAGAGAACATCTAAGTTTAGCATAACATTCCTCAAGGTCACTTCCATCTCTGATATCCACGTTTCTCACTCTGTATGAACATGTTTGACTAAGCTGACAATCTTTTCCCTGTGCAGCACAGCATTTGATGGTGTTCACGTGTAAACCACCCTGCGTGTTTGATCATGGGTTGTTACACCAGGTCACTCATGCTTGCTTTGTGTAATCTCATGAGTCTATTTCAGGCTATCCAAGAAGATTAGCCAGATCATGTGCATCTGACACCTCCTCACATGGTACAACCAATAACATTACACATTATAATTTCAAGTGTACCCAAAGTCCCTTTAAAGGGATAGTTCACCCAAAAATGAAAATTCCCTCATCATTTACTCACCCTCTTGCCATCCCAGATGTGTATGACTTTCTTTCTTCTGCAGAACACAAACAAATATTTTTAGAAGAATATCTCAGCACTTTTGGTCCTCACAATGCAAATTAATGGTCACTAGAAGGTCCAATAAGGACATAAAAGCAGTATAGAAGTAGGCCATAAGACTCAGTTTTACTGTCCCCTTCTGCATATTGTGACCCCCTTCATCATATTACAGGTTACTTTGGCATATCGCGGCCCCATTTCGTGGCTGGTCCACCAGGAAAAGTCATGGTTCTCACGATGGCCAGGCCGCTTCTTGATTTAACCACTGGAGTCTTGTGGATTCGTTTTTTGCTGCATTCATGTTCTTTTTGGACCTTCTGAGTTCTGGTCAACATTCAATTGCATTGTGAGGACCAACAGAGCTGAGATATTCTTCTAATAATCATTGTGTTCTCAAGAAGAAAGTCTGAGATGGCATCAGGGTGAGCAAATGATGAGAGAGTTTACATTTTTGGGTGAACAGTCATTTCACCTTTAAACTCATGTGTAACGCACCCTGGCAGCTTTTTAATATGTACGTAACAGTACGTCTCCTATATACATGAATGGTGAAAGACCAAACTCTCAAAAACCATTTGTCAAGGTTTAATTTCAATAATATTTTTTAAATCCACAATATAATCTGATATCAATGGTCAGGGCTGGACTGGTAATCTAGCATACCGGGCATTTTCAAGGTAGGCCGACGCACTTTTGGGTCAATGGTATTATATCATATTGCTTCTTTAGCTTAAAAAAAAAAAAAAAAAAACACATCCAGGCCAGTCTTGTGAATGCACAGGTTCTAGAGTATACAAAGTATATCAAAAAGAATATTGGCTCTTTTCATTGCCACCATATTGAGCATTACAATTTTTCCCATTTTTCTACGAGTCTCCTCCCCACTATAGTCTCTAGCGTACCCTACCAAGATGGCGGAGATTGAAACTGAACAGAACAGACTGAAACTGAAAAGCAAAGAGAATCCTGCCATTTTCAATTTACACCTGCCACATATTATTGTAGATGTTAATGGTTTTGACTCTTTGCAGTGTGTTTTTTATTTGTCAGATCATCCTGATCAAAATAGCTCAGGGCCATACAAAATTGTGTTATCAGGATCAGTGCTGAAGTGCTTCCATTTGAAGAACATCCTCACTTGAGATTAGATTTAGTCTCTCTCTCTTCCTGCTAGACTTCAACACTGCTTGTGCTGCTGTGACAACGTGGGGTGAGTGTTCATGTGAGAGTGTGCATCCTGTGTACTAGTAATCTGTTTTTGCTAACAGGATTTAAAGGGCAAGAGCTAAGTTTTTTTCAGAAGGCCATTCGAGTGCCTTATTTCTAAATCTCTCAATATTTACATTGTATTAATATGAAACGCTTTGGCTTTCAAATATCATCTCTGCTTCTTTTCATTTGTACCTCTTTCTTTTATCTCTCCAGTGGCAACACGCCTTCTCCATTTGGTTGTTCACTTATTCATAATACTGCTATTCCTTGTACCAGTAGTCCTGCTCTCCCACCTCATTTCATCCTTCTTCACAGATTTACAGTATATTACTTGAATTAATACAGTCTATCCTATGACTCCCATTTCATCCCTTTTCTTAGAAAGAATCCTTGCTACACTCCAATTCAATTCTCACCATTCCTCCCTGGTTATTTTGAGAGAGGCTTGCAATATCCCCTTGGCATTTCAATTAATGCTTTAACAGGAATAGTTCACAGAAAAATTTAGTTTTTCTGTCATCAGAATATTATTAGTGGCTGGAAGTAATTGATAGGACTGCTTAGATTTTCACGTAGTTGCAAATTAGTCAATCGGGGAAGTGACTGTTTCCTTTTGGTTAATGAGGTAGGCATTGTTGGACAAATCAGGTGTGATGCTTTTTCAATGTGGCAGAGTGTTGACTGTTTCACAGCTGGCCCATAGAGAACTGGACCAGGGATTAGATTTCACACTCTTGTGTATTTTTTATTTATTTATTGTCTTTTTGTCCATCTACCTCAGGCTTTGTGTCACTTGCCAGCCATCTGATGTGTTATCCCTCCCCACAGTGCGCCCCCACCTCAACAAATGTCCCACTCATTCCATACGTACAGCCACAGACAGTTCTGTGTATCACAGAATCGTGTACTATTTGTTTAAGATGAACTCTTGTCTATGGTTTTGCCATATCTCTGTTCTCCAGGGTTACTCCCACACCCTCATCTCCACTGTGACACATCCAACTCACATTCCCACCAGGCTTATACATCTAGCTGACTCCCCTTCCTCAGTATTTCCTCCCCAGGACAGATACAGCATTGCTTGGCCTTCCTCAGAGCAGAACTCATCCCTGCCAGACAGTTTTACATGATCCACCACCTCCCTGAATCAATGTACAACAGTCATTGTACATTGTACAGCCAATGTGATTATATATATATATTGTAGTTTCTTTTTTTATTGTTTTTACTGCTTTAAACCTCCAAAATTGTCCTAAAGCACCATAAAATTAGTCTGTGTGATATATACAAAGTCTTCTGAAGCCATACAATTGCTTTGGGCAAGGTTTTCAATTAATGACAACTTACATTTCTGTGTGTTTCTTACACAAATCAGTTGTATGGGTTTAGAATATAACCAAACAGACTTGTAGTCAGGGGTGGAAAGAGTACTGAGAAATAATACTCAAGTAAAAGCACTGTTACTTCTTAAAAAATGTAGTTTGTGTAGAGTAAAAGTACCTGTCCTAAAAACTACTCTAGTAAGAGTAAAAGAGTAGCTCATTTAAAAGTTATGCCCCTTTATAAAAAAAAAAAAAACCTCTATGCTGCAGTTTAAAAATGTTGCACACATACTTTAATTTACATTAATGTATTGCTCTGCAAATGTTGATCTTTATAAAGGCTAAGCATAATTATAATTTATTTTATCATCTCTACTTTCCTGGTAATACAAAGTAAAACACACTCTACATCAGGCATTATTAAAAAACTAACAATATTATTACAAATATTATTATTAAAAATGTCACTGTTTTATTCTATTACATTAATACTTTTAAATCTACTAAAGTTGTTCAGCCAAAAGTGTTTTTTTTTTTGTTGTTTTTTTTTTTTTGTTTCCTTTTTTGTGGCTCTGGGTCACTGACTGAAAGGTTGGGGGTTCAAGCCCCAGCACCCTCAAGATACCACTGTTGGGCCCTTGAGCAAGGCCCTTGACCCTATCTGCTCCAGGGGTACCGTTTCATGGCTGACCCTGCGCTCTGACCCCAGCTTAGTTGGGATATGCGAAAAAACTGCATTTCATTGGCTCTGTACCTGTACACTGCGCAATGACGATAAAGTTGAATCTTAATCTTAATCTTATTTTATTGTTGTTTGATTAATAGCCTTTATAGTACATAGCCTACTAGACAGTGCTCAATTCGGTTACATGTACAATTCTAGTCTGATATTTTGATACAAATACGCTTTATGTCCCACTGTTTATTTTCACTTTAGATCAAACCGACTGCGTTTATATCAATGACTCACCAAGATGGGCATTGGCGGAATTATGAAGTGTATTTGACCATTTAGTCGCTTATTATTATTATTAGCGCTCTTGTAGCACATGCGCATGTAAAGCACACAAACATTAGCCATCTGTCAGTCAAACAGCACACAACAACAGGCATCAGGAAATAAAAAGTCAATCTTTTATATTTTATCTAGATCAACCAACCAGTAGTTGTCTTGCTATCGCAATCGATGTAATGAACACCACTGTTCTAGATGTAGATCTTAGGCTAAGTATAGAAAATTAATCAAAAGTTTATCATCGATATCGAGGACATCTCTTTTTTTGTCAGATAAACATCACAATATTTTTTTTCGCCCAGCCCTATTGATAACATTGAATTAATCTCTCACATCAACCCAATAATCTCAGTGATAGATAGCTAAATTACAGGCTACGTAATAGACACAGAATCTAGTAAGCAGACATATGAAATTTACCTTGATATGTTTCTTAAAATTAGAGGCAGGATTAAAGCTGATATCTGCCTTGAGCAAGGTAAACTCACATTACACAATCAAGCAATTGGCCTTTTTCACTGTGAAAAGCCCTTTCAGCTGCGACCGTGATGTTCAGGAGTTGAAATGTGTTTGAGGCATCCTCCAAATCCATAACAGTTGGCACCTGATCTGCAGCTGCCATTCAAGTGTGTGATTTGATATACATTTACGCATTTGGCAGACGCTTTTATCCAAATACGCGACAATCCCCCCGGAGCAACCTGGAGTTAAGTGCCTTGCTCAAGGACACAATGGTGGCTGTGGGGATCGAACCAGCAACCTTCTGATTACCAGATTAACAGTTATGTGCTTTAGACCACTACACCACCACCACTCTACGATTTGACGGGAGTCACGAGACTCTCTCTAGCCAATCATGTTGATAGATATAAAGAAAATCAGGACAGGGATTTAGCGAACACAGACGGTGGGAAAATAGTGCATTGAAAGTTCAGTTACAGCACTTAAAATTTACTCAAAAAACAGTAAATGTATACAGTTTTTAAACTACGTAAAAAACAAAAATTCCTGGGGAAAACTACTTAATTACAGTAACATGAGTATTTGTAATTTGTTACTTTACACCGCTGCTTGTAGTGTATCACTCAAGTGGTACAGACTGATTTTAGGGTACTATAATGTTGCTATTTTGTCCTTTATGGAATTTGAAAGTCTGTGGTCACTGTATGGTTTCATTGTATGAAAAAACGCAGTCTAGACATTCTTTCAAATTTGTCCTTTTTTCTTGCAAATGGCTTGCTGTCAGTATTGGGGGGCTCAAGTATAAGACTCGACTCAAGCTCTAAAATCCCCCTTGGCCTACTTAGTAAATGGAAAGCAGATGATAAATAGATGATGAAGCTTCTCAGTAAAATGAGAACAAGTTAAACATCTTGTCATTAAAGACAATTCTTACTAATATTCAGCATGAACCCTTCATAACCCTCTTAAGGCTCAGTCTGCCTCTGTATGTGTGTTCTGTTCCCATAGCTACTGTACAGCACCGTCTTCCTGTCTGTCTGTTTGGTCACTTTATATAATGTGTACAGACATGTATGTCTATGTGCCTTCATCGCCATGGAGATCTGTTTGCCTGTCTGTTTGATTATGATGTTTGCTTTATCTTTAGCCATATTCTGATTTCTAGCCAGGATGTCTATGAATTTTGATATCTTTGTTTCTCTTAATCTACTGTACAACATGTCCCTTTGTCTGTGCATGACCTGTCACACTGAGTGACCAAATATTTGTTCAGTTAAATTTATGCCTTGTCTTCATCTGGAGCATCTGATTTTCATGTTTTATTTAGGTTTCAAGCCAATTTGTTTAATTTTTTTTATTTTTATTTTTATTTTTTTTATTAAAATACTTTTTCCTGTGTCAGCATTATATGCAGAGACAGATTTTAAGTAAGATTTCTTCCAGACATATAGGGAACAGACCCCGTAGACCCAGCTCTGAACTCGGGTGTCTCGATATGTGTTTTTAACAGTAAACTTGCAGCAAAAATATGAACCAGTATGGTGCCAACACACAGTCTTACAGTTTCAACCTCACATGGACGTACTGCAGCTAGCTAATAAGGAGAGAAAAGTGTGGCGGATGTGAAAGGAGGATTGGAGAGGAAGAGAGGAGGTGGTGAATGATATTAGAGCTGGGAGGAGGAAATCTGAGGAAAGGTCATTGAGAAAATATGATTTCATATCTGTTCACTGCTCGTAAAAAAAAAAAAAAAAAAAAGGTTTGTCGATTCAGTTTTTATAACAATAGTACAAACAAATATAGATACCTAAATTGGTTATGTTTGAATGCAACATTTAAAAAGGCTTTTCTGTATATATACTGGAAGTCTAAATATTTCAGTCTAGATAAACTCGGTAAACTGCTTATGTCAAAGCTTTGATAACCCTTACAAAAATCATGGTAACCTTTCTCAATACTAGTGTTACAATGCTTATTATTATTTCAATAAAAGTACTGTAACTGAGTTGGGCATGTTGGAGTTGGCCTGACAGTTTCTCCAGAATTTCCCATTTTCTGGTGCCTAGATATGGCCTGAGGCTTCCTGGTCTGAACACTCTTTTAGTGTACAGTAAGTCTATGGGATTTTTTCACATGTTATATCAGCTGCCTTTCAAACGCATGTTTTTATTGCTTAGAAAAGTACGATTAAAAAAAGTTAAATACTTAGACATAGCTGTTTGTTCATATTCCTAACCCTAAATATGAGCAACAGCAATAGTGATGCTTGCCTTAGCCTTGATGTTCACTGATCAAACAAGTTTCTAAAAGCTTAGGGCTCTAAGGAGATCCCATATTAATGTGTTGCGATTTTACAGTGTTAACAATAACTGTATTAACTTTCTATTTTGGGAGAAACGGTGGTTAGCATGGTAAATCCTTGTCAGTTTATTCCATTAGTAGAATAAGCCTGTCGTAGCCTACTCTTTGGGCTTTTAGTAATTTCACACCTTTTTTGACAGATTTCACATATACACACATTCTGGCTGTGAGATTCCTGCACTCCTCTATACAACACTGAGTGCTGTTTTATGAGAATTTACATGCACAGTTTTCCCTGATCAACAGTGCTAGCTGCTGTGAAAAAGTATTTTCCCCATCCTTATTTCTTCTATTTTTAATTTTTTTTTCATACTAAATGGTTTTAGCTTTTTTTTTATTGAAGCAAAAAAGTTATCCAACACTTACAGTGAAGGAAAAAAGAATTTGATCCCCTGCTGATATGCATTTGCCCACTGACAAACAAATGATCAGTCTATAATTGTAATGGTAGGTTAATTTGAACAGTGAGAGACAGAATAACAACAAAAAAATCCAGAAAAACCCATGTCAAAAATTTTATAAATTGAATTGCATTTTAATGAGGGAAATAAGTATTCGACCCCTCTGCAAAACATGACTTATTTCTTGGTGGCAAAACCCCCGTCTGACAGAGGTCAGACGTTTCCTGTAGTTGGCCACCAGGTTTGCACACATCAGGAGGTATTTTGTCCCACTCCTCTTTGCAGAGCTTCTCCAAGTCATTAAGGTTTCGAGGCTGACGTTTGGCAAATCGAACCTTCAGCTCCCTCCACAGATATTCTATTGGATTAAGGTCCGGAGACTGGCTAGGCCACTCCAGGACCTTAATGTGCTTCTTCTTGAGCCACTCCTTTGTTGCCTTGGACAGTGTGCTTTGGGTCATTGTCATGCTGGAATTCCCATCCACGACCCATTTTCAATGCCCTGGCTGAGGGAAGGAGGTTCTCACCCAAGATTTGACGGTAACAATCATGGCTCCGTCCATCGTCCCTTTGATGCGGTGAAGTTGTCCTGTCCCCTTAGCAGAAACCCCCCCCCAAAGCATAATGTTTCCACCTCCATGTTTGACGGTGGGGATGGTGTTCTTTGGGTCATAGGCAGCATTCCTCCTCCAAACACAGCGAGTTGAGTTGATGCCAAAGAGCTCGATTTTGGTCTCATCAGACCACAACACTTTCACCCAGTTCTCCTCTGAATTATTCAGATGTTCATTGGCAAACTTCAGACGGGCCTGTACATGTGCTTTCTTGAGCAGGGGGACCTTGCGGGCACTGCAGGATTACAGTCCTTCTTGGTGACTATGGTCCCAGCTGCCTTGAGATCATTGACAAGATCCTCCCGTGTAGTTCTGGGCTGATTCCTCACCGTTCTCATGATCATTGCAACTCCACGTGGTGAGATCTTGCATGGAGCCCCAGACCGAGGGAGATTCACAGTTCTTTCGTGTTTCTTCCATTTGCGAATAATCGCACCAACTGTTGTCACCTTCTCACCAAGCTGCTTGGTGATGATCTTGTAGCCCATTCCAGCCTTGTGTAGATCTACAATCTTGTCCCTGACATCCTTGGACAGCTCTTTGGTCTTGGCCATGGTGGAGAGTTTGGAATCTGATTAATTGATTGATTCTGTGAACAGGTGTCTTTTATACAGGTAACAAACTGAGATTAGGAGCACTCCCTTTAAGAGTGTGCTCCTAATCTCAGCTCGTTACCTGTATAAAAGACACCTGGGAGCCAGAAATCTCTGATTGAGAGGGGGTTGAATACTTATTTCCCTCATTAAAATGCAATTTGATTTATAACATTTTTGACATGTGTTTTTCTAAAAATTTGTTGTTGTTCTGTCTCTCACTGTTCAAATTAACCTACCATTAAAATTATAGACTGATCATTTGTTTGTCAGTGGGCAAATTTACAAAATCAGCAGGGGATCAAATACTTTTTCCCTCACTGTATATCACCCATGTAAAAAACTAACAGCCCCCTTAAACTTAATTTCTAGTTGTGCCATCTTTAGTAGCAACAACTGCAACCAAACACTTTTGATAACTGGAGATAAGTCTTTCACATCCCTGTGGTGGAATTTTGGTCCACTTTTCTTTGCAGAACTGCTTTAGTTCAGCCACACTGGGGGGGTTTTGAGCATGAACTGCCCATTTAAGGTCCTGCCCCAGCATCTCAATCAGGTTCAAGTCAGGACTTTGACTAGGCCACTCGAAAACTTTAATTCAGCTTCTTTTGAGCCATTCAGAGGTCGGCTTACTCTTGTGCTTTGGATCATTGTCTTGCTGCATAATTCAGTTGCGCTTGAGACTGATAACCGGATGTTCACCTTTAGGATTGAGCAGAATTTATGTTTCCCTCAATTATTGCAAGTAATGGCCTTGAAGCAGCAAAGCATCCCCACACCATCACACTACCACCACCACGCTTGACCGTAGGAATGATGTTCTTTTTGTGGAATTCTGTGTTTGATTGACGCCAGATGTAACGGAACCCGTCTTCCAAACAGTTCCTCTTTTGACTCATCGGTCAACAGAACATTCTCCCAAAAGTTTTGAGGATCATTAAGGTGTGTTTGGCACAATTCAGAGGAGCCTTAATGTTCCTCTGAGTTAGAAGGGGTTTTCGTTTCACCACTCTTCTATGGATACCATTTTTGGCCAGTGTCTTTCTGATAGTGGAGTTATGAACAATGTACTTTATTAATGCGATAGAGGCCTGGAGTTCCTTGGATGTTGCCCTTGGCTTTTTTGTGACTACCTGGATGAGTCATTACTGTGCTCTTGGAGGAATTTTGGAAGGTCGGCCACTTCTGTGAAGGTTCACTACTGTGCCAGGTTTTCTCCATTTGGAGATAATATTTCTCACTGTGGTTCTTTGGAGTCTTTGAAATATATTTGTAACCCTTCCAAGACTGATGAATTTCAGTAAATTTTCTTCCATTATTTCTGGAATTTCTTTCAACCTTGGCATAGCGTGCTACTGTGTGAGACCTTTCAGTCAACATTATGCTGCTGAAAATGTTCTATTTAGGTGTTGATTTGATTGAACAGGGCTGGCAGTAATCAGGCCTGGGTGTGTCTAGTCCAGCCGAACCCCATTATGAATGCACTTTCATAGATTTGGGGATTTAGTAACTAAGGGGGGTGGGTAGATATTTTGTTTCCGTTAGAAATTATTTAATGCAGGATTGAAATAAAATCATACTTTAATGACAGAGTCCAAATTTACACTTTCAGCCTTTCATCAGCCTAATTGCTTCTGAATGGGGCATCATGTTTTAAATGCGAGGTAGATTTCTTAATGAAGGCGATTCATCTGTAAGGATATTTCTCATTTTTAAATGATATGGTATTACTTTGTTGATTTTTGTTGATGTAGGTGTTGATTTAGCAAATTGGTGTCTGCTGTGCTGTAACTGCATATTTGAGGCTTTTGGCAATGACATACAGTGACAAGTTAATTGTATTTACTCTTGAGATGTCAAATGTTAAATGATCTGTAAATATATTTTCTATTATCTTCTGTGTGACACCACTGGTAAAATAAATGTTAATGCTGTAAATAATGAGAACATTGTCTCTGTGTACTGTATATGAGCGCAATTGTGTGTTGGTGTTTTACATTACTTCAAACTTCATGGCAAGAAGTCTCTGGAGAATGGTTGATGCTGAAAGGCCAATTTCTTTTACATCACAAAGTTGAGGCATTTAAGCACACATGTAACTGGCCATTGATTTGGCATGAATTTGTATTGAGTATTTGTGTATTGTTTTGTCTTTGCAGTGCTAGTGTTCCGTATACTGTACTGTCAAAATCCCATCAGAAACCTAAAGACTCACATGTATGTAAACCAAGCCCCATGGGTGCTATTTAAAAACACAGAGTGGGAAACACTTTGCTTTACCTGCAGTTGTTTTTTTCTGTACTGTACATCTGGTAAATTTATTTTTCGACTAATATGCACAGTAATACATCTCAGACACAATCACTTATCAGCAGTCTTAGACACTCTAAATAAGTCTGGCATAGATATATTTGCCCTCATAAAAAACTCTGAGATCCCTGCGGACTCAGCAAATATAAAAGAATGAGTGGCGAGAAGACAAGCAATGTTTTCAGACCAAACCTCAGATCCTGTTTCTAAGCTAAGCTCTCATTATTTCACTTCGGTTATAATCTCTCCATCTCTCAGCCTGCTGGATTTAATATCTTGGTTTGTGAGGCGATTAAAGGAATAATTCCAAAAATGAAAATTCTTTCATTTCAAAAGGAACAGTGCATACGAGACGCTTGATAAATTTCTGAAGCAACAACTGCGCTATTTAAACAGCTTTACTATCACCTGTGCAGGTGAGGAGAGGAGAAGCTGACACCTGCACTCTCATAGAAGCAGATATATCTCTCTTCCTGGACAATCAATGTCCAGTTGTGTTTAAAATGAAAATGAATAGCATGGCATAGATTCATTTTAAATAATAATTAAATACTATTAAATGTTTTGCAATGCTTAAAAATAATAATATAATCAGTTGAAGTAATAGTAGTCCGTGTGTTTTGATGGAGAACCAATTTTTAAGAGGTTTTTTTATAAGGTTCTAAAGAAAGAAACTGAAAAACTGAGATACTCTTTTAAACTCTAGAACCATTGATTTAATCTTGTGGATGTTCCATGTTTTGTTCACAGCTCATACTGAATGTAAAAGGTCAGTTTATGTAATGTGACTCATTCAGATTTTTTTAAAACACCTGTCCAATAAAAAGCTGAAAGGGAGTAAAAAATACATTTTGAAGAAACTTAAAAAAGAAAGAAATTGAAATACAAGATGCTTCGTGATGCATAGAGAATGGTTTTATAATCTAATCGTTACCATTTGAATCGTAATCAAATTGAATCATGAGGCCAGTGAAGATTCCCACCTCTACTAGATTGGCCTGTCTGTAGTCCTGACCTGTCTCCAATTGAGAATGTGTGGCACACTATTAAGTGCATTAGATGGCGAAGACCCCGTACAATTGTGCAGCTAAAGACCTACATAATGGATGGATGTGGGAAAATTCCACTTTCTAAACTTAAACTTGTGTCTTCAGTGCCCATATGCTTAATAAGTTTTATTAGAAGAAATTATGATGTTTCACAGTGGTAAACACTCGACCGTCCCAACTTTTTTGAAGCATGTTACAATCATCTGATTTGAAATTACTGTACATTTAAAAAAATAATAATAATAAATAAACATATATAATGTGTATTTGTAGTGCTTTCAATATAGCAAATGGTTATTATAATTTAAAAATCACTAATTTATGTTTTTATTAGCATTTTTATACTGTCCCAAATTTTTCAGAATGGAGGTTGTACATTGTCTCTTTGCATAGGATAAACAGTATCTCCTGCTTGTATGAAAATCCTCACTAAATAATGCTGACATACAATATCATTCATAGAGTTACAATCATGTCTCTCTTTAATCTCATGCAGTCTCATTAGGATGTGTGTTTGTTTTTTTTTTCCTTTGTCTTTGTTCACATTATGTCCCACATTCCAAGCATAATGTGTGGTATGAAATATCCCTTTCTTGAAGTGTCTCTGCCTCATCTGGCATGGGGACCTCCCCAGACATCTTGTAGGATTAGACGAAACCCTGCAGCCAAGCTAGGAGAACCATGAAGACACAACTTCACTAAACATGCCTCAACACTGAAGCCTAGCATAGATTGCTCTGGATTTACGTCAGCCAGTGGGGCATGATTCCTCTTGAGAGGACCGCCTGCACGTGGCAGCCACATCCCCCCACGAACATGTATTATTATTATTATTATTAGAACTTTATTAATCCCCTCAGGGCAATAAATATATGCTGCAAGAATGCTAGTCCACATTAATCGTTATCATTTGTGGTGCACACAATGTCAAGGATGTCACTGACAATATCAGTGTTTTTATTAAATATATCTGTGGTCTGAAGAAATAAATACTAGTGGCCTGAAAAAAATATGTTAAAAACAGCCGTTATAAACAGTTGTTTTGTTTTAATTGAGATGTGTTCAAATGACAGTCACCACTTATTTGGGGATGGAATTTTTTCCCATGTGGTGTCAAGTAAATTGTGCTGCAAGAATGCTAGTCCACACAAACAGCTATAGAGAGCAGTTCCTTTATTGCATTTTCCTGTGCCAACAGTTTTAATTGGCTCTAAATAGATATGCTTAGCTCACTCTACTGTGAGATTTTGCTATACCCATCAGCTCACAGCATCAGCTTTGTTCATCCTCCCTTTGTAATAACATCAATTTACAGAGCACTGCATAAACCTGCTTAAATGTTGCAGACAAATGGCATCTTTTAGCTTATCTATTTTAAAATTAGCAATGGACATTCAACAAACTACAAATACCAACACACCCACCCCACATATAGGCATATATACAACAGTTAGTTCCGGTCCTCGGATCTGATTAGACGAGAAACTTTCCATGAGCACTGATGTTCTCACACATCATCACTCGGACGCTTCACTCCGTGTATCACTCCGCTTGTGTTCGTGCTGTTCTAAAATAAAGTGTAAGAGCAGTGAAGATGTGTGAAGAGCCATCTGTTTCTTTACATTTAATTTTATGACATTACATATTTTAGCCAGCAGGTAGAGGCAAAAGACCATTTTTGTGTGTAGTATGATCCAGTTGGTGATGTGAAGTGTTTATACTCAACACTTCCATGATCACTCGTATTACTACTACACTACTAATGTTAGGAAACAGTTTTAAATGACTTTAACTACTTCAACATTAAGGCTCATCACAGCTGTGAGGCACAGAAGACTGATTAATTACACAAACTCAAGGTGCATATCTCTTACCGGAGTTTCTACATTACAATAGGTTTCTATAGTAGTGAAAGACTCTTGCACACCAGCTACCGCAAAATAGGGAGGAATACCCCCTCTTGGACGGCTATTTTTCTACTGAGAAAATAGGATGCATTTCACCAAAATTACATTATCTTCAGAAAGCTGACTAACAGACTACAGCATCATCAACAGTTGATACACATCACACACACTCTCTCTCTCTCTCTCTCTCTCTCACTCACACACACACACATATACACACACACACACTTCCTTGTTTATCCAATAACATTTTAGAAACAGCCCAAGCTGTGATACTAGTAGGCTTGGACACATCATTTGGTTTGAACCTGCAACGACAGATTCTGATCCGTCGCATAAGAATGTAGTTCCATGCACAAATGCATTTTTGTGACCGTACTCAGTTTTTCCAAAAAAAATTGTATTTACTTGTTTATTGAACTGTTTTATATAAGCAATATCACACTCGCAATCATGCTATATGCCCCTAACTCAGCAGTGCTGTGATTCGGCCATAGGCCATGCTGATATAGGGCCATATCGCACTCGTGCTTGTGTGTTAAATACATACGTGTACACCCCATACATTCATACATCAGCATCTCCAAACTCTAGGGAGATGTCTTTGCTGCACATTCAAGCCTTACTGACATTGAACTGCTTAAGCTTCATCCATTACTATGAATAATAAATGAGCAATCTCTTAATTTACATAATAGTAATAATAATAATAATAATAATACGTTTATTTTATATAGCGCCTTTCATCAAACACAAGATCACTGTACAGTCTGTGGTAAAGACGCTGACTACCACCCCTGGAGTTCGCAAGTTTGAATACCAGGGCGTTCTGAGTGACTCCAGCCAGGTCTCCAAAACAACTAAATTGGCCTGGTTGCTAGGGAGGGTATTAACACAGGGTAATGTCCTCATGATTGCTATAATGTGGTTCGCTCTCAGTGGGGCGCGTGGTGAGTTGTGCTTGGACCGATATGACGGTCTCATATGCGGAGGCAGCTGAGATTCGTCACCTGCCACACAGATTGAGGTGAATCACTACTCCACCACGAGGACTTTCAAAATTGGGAGAAAAAACAACCCCACCCCCCACAAAAAAATATTGCTTTTGAGATTGATTTTGAAATCATGTATGGAGGTGTGTTCACAGTGAGAATGAGGGATAGAGTTCCAAAGCGAGCAAGTGTGCAACAAGCCCTACCACCTAGTGAGGTCAGCTTGCAACGTGGAATGAATAATAGGGCCAAAACAGATGACCTGAGTGAGTGTAGTAGGGTATAGTGTCGTACGAGGTCAGTGATGCATGAGGGGCCATGTGATGCATGATAAGACCGTGTAAAGCTTTGAATGTTATAAGGAGAATTTTGTATTCGATACAATAGGAGACAGGCAGCCAGTGTAACCTACAAATATGTGAGTGATGTGAGAGGATTTCTTTGAGTAGGTGAGAACACTTGCTGCTGAATTCTGGATGTACGGCAGTTTGATTATTGTTTTAGTCGGGAGGCCAGAAAAGAGGGCATTACAATAGACAAGTCTAGAATTAATAAAGGCATGAACAAGAGTTTCTGTATCTTTGGTGCATACACTTAAAGGCTTACTAGAAATAGTTATATTGATGATCTCCCTTTTGCGGTAGCATATGAAATGTATTAGGTAAAAGTGTTGTGCAACATGGCACATTCCCTAAAAATGGCTAAATCAAAGGATGTGAATTTACTAGAGCACATAACTATTCTCTAATATTTAATGCTAATATCTTTCAATTTTTTCTGTTTTAAAGAAAGAATGGCTCTGCCTAAACTGCCAGACCCAAAGGGCTCTATCTGGGCAGCTTGGGGATATGCCACCTCCACCATCTCCATCAAAGCTGCCAGCCAAACCTGAACCCACCCCACCTTGCTCCCTAGCTGGTGCTGCATCCTCCACGCCTTCATCTTCTACACCTACTGCCTCTGCACCCTCTGCACCCCCTGCCAGAGGGTTAACACGAATGCCCAGCGTAACTCAGGCTCCAGCTGACAAGTCTGAGTCAGACCCAGCCAAAGCTGCTGGTGCAAAAGATGTCGAAAATACTGAGGCAGAAAAAGGGGTCACAGCAGAGCCAATACTGAAGAGCATACAGGTAGTACCAGAAGGAAGCAAAGATCAAACACCTGGTACCCTGACTGAAAACACAGAGGGTGCATCAATGCTACCTATTCAAACATTTAAGGAGGATGCCCCTCCCACACATCATGTTGCAGAAGAGACAGTAGATGTTAAAGGGGCACACATAGAACAGGCTAAAACACTAGAACAAATTAAGGCCCTTGAAGAGGTGCAGAAGGTAGAGAAAAGTGAGCCAGAGCAGTGCCAGGTACTAGAACAAGAAAGTACTTGCACTGTTAAAACAGAGCCTGAATACACAGTACCCTACAGTGTTGATGAAAAATGTATCGAGGCCTATGTGGCTAGTTACATGGAATCTGTTCCAGAAAAAGACAAACAGCCACAATCCACTGGGAAAACAGAGTCAGCCACACATTTTAATGTTACAGAGCCCAATGCTAGCTCTCCTCCTATAAGCAATGAACCAGTTAGTCAGACTACTGAGAAACATTCTGAAGAGATCAGACTACACTTGAATGTAGATTCAGTAGATAACGTAGCTGTTAAGCTAAGCTCTGTCAAGACAGCTACTACTGATCTTGATCAGATTAACACAAGGTATGTGCCAGAAGAGAAACCTGAAGCCTCTGTGCAAATTGAGGCACCAATCCTTGCTGAGTCAGATGATGATCAGCCATGCCATAATATTATTAATCAGGAAGCATCTGTGGAGCCAGAACAACAAACACCTATTTTAGATAATGGGTCAGAGGCAAAGGAGGTTACAGAATCTATGCAGTTAACCACAAAGGATCATTTAAATGAGTGTGAAACAGAAGAGCATATTGTTGAAAAGTCAGATGTGACAGATACAATGGTAGAGACAGAGGTCATTAGCACAGACTCTGGTATAATGGCAAATGCTGTTTCTGTAGATAAAAATGAAGACAATTCAGAAAAGATTCTAACAAGAGATAAGACAGAGGTCAAGAAGGAACAGGCCACATCACAGACACAATTAGATGAGCCTTCACCATCTCCACTCAATCCAAATATTGAGCTTGAATACACAGGAAAAACTATAGAGAATGCAGCTGGAAATGTTAGCAAATATAATCCAAAGGAACAGTTCATTGAAAAGCTCTGTGAGGAGAAAGAGGAGAAACCACTGAAAAAAGAACAGATGAGCACAGATAAAACAGAACAGGAAACATGTTTGCCAGATCAAGTAGAAAACCTTAGGAGGACAGATCAGATAGCCACTCTTAAGAAAGTGTCTGAAGACAAAAATTCTGAATCTGAAGACACTTTCTCTGAACAAGAGATTAGCCCAGATAAAGACATATTGGAAAATATGGGAGATGCATGCTCTCCATCCCTTAAAAATGTTGCTCTTATAACAGAGGAAAAAATTATGGAAAATTCTGAAGCAGTTCAGGAATGTTTGAAAGATCTCTCTTCAGTATCAGAAAATTCAGAAGATAAGTTATTAATTAACCAAGTAGAGAAACCTGAAAAATATAATGTAGAGAAAACAGCAACGATAGACTCTAAAATAGACCAGGGTGATCATTTGAATGTGCAAGAAGTATTTTCTCTAAACACTTTAAATTTAAAAATTAAAGAAGAGAAACCCAGGCTGAGAGAAATAGAGGTTATGGCTTCTATGACAGTAACAGATCAATCTAAAAACCAGACCGTTGAACTGCTATTGTCCTCTGCAGAAAGAGAACAGAGAAATACAAAAAATGGATCTGAGGAGGAAAGAGAGTCTGGTACTGTTATTGCAAAGACAAAAAATGATTCACTATCCTCAGTTAACGAGGATGAAAAAATTCCAGATATTTTTAAAAAGCCAGAAGAGAAAGACATTTGGCAAAAAGATACATTTGCTGATGAGGAGCTGAAGGGAATGATCAGCAAAAAAACTGAAAATCATTCATCAGCTGAGTGTGTGTCCCATAGCATAGACCATGTTGTAGAGCTAGCTTCCCCACCCTCTGTATTTAGCCAACAGGAAAGAAACCATTCAGAAGAGGGGACGTTGACCTCACTACCACAAGAGAAAAAGGATGGCATGCTACAGACATTGATAAAGCCTAATAAAGTTGATGAATCTGGAGAGGTAACAATAAAAATAGATCTAGAGGTACTGTACAGTACATTTGTTCTTGCAGATCAGTGTTTAGCCACCTATAGTATTCCAAATTGTATTCTCATGTAGTTCCTTTCATTTATGTCTTTCATGATATAATATATGTTTATATTAAGCCCTGAAATCATAACTTGGCAAATTGTAATTATTTTTTTCTGCTGTCTAGAAAAAAGAAGATGCTGCTTCTGAACCTCTGAAGGAATCTTGTGAGAAAGACAGAGAGAGCATTCCTACAAGTCCTTCAGACCAGGCCAAGTTGGAAAGCACTGTCCTTCCAATTCTAGAGGCCCAGGTGACAGCAAAAGAGGAATCACAACCTGAAACACAGAAGGTCAAGCGTCGACTGGAGGTTCTGCCAATGTCTCCAGAACCAAGCTCAGAGGATGACCAACTTGGAGAAACTAAAGAACACAAGGATGATGCATTGAAAAAAGAATGGAAAAAACTCCTTGTTCCAACTGATATCCAAGGAGATTCTTTTGAGGACAGTAATGAGGAAAACAATTCACCTCAGCACGAGAGGAAAAAAACTGTTGGAGATAAGGGCGTGGAAATGGAGAGCCCCGTCTCTGTGGAGGAAGAGGGGATCAGGAAGCAGATCATAGAGATGAGCGTAGATGAGGATGCATCACCATCTGATGAAGAAAACCTTGTCAGACGGAAGATCAAAGATCAAGAGAAGAAAAAAATGGAACAGAATGCAAAGAAGGATGATAAGGGAAAAAATTATTCAGGGGAGGCCAGGCACCTTCTCAGAAAGAGCAGTATCAGTCCAGAAGATGAGCCAGAGCAGAAGAGTATTATCTCTGTGACTAAAATTGAGGAACTAGTTAAAGGCGAACAGCCTTCCTCGGACAGTGGAGCTGGCATACGGCATTTAAAAACAATTGAACTCAACAGTACAGCGACTGTGCGCCAGACATCAGATGATGGTGAGCTAGAGTGTCTTTCTGACTCTCCTGATGATAGGTCAAGAGGTGAAGGCTCTTCAAGCTTACATGCATCCAGTTTTACTCCAGGAACATCCCCCACATCTTTGTCTTCCCTTGATGAAGACAGTGACAGCAGTAGCCCTAGTCATGCTCGGTCAAGTGGTGAGGGCAAGCAGCAGAAGAAAGAAAAACACCGGCAGCCAGGCCAGTTGTTTCCCACCATTGAGGATTCATCCGAGGAAGAGCAACTGCAAGAGGAAGAGGACCTTCTAAAAGAACCGGAGAAGCACAAGGGCTCAGGGAAGAAGTCAAAGAAAGACAAAGAGGAGATTCAGGCACAGAGAAGGAGAGAGAGGCCAAAAACACCACCAAGCAACCTCTCACCAATTGAAGATGCATCTCCTACAGAAGAGCTACAGCAGGAAGCAGAGATGGAGAAATTCCGCAGGTCTTCCTGCTCAGACCTCTCCCCAAGCATGGAGTCAGAACCAGAGAGCTTTCAGATACTCCCGGAGAAGATTGCTGCAGTCCAAAAAGTATATCAGTTACCAATTTCAGTCTCCTTGTACTCTCCCACAGATGAGCAACATGCTGATAATCAGTTCAAAGAAATGGGAAATCGAACATTAAGAAGTGCTGATGAGGCATATAAGGAGATCATGCTGAAGGCCAAATCTCCAACTGCTGAGGTAAAAGAACAACCACCTGGCAAAGAATCTCTTTATGGCGGCATGCTGATTGAAGATTATGCATATGAGTCTCTTGTTGATGACCCATCATATGAACAGGAACCAGCTAAACGTCTTGTGTC
Source organism: Moxostoma hubbsi (assembly GCA_032164185.1). NCBI lineage: Eukaryota > Metazoa > Chordata > Actinopteri > Cypriniformes > Catostomidae > Moxostoma > Moxostoma hubbsi. Next base: position 8,773,562 of record JAVLUX010000043.1, on the reverse strand, counting down.
AGAGAAACCCAAAAAACCACTGAGATCACCTGATGAGGTATATGAAGATATGATGCAGAGAAAGAAAGATATTATGCTTAAGGAAAAGGAGCTAACACATGATAAGTTAGTAGAAGACATTCCTAAACCAGAAGTTGTGTTCACTCATACTGACTCTAGCAAAGAGATTTTCTCATCAAGTATCACAGGCCAGTCTGGAAAAGATGAAAGGCCTTTATTAGATGCAGAGGCAGCCTATGAAGAACTTATGAAGAAACAAAGAGCAGTGCTGACTCCAGGAACCAGTCCAACTCAAGTAGGCCCTTATCTGAGTGGAATGGCACAAGGAACAACAGTAGCCCAAGCTGAGAGAACAGAGATGGCACCCCTACGAAGAATACTGCCAATACCTGATCTAAGAGTGACACAGTGCTCATCAGGTGAAGAGGAATCTTGTGAAGAGAGCATTGCTGATCAAACACAGGACTCTGAGAAAGCTAAATTTTCAACTACAAATACTGAACCAGAGCCATTTATTAGTGAGGCTTCCCTGGAACCATTAGTCTCAGCATCAGAGTCAGTACAATATGATTTATCAGTACAAAAAGAAGCAGCATCACCTAAAGGATCAAGTGATGCACAAGCACTCACAAAGAAAAATGTAGAAATTGATCAAACAGGTGTTGTTGACTTCTCAAAGTCCCCAGCCTCTAGTCAAATTGACTCTTTTACAACTACAGTTCAGAGTGTAATTTTAAGTCCATCAGCCCCAGTAGTTGTAAGTGTATCACCTTTCGCAACTGTACCTCAATATATAGTATCCACTCTACCTAGTATTGGATCAATTGCCCCAACAGTCCCTCCTAAACCAGTAGTGCTACGCAAAGCAGCATCTTTAGAAAAAGCAGACATTCCAGATGCTCCACCGCTACCTCCTCCAACTCTACCCAAACCCTCTGTGTACCCCAAAATGACTCCACCACAGGTCCCCACAAGAATCGTTCCAGTTGGCATGCCAACCTCAGGTGATAGTGTACCAGTAAGGCAACCTCTTGCTCCAACATACAAGCCCAATATTCCTCCTCCTGTACCACCAAAGCCATCCTCCATCCCTGCAGGCCTGAACTTCTGTCACAAAGCAGGGGAGTCTGTTAAACCACCCATTGCTCCCAAACCCATAGCTAGAGCTCAGCCACCTTTTACAGCTCATATTCCAGAAAAACCTACCATTCTCAGTACAAGCAGTGCAGACAGTGTCCTTAATTTGAGTGCCTCTTCCGAGAGTAAAATTGGAACCACATCTCCCATCAAGTCCCCTACATCACCCAGGTATGGCAAAGTTTTGCGTGACACATATGTTGTTATTACATTGCCATCTCAACCTGGTTCACCTACAGAAGGTATCACAACCCAAGCCCCAACTAGTCCTGGCCCAGAATCACCTCAGAAACAGGCTTCTTCACAATCCCAAACTCAATCCCAGCCACAAACTCAACCACCTCCACAGCCACAAAGAACCAGAGTACCACTGGCATTCACACGAATTACTGAATCAATTGAAAGTCAAGAAATATGTGGTCCGGAAAAGGTAGTTTCCAGCATGAGCCATGTCTATGAGGCTATTTCAGCCTCAACACAGCCTCAATCAGCTATCCCAAATGTTGGTGTTCAGGTAGTTACCACCGAAGTGCAAAGAACCACAGTGTCTGTTGTGCATGAAAGAACACCTCCCCCACACCCCATTCCAAGAGCCACTGGTATCTCTGTTGTTCAGAAAAACATGCAACCTGAACCAGTTCAAGTGCAGATTGGCCATGCTTACCATCCTGGAGAGGTAGTGGATCTCCGAACCCCAAAGATAGATGTAGAGACATCCATGAAGGGTGTGGATCTGTCTTCCTCTGAGTCAAGACGACAATCCCTTGCTATTGATGGTGGTGGGCATCATCAAAGTGCTGTGCAGTCATCTGTAGTGAATCTAAGCACTAATACTTCCTCTGTGTCAGTGGTTACAGACAGCATCACCATCCTTACATGCACAGCCACTGTAGCTTATGGCAGTGATACTTCTCAGTCCACATCGATGCCTCTTCAACTCACAACAGCTAAATCTTTTGAGCCTGTATCCCAAATTATTTACAGGCCTCTGAATACTCAGCCAGAGAAACCAATTAATCTCTCTACAACAGTGGGTAAAACTCATCATGTTCCTGTAACAATAGCTCCTACAATTAACAACAGTGGCATTAGTGCAACTATCCCCCCTCGACTAGAAACAGGCTTATCAGGTGCAGTTGACCTCACCACAGTTAAACCTGCACAAACCATAGTTACCATGAATGGGTCCACCGCAGAGGTGGTTACTGCTGTAATTACAGAGGAAGAGGGCAAACCAGTAGATCTGACTGCTGGAAGAAGAATAGTCTGCTGTGATGTAGTCTATAAACTTCCTTTTGCAGGCAGCTGTGCAACTCAAAACCCTTCAGCCCAATTACCAGAGGATCGTTTTGGCTACAGGGATGACCACTATCAATATGATAGGACTCCTTATGGTATGAGAGGTCTTGGTGGAATTAAACCTTCAATGTCTGAATCAAACTTAGCTGACGCTGGTCTCTTTCTGTACAAGAATAATCATAGTTATGATTTCAAAGAGACCACAGAAGGTGCTGTAGACCTGACATCTGGAAAAATGTCTGTGACAGGTCAGTATGAAATTGAAGATCTTTCTTGTCGATATAATTTTGAGTTACCTCTGCTTATTCCCGGCTGATTTTTAGTTTTTAATATGTGTTGTGTTTTTATATTCTCTTTTTTGGGGAACAGTTTTGCATGCTCCAGATTTCATGTTTTTATTCAGATGTGTCTTCGTGTGGAATGGTTTTGTATGCTCCAGATTGTTTTGTTTTTTTACTTCTATGTGTCTGCATGATTCTGCATGCAATATTATTTTGGCTGTTTTCATTTTTTTATTTTTCGGAGGACGCATGGCTGTCTCTGTCCTGTTACTATTGCACTATTTTTATGTGCTGAACATTAATCCAGTAGAATGAAATTTTAACAGGTGAGGCTGTGGACTACTCAAGCAAAGCTACAGGAGTATGCACTGCAATGACAATTCCACAGTACACACAAGCCAGGATTACTTCAGCAGTTGGAACCCATTATGGCGTGCCTAGTGTCCTAAGATCTTCCAATGGTATTGTTTATTCTTCTGTAGCAGCACCAGTCCCCTCTACATATGCCATAACCACCCAGCCTGGTTCCATCTTCAGCACATCCTACAACACTCTATCAGGCATGCACACAAGTGATACTATGCCATCATTGTCAACTTTACAGAACCAACCTCTCACTAGATCACACAGTTTTCTGTCAACCATTGCTGTAACTAGAGCAGAGGAACAAAATTACATGCCCTTGAATCTGGACACTACACTTTCAAAGGCTGGCCATTCCACATCTCTCTCAGATGTTATTTCTACAGTTACAAAAGTGGCAGCACTAGACACCTACACAAATGCCTCTTTGGAAGCAATTGCAGCCTCTTTAGAAGCTTTGTCTTCACCTGTGGTTCCTGGAAATGGACAGTACCAGATGGAGCGTGAGTTTCTCGAACTAGAGAAGATGAAGCAACAGCGCTTGGCTGACGAAATTGAGTGGGAGAGGCAAGAGATCCAGCGATTCCGTGAGCAAGAACAGCTTTTGGTGCAAAAGGAGCTGGAAGAGCTTCAGGCCATGAAGCAGCAAATTCTGTGCCAGCAAGAAGAGGAGAGACAAGCCCACCTCCTGATGCAAAAGGAGACTTATGCTCAACAACAAGAGCAGTTAGAGCAGATACAAAGGCTACAAGAGCAGCTAAGACTGCAGTTGGAGGAACAGAAATTCAGGCAAATGTACCCTGGTGAGATCCTGCCAGAGGCTTTTGTTGTTGGAGGAGAAAGAAAGATGGACAGCGGCTGCCAGACTGATGAGGAGGATAATACTGAAAATGCCTACACTGCAGGAAGAAAGAAGAAAAGTGCAAAGAAAAATGTTGATAGCAGTGTACAGACAGATGATGAGGACCAGGATGAATGGGAAGTTCCTGCTCGAGGCAGGCGCAGTAGACCACGTGGTGGAAAAAATGGCATGGGTGAAAGGGGAGTGGTTTCAGTTCAGGCCCTAACTGAAATTTCAGTACAAACAGACACCTCAGGAACACTTAGGGGACACTCTGTGCAGGTAGATACTAGAGTAGCTTATCCTGACTCTGAAAGAACTTCCTCTCCTAAGCGACGCCCCACACCACTTGATATAGGCCAGTCCCCTCACCTCAAAGCAGATTCCTCCACTCTTCAGGTTGTCCCAGGTCCACCCAAGTCCCCAAAAGTTCTGTACTCTCCCATTTCCCCTTGTGTATCCCCTAGCAAATCCCTTGAGTATTTGTCTTACGAGAAATCCCTTGGAGACAGAAGCCCACAGAGAATACATTCTGCCACCGACCTATCCACAGGTCCACCACCAAGTCCTAGGGCTCCCAAGGTCATACAAAGGTCAATGTCTGACCCCAAACCCATGAGCCCAACTGGAGAAACAAATTTCCAGCATTCTGAGGATTATTCTGTAAGTATACCTGATTTTATGTATTTTATGAGCAGGCTTGACTATGCTAGAAAAAATACTGAAATTTCATAGGATGTTTATTGACATATTTTTCTTTGTAGTTACTTCTCATTTTATAATTTCTAGAAGCTGAAAAAGAAAAATCTTATTGATAGCCCTTTTATAGGCATTTTAGAAGTACAGGAGATAAAGAATATGTACTGATAGTTTTGTTGTCCTCAAGGCATGTCTCATGAGTGTGCATAATCCTCCAGAGGTTTTCTTAAATTCTTTATTTGTCTTATCCAAACAGGAGAACTAAAGTGTTAGTTGCTTGCTTTTTAAGTGTACCTATGAAACCAGCTTCAAAGTTGATTGCATACACAATAAAGTATGTGTAGTCCTAGGATGAAATATGTCTTAAAAAATGTTGTTGGTATAAAAGCAGTTTATTCCTTTTACACTATTATTGCTTCATTGGTTTTCTCTTTAAGGCAAAGGGATCTCCTAGTGGTACTCCATCTGGCACCCAAAAGAAAGTTAAGAGGACCCTTCCTAACCCACCTTCTGAGGAAGAAGCAGCCGATGCTGGTCAAACAGCCTACAGCTCTAGCTCAGCTCGCCGTCGCCAGTGCCGAAGCACCAACATGGCACGGGCAAAAATTCTGCAAGACATTGACCGTGAGCTGGACCTGGTTGAGCGAGAGTCCTCGAAACTGCGTAAAAAGCAAGCTGAACTGGATGAGGAAGAGAAGGAGATTGATGCCAAGCTGCGTTACCTAGAGATGGGCATCAACCGACGAAAGGAGGTATTGCTTAAAGAGAGGGAGAAGAGGGAAAGGGCATATTTGCAGAGTGTTGCAGAGGACAGAGACTACATGTCGGACAGTGAGGTGAGTAACATTCGTGAGACAAGAGGTGGAGAGAAGGTCAGTGGACATGGGCTAGAGAGACCTCGTACTGCACCACAGTCAGAGCTTGATGAGTTTGTTCCTCCGCAGACTAAACACGATGTCCAATATGGAAAGTATTCCCAGTTCCAATACTCACAGTACCAGAAGTCACTGTACCAGCCTCAGTCGCCATACCAATCCCAATCCATCTACTCTTCTGTTCCGTCTCTGACTGCCTCACAGCAACAGACCTACCACCAAATGCTACTGCTCCAACAGAAAGCAAGGCAACAAGCTGCTCTCCTCTCTGAACTTGATTCTACCAAAATTGCCACCAGCTATGATACCCAATCCTACTTAGGGGGTAAATATGGCAACCACCTTGACTTGCGAAGCCTAGAGGAGCGTGCTGGAAGCCTGGCAATGAGTCCAATGTCCAACGTGTCTGCCGACTCATTCTATGCTGACTTGGATCAACATCATCAAACACCACAGAGCTACATGCTTTTAGAGGATGCGGCAGAACTGGCGAAGAGTACTGGTAGCCTTTCATCCACTAGTTATGGCATTGCTGAAAGGGAGCTGGCCAAAGCAGAGCGTCTTCTGAGACATACTGCTGCAGATGTGGGTACTGACTACCTGGGTAGTTCCTCCAGACTTCACTCATATGGTAAGGCCCAGGATGAAGAGGACCCAATGGAAGAGCCATTTGAGCTAAAGCTTTTAAAACAGCAACTGAAACAGGAGTTCAGAAGAAGCACAGGGGGCAATGAAAGCTTGGAACAACTTACTGGACTCTCACATCACTATACCACCAGCACAGGAGTGTCCACTGGAGGCTACAGAGCCTTCCCCAAAACAGAGAAGTACAGCATCAGCAGACTAACCTTGGAGAAGCAGGCTGCAAAGCAACTCCCAACATCTATGCTTTACCAGAAACACAAAAACACCAGCAACATTGGAAAGTACTCTTCCTCTATCCAGGACAGCAGGGGTCTAGAAACAGACTATTGTAGTTACTTGGGGTCCAGTGGTGCTTCGCCCAGATCAAGCAGATTTCTACAGGATGAGATCACCTTTGGACTACGAAAGAATATTGCAGAACAGCAGAAATACCTGGGCTCCACACTTGGGGCCAATTTAGCAGGTTCACTCAATCTTGGCCAAGGCGTGAATCTGAGCCAAATTATGAGGCCCTCCTTGGGAGAAGACTCTGCTTACCCCAGTGGAAGCAGATCACGGCCTTCCTCTAGACCCTCCTCAGTGTATGGTGTTGACCTGTCCATTAAAAGAGACACTTCCAGCTCTTCTCTGGGGCTCAAAGCAGAAGTTGACCCCTCCTTAGAGACTTCAGCTTTCCAGACTCCATCAGGAAGGTCAAAACCTACAAGCTTGCCTATTGGACAGGGAGGACGTGGACGTATCCCTATTGTGGCACAGAACTCAGAAGAAGAGAGCCCACTGAGTCCGGTGGGTCAGCCAATGGGTATGGCAAGGGCTTCTGCAGGGCCACTTCCACCCATTTCTGCCGACTCCCGTGATCAGTTTGGGTCATGCCTCTCCCTCCAGGACCCTCAACAGCAACATCTTAGAGAAGATCCTTCAAGAGGGCGTGGCTATGTGCTAATGGATGATCTGCAGGGCACCATGTCTGATAGTGAAGGTAATTTAAATATCCTCAGAATGTTCTCTTGGATTGACGCTTCATACACAAATCCATTTTTTTATTTATGTATGTCTCATCTATTTCTAAGTGTCCACTCATAAGTCATGACTATGTGAAGGCATCTGTTCACTGAATATATCTGCTTGTCTGTCTCCACTGCAAAAAAATCATATTCTTACTGAATTTTTTGTCTTGCTTTCCAGTAAAAATTAAAAATTAAAATCTCCTTAAAACAAGATAAATTCACTTGATAAGAAAAACTGCTAAGATATTAAGACTTTTTTATGCATCTTGAATATAAGTTTATCTTATTTTGTGGCAATGGCAGTTTTTCACCTAAAGAAAGAAGAATTCATGAATATGATTTTGCATTGTTATTTGTACTATGTTTTTGTATGCTAAAATAACAGCTTAAGAAAAATCATAATTTATTTTCTATAGTAACGTTTCTAACATTTGCAGTTAACATTTTTTATGTGATTTCTTTGCTGACTGCCTTTTTGTCCTTTGTGAACACTTATATTGCATGCTTTTACTCTCTGCATGTTCAGTTAACATGGCCTGTGTGTTATTTGGGTGGGATTAATTAAAAATGTTATGCTTGAAATGGCGGGACTACATACATTTTAAAATCCTTATTGTAAGTTGCATAGGAGCAGCTTTAGATCCCTTCAAAGTTGATAGTCAAGCAGACTGTAAACAACAGAGCTGGGTTTGTTGCTGATTAGTCATCTCTTTAGTTATCAGAAAGTGCCTTTCTATCAAAATCGTCCTAGTTCTGTCTACACAGAATCTGTCTTCTTTTGTTTTGTATATTGCTTTATAGTTGAGTTAAGTTTAAAACACAAGTTGTGCATTATATTACACAGATTACATTACAGCTACACAACTTGAACTGTATTAATAAGATATTTTGACAGTTTTCTGTGTAAGGTCAGGCATTAGTTAAGTCATTTTTAAAAAGTTCCCTTCTCAGAAAAAAAAAAAAAATGCTATAGCCTATACACACTTATATGAACAAAGTTACTGTCCATTTGTGTTACTAGCATATCCCTGAGTATTGTTACCATGCCTGTTTCTGTTTGCATGCATGTTTGATTTGAACTTAATAAATAAGTTATCTGCCTCTTCCTGTCTGCTTTTGAATAAAAGTCCTTCTTCATTTGCACGCATTTCCACCTGATAAATGCTTTCATATATATTGAGCTTTTGCTTTTTCTGAGCTTTGTGTTAACAATATTTATCTGTTGATTTTTAATTTCTACCCATAATAAATCTTAAAATCAAAGTGATAAAAACATTGTAGTGGATAAATTCATGGAATTATATCAAATTAAATGCAAAATATCAAGAATAACAAAACTACATTACTTCAAGCTCAAACCTAAAATACCTATTTTTAACATGTATTTTTGTTTTTCATTTATTTATAAAGTAACTGTACCCATACATTTAACAGCATATGATGCCATCATCATATGTGCCATCTGGAAGTAAATGCATTTCCCTTGGTTGCAGCACTAAGTGAATCCCTGGTGGGTTTGAACAGAGACGATCCAGGAAACTCACATGAGAATGTCAGAAACGGTAGAGTATACCATCTTAGACTCCTGCACGCCTCCCATCTCCCCCACACCTTCCGCTACCATGACTACCCACCTGCCAATCACCCGTGAGCTGTTAGACAACTGAATCAACCGCAAATTCATCTTCATAAAACATGTCGCAGGAAGGAGGACATATTTGAACACTAATGTAATGCTGCATTAGTAAATGCAGTTCTTGCATCTGTGGTTAATTTAGAATTTCTCACTTTTTTCTCTCTAAAAAATAACTCCCATTTTGATCCAATCTGCTGCAATTCATCCAATTTGATGAACAAAACAGCATTCATGTAATGCTAGTAATATTTGTGCATATTAAATCTAATGAGTGCATTGATTTGATCATAAAGCTGGTCTGATTCATGAAGCTGACAGAATGACCACAGATATACATAATAATAAATCTAAATTTAAGTGATTGTTTCAGCGTGTAACAAGATCTACATGTCATATCATTCTACATCTGAGTGTCAGGTCCACAAACTAAAAGTGTATTGATGAATGTTAATTCGTCATGATGACCTAAGGTCAGCTATTCACCTGTCCATGACAATGCATTTCCAAAAGGAATGTCCATAAGAAAGGAATGAGTGTTCTAAATTAAAATAACCTTCACAACATGTTACCTAGACCACCCCTAGTTGTGAAAATCAAGCATCAGTTCATTGCTTATCTATGTAGCCTTTGAATGTTCCCAATAAATTAGAAATAATGTTTAATAATGTGATTGGCAATTATCTTATAAAACTATTACAATTAAAATAAAAACTCCCCCTCTTATACAGTATTGCTGAAAGACAATTTTCCCATGCTGGGTGAACATAATAATGCAAAATAGTATGGCAAAGTTTTGTCTCCTGTGTCTATGTCAATTAATCCTATTCCACTTGTGAAAGCTCAGAATGTTTATGGGAAATAATACTACTGCTATGTGTCCTCATTCTTTGTTTTAGTTTTACAAGGTTTGCATGTAAAAAAAAATAACTAATCTTCTTTCTGTAATCATTTCCTTTTCTGTCCAAAATGGCTCTATATTGTTTGGCCCCTCATGAACATCTTTGGAAGTAGAAGAAAGGCAATGCTTTGAATTGTAGACTGCATACCTTAACTGTCTCTGAAATTATGTACATTCAAATAACGGGAGGGTGCATAGAGGTTTGTTTTGACAGATTGGCAGGCAGAACTTTAAATATTTAATTTCCATCTGTTTTACTGAAGCATACCACCTGCGTCGGGAGGAAACTGACTGGTTTGACAAACCCCGAGAAGGACGCACAGAGAACGGACAAGGGGTTGATAGAAGATTGGTAATAAAGACACTTTTTGCATGTACATTGGGGCATAAACACAACATTGACCAGACAGTACAAACATTTGGTACTTCATAACAAACTGGACATATTTACCAAGGCTGTAAATACAATATGCTACATGGTCAAAGGTATGTGCACACCCCATTGTAGTTGACAGGTTTGGAAAGGCCTATTATTTCCAGTGAATACAAATCTTAATGTTAATGAATACATTGGCATTCTAGAGATATGTCTGCTTCCAAATTTGAGCCATGTCCCAGTGCCCAGCATCAGGGCCTGATGTTTCGATTGTTCATGTCTGCATGGGAGCAAATATCTAACATTTAGTAGAAATCCTTCCCAGCAGAGTGAAAGCTGCTAAAGAGGACCAACTCCTTATTAATGCCAATGGTTTTTAAATTAAATGCTCAATTTGCACAAATGAGTGGGGTGTTTGGATGTACAAATATGTATATGCCATATGCAGTATTGTAAGAACACAATGCACCTGATACAGTAATTACATAAAAAAATAAAAAAAAGTTGAATTCATTTTTTTATTTAATTGTAAGCAATCTTATTAAAGTATTTCAGAAACGTATCATGCAAGTGTTTCTTTAAGTGTGTCTGACAGTGCTTGTATGTTGGCCCACAGGGCAAGTCAGCGCATTACCCATTTCCCCATAACAGAGTAAAACTACAGAGGGATCCTAAAGATCATAGTGTATCAGGTAAGATGAGCAGCCAGTCCAATACTTAACACTTTTCAGCTTACAGACATGCCCCTACAACGTAGACAGATGTTTAGGATAGCTGCCCTTGGTAACAGAAGATCTATTGGCCTACCAGGCCTGCATGGGGAGACGCCTGAAGCTTACGTCTATGCAAACATTAGTTTTACCATGCTGAGATTGTGTTGGCACAGTTTATTTTGTGCCTACTACTAAACAACACATTAGCTCTCCTCCCATTTTCCGTCAGCGTCCTCTTGTGGTGCTCCACTTTGCCATATTAATGCACACACACTGTCATAGGACTGCAGTGCATAGCAGCCACATCAGTGATCCACCCCCTCCACATGCCCTGGTATTTTAAATCACGTAGGTGTGGTTGACTCCCCTCAGTCTCCCTTGTCACCATTTTTATAAGTGATAAAACAGGGCAGATATTACGCAGCAATGTGGCAGATTGGCGCCCCTCCAGTTTCCTCAGTCATCAAAGACCAAAATGGTGTGAAATGCACACATTGGGTTAGTCTCATAATTAGGAAATGCTGAACAAACAAGTGCATTGCGTTTTAAAAAAAAGATGTATGTCTATAGCAAGTGTGCTGTGTTGTGACTGGTGAATTTGTTGCACTGTAATTAAGGTAATGCCTACATTGGTACAGTAATTAGTCTGATGGAGGGGTCTGGGTACGATGATTCTGAATTGCAGGATGTTCTTTGCCCAATTAAATGAGTCACACTTTGGATTTGGCTGTTCACAGTCATGGTACTGTGCTGAAAAGACCAGCATTAACTTCCACACTGGTCCCACAGTATCTGGTGTATGCTGGTTTTGTGTTGGTCTGGCTAGTAAACCAGCATAGCCAAATTTCTCAACAGCAAAAACTGCTGGTTGACCAGCATGGTCTTCCTATTGTATTTGGTTGACCAAGGTAGGCTTGCTAGTTAAGCTAGTTAAGAAGTGTGCAGGACACCAGCATGCTAGCATCCCATGCGGGGGACCAGTATGATTGGGTATCAATACAGATTTTGCTATTTGATTTGATTCCGATTCACAAGCTCTCAATGAGATTCTGATTTCGATACAATTTTATTTTATTGTGATTAATTTGGGTATATTTCAGTTCTAATGCTCATTTTGCTCACAAAGAAATTTCTCTCAGCTAATGCTTTTATCTATACAGGGAACCTTCTCACTTGGTTCATTATGAAAATATGAATTAAATGAATTACCAACAGGGCTATTAATTTAACAGATATAACAATCAACTTAACCAAAACTGAAGTAAACCTTAAAGTAAAGGTGAAAGATCGGCCTTGGGATTTTAAGAATTGATATCGGGATTGTTCAAATGAAGATCAAGATTAATCAGTAAATCAGTATTTTTACACAGTCCTTGAGATGAGCATCCAAAACACAACGAAAGCTGGTGATCATCAATGCTGGGCTTTTCAACTGTGTGTTGTCTGTTACAGCTTAATGAATTAGCACATATATTTGATCAGCATATCTTTACAATGCTCTTCGCTTACAGGAAACGGGCTGGGCATCCGTGTGGTTGGAGGGAAAGAGGTCCCTGGCAGCAATGGGGACATTGGTGCATATGTAGCCAAAGTATTACCTGGAGGAGCTGCGGAGCAGACGGGGAAGTTTGTGGAAGGTAGGCATTTCAGTGAGGGATGTGTACTCTCCCAAGATCTTTCTCTGTATAGAGTCATTTGTTTGTTTTAGATGAATAGCTGGATCAGTGTTCAGAGACTGTCAGAGTAGGAATAGAAGTTCATGTGGTGAAATTTCAGGGCAAGGTTTGATGTGATAGTTCAGAGTAGGAGACAGGAAAGACAAATGATGCTAATCTGCACAATTCTTCACCTCCAGGCTTCACGAATGACTCATTCTTGATGTGAGAGATAAAGATAGAGAGGAGGAACATTTTAAGTTTCAGAGTATTGGTGATGCACAGATCAAATGTTAGATAAACATGCCAGTAAAAGAGTTGAATGTAAAATTTACATCAAAACTTTGACTGAGATGTCACTGGAGAGGTGAACTGTAAGTTTTGATGACATTTTAGTGGCTTAATACTACTTTTACAAAGCCTTTATAGAAATATGCACAGTACAATGCCATAATTGACCCCATTGTGACAAATTTACCAAATGATGGCCGATGGCAAAATGTTTCTGAAGGAATAATCCTCTCAGACTTATCTAATAAAACCATAGTGCAATATGAGTTTCAAGGCTTTTTTGATTGAGTGTTTCAACCATTTTGAATTTTACAAGCTCTATTGATCTCAGTTTTTGATTGAGACATTAATGCTCTCTCTTTCTCCAGGGGTGAGGGTGTGCACAGAGCATTGTAAACTAGGTCTACTTTGCCTCTAGCTTTTGTGCTGCTTTCTCAGGTCGTAATTTATGTGGGACTGGGATTGGTGGCAAGGGGGAAAGTGAAGCCAGAAGGGCTGGATCTCTCTGCGCACAGGCTTATTTATGAGGCTATATACAACAGCTGGGCTGTGTGGGGGAACATTGTGAGCTTTGACTGGGAGTGACACTTCGCATCTGTATTCCTCCTGCTCACACATTCTTTATTAGATATTGCTCTGTATTTAGGCATCTGATTCCTTAGCTCTCTGTGCCTCTTTCTCATCTCATCATATCTGTGCTCTTGTCGTTTCTTCTCGTCTCTCCAGATTTCTTTTCTTACCTCATCTGGCCTCTTCTAGTTTCTTAACACCTCTTCTCATCTTGTCTCATCGCCTCTCATCTTCAACTTTAATTTAATTTCTCTCAACTCTTCTCTTCTCTTCTCGTCTCAACTCATCACATCTCCTCTCGTGTTCTCTCTTCTCTTCTTGCCTCTTTTCATCTTTCTCTACACTTTCCCTCTTCTCTCGTATTGTCTTGTCTCCACGTGCTGTTCCACCTGATGAAGCTGATGAAGCTTCTTAAGGGTGAAATGTCAAAAGTTTCTACTTGCTGTAAGTGTGATTATGCATATGGTCGGCATGATTACAACAGACACATGACTCACATTCGCAAGCCTAGTAGAACAGGCTGGTGTTAAGAACTGGAGTTATGTGAGCTGGCTGTTCAATCTCTCACATTAAACTATAAAATCGGTGAATGTGTGCACAGTTCATGACATACACATCATACACATTGACCAACAGGGACCCCCAGCATCCACCGTAGTGAGGGAGCTTTAAAACGTCCAAAGAGGGCCTACCTGGCCTACCTGAAGACACGGTTTCACCTGTGTAAGTGCACCAACAGAGTGGTTTTAAATTGCTGTGGAGAATTAAATTGGAGTGAACTCTGAGGTTCACTTCTGCAAGCATTTCTTGCCCTTTCTCTCTGGGTGTCTTGTGAATTGCACTTCCTGTTTATTTTAAGAGATAATGTGTGGCGTTGCAGTGCTTTTTAGAGCATCTTCCAGCTTGAAGAAAAAAAAAAATTGTTTTGTGGTGATTTTTCTGTATGAGTGTGTGTGTGTGGGGGGGGGGGGGTAAATGTGGTTTATGATGAGATTTCTAGTGTTCCCTTATTTCAAGTCGCTTAAAAAAAACGTACTAAACATACTTTTTGTTTTGGTTTTTCAAATGTAAAAGTGAGAACATTTTTGTAAAGGTTATGGTTAGGGGATAGAATCAATCGTTTGTAGAGTATAAAATCATTATGTCTATGGAGAGTCCTCAAAAGAATTGCACCAACGTGTGTGTGTGTGTGTGTGTGTGTGTGTGTGTGTGTGTGTGTAGGAATGCAAGTTCTGGAGTGGAACAGCATTTCCTTGTCTGGAAAGACATACGAAGAGGTGCAGGGTCTGGTCGGTCATCAGGTTGGAGAGGCGGAGTTATGCATCAGACTGTGAGTGCCAGATTTACATTACTACTGCATATTATTTAATAATAATAATAATATTTATTAATTTTATTTAAAAATATATATTTATTTATAATTATTATTAGTATATAATTCTATTTTTAATTAAAAAAGGAATTACTCCAGCAGACATAAACAAAAAATTACTTGCACTGGTTTTGCCACGGAACCCAGATTTTACATTGAACACCTAGCAGAGACCCAACACAGTACCAACATTTTTAACATCAAAAGTAAACTGCACAGGCCCAATAATATGCAAATGAATGACATTGGCTAAATATAACATTTTGTAAATGCATTTTATTATTTGCATTCAACATTGCTTTTTCTCTTCTGTCCACAACCCTATTAAAACAGACCTGTATGACCTGATTTTGGGTTGCAACCCATCAGTTGAGAACCACTGACTAAGTGCACCTTTACATGTCAAATTGCTGTTATCATTATAAACTGATTTTTATTTTCCGTTTGTCTTCTAACCATGACTTCTCTCTTTCTCATCTATAGTGACCTAAACATGCTGTCTGATTCTGAAAGCTCCCACCTAGACATTCAAGACCAGACCAAAGGTGAGAACACACAGCATCTCTGTCACACTTTATTCTCCTGTGATCAGTACAGATGTTCAAGCTCAACAGATGTCAAGATCCGAAAGTAATTAACCTCAATTGCACTGCATTGCTTGATCACTTCTTTTACACTTGCATTTGTTAATCTGCAGGAGACAGACCTCCACGGTCTCCAGGTGTGGACCCTAAGCAGCTGGCTGCAGAGCTGCAAAAAGTGTCCCAGCAGCAGGTGCCATCCTCCTTGACGTCAGCGCTGGATAAGGCCTCGGTGTCTGCAGGATCCAGTGCAGTACCCAGCCCTGGCCAGCCTGGTTCACCCTCTATCAGCAAGAAACGCCACAGCAAGGTCCAACAAACACGTGCCCACATCCGCACTATTTTGTACATAGTCAAATGCATCTATTTCATATGTCTTTTTATTGCTGATGTTCTGTTTCTTAGACCTCTGAGGCTGCAAAGATTCAGTTCCACCCAGTGTCAGGAGAGATTCAGGTAGACTTTTAACTTTTTCAAGGCAATGTTCATCCACAATTGAAGATTCTGCCATCATTTACTCACCATTTACTCCCTTTTACCTTAAAAAAATGTACAAGATACAGTACCTAATTTAAAAAATGGTGAGCTATGAGAATGCATTATATTTATGTCACATTCATATTGTTTATTAGTTGTATCATAGAGCCTCCTTTTTACCAAACTGGGTCATTTGATTTGATTTTGCAGCTTCAAATAAATTATGACAAACAACTGGGAAATCTCATCGTCCATGTACTTCAAGCGCGGAACCTGACTCCTCGGGATAATAACGGATACTCTGATCCATTTGTGAAAGTTTACCTGCTGCCAGGAAGAGGGTGAGTTCCTTGATGAAAAGAAACTGAGTTGTATCTTCATAGTGTATAGTTTTAGTGCCCAAAAATGTCCAGTTCCTGGCTGGAAACCTAGCTACTGTGCTACTTTGTTTTTTTTTTTTTAAAGATATTCAAGTCTTTTGTTTAAGACACTTAGTAACACATAGCCTAACAAAACATCTTAAATACACCTACAAATTCTGCTTT
The DNA here is from genome assembly GCA_032164185.1 of Moxostoma hubbsi. Classification (NCBI taxonomy): domain Eukaryota; kingdom Metazoa; phylum Chordata; class Actinopteri; order Cypriniformes; family Catostomidae; genus Moxostoma; species Moxostoma hubbsi. The sequence goes on along the minus strand of JAVLUX010000043.1, from coordinate 8,757,301 downwards.
GTTCTCTTATGTCAGTGTGGAAGGGCGGAGGGTGGGGCCGGGTCATGATGCTGCACATCCGGCCCCTAATCAGGCTAATCAAGGCTCAGAGAGGGATAAAGGCCGACTGGGGATATATGTGTGTGTGTGTGTGTGTGTGTGTGTGTGTGTGTGTGTGTGTGTGTGTGTGTGTGTGTGAGAGAGAGATTGATTGATTGATTGATTGATTGATTGATTGATTGATTGATTGATTGATTGATTGATTGATTGATTGATTGATTTATGAACAGCTGTCCGACACGTGTGTCTTTTTGGTTCAGTTTATAATTAAAATAGTATTTATATTGTCGAGCCGGTTCTCGCCTCCTCCCTCTTGGGGGCTAATTAGCCTGATTAAGGGTCAGGTGTGCGGACTGCCACAGTTAGATTTCAGATTTGCCTGCTCCTACAGATAAGTCAGGTGCCCTCTTCCTTTTTAAACGATCCGTTCTTGGCCAGAATAAGCTGTAACGGTGGACAAGACTTAATGCCAGTAGTAAAACGTCTGACAATGTGAGACTAACGAGAGTTTTAAGATTTTCTAATAATTTATTATCAGTATTCTAGAGTCAAATGTGATAAATCTTTCTCCTTTACCCCTGGCAGTGGAAATTAAGACTCCCTTAGCTGTTCTTTAATACTGCCTGCTACTTTCGTAGAGTTAGCAAAGCAGGAAATCACTTATCCAGTTATAAATAGCACCAAGTCACTGGGGAAGTCCGCATTAGAACATGCATATTGTGTAATAATCTCCCAGCTCTAGTTTGGAGCTGCTTTTAAATGTGTGATTGTGTGTATACGGGTGTGCATTTGTCTATCTGTCTAGGTGTTTGTGTGTGCTTTGAGTCAGCAAAAGAGGCCAGATCAGTTTGTGTGTAAAACGATAGGGCTGTTTGCTCTTTGTAAGTTGGCTTTGTTTGTGTGTGTGTGTGCGCAATGGACAATTTTTGCTTTCATCTTTTTTTGCACTACTTAGATTGAACCTACAAAAGCAAGATCTCTCCATTTATCTGCTCCATATGGGCATGAATGCATGAATGCTACTGCATAAAGCAATTTTGCCAGCACATATACAAACACATACAGGCACAGACATTATTACAGTCTCCCGCTCATCACTGATTGTTGTCTGTTTTTGCTGCATGCTGGATCTTTACAGTCAGGTCATGGTTGTGCAGAATGCCAGGTATGTGATTATTTCCTATAGTAACAGCACATTATACAAGATTGGCCGTGCTTGGACATGAATGGCTTAATAATATAACTTCTGTTGTTTTATGGAGTGCATTTTGCCTTATTCTGTATCATCAATACCTTTTTATCATAGTTCAATGTAGAATACGGTCACTAAAGCAACACAAGTGGTCCTATACTAGACTTCATTGTGCTATCCATTTGCCATAGGCAACATTTGCCACCTGTGTGGAGCGCTTAAAAAAACGTGGTTTGAATTGTGCTAATTTTAGAGGTGCCTCGGGGTGACCTTTTGTGATTTAACTAATCTATCTAATTACAGTGCTGAGAATAAAAGAAGGTCCAAACATGCTCAGAAGAGCCTGAATCCGGAGTGGAACCAAACTGTCATCTACAAAAACATCCACCTGGAACAGGTTAAGTACACTCCCAGCCATTTACACATGCTAATGTATAGAGTTGCAGGGATAAGTATGTGAACCCTGGATTTACATGGACTTCTAGATAAATGGTCATAAACGTTGATCTGATCCATTGAGGGCCATTTTTGGTGAGATGCTTGACAAGACCTCAAGAGAGCGATTTACTGCAGAAAATAATTTTGCTGAATTGAAGCTGACCTACTGAAACAAATTTTTCCACCCTGCCATTTTAATGTCTGCATGATGTTTTCAGTAAATACATGGAAATGCATTTGTGTAAGCAAACTGTGTTTGCTGTTGTGACTTCGTTGAAGGTCAGAGCAAATTTTATAACCAATTCAAGCAGAATCCAGATAAATCCAAGGGTTCACATACTTTTTCTTGCAACACTAGTTGGCTTTTTTAAAGATTTGAGTGCTCCCACTTGTTGTGTTTTACTTCTAGAATGATTGGCACACAACGTATATTCTCCGAAAAACATTGCTCATGACATAATATGTCTGGAATTTCAAGTAAAATTCTGATTTCACCTTGTAGGAATATGCATTTTAGTTTCAATACCTTACTTTGTTTTTGAGGTTTCAATTATGTGAGAGCTCTTAATAGAGAATCCAAGGCTTTTTTTTCCAAACAGGGATAAGTCTGTTGTCTCCCAGAAGTACTTTAGCCTAATTAAGACCAAGGAGCTCCTTCAGTTAGATCTCTGAGGTGGCTGCTAACAGATGTGATTGAGATGTATTTACTGAATTGTTGAAGCAAGGCGAATTGAAATGAATGATAGAGAGAGAGAGAGAGAGAGAGAGAGAGAGAGAGAGAAGGTAGAGGGAAATGTTGCAAGGAAGGTGAGGCTTACATCAAAAACCATCTGTATCAAATACTCCAGTGCAGCATATCGTGTTGCAGATGTTTGCTGTTTTCATTGGAAAATCTATGTCTTATTTTTGTCTTGTTTTCCAGTAAAATATTAAAACATCCTTAAAGGTAAAAATTAATCCAAAAACTTCTTTCTTTATTTACTCACCCTCATGTCATCCCAGATGTGTGTGACTTGCTTCCTTCTACTGATCACAAACCAAGACTTTTAGAATATCTCCGCTTTCTAGACCCATATATTGCAAGTGAATTGTGGCCAGAACTTTGAAGCTCCAAAAAGGACATAACGGCAGCATAAAAGTAATCCATAAATTTCAAGTGGTTAAATCCATGTCTTCAGAAGTGATATGATAGGTGTCAGTGAGAAACAGATACATATTTAAGTCCTTTTTTACTATAAATCTCCACTTTCACATTCTTCTTTTGTTGTTGTTGCCGATTCAGATTCGTCATGATTATCGATACCTACAGGGCAGGGAGGAGAATTTATAGTAGAAAAGGACTTATCTGTTTCTCAACCACACCTATCATATCACTTCTGAAGACATGGATTTGACCACTGGAGTCGTATGGATTATTTTAATGCAGCCTTTATGTCCTTTTTGGAGCTTCAAATTTCTGGCCAATATTCACTTCATGTATAGACCTACAGAGCTGAGCTGTTCTTCTAAAAATCTTTGTTTTTTTTCAACAGAAGAAAGTCAGTCATATACAACTGGGGTGGCATTAGGGTGATTAAATGATGAGAGAATTTTCATTTTTGGGTAAATGAACCCTTTAAAGCAAGATACAGTACATTTTCTTTGCTTGATCTACAGATCCGTAATGGAATGACGTACAGTAAAGTTCTCAGAATTGTAATAACAAAACAATGTTTTAAAAGTCATACTGTGGGATATTCACAAAATATATCATTTTGATGAGGAATCTACTCAAACTGAGCTGTTTTGTGTTTTTAGCTAAAGAAGAAGACATTGGAGGTCAGTGTGTGGGACTATGACAAGAGCTCTGCAAATGACTTCTTGGGAGAGGTGAGAGTCTAGAAGTTCTCTAACCACATATTGAAAGACTAACAGTTTACACAAGGTATAATGGGATTAAATGACCGATACATTATAATAAATAATGAGAGTAATAAAATATTCACAAATAATGTATCCCATTGATCATTGGCACTACCTAAATGAATGGTTTGGTATTGCAACAATTAAAAAGTATGAAAAATAGATTACAGTTCACACATACGCTACTACTGTATTACTTCTATAGCATTTATGAAACTGTGTATGTGTGGGGTTTTGTAGGTGCTAATTGACCTGTCCAACACGGCCCAATTGGACAACATCCCGCACTGGCTGCCTCTGAAGGAGCAGAGTGAGGGCGATCATCACCGCCGCTCTCACTCAGGACAGGGCCGTCAGCACTCACCCAAACCTCCTGGAGGACATGGAAGTCAACACTCCCCTAAAACCTCCAGTCACAGCAAGGAGGACTCGCCCAAATCCTCAGTCATCAAGAGTCGGAGTCATGGAATCTTCCCTGATCCTGCCAAGGGTAGGACAGAAAGTTCCATGCCAAATCACTCACTCTTACTCTTTCACTGTAAAAATAATTTTCTCAATCAATATTTTTGTCCTGTAGGAAGGAAATATCTAAACATCCTTAAAAATGGATTTACTTGAGAAGTAAAATTGCAGAAGATTACATTTATTCATTTGACAGTTGCTTTTATCCAATTAATTTCCAAAAGAGGAATAATGCATCATAAGCCACTCGTCATACACTGACAGTGGTAAGAATAATGCTGCATTACAAAGTTTCACTAGCATCAGAATAGTAGTATCCAAGACAGATTAGAGTGGATATTAGAGTGGCTCAATATATGACACAATTATTCTTCAAGACAAAGATACAGATTAAGAAAAATAATTTTTTGCAATGAATTCCAGTTATGACGTCTTCCTCTTCATCTTTTGCACTCTGTCCATCTTTCTATTAGTAGTATGTCTTTGCACTCTCTATTTTTCTATCTTTTTCTGTGCTTAACTTGATCTCTCCATCCTTTACAACTCAAGCTTCTAGCTTTGGCTTCCTGCTCTCCATATATGTGTGTTCAGTTCACAAAAGCGCTGAGCTCACCAGTGCTTCACTCCAGCCATCTCACACAGGGTGTGACAGGGCTGCTCAGACGGGAAGCAGCCTGCTCAGATGCTAGGCTAGGGCAGAATACTGTAGCTGTGCCTCAAGTATAACATCAGTTGTGTCTGGAGTCTCAATTTTAATAACCTTAAAGGAAATAATAATTGTAGTTTATGTAGAACATAAATAAATCAATAAAATGGTCTAAGAAATTAAATTAAACATTAACAAGGCAAAAGCAGAGCTAATTTGGTTCTGGTTGTTTTAGACACGCAGGTCCCCACTATTGAGAAATCTCACAGTAGCCCTGGCACGTCGAAGCTGTCCCTCTCTGAGGGTCAAGCCCGACCTCCCGGAGTCCCCCGTGCTCATGGCAAAAGTGGCATGGCCCGGACACACCTCGACGATGCCGAAGCTGCCAGCCAGCAGCCCCGCCACCAACCAAGTAAACGAAGCAAATAAAACCTCCACAGCATGGCTGCCTTCGCACTCATCTTTTCCTACTTCTGTTCTATTTCACTCCCCCTTTTGTTTTAGTTTTACTTCCTCCTTTTTGGATTTCTTCCTTTTTATCTTACTCTGGTTCCCCTGTGGTCACAGCCTGTTCACTTCACTGCCTCATCAACTGTGCATTCTCGTCAGTGTATTGGGAACACCATACACATACACACACACACACACACACACACACGCACGCGCGCACTTAAGTACAAGACCAGTCCATTTATTTTACGTTATTTATTTTACCTTTCAATAATTATAACAATGGACTATTTAACCACTCAAAATCCATATATTACCTCTATTGTTTAATTTATATAACTTTAATTTCTATTCTGCTGTTTGGTATGCAATAAATATTTAATTATAAATAATAAATCATATACTAAATGATTTAACTGAAGAAACAGCTAAAATATGAATCAATCTATTGGTAAATATGTATGTGTGACTGTATTATACTGTAGATAATATAAATATGATTATAAATAAGACTGTTTTAATCAATATGACATCAAAGAATCCTGAAAAAGCAACCCTTTAAACTCTGAAATAAGAAAAATAAATGTAAGTGTTCAGAATGGATGCATTGTTAATAAACTGAAAAACGAGATGCTTACTATGCCAGAGTCAGTCACCATAAGACAATCTGAGTGGACATTTCAGGCACCTAGTCTGGCAGACCTGAATTTGAAAGGGATGCTACATGACCATTTCTTACAGCTCATCTAATTAAACATTAGGGACCAAAAAATCTAGAAATAAGACATCCATGGTCAGCACACAATACATTTAGCCACAAGTTTTGCCCAGTTCATCCACTTTAGACCTTCATGACAGCCCCCCTCTTTATTTGTCCCATTGAGTTGTGTTCTGTCCCAGACGGCCGGCTTTTAAGCAGCTGCCCCATCTCCACCAAGTTGGCAGTGCATGTGGCCTCTGCTCCTGAAAGCCCCATTCCACCCTGCCTCCACTCTTTCTGTGGCTCTCGCTGGCCTACACTGCACCACAGTTGACGCGCTAAGCCCGAGCCAGGGCATGCGTACTGTGGCTGCATGTGACTCTGACCTACAGTAAAAGCTGGTGCTGTCTATGTTGTGACAAGTTCATACTCTGAGTCTCCATCTCGCTCCCCCCTTTTCCCCTCTTCAAACCCCCCCCCCCACCTCCTCCCTTTTTGCCCCACACATTGGCTGGTATATAACACCAGCCCATAATGGCCGCCTCGACCCGAGGCACCACAGGCACAGCGTAGTTGGTGTGCTCACCATTCAAGCCAATGAGATCCCTGATGGCCGTCACCTGACCCTCAGAAAAGCCATGTCGGAAGAGAGGCCACAGCCGGACGGAGGTGAGAGTTGAACGTCTCGTATGATTGCCAGTGACAGAGAGAGAGAGAGCGAGAGAGGATGTTAAGTTACTAACGCACATCTGTAGCGAGGACACTCTACCACTTCACAGGAAATTCATGCAGCGAGTCTCAGTCTGTTCAACAGTCTAGCAACGTGCTTCCTTTAAACCAGGGGATGAGTTGCACCAAACAGTAACACTCAACTATGACATCTTGTTTGAGCCATGGCTCAGAAGGTAGCACTGTTGCTCACGATGCATAAAATTTGTCACCAAGGCCAGATTTGAACCTGGGTCCCTGTGAACCAACAACTGTATTTTCCCCTTTCTCAACCACTTTCCTGTCTGCCTCTTCTGTCTTAAAAATATATATTTTTTAAATGTTATGTTATGACTGGAGTTATACAGTATCTGCGTTTCCCCTAATAGAGTCTTGTAAGGCACCTGGAATTAGTTTTACGTTGCTTAGTCTGTTTGGAAAAGACTGTGTGCATGAATTACATGCGGATATCATGCATCTCACATCACACCATCACTCATCACTCAGTCTTACACTCTGAAATGAACTGAATCAACATTTTGAAAACACATTAATATTTCCAGTTTCTCAAATACGAATAACAATTCAAATAAACGTAACAGACGTAGCATAATGCAGTTACTCAGGCAAAACAAAGTTTCAAAACCTAAACACACGGATTACTAATTACCAGTTTTCTAATTTGTTCTGTCTGTCTGTGCTTTTGCTTCTGTCATCTAATGTCTGCTGAGCATATCTATATCCGATAATACCTTTCATATATGGAGTGCTGTCATGCTTTTCTTTAAACGTTGCCAGCTATACCAGTATCTTTTTATGTGTGTGGATGTGTTGAGAGATTGTGTGTGGGATGGATGTGTGGAGATTTACCTGCCCATTCACTTCCTATAATTGATAGTTACCAGGCAACACAGTTAAACCAGTAGTAGTGTATATGACTTGTGCAACTCACATAGTCCAATTTAAAAACAGTTTCCCGCAGCCATAGATCTGGTGATGTTCCTGTTACTGCAGCCTCACTGGACAGTGGTCTGAGTGGCAGTGCCTTTTGCCTATTGGATGAGGAGGGTGGGACCAATGCAGTGGATAGTGCCATCTTCCAGGTTCCCAGATTGTAAGTGCAGCTCATGCTCTCTTTTTCCTTTTTGAAATCATCTATACATTATTTGAAGCATTTTATCCTTTTTATTCTGGTGGAAGTGCTGGTATGCAGACTGGGATTTAATTCCAGTAATAAATAACAATTTCATTGTTCTTTCATATAATACCTCCATTGTGATTATCTCGGCATAGAATGCATAATCTAACCTGATGTTGTTTGTTATTTAGTGGAAAGATTCCAAACGGCACAGAAGCTGTGAAATCCGCTCATGGAGATACAGAGGGTAATGTTTGCATGAGTTGTGTGGATGTCTATGTGTGAATGTCTGTTGCTATAGCAGTTTATATGAGTGTGTGCAATGTTCCTGCTGACAGAATCAAATCAAACAAAAAAACCCCCAGCTTAATCCAGCCTAAGATGGCTTGCTATATTTAGCTGGTCTTCCAACCTGGCCAAGCTTGTCTTCAGCTGGTCTACATGGTCTCCCTTCCATGATGAGCTGACAAGTCCCCAAAAATGTCAGCACTATTGAATTTCCAAAGTAACACAAAGAGACAATGTGTTATTATGCTGACGAGTTCTATATTGTACTGATCTGTATTGGTGGAATAACACGGTTTCTCCTTGATTAATCTATAATCTTTCTAAGTGTTACTGAATGGGTGTTGAGTTGCTGGGTAATATCTCATTGCCTGTATGCTGCCTGATCAAAGAATTCCAAAATGGAGGAGGAAGAGGAATTTCAATATTGATGTCTGTGTGCGTGTTTAGGTAAAACTCAGGTGTTGGGGGAGATAAAGATTGCTCTGAAGAAGGAGATGAAGACGGAGGGAGAACACCTGGTGCTGGAGATCTTACAGTGCAGGAACATCACATATAAATTCAAGACTCCCAACCACCTCCCAGGTAACAAAACACATAACTGCAAAAATATGCAATATTTATATACACATTGTCTCATTAGTATTTGAGTCCCAGAAGTGCTCACAGAACTTCAATGAGAGATTTTGTACATCTTTTTTAAGTAAGCCGTGCTTGTTTTTAGACAAAAACATCTCAGGCACTAGGACTGAATACATTTGCTAAACAGCATTCATTATTCCCCAAGAAGTCTCTGTTTGCACTGTTATACTATATACTATACTAGTATTCCCGCCTGAAAACATTGATCGTGCAGGGCCTGGGTAGCTCAATGGTAAAGACACTTGCTACCACCCCTGGAGTTCACTAGGGCATGGGAATCCCAGGGCATGCTGAGTGACTCCAGTCAGGTCTCCTAAGCAACCAAATTGTCGCGGTTGCTAAGGAGGGTAGACTCACATGGGGTAACCTCTTCGTGGTTGCTATAATGTGGTTCGTTCTTGGTGGGCTGTGTGGTGAGCTTGGATGCTGCAGTGGATGGCTTGAAGTCTCCACACGCGCTATGTCTCCGTGGCAATGTGCTCAACGAGCCAGGTGATAAGATGCGTGGGTTGAGGGTCAGAGGTGCAGAGGCAGCTGGGATTTGTCCTCAGCCACCCGGATTGAGGCGAATCACTACGTGACCACGAGGACTTAAAAGCGCATTCACATGCCAAATTGGGGGGGAAAAAAAGATGATCATGAAAACATTACAGATCAAATAATAATGATTAAAAAGATACTGAATATTTGATGTAAATATTTTGACAAAAATACAATACTGACATTTTGACAATGTTATTTTCTTTGTTTTGTACTTTTGCATGCCACAAATGTTCTCTCTGAATATTCTTTTAAGTTTTGCAGACTGACAGAGATGTCCTGACTTATTATGATACACTTACACATACACACACATAATCCTTATTGTGGATGTTCTTTTACAGACCTGTATGTGAAGCTGTATGTGGTAAATGTGGCCACTCAAAAGAGAATAATCAAGAAGAAGACCAGAGTGTGTCGTCATGATCGTGAACCTTCTTTCAACGAAACCTTCCGCTTCTGTATGAACCCAACTGGTCATTCTATTCAGGTATGCAACACAACGATAGTATCACAAAAATAATTCCCCTGCTTCTCCACTAAAGGGGCCTACAACCGAATGCTCTTATTTGAAATACTGCGATTTGTTTTACATTTTTTTTTCTACTAAATTGATGACTTGACCTGACTTGACTTCCCACAGTCAAACACTTTTTGGTCTTAATAATTATTCCAATCCTCGCAGCTCTTTCTTGTTTCAAATGGTGGCAAGTTTGTAAAGAAGACCCTAATCGGCGAGGCCTACGTGTGGCTGGATAAGGTGGACCTGCGTAAACGGGTGGTGAGCTGGCACAAGCTGCTGGCCAGCACAGCTCAGATCCACTCTTAAAGAAAGCAGTTGAATGAGACATGAGGACAGACCAGGCAGTGGAGTCACACATCTCTGCCGCATTCTTTGGGAATTCTAAACCGACATAGGAAGAGATTTGTCTTCCCGGTTGCACTGTGATTGTGTTAACCCAAGCCATGAAGAAACAGGTGTTTAACAGTGTTTACAAGAAGGATCTTTGACCCTTGGTGAGATGGAACAGGTCTCAGAGTTGGCGAAAGCTCTTCTAGGTGCAGAACTGACCAAAAGATTCACATGACGTTCACAAGTGCACACACCTTCACAAACATACCTTTTCCACAATCTCTCACACTTACATCTACGTGTTTATACCTGTGTATGAGTAAATAATATGGGTAAATTGGGCCACAAAACTAGGATAGAAAGTTTAACTATGAATTTCCTGTAATTTTTCTTTTATACTTTAGAATATTCTGATAATTTACAGATAGAGACAGATATCATATATATACATTATTTTTGTATAATAGAGACAAATTCAGTTTTAGATATTTATCATTCCTTTGCATTCTCTCTCAGATGTTGTTATGTGTTGAAAGAGCACATATTTAGAGCATATTGTTAATGGATTAGAGTATTTTATGGTATATTATAGACAGATTTAAATGAATGAAATATGATTCATTGAGTGTTGTGGTGATGCGTTGTGCTGGTATGGTAATTCATCCTTTCCACTTACAAGTAGTAACACATTAGTCTTTCTCTGATACTGAATCCATAAAAGAGAGAGCTACAGTTGAAACAAACTCCCTTTTATTCTGCTGAGCTGACTCTATAAATCAAAAACATGATAATTTCAAAGAACTTAAACATTTAAGAAAACTGCCGGTCTCTTTTGACTCCATAGGAAATTAATGGGAAATCGGATAGAAGTGTCCGCTGATTGTTTTGATCTCATTTGATGAATGTGACAGCGGATTTATCTCCAGTATGCTGCATCGGTTGAAAAAGTGTCAAATTCAGCACTGATATGTTTTGCGATTAGTTGGTAGCTTTTTCCTCAGAAAAAAACAAAGCACTCAACAACCTGCTATTTAATACAGTGAAACACTGTCAACCCTTCACACACAAACACATACACAACTGCTCTCTTGTTTATTCAAGATTAATGTATGAATAGGTACATTTTGTGTCTTGTCTGGATGTGGAATTGCTCTTAATTTCTCATATTGCTGATACAATATTTATATTACGTTTTATTATTAAAACAAACTTCTAAACACTCAGGTTTTGATTAGGCACTTGTGAAAAGCCTTGCTTAAATATTATTGGCTGATCTTTAATCTAAGCAGGTTCTTCATAAAGGCATAAAGCTTAAATCAAGTGCGATAATTGTGAGGATCAGGGTGATGACATTATGTTTATTTATTTTTATTTAACATATTATTATTACTAACTGTAATTGTAGTATTGTTGGTTTACATGTCTTATAGGAAAATGTATGTTTCGATGCTGAGCCTACCATCTGACCGCCTGTTAATATAATGCAGATTGTGCACTTGAATGCCATTAGTGTTATCTGCATGTTGTTTCTTTCATATTTTCATGCTTTTAAACTGGATACAACCATTTACACATAACCCAGAGGACTGCCCATAGCCACTTTTAGATCAGACACATTATTCCTTACAAATATTTCACTCAACTGACAAACATTAAGGGTAAATTGAGACCTGGATATAGTGAACTTCATAACCTGTGTCAACATATCAAATCCACAGGTTCTGTGTATGTAATTCTATGCAACATGCAAAAAAGGCTTCTGGTGTTTCTATTATTCAGGTGTCAGAGAACAGATGAAGCATTATGTATTTTATATGGGGGTTTTTTTTTCACTTGGTATTTATCATTTGTTTTTTATATATTTGTGTATTTTGCTCGCTGCTTGTCTTATCCATTTTTTTTAGCAATATTTTTCTTAATGTAAGGTGAGATTAACCTACTAAACTGAACTGCTATCTAATCACTAGTCTTGACAATTTAAATGTACATGAATAAATGTGTGTTTAAAAGATCATAGCAGACTAGTCATGTTGTGTTTGTCATAGGCCATTCATTCACACACAGTGTTTGGAATCACATTCTCAGTTTACTCAATGCAAGACGTATACAAATGCTCAACTTTCACTATATATTCTGATCTCCCAGAATGTATGTTGTTAATTTTTACATTCACAGATTAGATAAAAGCATAAATTAATAAGTGATCAATTGAACAAATATTCATAAATATATTGTAATCACCTGAGCATCCTTTGAATAATCAGTGCATGCCCAAATCACATTCACCACACTAACTGTTTCACCTCTGAAAAAAAAAAAAATCCATGTATATACAAAATAATATTCTTTTTGTACAAATAGGATCTTAGTTTTCTGGTTCAATGAAAAACGTGTTGAGAGGAGCAGAGATCTGTGTTTTAAATGTTGTACATACTGTACACTAGGGTAAAAGCTTTGTTTCCCCATGCTTGCCTTAGATGAACTGGACTTGACCTGCGCAACAGACAGATAAAGAACAGAAACTGACCTTACTGACTCGGGAGTAGAATCAGGAAACATGGAGTTTTCACTTTGGATGTTGCATGTTTTATCGGTGGTTTGTTCATACTATTTTTGTGTCCAGATTCTATTTACAAAAAGAGACAAATATTATGAAAAATTAATCCAATCTAAATATGTATGCTGACTGTACAAAGATATGCTTGTATAATCTGTCTGGTTTTCCACTTACTGTAAACTGATGAAAAAAATTCAACTGTCATGGTTTTTGTGGTTGTACACAAACAGTGTTGATAAATTATGCAAATTGTGCTGTAATAAAAGGCCATTGCCCTGAGTCTAAATATTAAATAATACATATGTAAAATTGTTCCTGAAGTGATATTTGCCACTCTCACACCACATCAAATCAGTATCTGTCTGTCTGTCTGTCTATCTATCTATCTATCTATCTGTCTGTCTATTGATTTGTTTTTAATCTAAATTAATATTACGTTTTTTTCATGTTTTCAGTGGGCACGTGTTATATTTTTAACAAATGAACATATTGTTTAACCTCGTAACGACCGGTGGTTCAAAAATGTCCCACTTGCATATTATTGTAATTAATTTATGTTTAATGCATGTTTAAACTGAAAGATTTTATATTTTAAAGCGATTTTAATGATCAATTAAAGCAAAGTTTCAAAATAATACGATTTTATTAAACGTGTCAAGAGTGAAAATCAAAACAAGGAAAATGTAACCGGAAGTTGTGATCCCCCGGTCTGCTGAGGCAGTGGCTAAAGACCCTGGGTGAATGTGTACATTCTGGGTGAATGGCAGAGCAAAAACTATAAATGACTAAGTCAGTTTACATTTGTATGGGGAATAAATTAACAGAAGCATCTTTTTAAGTCAAAGTTTATTTCCATTGCAACATTTCAAATTGTAATGTTATTTTCACATTGTTTATAAAATCCATAAATATATATGGAATTATTAATATATTCCCAAATAATAATAATAATAATAATAAAATATCTTCATGTATATTTTGGTTCATGTGGTATTTTTTTTACATTGTAATATAAACAAATTGTGTGTTTTAAACCACTTTGATCATTGGTTTACTACAAGTGGTCTATTGGCGTCTCCAGGTGGTCTTTTTTTGGAAGTACACTTACATAAATCATAATGGTCAGACCTTCAACAGACATGTGGCTATTGTTTTTGGGGCACTGCGTATAGTATTTCAAGGATTTTATAAATAATATTTGCGGTCACTATTCAAAGTATTTGAATAGCTCTAACTAATTTTTTATACTATAATGATAAATGTTGTATACAAATGTCTGCTTTCAAACGAGCCCAAGTTTGTGTTTGTAAACCAAATGTTACAAGAACTGTAAGATTTTAACTTTGGGTATGTCGTTTTCAAACTCATGTACAAAAGAGGCCGAATATTACAATCATCCGACGTAAAAACCGTCGTAGATGAAGGGACTTTTAATTTGAATAAAATGGCGACTGTCGACGTTGCTGTCACATTGCTGAAAGGAGCAAACTATGGTATCTGTTGTAATTATTAATATTTTACTTACCACGCATCGTCGTTTTGGACGTTATTTACACGGTACCTTGTTTAGCAGGCTTTAATTGGAATAAATGGCGGAAGAAAACACAAAGTCTTTAATCAAAGCAATTCAACAAGGAGAGCTGTGCAGTGTTAGACTACAACTAAATGAGCACGTCAACAAGCAGTCTGTCATCTGTTCTCACTTTGGGAAATCTGGAGATACGGTACTGCATTATGCTGCCAGACATGGACACATGAACATTGTGCGTTATTTAGTAGAGGAGCTGGACATGGATATCGAGGTGTTTAACAGCGACTACAAGAGAGCTATGCATGAAGCTGCCTCCATGGGTCATTATGAATGTTTGCGGTATCTGATTGCCAGAGGAGCAAAAATAGACTGTTTAAAAAAAGCAGATTGGTAGGTCATACTGAGATGAAGTATATATATGTCACATATCAGTAACACAAATTTGTTTGTAAATTTCCAACTCCTTCGATAGCTCAGTTGGTAGAGCGGAGGACTGTAGAGGTTAAACACTGTTATCCTTAGGTCGCTGGTTCGAATCCGGCTCGAAGGAATGTTTTATTGTTCAACACGCTTTTTTAAATTGTGCATTTTTTAATGTCATCAATAATTGTACATATGTGTGTTTCGAATGCTGTTGAGTTGTTGCTGTGGGAGCTAGACTACCTGTATAAATCTGTGCAATGAGCTTAGAGCATGTGTGTGTATATATATATATATATATATATATATATATATATATATATATATATATATATATATATATTAATTATTTTAAATCTATATTTTTTGATAGTCCGTGGTTTGAAAACAGTAATTCTGATCAATTAAAAAATATATAACAACGTGAGTCTGTCTGAAGTGCTGAGTTTGTTGGATGATGCTTGACAAAACCCTTTTTAGGAGTTAAAAGCAGCTCCTACATTCATACAGACTGGATAATTTTTTAATACTGTGACTAACCAGAATCAGTTAAAAAAGTTTGTAACTTGTGTACCCGCTGGTCACACATCAGACTCCCGAATACGGAGATGAATTGTAGATGAAATATCTTTAAATGTTCTTGATATTGTTTTTGGGGTGTTTTTCCATTCATCACCATTTGTTTCCTCCCACTAATGGTCACAAATATGGCTGCTGTGTGGAAATGTGACATCACTGAAACAGGTCAATACAGTAAACCCATGTTTTAAGAGTTATGTATTCATGTCATATTTATTATGTCAAAGTGTGCTGAGCTGAGCTCTGGCCCCTCTCCAGGACCCCTCTCATGATGGCCTGTACCCGACAGAACCTTGAAGTCATCTTAGAGCTGCTGGATCATGGTGCTGAGCCAATGCTGCAGAACAAGGATGGATGGAATGCATTCCACATTGCATGCAGAGAGGGTGATCCAGCCATCATACAGCACCTCCTACTGGCTAAACCTGAGGTCTGGAAGACAAAGAGCAAGACTGGCAGAACACCTCTCCACACTGCTGGTATGAAACTACAGGAGTGAATGTGTTCCCCCATATTAGTTTAAAAATGCTGTATTGGCTTTATATGCATTTATGGGTGCTCTTCCCACATCTGTTTCTCTTATCCTAGCTATGCATGGCTGTGAGGATGCTGTGAAAATCCTTCTTGAGAGGTAACATATATCAAATCAATTTAGACTTCACCATATACAGTGTAATTATTTATGAAAGTCTTGGGAGTGACACTGTATATACTGAAATGTGGATACTTATGTTAATTTAGCTGTTCCTATGAGCCTGATTGCAAAGATAGCTGTGGAGTCACACCATTCATGGATGCAATAAGGAATGGACATATAGGTGTCGCTAAATTGCTCCTGGAAAATCACCAAGTAAGACAGGGATACAAATGTTTTTGCAGAGTCATTACAATAAACACAAAGAAAATCTGTCTTTGTTTAACTAATGTGGATGTTGTGATGATGTGTATAGGCATCTCCCTGTGCAGTAGATATTCTGGGAGCACAGCCCTTGCACCTGGCCTCTGTGACCGCCCAAGAAAAGGCACTGTCATTTCTTGTGGGTAATCTAGGTATTGATGTAAATGCAAGAGCCACAAAACTGGAACTGACTGCACTG
The DNA here is from genome assembly GCA_032164185.1 of Moxostoma hubbsi. Taxonomy (NCBI): domain Eukaryota; kingdom Metazoa; phylum Chordata; class Actinopteri; order Cypriniformes; family Catostomidae; genus Moxostoma; species Moxostoma hubbsi. The sequence goes on along the minus strand of JAVLUX010000043.1, from coordinate 8,741,122 downwards.
CACTATGCTGCTAAGGTTGTTTTATTGCACATATAAGTATCTATTGCATTATACATGAGGCTAAAATAAACAAGCTGCTTCCTCTTTTTGGCTTCAATCTCATTGTTCATTTTGTAGGAAGGTCACACAAGCACTATAAATACCCTGCTTGCCCTAGGCGCTGATCTTCATGCGAGAGACACAAAAGGAAGATCAGGTGCGATTTGCCCTTTACAGTGTGTTTCACAATGCTGCATGTCACCTTATTTAGACATTTGTGTGACAAATCTTTATGATTTAGAATGAGTGGCTGAAGTACTCTTAGTCTGTTTTCCAGCGCTTCACATGGCATGCATTGGCCAGCATGCTGAAACTGTCAAGACACTGTTACAGCTTGGACTCTCCGATACTGAAGACAACACCGGCAATAAAGCAAGAGAGTATGCCAAAAAACCTCACATAAGAGAAGTGTTTGAAAGTCTTGACATTTAATCATTGATGAGATGTGTCATATAAATTAATTATTGTTTCACATAAATAAATGTTTTTTATGAAAGTGTCGTGACAAAATTATTCTTATTTGTGCCTTTACATATGAATAGACCTTTGTTGTTTTAACCCCATTGAATTTAGCTTTGCTTGCTGTAAAAAGCCTCAGGAATAATTCAAGGGATTTTTTTTACAGAAGTTTTGCCTTCAAGATATCCCAAAGAAATAAAATAAAGAGTACTATGACCTACTGTACTCCTAACTTTAAAGAAATTGTTCATAGAAAAATGAAAATTCTCTCATCATTTACTTACTCTCTTCTGCTGAACACAAAGATTTTAAAAGATTTTGAATATTTCAGCTCCGTAAATCCTTAAAATACACGTGAAAGGTGCCCAAAACTTTGAAGCTTCAAAAAGCACATAAAGGCAGCATAAAAGTTGTCAAAGCTCATCCAATCGATTTTGGGTGAGAACAGACAAAATATATCTCCTTTTCACTATAAAGCTAGACATCAGCAGTCTCTTTGGCTATCATGATTTCAAGCTCAATATCAATAGCACCATCTAGCGCCCGGGGTGCGTGCATCAAGTGCTAGTAAGTGTAATCAAGCTTAAAATCATGATTGTGCCTAAAGACTACTATGGCAAGACGTACAGTGAAAAACGAGTTACATTTTGTTCTGTTCTCTTCCAAAATCGATTGGATCTCTTCAGAAGACATTCACTGGAGTCAGATGGTTTACTTTTATGCTGCCTTTATGTGCTTTTTGGAGCTTCAAATGCCTGACAACCATTCACTTGCATTGTATGGACCAGCAAAGCTGAGATATGGTAAAAAATTTAAGTAAATCTTTGTGTTCAGCAGAAAAAAGAAAGTCCTTCATATATGGGATGGCATGAGGGTGAGTAACTTATTTTTCTTTTCTGGGTAAACAAGGGTTTTTCTTTAATTTTGTGAAAGATTGCTAAATTCAAATTGATGGAAAATGTATATGAAATTGAAATGATTAAACCTTGCAAAATTGTATGTATGTATATATATATATATATATATATATATATATATATATATATATATATATATATATATATATATATATATATACACACATACATACATACATACACACACAGTACTGTGCAAAAGTCTTAGGTACATAAAATGCTTCACAAAAATATTTAGTGTGTCAATAGGAAATATAAATTTTAGACTCCAAAACATTTATTTTGCAATTAGAATAGAAGAACAGGGAGCCCTTCAACAGATGGCATGAGCCCCACAAAGCCCCCCCACTGAATACTGTTGTCAGTCTGAGATCACATAAAGAGACAGAAGTAATTGAGACAGCTGAAATAGATAGAAGAACTGTGGCAAATTCTCCAAGAAGCTTGGAACATCCTATCCGCCAACAACCAAGAAAAACTGTGTCCAGGTGTACCTCGGAGAATTGGTGCTGTTTTGAAGGCAAAGGTGGTCACACCAAATATTGATTTAGCTTTTTTTTTTTGTTTGTTTACTGGACTTTGTATGATGTTAATTGATAAATTAAATCTATGCAAGAATTTGCATTTATAGTGTGTAGTGTAGTGTAGTGTAGCTTCACAACAACCAAATGAAATTGCTTACACTTTCTACATTGTTCATTCAAGATCCTTTGATTTCTCCAGAATGAACAAACTACAAATCAAGATGTTGTACATAGCAGCATTTACAGGCAAGCCCTTCTGACTACATGTCAATACTGTAACTCATGATCACAGTAACTCTGGCTGGCTGAAACAGGTTCTCAAGGATTTGCCTGCATTTGGCTCCATCCATGTCCTTATAACATGTTTATCTTAGATATTCATGTTGTTTATCCCTAGAACATGATGAAATATGTACCTAATAATGTACGGCAAATCTTTAGTCTTCTTCTTCTCTTTACTTACATAGCACAATTAAAAACAACACAAGGTTGAACAATGTGCTTTACAACAGATGAGCATTTCTAAAACATACGTTATTATATTAAAGACGAAACATAATTTAAACAGACAGATTACACAAAATTGAAAGCTAGAGAAAAATAGAGTGTTTTTAACATTTAAATAGATTGGACCTAATAATGGCCGACAAACCAACAGTGTTTAGTTTACTGTAACTGTGTCAAGCATGCAGGTGAGCCGCACTGGTGAGCAGAGGGCGGAGCATTCCCCCTTCGTTGATCTCGGTGATTGACAGCACAGCCTGCCAATATCTTCTCAGAACCAGACAACCGTCTAAGCCCCTCCCACTCCCAGCAAGCCCACAGATGTGACGTGAATGAGTTCTTCTTACATTTCCAGCTTTGCAAGTTCTCCATCTTCTTTTGGCCGACGTACAGGTAAAGGGGATTAAAGACGAGGAAAAATGAATGAAGAATACGACGTTATCGTTCTGGGAACTGGACTAACGGTATCTAATTTATTAATAACAAATTTTCGAATCCAGATATGCATTGTTGAATTATATATATAACTGCAGAAAATGCACAGTCAAGGGCTGTTTCGGTCTTGCTGTGAATGGACCGCTCACTTTAGCAGGCTAATTACTAACATGCTAATTGTAGCATCATGCTAATAAGCAGCCAGTCTAACTGAATGGGATATGCTAACTTTAGCATAAATGTTCCTATCGGCGCTCTGGCTAACACAGGCCTCATTTACAAAATTGTATTTTGTGAACACCCGTGACCTTTTCCTGACGCGTGTGTTATTTTGTCAAGTTGGTAACGACTCATATGTGCTCTTGTTTTGAGTCCGAGTTTTGTTATTTTTAGTGTGATTTTTTTTTTTTTTTTTTTTTTTTTGTTGATCAGAAGCACGCTTGTAATGAGTCTTTCATCTTTTGGCAGTGCCGACTTAAGACAGTCTGGGTTCTGTTTCTGTGGCCGGCCATCAAATGTATTATCACTAGTTAAATTATTTTGGATCGTACTTGGATAAGACATTAGAATATTGTTACCGTGCAATATTTATAACTGCGTGTTAAAGCATGTGACGTGATTGGTAAATTCTATGCATGATCGTGGAAAGCTTTCCTCACTGCTAAGTTGGACAAGTGCACAAGACGCTGACTTCATAATTATTTTAAGTGTGGTGGAGGGAGTCATTTCTTCTTTTTTTCTTCGAAATGCAATGCCAAAGTAGTATTATGACCAGCTTTGAGATGAGTAATTCTGACAGTGTAGGGCAGTAAACAACCACACCCTCAAACCAAACAGAATATTCCCATTTTATCCATTACCTTACATTTAATATGTTATTTATTTGATCACGTTGGAAAATCGTTTAAGATCACCAACTAACAATCAGGAAGTTATTTTATGCTTATAACGCTGGTTATAAAACCTCCCACTTCCCATGGGTTCTTGAAATGGTATTCTTTATAGTATGCATTTATGTAGATTAGGTTGTGGGATGTAAATCTTTACCTGGAGACAGAAAAACTCGTGATAAGTCCTGCAACTGCTTTGCAGCCCAAGTCATTTGTTTTATGGGACTGTCCTTGTTCTGGCTTCCTAATAAACTATTTCAATTATTTCTCCTCTTGAACTCAGCCTTAAATGCAAAGGCACCCACGTCCCCATAGACATGCATGGAATGCATTAATTTGTAGTCTCATCATATGTACTGGTTGTCAGCTGTGATCCATACTAATCCTGCAAGTCTCAAGTATGCTCTAAAACTGCTGTTTTGTGAAGCATGTTGATTTTGGATATTGAGTTTGCACATTTGACTTTTAGTATGGGTTTAGAATGGTTTAATGTGTTAAAAAATAACCTTTGTGAAGTGGTTAAATTAAAACCTGAAACAGGAAGTCTTGGAAGCTAATAGTAGACATTTTGTGCAAAGGTGCTTTGGGCTATCAGTAGGGCACCAGAAAGGAGTTAGTCCTCCCCACAGAGGAACCGAGACTCTGACATCTTGCGTTCAGCTCAGCAAATCGTACAAGGATGGTAATATGTTGTTGACATGTGAGCAATAAATGAGCAACAGTGCCCCAGTCTCTGCTGTTTTGAAGAATTTCTCACAGTTCATGTGGCCATTGCACCCTGAGTGTAGTACAGCTCTGGTATTGGCTTATTGCATAATCCCATTAGCCTGAGCGAGCCAGTTTGGTGGCCGGAAGTTAAAGCATTGATGCTTAAACTGAACTGAGATTTAATTGAGCAAATGTTTCACTAGTAATAGCAATAGTTGCATTAAAAATATTCTGTAAAAACAAAAATTTGCATACCGCCATCATGCAATACAAATAGTAATTTTAGGGAAGAATGTAAGATGCATAACGTAAACTTAAAGGGACAGTTCACTTAGTAATTAACATGTTGTCGTCATTTGTGCACCCTCATGTAGTTTTAAATCAGTGTGACTTAATTTCTTGTTTAACACAGAATGACAGCCTCAGTCACCATCTACTTGTATTGCATCTTTTTGTCATATAATCAAAGTGAATGCTGACTAAAGGGGTAGTCACACTACACTTCACCCTCCATTCACTCCCATTTAAATGCATCTGAATGCGGGAGACCAGAAACTAGGGCTGTCAATCGAATTAATTACATGATGTCCCAATTAATTAATTGCATATACAAATATTTGCTAAGAAAGCACCTCATATAACATTAATTCAATATATAATAATGAAATATTTACACATGGTTGTCTTTAAATATATATATATATATATATATATATATATATATATATATATATATATATATATATATATATATATATATATAATATTTTATTTATTTCAGATAAATAAAATGCATTACATTCTTGTGGCTGAAGAGTTAATCATTGATAAGACAATATCTTTTTAAGTGTATTTTTTCACTTTGTCATACTTCTGTGAGTGCAATTAAGACAAAATATACATATATTCAAGATCTATTCTCTAAAAGCAAGTATATATATCTTATATGCTGCTTCCCAGTTGAATGCATCTTTTTTTAAAGGAATCTTTAGATGTTTTATAAATAAATATTTGTATTTAAAATCACGTTCTAATCTAGCTGCATTAAGTATGCAGGCTCGAGGGATGAGCGTCCCGTGACAGAGTGTACATCAGACGGGTGCAGTTTCAATCTCTCCCCCTTAGATCGGGACATTTGCGCAACTCATAGAAGAGGCGATGACCACACAGAGAAATGCCAGTTTCTGAGTTTTAAGTTATTTGAATGATGATCTTCCGTATTATTTGAAATTTAATAAAGCTATAACGCATTAATATAACTGCATTTAAGATGTTTTTTTTTACCCTCATATTTTGCGATCTAAATTACCTGAATTTGTTTGGAAAGTTTAGTGCATCTGGACGGTGATCTGTGTAATTCTTCCCCTCAGTCTTGCGCGAACTGCAGTGCTGCTCTCACGCGGTCATCATTAGAGTTTAATGTGATCCTGTGTTGCGTTTAATGAGATCAAACGAATATTCGACAACAGAAATTTTTGTTGACTATTTTTTCCCGACATTGTCGATAATGTCGACTAATCATTTCAGCCCCAATAACACAAAGCATAATGTTTTACATTTACACTCAATATAGGAAAAATGTATAATATAAATATACAATTGTGAGATTTTTGATAAGGTGGAAATGCATCATCACAGTCTGTGAAAAAGGTCTATTATATCAGATAAATGGCATAAAGGAATAAAAAATATAAAGGAGTGTATTTTAAACCTTTTAACAACTTAAATATTTAAGAGATTGTTTCACTCTCATGGTAATTATGAATGAAAGACATTACAAACAACATCTTTTGGACTTCATAGTTTTACACTTATGCTTGTCGACTGATGACTTGAGACTTCAGAAGACACAAGGATGTTTCCGGTAAGGGAACGTAGTGAGCAATGATGCTCCCTGGTTTTTACATTGCATTGTGGGATTTTTTTTTTTTTTAGGGAGCAAACATAAACTGCATAAACTTTGTGCTGCTGCAACCACAGCCGCGAAACATTCGCAGCCCGAAAAGTCTTGTGCCCCGAAACATAGTGTGTTGCAAGCTTCATTTACCATCTCACAAGTGACTTTGGCTTACAACTGAACATTTAGTTCACTTCATAGAAAATACAGAGATATATATATATTATGTATCGCCATTCAGCCTAAAAATACAGAGATATGATTTTTGGTCCATATCGCCCAGCCCTAGTATGTCTGTAATAAAAGTACATCTGTCTTTGACAAACCTCACAAGCAGTGCAGTCGCAGAATGAGAACCGCTCACTGAAGAAGCACAACAGTTGGGCGAAGAACAACAGAATGAAGGAATCTTGAGATGTGATTTTCAGATACTTTTAACTTGAAAAAGCGTCATAAAAATGCGGCATTTATGATGTTGAATACCATTGAGACACTCCAAACATAGATACATGTACTGTGAGAGCTGATGTCCAACACATTGACAAACTCCATGCAAGCAGATTGTTGTCAACTGTAGGCTTGTTCAATAATATGAGAATAAAACTAACAATATATAGTGCGTATTTAAGCCACTTTTTGCATTGTCTAATCAATTTATTCTTCTACCACAATAATGCAATTTATTTCAAACTTAATTTCAATCCCTATTATTTATTATAGGCCTATATCTTATAAATATCTGAATTATTATGCATCATTTATATGAATACCTTTATTTGGGGGCCTTTATCAGCAAATAATGATGTATGCAATTAATTGATTATTTCGATTAATTAATCGACACGTCGTGTTATTAGTTTGATTAAAATGTTTAATCGATTGACAGCCCTAATTTTAACAGTTTATATATAATATTATTTGTGATGTACTATTTACTTAAAGCAGTTGTCCAGAAAAATTGCTTGCTCAAAGCCTAGTGTGACTGTCCCTTTGAGTGACTCGCACACCGGACATGTCAAACATGGAATACAAACCGTGGCCACCATTCGCCATCTGTCAGCGGTGCCCAGTTACGACCCACATTATTGTCAAAGGACATGGATAATTTACTCGTGCCATCACTAGATGAGATATTGCATATTTGTGTCGTTCATGTAGCCTACACAATGTATTTTCATTTACAAGTATGTCTTTTTGTGGTTTGACAGCTTGAACAAAACCTTCTGAAGGCTACATACAGAGAAATTGCGTCGTGGTGCTGCTTGTCTGGTGTGAGACTCCTCTGTTACACAGAATAACATAAATAAATGATGACAGAATTTTCATTTTTGGGTGAACAATATTTCTCTGGGTTGCTGAGAATTTTAATGACTTGCCAAAGTATTGAAGCACTGCAAATGAGGACCGCATTTAACATGTCATGTTAGCCTGTAATTGCAGCTTTACAGTAAAATGAGAAACACTTGTAGCTCTTTGTATTGTAGTTCTCTTTCAGCAATGCAGTGTATCGTATTGTGTAGATGCCTCTATTTCTCCACATAATGTGATTTAATCATCTGTTGTGAATTGACTGGTGAAGACAACAGATAAAAGGGAGAGCAAATCAAAATGCAGAGCAAAGATGAGAGAGAGAGAGAGAGAGAGAGAGAGAGAGAGAGAGAGGTGACAAGCAGCTTTGCAGAGTGACAGACCCTTTTGATTTCTGTCAAGATGGTAACACCCTGACTGTCATAGCCAAAAGCTCTGGATCCCAGCAGGTGTTCAAAGCTATGAAAGAGGAATACAAATGGCATAAGCTTTGCTTTGGCCTTTCATGTGACTGAAGCCTGACTCTTTAGAAAGCAAAGTGTCTCTGAATTTAGGACACAAATAACAGTGTACTGAGTAAGTGGGTAAAAAAAATGGTAACGGACTGAATTTTTATGAGATTCATAAAGTAATTTTGCCTTGTGTGTATGTGTGTTAACGTGTACTATCCCCCTTGAGATTTGCCGTAGAAAGTGTATGTCCATGCGCAGCTTCAGTGGGAAAATTAGGTACATTCAATAAACACTGTTTCATCTGACTGTTGTAACATCTGCTTTTATCATTTATAATTATTTTAGTGTATGGATATCGTATCACATCTGTTTAGGAACCGCCCACCCTCAACTTGGATTCTCCTGTGCTACCGCTCTCCAATTTTAGTCTGGAGTCCTGTAATCCATGAACTTAAAAACATATTTTTGGGCAGTCCCCCTATTTCAGCTGAGAACCTTTTTGATTGTTGTGTTGAGTCATGAGAATTTAAGGTGAGGACATTGATTTTTCTCCAAAGTGCAAGGATGAGAAATTGGCTTTTTTAAATGCAAAATTGCAGTGTTAAATACCCAGAGGTCCAAAAAAAAAGCTGAAAAGCATGAAGTCAATTCAAAAACCTTCTTGGCATACATTGATCCAGAGATGAGGTGGTTTCTCTATTTGGTTGGGAGTTTGTACTAGGTGTGGTGTGGTTTGGACATTATCCATAAAGTCAATCATGGACGGAAGGGTGAATTAGCAAAACCGTACACAATTTCTATTTCCAGTAGTAGTAGTACATTGCTGCATATCCAACAGCCTAGTGTTAAATAGACGGGGTGAGATGTAGATCTTATGTGTAATCCAGTCCTGCTGCTATCATTTTTAATGAATTCAAAATGCCAGCATTGCTACTTGCCAGCAGATCCTTATCACTGTCATTCAAAGCAGCCATTCTCCTTATTTAGACACATATTTGTAATGCTAAGGTTCTGGCTAGCCTCCACTTTGGATGGGTTTTGTTGCATAATGTTGTATAATTCTAATGAATTCGTGCAGTGATTTGATTTGTAGGCACATAGTGAAGAAAATTATGTTGTTGTGTACAGGCTAATGAGTTTCTGTTGCTAATCATTTTGAGAGTAGATTTTTGTGGATCGTGTCGTTCAGCGACCTGCGTTGTGTGTAAAGTCCACTCCATCACATGATCTTTACGGTTTCTGCTTGTGTTACAGCTATTGGTGTGAGAATAGAATGGTTCAGCATTGCTTTAAACGTAGACCTTTATTTTATAATCCCATGAATAATGTTGTAAAATATGTGTTGTGAAACCTTCTGAATTCCATCCCTGAAATGGGATGTCTGAATCTGGAATGAATTTAAAAAAGATTTTATGTTTTAAAAGATGTTTTGCTGTTTTTCTCGGACTCTTTCTTCCTTAGTTAACTACTTGCTTGGTTTATTTCTGGACTTCTACAGCATTTGTTCAGCTGTAATTAGATTAATGTGATTTCATTGCTGCAGTGTTAAAAAGTCAACAATAAGTAAAGCTCTCTGACTGTTTCAGTTGTGGAATTCTTGTAAATCAGATGGGAAGTTCCTCTGCAGAACCCCTTTGACCTACTCCGTACTGCCATTGGAAAAAAAAAAAAAGTCAAACATTTTTTTTTTTTAAAGGTATGTCTACAAGCTGTCAACATGCTTGGATTGGTTCCAGAAAATGAAACGATACAAGCAGTGTTTTAAAAAAACTACAGTGATGCATCCCACTTCAAAACAAATGAAAAACTGGCATTTATTACATGATGCTGCAAAGTGTTTTTACTTTATTTTTTTATTGGGTTTGTCTGAAGTCCTGCTGCATATGGCTTATGTATGTTGTGCTTCATTTCCTAGGAATGCATCCTGTCTGGGATCATGTCCGTGAAGGGGAAGAAGGTGTTACACATGGATAGGAACTCCTACTATGGAGGGGAGAGCGCCTCCATCACCCCTCTGGAGGATGTATGTCTCTGTTTGACCTCTGACCTCACACTGTTATCTAACTCTTTGCAGAGGTTCTTTGATTTTATTCACTGTCATGATGTTCCAGAAAACACGGGTGAATTTGCTGAATCCAATCATAAAAACAGAATTAACAATAAAATGTTTAATGTCATGGAATTTTACTTCTTTGGGATAAAATTAATGTATGAATGCACAAATTATCAAATTTAAAATCATGAAATGTTCATGATTAAACAACAAAAGGCAGCAATTTATTTAAATATTCGTTCTGCATGTGCTGCTTGCTTCAAAAGGAATGTGTAAAGCTGGCCGTTTATACAAAAACGCTTATTAGCATAAAGCATGCTGTGCGTAATACATGACAGAGAGCAGAGCGCTTTATTCACTGAAGCACCCAGCATATGAACATTATATTTATTATGGCTGTCAATCAATTCAAATTTTAATCAAATTAATTACATGAAGTAATTACTGCAAGTCTCACTTAAACCCAATTAAGTTTGAACGGTTTGAAACGTTTCGAGAGTCACAAAGGGTTAACCTCCTCGTGGTCGCTATAATGTGGTGAGTTGTGCATGGATGTCACGAAGAATGGCATGAAGCCTCCACACGCGCTAGGTCTCCATGGTAATGCGCTCAACAAGATGCGTGGATTGACAGTCTCGGATGTGTAGGCAACTGCGATTCGCCCTCTGTCACCCGGATTGTGGTGAGTCACTACGCCACCGCAAGGAATTGGGCGTTCCAAATTGGGAAGAAAATAAAAAATAATTATAATAAGTGATACTAATAATAATGATAATATATTAATAATTACATTGATTAAACAATTTCTTGCAAGCAAGAGAGCTGTTGTACTGAAAAGTTTTCATTAATACTTTGATGCTATGTTATGCAGCATAAAAAAGAAACAATGTTGAGTTTTGGATTGTGAGGTGAGGATCTGTATAGAAGCACTTTGTGTGATAAAAATAGTAATTATTCATATGTTTTCATTTAACTTTCAAACACAGAATTCAGAAATAATAAAATGGAAAACAGAGGGCCCAATGAAATCGGTTTAATTTTTTCCTTCCATGGACACCATGTTAGGCAGAATGTTAATCTTGGTCACCATTTACTTGCATCTTTTTTTTCCCATGCAGTCAAAGTGAATGGTGACTGAGGCTTACATTCTGCCTAACATCTCTTGTCAAACAGGTTTGACAGATTTCTAATTTTGTCCAAACTGTCCCTTTAAATGGAGCATTGTAGAGCTATTGTATTATTGAAGTTTATGCAGGTGAATGACTCTTAAGACCTAAGACTTTCCAGTGCTAACACCCTTTCACTGTCTGTTTGCAGCTGTACAAACGCTTCAGCCTTCCTGGCAGCCCTCCTGAATCAATGGGAAAGGGTCGCGACTGGAACGTTGACCTCATTCCCAAATTTCTAATGGCCAATGGTAAGAAACAACAACATCCAACTCTGAACATTAACACTTCAGTCATCACTGCATAAAATACCCAGCATGTTCTGGACCGCTCTGGTGGCTGGATTCCTCAGTCTTGCTTATCCTGTTGCTAAGCAGCTTCCTTTCTTTTAAAACACATCAAAAACTTTTGGCAAATCATAGATTGATGTAACTATTATATTGAAGCGGAAATGCAGGGGCTACGTTTGCATTTGTTTTTGGAAATTTTTGAAGCCTCTAATGATAGATCCATCTCCTTTTTGAACATGTAGGCCAGCTGGTCCGTATGCTGCTGATCACACAGGTGACACGTTACCTGGACTTCAAAGTGATCGAGGGCAGTTTCGTCTACAAAAAGGGCAGTATCTACAAAGTGCCCTCCACTGAGACTGAAGCGCTGGCATCCAGTAAGTGACATTTACGTGGTTATGACTCCGTTCCTGCTCAAACTTGAGAAATGAAATTCCATCTATTTGTTGTTAACCTCAATTTTGTTTTTGTTGGTAGCAACTACAGCAACTGGCAATATTTTGCTACATACAATTAACATGTCATAAAACAACCCTTTTAACTGGTTCTGGAACAGACTACCTGCCCCCTCAAGAAGTCATGGCCAAGTTAGTCTCACAAAGTCAGATTTTTGACCAAATCTGGTCCACTTTGCAGCTTATTCTGGCCAAGAATCGCCCATTTGGACAGAAAGAGACTATCTGAAACAAATCTGAATTTAAATGAGAAATTAACTTCAAGATGCATTTTTAAATGTTGATCTTTTAAACTTTAAATGACAAGCCACCGACTGATGCTAAAAAGAAATACGAGCATTACCCAGATCTGACTAAATTCACTTCTCTGGATTTGTTTGATTACAGCCGGCTGCTTTCCAACGCACACATGCGTGTGTCTGCCCGTGCGCATGTGTCTCGTGATGAATGCAGCGCTCCTGTTTTTAAAATTTTCTATTCTAGAATAGAATATACTTTATCGTCCCAGTCTGGGATTTTTGTCGTGCACTCCAGTGACACAAGCAGTCTCAACTTTGGACAGTGACTGCAGTACCACACTATACGCTACAACACTCATAAAACAATAAATAACACCTAAAATATATACCAGGTTACCGCTCCTCCACTAGCCTTCAGTATATACAACCTTGTTTAATAATCTAATAGAACTTGGGATAAATTAGTTCTTGTACCTATTAGATTTACATAATGGAATTTTAAATTGTCTCAATGTATATAAAGTTTTAAATTCATTGTGTAAAATGAGTATCATCTGCCACAATTTTCTTGGCCTGCCTTAGTATGGATGAATCGTACTGTTCTAGTATAGATCGAATCTCCTTCACCCCAATAATTTTTGAAGCTACATTGATAAGTTGGATAAGTTGTCAATATGAGAAGACCAACATAATTGATTGTCTAGTAGGGCTGGGCGGTATACCGAGTTTTGACAATATATCGATATTTTTTCTCAACGCGATACGGGATGAGACAATACCGTCTATATCGATATGGTTTGATGCGACCCTCCCCCGCTCATGCTTCAGTTAACGCGCGCGAACCGGACCACTCCCACTCCATCACACAAGTTCGCCTGACAACATGGAGGAAAACACAGCGACGATCTGGTTTGTAAAAAGAAAAACACTGGTTCGTTTATTTGGAGATGGTATGAGCAGCAAATCCAAGCTATCTGTAAAGAATGCCATAAAACGATCGTGTCAAAAAGTGGAAGCACATCAAATCTCTTCCACCACTTGCAACGTCACCATAAGGTGCAGTACGATGAGCGTTTAAAACTTCGTGCTTCGTCTGCTACAACCTCAGCCACGAAGACTAAGCAGCCCGAAAAGTTTTCTGTCCCAAAACAAAGCTCGTTGGAAGCTTCTTTTACCCGCAGCGTGCCTTACGAAAAGAAAAGTTCCAGATGGTTCGATATTACTAAGGCGGTAGCTTTCCACATCGCAAAAGATATGGTTCCTGTTGCAACAGTTGAACAGGACGGTTTTAAAACGCTGCTAAAAAAACACATTTAAACTAAAAACTATTTGATTCAGAAAAAAAAAAAAATATTGAACTTGAAGCATATTGTCTTTAGTAAAATAAGTGTTTGCAGTAGTAACTGCTTAGTATGCCTAACCTGTATAACAAAAAAATATTTGAAATGTTAAAGCAACATTTAAACATGTAGTAGTTTTATCACATAAATCTATATTAAACAGGTGATGATTTCGCATAAGGCTTTGACTTACAATTTTAGAATGTAATGTGATTTTAACTACCTTTTTGCACATAATATATTGCATAGCCTACATTACATTCACTATATTTGTTTCCATATCCTTCAATATCAACATTGTTTGCAGGATATCATTGGGCAGGATGTGAAATAATTTGTAAAAAATAAATACAGATTTTCTTTATCCAAATAGGAAAAACGTAGAAAGTACCGAGATATATATCGTATATCGCCATTTCACCAAAAAATACCGAGATATGATTTTTTTTGGCCATATCGCCCAGCCCTATTGTCTAGATAAACACAAGTATTTATGTGAATCAACCTGCGTAATAGTATTACCATGAATTTGTAATGGACTGTGATCTCCCACCAATATACAAAAATAATTTCGACAGTTTCCGTTTAAGGCCAATTAATTATCAAACCACTGAACAAACCTCATAACTTTGGAGAAGTTCGTTGAGGGTGTTGCGTTATTAATCAAAATACCCCTCTTTAGGCAATATTAATGTAAACGTAGCTGTTAATGAATTAAGAGTGTAAACAGACAGGATTAAATCTGCACTGTCTTGACGAGATATTAAAGCAAAAACAGACGTTAATGGATAAGTAGACGGGACAAATTCTTCAGAGTGTTAGATCCGTGTGATGTCTAAATTTATATAAGCTGCATGCTGTCTGTTATAGGCATTTAGGCATTCTTATATCAAATCAGTATACCTGTATATCTAATAATCACACAGTAAAGAGTGTCAAATATTTGAGTAGTTTCATTTTGCATTAACTTTTTATATATATATATATATATATATATATATATATATATATATATATATATATATATATACTTTGTTTTAATGTTTAATTGCGGTTGCTGAAAAAACCTAAATCACTATTTGCACTGATCTCTAATTACTGGCTCTTGAATAATTCCTTTTAAAAGCTTGAAGCAATTTTTAAACAAGCTTGAAACAAGTCCACATTGTTTTCATTTAAATAGTAAATAATAATAATAGTAAAATTTTTATATATATATATATATATATATATATATATATTAGTAGTAAAATAACAGTGTTTCATTGCATATTTGCAAAACTAATTTGATATAAAATTGTTAATGAAGCTTTTCCGCTCATTTTGCTTTTTTTCTTATATGAGAAACCGGATAAATAGTTGCATTTTTTTTTTTTTCATGCACTTTTTTGAACAATTCCGATTTATTTAGTTTGCAATAATAACAAGGTGCTGTTTAGTTTGTAATGCTTTTGTTGCACCCTCTTGTGGACATTTTAAATGTATATATTTGATTACAACTTTATTGCATTTTTGCATAGATTGAAGCAGAAATCATTTTGTCAGAACCTCTAGTACATGTTATTTTAAGTACCCTTATGTCCAGGTTTTGTAAATAACAGAAGGATTTTATTTTTTTCAGAAGCGTGAGAAAATCGCAATCTTTAGTTTAAGCAAAAAAATCTTTATTCTTAATTTATCCAGAAAAGGTACTGATTATTTCACATTTGTAACTCACAGAATATAAAGTTCTGCTTATGGATATCCAGTTAACCTGCTACTAAGTACATCAAACAAAACTATCTCCTAGATCTGATGTAATGAAGCAATTAGTTATTTTTCAAATATCCCATACCATATAACCACGAATTTGACTGAGTATGAAAGCTAGAGGAATTACAGTAATGTGCTGTACATCTCACAGCACTTCTCTTTTTATTCATTTTATACTATAATGAAAATAGTGTGGTGTGTAAAACTTTTTTGTGGTTCCTCTTTCATTTTTGCAATCTAAGTTTGAGACGCTTGCATGGTACGTTACTAAAGCAGAATGTAAACTATTTATGGTTGGGTCCACTCAAACAAAGTGTATGCTTGTGTAGCTATGTGGAACCTTTGGTATCTTCTAAGGTGTGTTAATTGTCTCTCAGGCCTCATGGGACTTTTTGAGAAGAGACGGTTCCGGAAGTTCCTCGTGTTTGTTGCCAACTTTGATGAAAACGACCCAAAGACCTTGGAGGGAGTAGACCCTAAAAAGACCACCATGCGGGATGTGTACAAAAAGTTCGACCTCGGGCAGGACGTGGTCGACTTTACCGGCCATGCTCTCGCACTCTACCGCACAGATGAGTGAGTCAAACCTTTACTTCAGAAGTGCACTTAAAACAATGTTGATTCCTACTTTGTGAAGGAAGAGAACTTTGAATGCTGTAAAAGCAAAATGTTTTATATTTGGTGAAGTTTGTGTGACACACCTGTTTATGTGTTTGTGCTCTATCTATGCAGCTACCTGGATCAGCCCTGCATGGATGCGATAAACAGGATTAAGCTGTACAGTGAGTCTTTGGCGAGGTATGGGAAGAGTCCATATCTGTACCCTCTCTATGGCCTGGGAGAGCTGCCCCAAGGCTTTGCCAGGTGAGGTGTGTGTGTGTGTGTATACACACTCAAAGTCTGCAAAGTAGAGTATAATTTTAACAGTCACCTGAGACTATGTCTGCGATATACTTTGTGCAGGCACTAGAGGTTTATTTTTGTCACTTTTAGATTAAGTGCCATTTATGGAGGAACCTACATGTTGAACAAGCCCATTGAGGAGATTGTCATAGAGAACGGCAAAGTGGTGGGCGTCAAATCTGAGGGAGAGGTGAGTTTCTGTTGTAGGCTGAGAGTTGTGAATGTACAAAACCAGATACCTCATTCTGAATTAACAAAATGTCATATTTGTATTCTTCATGCTCAGATTGCACGCTGTAAGCAGCTGATTTGCGACCCCAGCTATGTCATGGACCGAGTCAACAAGGTGGGTCAGGTGATCCGGGTCATCTGTATCATGAACCACCCCATCAAAAACATCAGTGACGCCAACTCCTGCCAGATCATCATCCCTCAGAACCAGGTCAACAGGAAGCATGGTTAGTTTGATGGGAAGCTACAGCACTCTGATCTTTACTGGCTCTTATTTGTTAACTCAGGCAAAACAGCATTAAGTCCTCCCAATTTATTTTCAGGTCACTTTATTTGTTGTTTTTAGAAATGTATGTTCATTTGATATGTTTAGTGTAGATATTTAATTAAAGCTTTAAGATGTTCTTGTTTTGTTTCAGACATCTATGTGTGCATGATCTCCTATGCACACAATGTGGCAGCACAGGGTAAATATGTGGCCATCGTCAGTACTACTGTGGAAACCAACGACCCTGAGAAAGAGATCAAACCAGCCCTGGACCTTTTGGAACCAGTTGAGCAAAAGTGTGTTTGTTTTGTTTGTTTGTGGTTGCTGAAATCTGAAGCTTACCTTGATGTGTATGTAATCATATAAAGCTTGTGTGTGTGTGTGTGTGTGTGTGTGTGTGTGTGTGTGTGTGTGTGTGTGTGTGTGTGTGTGATCTTTTTGTAGGTTTGTGAGCATTAGCGATCAGTATGCACCAACTGACTTGGGAGCTGACAGCCAGGTAAGTGCTCAGGCACAACCCCATGACTGACGCAAATCTAGCACGTAGCGATCCAGAAAAGTGTTTGTGGTATTGGAGAAATTACATAATTACATTTTGATAAAAACAAGTGAAAAACGTTGTTTTTAAATGGATAGTTAATTAATAAATCCCTTGTATACAGTGCCTAATTCATCACTTCACAATATTCTTAAAGGGATAGTTCACCCAAAAATGTTAATTTTCTCATATTTACTCAACCTCATGTGTGTATGGCTTTCTTTCTTCACCAGAAAATAAATAAATAAATGGCTCAGTAGGTCCTTAAAATGCAAGTGAATGGAGATTACTCTTTTGAAGCTCCAAAAAATAACAGACATTCAACATAAACATCATCCATACGACACCAGCTGTTAAATGAATGTCTTCTAAAGCAACATGATCACTTTTGGTGTGATAAAGATACACATTTATGCACTTTTTTTTTAAAAACTCAATCATGCTTCCGGTGAGCAGCGGTACGTGCGTGATGTAATCGCATTGTCATTTGAAACACGTGACTGATGGTGGTTTCGGTTTAGATCCTTTGCTGTCCATGGTGCTTTTTTGTGCTTATCCTGGATGTCTCAACCAAGTGGAGAATGTGCGATTACCTCTGTATCGTGGCAACATGAATACGTCACACGAGAGACCACTTGGACTCCACCTTCTTGTGAAGCTTAACCTCACATTGGTTTATAGTTAATAAGTACTTAAATATTGATCTCTTTTTTTTTTTTTTGCACCAAAAGTGATCGTATCGCTTTTAGAAGACATTCATTTATCAGCTGGTGTTGTATGGTGAAATTTATGCTGACTGTCTGTAAGTTTTGGAGCTTCAAAAGAGAAATCTCCATTCACTTGCATTGTAAGGACCTACTGAGCTAAGATTTTTTTCTTCAAATGTTTTCTGGTGAAGAAAGTCATTTACACATTGGATATCATGAGGGTGAGAAAATAATGAGAATTTTTTTTTGTTCAAATGTTTTCATTGATTTCACGTTTTTGGGTGAATAATCCCTTTTAAGAATAATGTGAGTTATGAATTAGGCACACTAAACAAGGGACATTTATTCCAAAAGGAAATGGCTACTTTTGATTTCTTGCTTGTTTTGTGGCACTATACAATAATGAAATGTTTTGTCCACCTCCAGATCTTCATCTCTCGCTCCTATGATGCCACAACCCACTTCGAGACAACCTGCGACGACATAAAAGACATCTACAAGCGAATGACAGGCACAGAGTTTGACTTCGCCGAAATGGAACGCAAGAAGAATGACATCTTTGGAGATTGTGCCGACCAGTAAACTAGCTCCAGCTGCTCTTGAATATGGGATATTCAGACGATCATAATCTTAACGTAAAAAAGAAAAAAAAAAAGCCAACCAAATTGGGCAAGCTGGCTATCCAAGTGTATGTTTTGCCCATAATGGAATTTCAAGTAAACCGTTACAAATATAGCATTTTCGGGGGGAGAGGGGGAGAAGGTTCTGCCAGTCTGCTTTTATTATCAGGAAACAAGATACATTTTGCACTCATTGTTTATCATTGCCCGGAATTGTTACCATCATGTGATCTTTATCTCAACCTGCTTAGACATGGGATGTGTAATGTCCAAAAATGTCAATTGATCTGATGTATTCAAACGAAATGAAGAAATGCGTATTTTTTAATTATTGGTGTGGGACATAAAAGTAAACTCCCTAACAGAGAGAGGTAGCAAAATTGTGAAATTACATGTTGCAGGTTAACGGCACACGATTACCACAAATTATTTTTAGGAAAAACTATCTACTAAAACAACTTCCATGGAGTCATTATTCTATTTTCCTACAAAACTGGTGCTTCAACTAGTTCAGCATGTTTTTTTCACAATATATCTCCAATTCCTATGTTTACAGACCGAATGGAAAAATCAAGCACACAAGTGTAGATAAACTTTTGTGTAATCGGTGTCCAAGTACACAGTAACTGTTTTGCAATGCTAATGTAAAGCTACATTCTTTCTACATAACTGACCCTCTATTAGCTGTAAATTGTGCTACTTGTTGCAATGGTGGGGTGCTTATGTGGTGTTCTCCTTTAGCTTTGCCTTGCATCTCTTTTCTGGTGGTTTATGCGTGATTCTAAGGCCACTAACCAGGGAGGTTATCACATGTCATCGGGAAAAGCTGCTTAACTGTAAGTCTGGGAATCTGCTTGTCTTGTGTGTGTTAAAGGAGCTCTCCTTCTCCCTCACCTCAGAGCAGATGGGAGCAAGCAATAGTTGCTGAGTACTCCTCAATGGCTCTGATGTGTTAAAGGACCAAAATGTCTATAGCAGTATTGACATGACCGGGGCCCTGTGCAAATTGTCACCAATGTTATAAACAAATGCTGAACGAATGGGGCTCAAATGATTTATGTACTGCAAAGTAAAAAATATTAACTTGTGGAAAAAAGTGTTTTTCTTTCTTTTGTCAATGTGTCGAAATGGAGACGTTTTTGTGAGTACGTAGTGCTCAAAAGAGGAAGTGCCAAAATGCACTTTCTTTTTTTTAAATCAGAAATGGTAATTCTTAAAAAAAAAAAGAAAGGTTCAAATTTATTAGATCAAAGTCTGTTCCATGAAAGTGCATTTCGTTTTATTGTAGTGTAGGAATTACGTCAGTACTATTCCATTTTATATATATTTTTGTTTCAGCTGTAGGCCTTATAAGAGAAAATGTACATTGTTTAAAATAATAAACTTATGATTGCATAATGATTGCATGAGAGACAATGCCGCAGGTTAATCTTTTATTAAACATTTGAATTAAATCGACTGGAGAACTTCATAAGCTTCATTAACAAAAAAAAAAAAAAATGTTTTTGTTTTGCCATTCAACAAGTTTACATTTTCAAAACTGTGTTATCAGTTCTGAGCTTTGACTGTTAAACACTGGAGGAACTGCACCTCCCAGAATGCCCCTGGGAATTTGCCTTCAGTCCCTAGTGTCGCAAATCATAACAAACCACATGGACTCGACTCATCTACATTACATTAAACCTTTAGTTTAACTTCTCTGTGTTTTAGAAAAAATATTTAATGCCAGCTAAAGAAAAAGTAAATACTTTTTTGGAATTTGTGGTGGTCACTCCAGCCAGGTCAACATTTTATGGAGGCATAGGTGAGTGTTTTTTTTTTTTTTTTTCTCTCTTCAAAGTCTTTCTAGCAAATCAGTCCACTGTTGGCCATCTTTGAAACGCGCCCGGGAGACAATTTCCAGTCATGCCTGTGCATTCTTATCAACTTGATTGGGGAAAGACCGAAATGGAAATGGTCAAGATTGCGTTCAAATTACATATTTCAAATCAGACCTAACACCTGACAACGCTGGTGTCATAAATTGTGCTTCTTTACCTCAGAATACGAGAATGTGTGTGTGTGTGCAATTTTTTTTTTTGAGCCTTTAATAATCAACAAATCGATTTCTGTTATAATTTGGTGAAAATTAATTAGATGTCTGGAATGGATAAGGAAAGACTAAAATTACTAGTTAGTAAGACTAGTCTCTCACTTTAATGAAAATATACAAATGTTTTTTTACATTTTTTAAAAGACCTTTTCTAAATTTTCTCTCGGGACACTCCTGAACCCACATTCAGCATCATTCCACAGTCACAAGGGCTTCTATGCCCTCATAATTGGGTATCTGAATCTAAAGAAATATAAAAAATATTTCAGAACAAACAGATGATATTTTAACATTCATTTTCAATTGATAAACTGTAAAAGACGGTAAAATTGGTAAAAAAAAAAAAATAAGAATCATGCAGACCCCACTGCTTTGGCCGTCTCTGGACCCCCTGTGCAGTTTTATAGAGACTACTTTGACTGTTTAGAATACATTTTTTCTTTTCTTCCGTCAACTTTTAAATAAAAAAAAAGAAAGTGTAAATGTATATCGTGATAAATATCGATATCGAACAATATGAAAAAGATTATCGTGATAACAATTTTGGCCATATCGCCCAGCCCTATGCCCCCTCGTTCCAAAATCGAGCAAAAGAGCAGCATTCTTTGTTTCTGTGGCTGTCAGATTCAACAGTGGCACAAATAGTGCACTTAATTGACAAATATTATGAATCATAGCCTCAATTATCCACTTCAAATACAACACTATGAGAACGAGCAAAATGATTGACAGGTGAAAAGCGTCAATGCCCATGGTTCGCAAACATATTTTTGTTTGTCACAGAGACCAGTGAGGGCTCTCAGGACACTTATTTCATTAATATCTTTAAGGGAGTAGGACATTTTGTGGGTTTGTTTACATTTGAATTTTTGACAGTTGGGGTTTGAATTAACAAGCATTCCGTTGGGCCATTTAAACGTTCCGTCAGTGTAAGTCTATGGGACTTTTCCAGTCTTTGATCGTCTGCTGTGTGAAAACTGTAAAGGGGGTCTTACACCGGACACGTCTGGCGGACGACATGGCGCATTATAAACTAGAAACGACTTTTTTCAATGAAGGTACGCACACTGCCACTTGGTGTCTATCGGCAGTGCCCAGCTACGACTCCAGAGGCTGCTCAATTGTCTGCCGTGCCACGGAGCACAACTCGCATATTTTCCATTAAATGCAACCCAAATCATTAAACCTTGGTAACTTTTGTGTGTACTCTCTGCAACCTGAACCACATTGGCGTTCCCCGCGTTTGATACCTGTGCCGTGTCCTAGCCACAACACGGAGCTTCTCGTCTGGTGTGCGACTGCCTTAAGACTGATCAGTTAGAAAAGACGTAGCACCACTATTCCAGAACAGTCTGAAGGTCTCTGCCGAGTTTGGAGAATGTAGCTTGAAAGCTCTAGGAGGAGTTAGTCAAAAATCCCTGAACAAAGTTAATATCAAGCTAACATAATGACAGAAACAAAAAGAAAAATTGCGATTATATTTATGTGTGAATATGTAATGTTTATTTAGTCTTTTATTCTACACTTTTGCATGTTTACAACATATTTCTGTAGTATCACAGACAAGAAATTTTTCAGATTATATTTTTTCAGTGTAAACCCTAACCTTACTGTAACTTACCATGTGCAAATATGATCATATGTCAATATGAAAGTATTCTGTGTGACGTTTTAGGTGATGCAGATTGTGTAAAGTTAGTGATAAAGGAGTCAGTCTGGAGGCCTATGACCTGTACTATGGAGCCCCACTACATGTGACGTGCCAACCAACACCTGGAGTGTGTCAAGGTGCTACTGAATGCAGGTAAAGCTGTCATTCATTAACAGTGACAGTGTGAATAACTCTATAATGTTATTATACCAAGCAAGGATTCAGGCCAGCCCTAATACAGTAGTTTTTACAAATTACAAAATATGTAACCTTATTTTGTTGAATGTTTGGGAAAGTGCTCAGCTGTAATTAGTTGAGAAGGCTCTAAAATCAACATCAAAAGTGGTAAAACTTATTGAAATCTTTAATCTCTACTAATACAAAAAGATGTCTGTAGATATGTGTTATAAAGAGTATTCCTGTGTCATATTCCTGTTTAAAGGTGCACGAGTGAATGCTGCTAGACTATATGAGATGGCCTTGCACCATACCGCAAATGCCAACAATGTGGACATGATTGAGCTGCTGGTGGAGTTGGAGGCTGACGTTTATGCCCAAGACGAATATGATAAGAAGCCAGTCTACTACACAAGGCCGAACACACCCTCTGCACACTGCCTTCAGCTTTGTGAGAGTGAGTTAAAATCCAAACATCCTTCAGTGGAACTGAAAGATTAAGGCATATTTTTACTAAACCTCTGAGATACGTTACATTTTTTAATTATTTTGTAGGATCAACTGTCTGAGAAGCCTTATGAAAACATTTGAATGAAGTTGTAGTACTGGAAGTCTCCACCATGTTGTGCTCATGGCAAAATGTTCAAGCCACTGTAGCAACCGTACCAGCTGTATATGATGCATTATTTTGCGTGAGGAGTCAATGTAAATTTTCTGTATGTGCTTACAAAAAATAACAAATGACTTCATGACCTTCTTGTAAAGGATGAAATATTAAGTGTTATGGTTATTGTGATGCGCTGGTGCTGTGGTTGTATTTTGCAATGCACAGAGTGGTGATTCACGGTCAGTCTCCTGCCTTGATGATGCTCAGGATGTTTTGAGTGTGATGTTGTTAACAATCCTTTGAAGTTATGATGATGAGATCCAAGGTTGGATTCTGGTGTAGTCTGGCCGTCATGTCTTGAATCTGTCTCATCCACATGACACATTGGCGATCATATACAAGCACAACGCACCGGGGCTCCCCTTCAGAATGTAAACAGTTTTAAAGGGATAGTTTACCCAGAAATAATATTTTTGTCATGATTAACTCACCCTCATGTTGGTGTAATCTTGTATGACTTTCTTTCCTGGAACACTGAAGGAGATGCAAGGCAGAATGGTAGATACTGGCATACTTGGTCACCATTTACGTTCATCGTATGAAAAAAAGAAAACGGCTTAGTTCGGCTTGGAGCACATAAATATTTTCCTGGTAATGATATTGTTGGACTAAAATAGGAATAGCAGAACGAATCATTCAGTTTTAGTCTGTTAATAATGTGATGGCAGGTCTTGATCTCGAATGCCACATTTAATGTAGATTTATAAATTATGTTTATATTGCGGAATGCTCTCTTTTATCAGACCCTTTGTGTTTTTATTGTGTTTCCATGGAGGGTAATGTCAACATAGAGGAGATTATCGGAATTTCTTTATTGGAAGAGGGTGGAATGATGTTTGGATGTGCCCATCCAAATGTGCTTGTTGTCCAGGGCTTACTAGGAAAGGTTATTCGTTTATTGATTTAACGGCATAGCACAAAAAAATGTGGTTTTAGTTAAGAAATCTGCATTTAAAAAATGTGAACAAAAATAATAAGACGAGTGTTTAATTCTGCTCTGTGTTTCTGTAGGCAATAGAGCCGTATCACTCTTAGGAAAGTTCTGGGCACCAAAGCAGTGGACGTGGTGACCGAACTGGACATTCCAAACCATATTATCAGTTATCTCTTATACCAGTGAAGAGACACTGCGGAAACATGGAACTCTCAGATCTTTTCTTTTACCTCAGCTACACAAAAAAAAAGGTGAAGTGTAATTTTTTCAAAATCTTACAATACTTTCTCCTATCAACTACAAGCCATTAATTGTCTGATTTCCCAAAGTGTGTGACCATTGTTCTGTGACAATATCAAAACATTGCTATGTTTGTTTGAGCAGACTGTTTTATAAACATCTGGCTCAACCAATGACGTGAGTTTGGGGCGGGTCTTCCAGTTTGACTGACAAATGTACGATGGGGAGTGTTTGGGGAAACCAGTTTGGAAACTATCATTATTTTTGCAATCTCAGAAAATGCAGTACATTAAATAGTAAGCAGGAAGTATTAAGGTTCCTGCACATGAGTTCAGTTCTACATAGCACTTCTCAACAAAGCACTCTGGCATTAGATGTATGATGCCTAATGCATCATTACTGTAAGGTATTCCGGGTTCAGTACAAGATTAGGTCAATCGACAACCAAAAATAATTTCGACACGTCCCACCTAATCTTGAAAAAAGAAAAATCGAGGTTTCAGTGAGGCACTTAGAATTGAAATGATAGGGGACAATTTTTTAAGTGTATAAAGGCAGAAATGTGAAGCTTATACATTTTCAAAAGTACTTGTGTAGGAGCCAAATGTAATGATTGTTCAAACCACTAGATGCCAGTGTGCACCAGTGGTGTGGGTGTGGTCACCTGTTAATTTAACATGGTATTTAAACTTCCCATGGGTTGTATCAGGGGACAGGTGGCGGGAACATATGGTTCTTATCATAGAGCAACATGCGTTACACTCTGTAAGATATATATTTTTCATTAAATGGACAACAAAGCAGTTGAAATGGATATCGATATGTGGTAAGATCATCTTACCACCTGGCCCTGGCTTATAGGAAAAAGCCACTACAACTTGCAATGTCTTCTGTTATAATGTGGGTAGCATAATTTGTAATGACCCCAGAATATTCCTTTAAACAAGAACTTAAGATGATGGAAATGTCTGATTCAAGCATTATATGCACTCAGTTAAGAAAGAGTGAGAGAATATAGAGGAAACAATCAATCGGCAGCTGTCTTGATCCACTGCTCTGACTATTAACTGAAGTCCAGGAAAACAACAGTACATTACTCACTTAGACGACAGACTCTATGCACAAGCACAACACTCAGTACACTGGAGATGAGCATGTGAACATCCGCAATATGTTCTCCAGAAGTCAAAATGATAATGAGATTCATAATAGGTGAACATGTTGGCTTAAACATAGCGCTAAACTGAGCATCAATTGCCAGGGTGAAATTGCACAGGCCTGTGGAAGGCTGACATTCTTATTATAACAAGTGCACCATGCGTTATGCCACTGTGGTGGCACAATAATTGTCTATGCTTCACAGTGGTAATGCCATGGTGACCTGACGTCAGCGGTGAGCAGAAGCCAGTTTAGGACAGTGTTGTTCTGCAAAACCGTGGAAGTGGTTGTAAAAGTCAATGTTGCTATAGGCTTTCTTATTTCTTGCAGTGTGTTTTCTAGAAATTTAAATTTTATGGTAACGTAAATATAAAATCCACATCCAGGAATATATGAATCTGCCATTTAAAAGGATAGTACACCCAAAAATGAAAATTCTCTCATCATTTACTCACACTCATGTTGTTCCAGACACATATGGCTTACTTTCTTCAACACAAAGAGTTAGTAAAATGTTAGCTAGAAGGTTAGTCACTGGAGGAAGAAAATCATAAAGGTTTGGAACATGAGGGTAAGTAAGTGATGACAGAATTTTCATTTTTGGCTGAACTATCCCTTTAGGAAACCGTATGTTCCCTTGCTTTACAACTGTTGTTTATACAGTTCCACTCTTTTTTTATCGTTGGTTTATTGAGTGGGAAAGGTATTAAAGACATGATGTAACAACATTAATCTTCCGTAATGTGATCAGCCAGAAATAATGTTGGGCGGGACTTGATTTTTTTCATGAGAATTTGATTGGATCATGAAATGTTAGGCTATGATGTTATTGGTCAATTTTTCCCCACCCATATGCCTTGGTTATGTCAGCAGAAAATAAAATTTAAATTATATAATGTTCAATAAAAACAAAATATAATTGTTCAGTGTGCATTGATACCAGGTACATTATCTAAAAAGTAGGGCCTAGTTGATATCAGGTTTTTTAATTTTATTTAATGCAATACAATATATGAGAACGTATACTATTTAGGATAATCACATTAAAATATGTTTTTATTATGCTGTTATGGAACCTTCCTCAAGCCAGACAGAGTTAAAAATCATTTGTTTCAGTGATTTATTTTCTTTTCTTAAGGTGCTCATTCAGTCATATTTTTTCCTAATTGATTTAAATGTTTTAGGGATTAGTTTTTGAGTTTGACCTACAGTTTGCAAAGCTCTCTTTTTTCCACCTCATCCCTGCACATCCCATTTTCCTCCTCCAGTCTCTTATGAAGTACTGAATGTTCTATAAATAGTCAGGCAGTCCAGAAATAAAGCATAATCCAAGTACTTGTGTTCTCTGAGCTGGAAAAATGAGTTCCTCTTCCTGTGCACTTATCCAGAGCCCATGACTGCTAGATCAGACCTCAATAACAGAGCAGAGATGAAGGCCAGGAATGTTGTTTTTAGAGCTCAAACCCTCTTCTGAAATTAAACTTACTCAGACAGGACAGCTGCTATTGAAAGAATGCTGCCTTTTCTTTTTATCCAACCTTCATCTTGAAAACAGCCTTTAAAGGATTTCTTTTCCCCCTTTAAATCTGCCTTAATTGTTTGAACCAAACTGGAATTCTTTTATTTTTTATCCCCTTTTATCCCCAAATTGGAATGCCCAATTCCCACTACTTAGTAGGTCCTCATGGTGGTGCGGTTACTCACCTCAATCTGTGTGGAGGAGGACAAGTTTCAGTTGCCTCCGCTTCTGAGACAGTCAGTCCGCGCATCTTATCACGTTGCTCGTCGTGCATGACACTGCGGAGACTCCGCACTTGAAGGCTCATGCTACTCTCCGCGATCCACGCACAATTTACCATGTGCCCCATTGAGAGTGAGAACCACTAATCGTGACCATGAGGAGGTTACCCCATGTGACTACGCTCACTAGCAACCGGGCCAATTTGCTTAGGATACCTGGCTGGAGTCAATTCGAACTTGCGACTCCAGGGGTGGTAGTCCGATTCAGTACACGCTGAGATACCCCTCCAAACTATAATTCTTGAATGTTCTAGAGAACTCAGTGGCATGGTTAGCTGGATTGTTGCTTTTTGGGTTGGTTTTAAGTCTTTATGAAGTAAATGTTTAAATGTTGAATCTGCCTTTACATTTGTTTTCCCACATTATAATCAAGAAGTACTTTGTTTGAAATACAATGAAAAATATATAGAATATACTCAACACTGAAGAATCCCATACATAAGTAAAGATGATTTTGAAAGTTTTACAAGTGGGACATTGAATGTAATTCTCCAGGTGATTAGTTCCAGGTTTGGCTCTCATACATCTGAAGAAGTTACAGTACTTTGCTGGCTTGTTTCTCCTTTTTCATTTTGGTTCACCACCACTTGGTGGCTCTGCAGCTTATAAATTTGAGAAATGTATCTGTGTAGCTTTAACAGTCTTGCTTCTTTGTGACCAAGACATGACCATAAATTCACGGAATTCAAAAGTTTAATGCATTTTCTTCCCGTTTCTTTTACTGTAATTAAAACTGTTCTTTAAAGCAGTGTGGTAGTGAGCATCAGCCAGATTGTTTTGCAGTTAACCAGTTAGCATTGGCTAAAGAGAAATATTTTTCTCAGAAAAGAGGCTCCAGGTTTGTTCTGATGATCTATCACTTCAGCAGCACAAACTTTGCCTCTAGACAAAAAGCACTTATGAGTGTCACACTGACCTTTGACCTATGAGCTGCACAGAAAGGAGAAGAGACTCAGTGTTCATTTCAGCTGATGTGTGCAACTCTGTCAACTTCTAATAATTATTATGCTCATTGCTGTACTGTACATGCAGTACCATATTGTTGTTATGTTCCTTGTCATGCAAGAAAAAATAGCACACCTGATTGCACAATCAATACATACTGCTGTCTCTCTAACGTTATTAGCGGACTGCACGTCTGCCAATATGATTCCTAATCAAATTAGAACAATATCTTAATTTTACTGGCGATATGTATCATCTGTGATAAGGGACCAAATCTGGCCCCAGTTTTCTTGTCCAAAAACGGAGACTATTCAGCAGAGATGGGCCACTTCTATTAAAATAAATGGGAGAAATTGGAACACCCAACCAAGTAGCTCTAAGTGCCCAATGGTCAACGGGTCTAGAAAGGAAGTCCCGCCTTACAGTTAAAAGAGCCAATCACCTTTTAGATACAGACATCACCTGTCAATCAACTCGATAACACGCATGCACATTAGCTATACAAGCTGGGAAAATCGTTTTTTAGCGTAATATGAGGTAATGAATCACAATTTATGATTCCAGTATTGTCAAACTTTATTGTTGATTTGAAAAGTGTTCTTTGATCGTAATCATGACCATCCATTTTTGAGATTGCTGTCTTTTCCCCATTAAAGTAGATAGGAGCTGCACTGGCATGACTGGAAATAAACATGACTGGCGGACGATAAAACGGGTGGGAAAAAAAATCACTTTAGGGCTGGACGTGATGCGAAAAAGCTAGACGAATTGCAGATGAATGGCTCTTTTACAGAAAAAGCGATGCAAATATTTCCCTTTAGCACTTTCACACCTTCACAATAGGGATGCAAGCCATATCTATGGAACAGAATATAATAAACACTTTTAACATGGGCCAACGAGTAGCCTCCTAGCAACCACTCAGAACACACTTGGAAGTGCATCGCAACACCATACTAGTTTTACTCTGGTAAGTAGCACTCACATTTTCCTTAGAAAATTAAAAAAAAGTTTTTTAGAGTTTTGCTATCATTCTTGTTGTATTATTGTCTAAAACACAATACAAATCCCCAACTTACTTGCCCAGATTCAAACACTTTTTGTTACAGATGAGACACAAATATGTCATGTCAGTTCATAAAATGAAAGAAGTCTGCGGGCAGCGGGACGGAAAAGAGGTGGGCTGGTTGTCTCTTAATCTAATTTCCAGAACATCTTACTTGTCATTTGCTATGTGACTTACAATTCACTAATTGCAGAGACAGCCCTCCTTGAGGAACAAATGCCTAGTACTGAGGTTTGCCTTGCGGTGTTTGCCCCTACCTAAGATCAAACCATAACCACTAGACTTCTCTGACTGCTTATCTGTTTAACTGTATGTACTGTCTACAAAACAGCACAGAGCTGAGACAACAGGCGCTCAAAAGTCATCATAGATGTCTAGTCAGAATAATGAAGAAGAAAAACAAAATCTCTGTCTAGCTGACTGTACCGTGGAATAGACTATACACACAGTCATCTGTCTTTGTTTCCCCCTCTCTCCACAAATGATCCTACCATCTGTGTGTGTGATGTTTTTTTTCTCTAAAGGGAGTCCCTCTATTGGGTATTCAAGCAACACACCACATAGTGACCTCAGCAACACATGATTTTGATAGTTAAAATGCACCGCAGGCTTTCTGAAAATACTTAGTCGAATGGCAGGAAGGACTTTAATATACATTGTGTGGGGGTAAATAAAGAGAAAGAAAAAAAATTTTATCTCACAGTTTTATTCTTATTCATAACATTTCCTCTAGTTAAAGCTGCTCTAAGCAACTTCTGTGCCACTAATGCCACCATACGAAGTGCAAAAAAAAACACCTCTCTATCTTCCATTGTGAACAACCAATCGGGTTAACATGCACAAGCTATGGGTACATTTGTTTTGTTCCATTCTTCTTTTTTTCATGATTCGGACACCCTGCACCACTGGCATTTTGTTTTAGACATACTACTGTATATAGTAGTTGGTAATATATTTGGGAGCAAGGCCATTTCTGAACATATGGTTGGGGGGCCCTAAGTGCCCAGCTTATACTGCTTATAGCTATAAATGGCCGTTTGGAAGCAGCAAGTGTCTAGGATAAAGTCCAAAGTTATGCTTCAAGACAAAGTTATGCATGTTTTTTTTTTTATTGTAAAAGACTTTTTACAAAGAGTTGAGTTTTTGCTCATATGTCCCGTGATGTCTCACATGTACTGTGGTTTATGATGTGGCCTGTGCCTTGGAGCACTGTGAAGAAAAACACTAGTGTGGCTCCATAATATAAATTATGTTTGGTTTTTGCACATGGCTGCACAGGTCACAGCACATGTCAGAACAAAGAGACATTCACATGATTTGGCTTTTCATCTTTTTAGTAAGAAAATGAATCAACCAATTTAAAATAATTCGATGGTAACAGGCACCTGACATTCCTCAATGCCTTATTTGATCTAAATTGAATTCATTTCATTATAAAATTATCCACAATAAAGTATCATTCTATCTTTGTGTAGAACACCCTGTGTTGTTTGCCACTGTTTTATGGGTTTTGTCCGTGCTCTTGTTGACATTTCTGGGTTAAAATCTCAGTCTATAATTTTTGGATCAACCTTCAATTACAAGCTTGCTTTGGAGTCAGCATATTTGGGGGATTTCTTACCTTGAGGCACGGAGAAGCAACACCATTCTCCTCTACACATAAATGCATCACCACTTAACATGTTTAAACTTTTGTTCTTCAAGCACGCAAGGTGAATTAAAACACATTAACATGTAAACAAGTGTTCGGTAATTTGTGACAAACACATATGCAGTCATGTGGACTGGTAAAGATTGGATTATTGGAGGCGAATGTTTGCTTGATGTCTAAGGAATGATAGCAGAGTATATTAGTTATCTGGTGCCCACCGTGGAGCAAAAGTGTCTTGTTGTACTTCTTGTGGTCATCCTTGCCACTGGCTGAGCTGCTGTGAAGTGTTGTGATGGATCACATGCTGAAAACCAAAACAAGAACAATATGTGCTCCAGGTAGCTTCTTACTCCTCAAAACCGACTATTAGCAGTTTACTATGTGTGGTAATGACAAGGTGTGTCGGCAGGTTGAGGTTTTGACATTTTGAAATGATGTTGTCCCAGTGCTTATGAAAGACTGCTCTTACCTCAAGCGATCTGGCTTTTCAAGTTTATCCCATTGTGGTGTAAAGCAAGGCAATTGGATGAGGCGGAGAGGTTTGGGAGGACTGTTCTCACGGCTTGTGTTTACTATGAGCCAAAGTCTTGCACAATATATATTTGATACTTGAAAAAAAACACAAAAAAAACAGGTGATAATCAACACTTTTATTGGTTAGTTCTTTGGAGATGTTTATGACGATTAACTTATGTAATCAGGGTCATCCCTTTTGAGCAGCAACCCATACGAGATTGTGTTTGAATAGAATGGTATATGTTTTAAACATGCATCTTAACTTTTGATAGGTGAGACTATTGTATAGGCAGTCGTTTTTTTTCTTTTTTTTTTTTACTAAAGATGAGAGAGAAGAGAAGGACAGAAATTCAAGATCAAGTAGAAAGAAGTGTGTAAAATCATTTAAGGCTGTCATTTAATGCAGACTATGTTCGGAACAGCATACAGCATGCATGTTGAGCACCATAAGGCATCATTTCTAGTGTGACTTATGAACCCAAAGCAATATTAGCCTAATATCATAGGCTATGTTGAGAATAAAATACTATCTAACTACTTAAAGAATACTGCACATTATACGCCATATACTGTGTCCTGTCTGCTGTTTTTCTTTTTTTTTTTTTTAAATACTGAATGAAACGCCAGAGTGAGTGGCATCAACTTAGATATTAAAGTGGTTGTTTGGCATTTTTAATTACGTTTTTCGTAAAGATGTCTTAACTTTTGGTAGTTTGAACAAATAATAAGTAAAATATATTAATGTGTTAAATATCACAGCTGTAATTACTTAAGGTTTATTCTTCATCTGGGTATTCATGCAAACAATAGAACTGTACATTTATGACGCAATATATAGGCAAATCCGGTAGGCTAATTCCCTCTGAAATTTCCTATGGGATTTTACAATGGGGTTTTCAATTTATATGTAAAATATGGTCCGTGGTAAGCATTACTTGAAGATACTTGGACATTTTGTTCTACAACATAAAGTACACACTGTCATACCTCTAACATGAATTTGTAAGCTGCCGTGTTTTTAAAAAATGTATGTTGCTAACAAGTTGCTAAATAAGGACTACAACTACCATGTGAGTGTACGTGCCTGACAAAACGGAAACGGATTGTTTACAACGGTTGTAGTCAGCAAATTGTTAGCAACACATTTAAAATAAAATAAAACCCAGGCTTCAAAATTCACATTTAGGGTTTGACTATGTTCATTCTCTTCAACTAATGTTTACCACAGACCTTATTTAGCTCATAAATCCAAAACTGCCATATAAAAACTGCAAGGAAAATCCAGAAGGCTCAAAACTACAAATTCTCTTCCGGGTTTTCGGACTATTAACCTGATGTGCACAGTATACATACTATTTACTGCAGAAAGAGTGAGAGTAGTATGATTTATGCTATGCAGTCATCTTCTTTTAAAATACTCAGTCCTGATAGGCTGAGCTCAGGGTTATGCTAATTTGAATCAGGTGTTGTGCTATTTAATAGGAAATGGGACATTGCAGTCTTGTTGCTAGTGGTTTGTTGCTTATCTACATCCATCTTCTCTGGTGAAATTTGGTGAACACACAGCTATGCATGCTTCAGCTCAAGGTGAATACTGCCTGACTAACCCTTCAATGTTCATGTTGTTATGGAGCTGTTTTGCTCTCAAACAAACAGCTTGGAAATAAATAGTCCTTTTGCATTCCTGAGAAAGTGTTAAGATTAAAGAGGCAGAGAAATAGAGATAAAAATATCTTTAATCACTATCTCTCAACGTTTGCATTATATTTTCACTGAGTGCCCGGCCACCAAACACATGTACCTCAACAAGCTTGATTTAACATAAACCAAATCAGCATAAATCCCAGTGCTATGTCCATGGCACTGCGTTGTTTAATGGTTGGATTAGCACAGAGATAAGATAGACTGCAATAAAATTACAGATGTGTGCCAAGCTGGCAAGAAATACAGTGGGGTCCAAAAGTCTGAGATCACATTAAAAACCTGGTAATCAAAACTGGAGTTAAATGAATATATTAAACCGCAAAACTTTCTGCACTATTGTAAGGTCACTAATCAAATTTGTGACATTGGCCAGTCTTTGTACAAAAGGTCAGATTTCCTTGTTTACCTTAAAGCACACAAGATGCTCTTTGGAACATTCTCAAATGATGCTTTGATAACAAGGATCCAATTTTTGGACTTGTGGAGTCCAAGCCAGCTTGAATGCATGTTGTCATTAAAGGGATAGTTCACCCAAAATTTAAATTCTCTCATTACTAACTCACCCTCATGCCATCTCAGATGTGTATGACTATTTCTTCAGCAGAACAAAAATTAAGATTTTTAGAAGAATATCTCTGTAGGTCCATACAATGCAAGTGAATGCTGAGCAGCACTTTAAAGCTCAAATACACTGACATTCATAGTAAAAATCCATTCGACGCAATATGATCGTTTTGGGTGAGAAACGGATCAATATTTAAGACCTTTTCACTATAAATGTTTACTCCCAGTCGCGCTCCAATGCGCCTCCACGAGGGGATCCAGTTCACGACGCATTTCTCATGACACAAGCACGCTGGTGTGTTCAAATAAAGGCAAAGCCAATGAAGCTTGTGAATCACGTTCTCTTGTAACCAAATCCAAGCTGCACTTCTGATTTATATAGTGTCCGTTCTCACATGAACATGCTGGTGTCAAGTGAGAGGTAGCAAAAGGGGGACATACCAGATAATAATGTACATTTCTCAAATCAACGAAGTTGATATTATAATTTAATTTGTTTATTAAATTGGAAAAATGCCAAGTAGAAAATGTTTCTCTTGTAATCCCAGACATTTGGAACCCACTGTCTTGTCCAGCAATGAACAGCCCTGTTGCTTGCTCAGTTTTAACCTCAGCATGCTCTTTATATGAGCTAATAAGCCTGCATTAAAGAGTATTGTGACTGTGTGTCTTTTAGTGTTTTGTGCATTGGCCAATGCTGCTATTGAGGTATTCTTGTATGATAATTCCAGGTTTGATTGCAAACATTCTTGTCCTAACAGCTCACCTTCTTTCTGTGGCTCCTATGTGCATGGGTTAGGTTGGCCAAATCAAACATAATCATAATGTGCTGTGATGTTGTAGTTCTAATCGCTGCAGGCGGGCAAATAAAGGGTTTGTGTCCTTTGGCTGGTTTATGAGTGTGTCAAATTTGTCCAGGTTTGTTAGAGTCAAGAGGCACGTGTTTGCGCTGTGTGTCTTTATTTATGTGCCACATGCAAAATAATGGAGTCATAAGTCATTTGTTTCAGTATAGCTGGAGTTCCTGTTTGTGCGGTGGGTCTTTGCTTTGCTTTTATCACAATACTTGATTGTTTAAGTGCTTTTTGTCTGCCTTTTAAAGCTTTACAGGTCTGTGCAGTTTCAATACTGACCACAAAAGGACCCCCACATCCTTCTCTTGGTTTGCTTCATGGTTTTTGTTATTCTTCCTCTGTCTGGTTGACTGAGATCTTGGCTTGTCTGTGTTTTTGTACTGTTCAAAACCTTGTTTAGCTTTTTATCACCGTTTCTATAGATATTATGTGCTTAAAGGTCCAGCAAAACATTCTAATTATACAGCTGTGCTATCCTGAACACACGCTCTGTCTTCTAATGGTTGAGCAAACCGTTCCAGCTCCATGCTCGCAATATTGGTTGAGCCAGCGTTGCAATGTCGGGATGGTTGGGATGTTCAAACAATCATTGAGTGTGTTTACTAATATGCTGATAACTACCAAACATCAGCAAAAATCTGACAGCACAAGAAAACGGTGTTTACATGAGACTTGAAATCACCAGATTGTTCTTTGCTTTTGACATCAAAACATAAACGGGCATGCACAACATTTGCGCACATTGGTTAAGCCGGTAAGAAGGCAGGTAAAGGTGTTTACATGCTGAGTGAAATCAGGATAAAGAGCAGAAATCTATGTGTGCCAATCTTATTTGCTTAAACTTCTGAAGACCTTACCCAAAAAAAAAGCATTTACATGACCTTGTCACCTTGAGCACAATCGGTGTAAAATTTTGCATGCAAAGCCATATTTGGAATGGAATAGGTATTACTTACAGAATACTATACAGTATACACTAATAGTCCAGTATACAGAAGCACGATGTGCATTCAGATTTTGTCTTTTTTTTTTTATTAAATAGCATAAAGTGTTATTTGTTGCACAGTTCTTAAAAGTCAAGTGTTTGTCTGATACATCTAATTTATGTCTATATTTTGGTCAGTCGAGTTGCACCAAACTCTTGTTATTTTTTGTATTTTTTTTATCTTCTCCAGTGAAACACACAGGGGGTTCAAAATGTTCCATTGAAAATGCATGGTGATCACTGGCTGCCAAGTTCAGTTGTATTTTTGCTATTTCGTCTTTGCTCTTCACGGAAATCACAAACCCCACTTTTTTTCCCTCTGTCTGCTTGACCGAGATACTGGCCTCCTGTCTGCACTTTCACACTGATGAAACGCTCTGATGCCTGTGTTATTGTTTGGCTTTTAATCACCGTAAGCATAGCTATGTGTGTTTTAAAGGTCTGGCAAAACATCCTAATCGTACCCTCCGGTTGGTGTGCTGCCTCAAAGGGATGTTTGTGTGGTGAAACAAGGGACTTCTCCAAATAATGGCTGCTTAACACAGCTGCTTAGTCCATCACTTGCTGTCCTGTCATAATATAGGACACCTCCCTGCATTCCTTTAGTTCCTAAAAGAGGTTTCCCAGTGCATACCGTGGGGACATGACCCTTATACACTTGCTTTCCTATTAGACCCCATGTGTTACCCCTGTAGCAACAAGCATAACCCTTACAAAAAATAAATGCAATACAATGTGGAAAATTGGACGCAGTATTCCTGCAGGAATACTTTGTCCAAATTACCACATTTACAGCAGTACTGAAAACAATACTGGGTCCATATTGCCACATTTTTCTCCAGTACAGAAAACTGCAGGATTACTGCATCCATATTACCACACTGGTATTGCAGTTCTACTGTGTTTGACTGCAAACACAATGCAGATTATTAGCAATAAGCAGTTTAAAAGCTTTTAAAGATGTGCCTGGCCATTAAGACACCTGAATTTCAGCATTGCAATATTTCAAATTAAACATTAAATAGCAAATATAAAAGCATAAAATAAACATGAAAAAATTTACAAATATAAAAGTTAAAGGCATCCATTTTCAGAGCAAGTGTCATGAACATGTGATGCAGTACACAGTACATTACCTCTAAACTGCAGTACTGTAATGTATAGAAAACCCATCGTTGCCAGTGTTAAATATTTAATCACATGATTTAAAAAATGCTGAAATATGACGTGTGTCGGAGAGAGAGCACACTGAGTGATGATGCACACTCATCTCGCCACAAGAGAAACGAAAGCATGAGCAAAGTGCTCCCTCTGTTTACACTTTTAGCGTAATTCCAAATATATTTGTATAGCCTATATTTGAATATCTTTTCACAAAATGGACAGAAAGCAGTTTGTGGATTAAGGAATATTCCTCTTGCTATCACCATATGGACAAGCTACTAGTAGGCACCAACCCAACATGTTGACTAGTGGGAGAACTAACCAGCAAGTCATCTAAACTGTACACCCTCTAATACAAATATTACATGCAACTGAACGCATGAGAAGTGCATTTCTGGGTTCGTAGGATGACCAAACTCACTCACTTTTCCACTGTGAATTAATTATCTGAACACATGAGTTTTATCACAGAGGAGCCATGCAAATTTTGTTTCACTGATATCACTCTGAGAAACTATGACTGTCCAAAATTACCATTAAGCAGTCCTTTCACCATCTGTTTGATGCTGTGTGTATGTGGTGTGTGCACCTCTGTGTAAGGTTCCCTGGTTACCTCACAAAGGTTCCGCCCTATGGCAATTAGAGTTTAATTCTCACATAGAGCTGAACAGAATGCCAGAATCTAATGTCAAATTGGTAATTACGTTAATCGTGTTAAAAAATTTGTCAAACATTGTAAATTAATCGCATGTGTTAATTGACCACCCTAGTTTAGATGCTTTAGAACTGCAGTTTTGTTCAATGTGAAAACTGCATTTGCAATTTAAATTCTGCAGCTTTTTAACCTCACTGAACTGCAGGTGAACTATACAAACTACGGCTCTGCTGCATTGATTTGCAAAATATCAGTTCAGTGCAGTAAAATTTCTATGTACTGCAGTTATACCAGTGTGGAATGCAGGTATATTTCACTGAACTGTAGTAGTACTACACTGACCTGCAATTGTACTGTAGTGCACTATATCAGTATTGCAGTTAAAAGGCATTGTAAGTGTAGTACAACATCATTGTAGTCATTGTGCAGTACAACATCCCTGTACTACACAAAACTTCCCTTTTTCTGGACACTGTATTTTAAAGATAATTTTGTAAAAATCCAAATAACTCTAAACAACCCGCATGGTTTAAACATGTTTTTCCATGATTGTTCAATGAACCATAAACCATTTATGAACATGCACCTGAGGAACGGTTGTTAAGACACTAACAGCTTACACGGTAGGCAATTAAGTTCACAGTTATTAAAAACTTAGGACACTAAAGAGATCTTTCTACTGACTCTGAAAAACACCAAAAGAAAGATGCCCAGGGTCCCTGTTCATTTGCGAGAACGTGCCTTAGGCATGCTGCATGGAGGCATGAGGACTGCGGATGTGGCCAGGGCAATAAATTGCAATGTCCGTACTGTGAGACGCCTAAGACAGCGCTACAGGGAGACAGGAAGGACAGCTGATCATCCTCGCAGTGGCAGACCACGTGTAACAACACCTGCACGGGATCAGTACATCTGAATATCACACCTGCAGGACAGGTACAGGATGGCAACAACAACTGCCTGAGTTACACCAGGAATGCACAATCCCTCCATCAGTGATCAGACTGTCTGCAATAGGCTGGACTGAGGGCTTGTTGGCCTGTTGAAAAGCAGGTCCTTACCAAACATCACAGGCAACAACGTCGCCTATGGGCACAAACCCACCTTCACTGGACTAGACAGGACTGGCAAAAAGTGATAAATATAATTATTTTATGGCCTTATGGCCAAATATTAATTTATGATGAACCCATAGCAAATATTTTATAATATAAAATATTTGTTCAGATGAGCAGTCAAGAGTATGCTTTTTTTTTTCTTTTCATTTTTTTTTCTCCACCTTACTGCTTTAGACACGAGCTTGCACACACACACAATTATACTGATGACAGAGATGGTTTGTGTGTGCGTGTGAGCACATGTGGGTGGGCATATGGCCTTGAAACAGGGGCAGGTGTGTCTTTGTTTTCAAAAAAGGTAACCTAAAGGGCAAAGGCTAAGCTGTGAATGAAGTGGTCGTGTGTGGCCATTTCAGCTGCAGGTTTTAAGGTGCAAACATGGCACTTTTATGTTGACCTGACTGTTACATGCAGATGATGAGCTAACCCACAGGCCTAAAAATTAAAAGACTCCCTTTCCTTTTTAAAAAAGTTAATATAGTATTGGGTGAATCCTTTTTTTTAAGTTGTTTTTGGTTGAAATTCTATTATTGTCTGGATAATTCTTAATAATAATTGAATAATTCTGAAACAGATGTTTGTGTAGGGAGTACAGGGTTGGGAGGTTTACTTTTGAAATGTATTCCACAACAGATTACGGAATACATGCTGTAAAATATATTTTGTAACATTCCGTTGGATTACTCAAGGTCAGTAACATAATCTAAATGATTTTGATTACTACTTCAGCACTGGTAGATTTGTTTTTTTCACTTGTTTTGAATATATGACTCTGCCAGTTCAGTAAGACAAAATACACATGTTAAAAATACATTCTCTGAAAAACCTAAATATCTTATGCAGTGTTGTTTCTATAACAAGATCAATCAAATTGATCTTTTTTTAAGGATTTTTAGATATTTTTACAGGAAAACAAAACAAAAATGATCAAGAATACGATCTTTGTCCTAATATCAAAGGTCTTACTAGAAAAAAGAAATTATGATCCAACGTGAATTTTCTTGATAAAAAATATGATCGTGCCTGTTAACATGCATGTAAAATGGCTAGAAATAGCATTTAACTTAGCGTAAAGCTGACAATTTACACAAGGTTTATTTCTATTTCTTCTGCTTCAAACTTACTTTAAACTTACTTCTGTCTGCTCGTATAAAAGTGTTTCACCGCTGTTCAAATGCACTTTGGATCGCATCATTTATATGTATAAATGTTTTCCATCTGAAAGGAATAAATATGAAACATATAACAATAAAATGCAAAGTAATCTCTTCAGTTATCAAAATACTTTTTGAATGTAACTATTCCATATACCAATAATTTAAATTGTAACTTTAGTGGAATACAATTACTTATATTTTGTATTTTATATACGTAATCCCGTTACATGTATTCCGTTACTCCCCTTCTGTACTTCCGTAACTTGGATTACTTCGAAAAATATAGATTTTTGCTTTGTTAAACCAATTTAAAATAACTAATTGTGAATAATTGTTCTTTTTTAAGAATATAAAATATTGTGTGCACATTTTTGAGGATGACATTTGTTGCTGAATATGTGCTATTTGTACTTTTTTTTTTTTTTTTTTTTTGTACGGTGTCAAGTATTTTAAGTATAACTGAATAATAATGCTGAATGATATCCAGTTTAATAAGGACTTCAGCATGTGGGGGATCATAACACAAAAGTTGGAAAACCCTGTTCTAGACTATATACAGTACTGTCTCCCGAACTAATTTAACATTGCACTTAATACCTTTGCAATCAGTTAACATCACTAAAGTGCTGCATTTCATATAAAATGCTATGATGCGAAGCCAATGAATCCAATTTACTTCTCTTTGTCCCCATTCTTCACTGTATTTCAGCCTTTTTAAACCATTATGATTTTTGAAGCTCTGATCTCCGATTTAACTGCTGATGAGACTGGCACATCACATCATTTTCC
The DNA here is from genome assembly GCA_032164185.1 of Moxostoma hubbsi. Lineage (NCBI taxonomy): Eukaryota > Metazoa > Chordata > Actinopteri > Cypriniformes > Catostomidae > Moxostoma > Moxostoma hubbsi. The sequence continues at coordinate 8,700,540 of JAVLUX010000043.1, read as the reverse complement.
TCTTGACTTAATCTCTTTTAAAGTTATGCCCTGTTTCCACTAAAGCATGCCCACCATAATCTGCTCCAGTGTATTGGTCTGGTTTGCTTAGGATTTAGATCCATTTAAATCCATTCTCTCTCTCGCTGTTTATCTTCTTTTCAATGTTCTTGATCATTTATTCGGCTCATACCATTCAGATGAGGGTTGAATATTTTGAGTATACTACACTTGGACTACCCAGTAATTCTACAGACTTTCATTTGTGTGTAATATAGAATAATAATTATAAATATATAATAATTAAAGAATATGGATTCCAAAATTAAAAACCAACAACTAAAGGTAAACGATTAGAAATGTGTGGGTTAAAATAAATTATTTAAATGGGTGACTGTGAAAGGAGGTTAATTTTGACCACGGTTTAGAAGGTTTTACTACTAACGCAGTCCTTTTCAAGAAATCACAAACCGTTCTAGATAGGTCCACTATGTAAAATTGGGAGCTGCTGAATGTCCTGAAGAAAGACATTGAGTTTACTGGAAGATCTTGTGAGGTGGTGATGAGCCTGGATGTTTTCCTGGAAAAATGTTCTAGAACCTTGTTGGAATGAGTTTTATTGTCATAAACTAGTTTAAAATTGGGAAGTGATAAAAGATCATTTCAATGAGTCATCATGTTCTTCTCTCCTTTTGTTCACAACATTGCTTGCTCAACATGTTCAACATTATTGAGGGTACTCCCAAGAACCTGTTAGTGGAGGCAAAGACAATATCTTTTTTCTGATCTCCGCAATAAATGTTCTCTGATTCAGGTAAAGCTATCTCCTACCACCATTAATGGCCTGCTTTTAATGGCCCATTTGTTTTAAGCAATTCCACAGAAAATTATGTCTAGAAAAGGTACATCAGGCTGGACAAAGGAAAGTGACCCAATCACGTAACTGACTTTTGAGTGCAGACTATGAGACCCAAAAACATCCAATATAATGGAAAATTTGAAAAATGTATCGTTTTGCCTCTGTCAGTTTGGCCAGCAGCAATATATCAATAAGTATTTATACCAGACACAGTATGGTCAATAACATATTTAGAATTAAACATCACAGACCTAAGATAATGCAGAAATAGCCAACAGTTCCTCCTACAAAACATGAACGCAGTCATACTGAACTAGATTGAGTAACCTTGCGGTGTAAAATACACCTTCTGGAGATTGTTACATAATGTTACTGGCACAGAAAACAATAATTAAATGTTCATTAACTAGTTGGCATAATTGCTGGGTGTAATAAATTTGAGCCATCCATTGATTATGAGATCAATTAATAATCTTGCAGAGGAAAACCATCTGTATGGCTGTTCTCGAGGTGAGGGGGAAAAGACTTAAGTTGACTAACTGTACATGTAGACTCTAATTTGTTTGATTTATGGCTGGGCTGCCTTCAATTTCTGACATCTGCTGAGGCTAGACATTCAATTTCAGTTGTTGCGTCACACACATGCACTCAGACCAAACTCCAAGTCTGGGTTTCTACATTGGCAATTTTCAGACAAAGAGGCCATTCACGGTGACATCAGTTTTCATCTCTGACTGCCAGACGGACTTTTGCACCATCAACAAAAATCTGTGGCACAGACCACAGGCCAGCCTTAAAATCTTCTCAGGGTCAGTCTAACCATTTACTTTGGCTCGACTGTGATATGATAAAGGTTTTGCATGTGAGAATGGCTTTAAGAAGGAACCATTAAATGCAAATAAGTCCAGAATTTAAAATCAGCACAAGATGTAATGTACAATGTGACAATGTTAAGAGTGTGAGATTTAGTTTGTAAAAGTGTAACAGTAGCATGGTGTCCATCTTGCAACTTGGTTATCTCTTACCTGTTTTCAAACTAAATGGCGCTGATGCCGATGCAGATCCCCTGACGAGCATACCGGTCTCGGAACTAGCATGTTTCTACAGACCGAGCCAAACATTGATTGACTACACAACATAACCTGCCCACAAACAAACAGAATTAAGAGTCTTAATTCTAGATTGATTTAATTTGAGCATTCAGCATTATTATGCAATCATAATGGTGCTGCATTTGATGCAATGGTCATTTGTCACTGAAATATGGTTTTTATGACTAATCCATCCATCCATCCATCCATCTTCAACCGCTTATCCGACAGTCGGGTCGCGGGGGCAGCAGCTCCAGCAGGGGGCCCCAAACTTCCCTATCCCGAGCCACATTAACCAGCTCTGACTGGGGGACCCCGAGGCGTTCCCAGGCCAGTGTGGAGATGTAATCTCTCCACCTAGTCCTGGGTCTTCCCCGAGGCCTCCTCCCAGCTGGACGTGCCTGAAACACCTCCCTAGGGAGGCGCCCAGGGGGCATCCTTACCAGATGCCCAAACCACCTCAACTGACTCCTTTCCACGCAAAGGAGCAGCGGCTCTACTCCGAGCTCCTCGCGGATGACTGAGCTCCTCACCCTATCTCTAAGGGAGAAGCCCGCCACCCTTCTGAGGAAGCCCATTTTGGCCGCGTGTACTCGCGACCTAGTTCTTTCGGTCATGAACCAACCTTCATGACCATAGGTGAGGGTAGGAACAAAAATTGACCGGTAGATCGAGAGCTTTGCCTTCCGGCTCAGCTCTCTTTTCATGACAACGGTGCGATAGAGCGAATGCAATACCGCCCCCGCTGCCCCGATTCTCCGGCCAACCTCCCGCTCCATTGTCCCCTCACTCGTGAACAAGACCCTGAGGTACTTGAACTACTTCACTTGGGGCAATACCTCCTTCCCCACCCGGAGTACGCACTCCATCGGTTTCCTGCTGAGAACCATGGCCTCAGATTTAGAGGTGCTAATCCTCATCCCATGACATCCCTCTATGACTAATCATAGAAATCAATTCTCAAGTGATATTCAATTCAGACAGACTGATTTAAGTGGTTTGAGTCGCTTGAAAGGGGCCATGTTGTCTATCCTTCAAGCGTCCAATGGTTTTTGATAATGACTGCAAACTAGTTTTGCTTTGCATGGAGTTTTGTAGTTGATTTTAAAAGCCATACTTGGTAAGGACATTATTCTAGCTGATGCAGAACTGATTTTTCGGGACCAGAACCACCTTTTGGTGAAAATTAATGGAACCAAAATTGGGTAACAACACTGGCGCACTGTCATTGAAAAAGGGATGTCTCATTAAAACGGAAAATCGATAATTCAAGTTAGTTGCAAAAGAACTTCATATGAGTTAAATGACTATAACTTACCTTGACACGAATCATGTGCTGCTTTCTGTGATTTGAGAGTTGAACTGGAGAGTTAGCATGAGTGACAAATAGTAGATTTGAACATGAATATGTAAGAAATGTCTGAATGGGCTGATGAGAAAAACGGAGTTAAAGAAACATCAGCTCTGTTGACTTGCCAGACACTGAAAAGTGCACGTGAGGCCTCCGGGGGCTATATCCAAGCTGCTCAAAGGAAGAGACACTCCAGGGCCAACGGAGTGGGGTTAACCACTTCTCAGAAAAAATGAAGACAAGGGAGCGTGATTATGGCTGCTGTTGGAGGGAGCCGGTCAGCATGCTTTATGTGCCAGTGTGCAGAGATCAATAGCACGTCTGTGCCTGTATGAACAGAACAGTCAGCAGATGGAAAAAATCCTTCTTTTAATGTCTGCCCATAAGCCCAAACCATATGTGGCTGGCCTCACTGATGATTTAAAAGCGTCTGTTAGAAGTATTACAGATTGCAGCCAGATTCACCCAGTGCTGCCATCAGCTCATGTTCTGTGTGTGAATGTATAAAAGCACGTTTTGTTATGGCTACATCTGAATGAGAGATTGTATAAGATATGCACAGGTGTGTAGTGTACCTGTTTCACTGTTCTTGTGGGCCAAATTTCTGATTTTCTTCATTTATACCAGTATAGCATACTGTATGTACAACCAACACAGTCTCCTGACAACTTGTAACAATTTGTACAAGATTGTGAATTGTAAGTTCATACTAATAGGTACAACCTTTATTTCCACAGAGACCAACCAATCAACAAACAGAATTGAAATCGATATAATGCAGGCATCTGATTTTAGCTAGCCTCCAATCCAACACTTTGTTTGGGTGTAGCTATAATCGGCTTAATTGAAGAACAACAGACCCCAAAGCTAAATTAAGTTGCTCTAAAAGATCAGGAGTGTTGCATGAACTTCTTTGCTACAGATCTTTCTTTTAAATATTCCTCAGGAGAACTCCAATGAGATAAACTGTATGTTCATAAAGCTGCAAAATTAAAGGTGCATGCAGTTATTTATTTTTTTCCACATTGAAAAGTTTTAACTCAAAGAAATGACTAACCATTTTGAAATGCAAACAAATGTTTATGACAAATCATGACAACTCAAGTGACTCAAGATTTCAGTCTATCAGTAACCATATAAAATATGTTTTATTCTACATGGAGAAGGTCCACTCATGGGGGCTGCCATGTCCGGATCACATGACCAGCCGAATACTACTTTCTTAATCTCAGTAACCAGCCTGTTATAATTGAACGATTTTCTCATGGATAAAATTATTCATGATTGACTGAAAAGTGAATCTCTACAATGGCATTGGTAACTGAAAACTATTGCATTTGAATGATGCTGCATCCAGGCCGTTGAGTATGAGTCAGTATGAGTCAGTATGAGTCCAAGACAACAAAAACTTAGAGTACTTTCATTTTGAAAGCATAGTCCAGATAATTTGGTTTTAGAAGTATTTGATAAAAAGTTAATGTTCTCATTTTTTTAATTGAATTATTTCATTTTGGAATCTCTGACTCTTTTATTGCAGAGTACATGAAGTATCAGGTATAAGCCAAATCTGAGTTCAGTTTGGGACATTGAGTACTTTTCGGAACTATACACTCTAAACAAAGTCTTTATCTAAAAAGAAAAATCTGAAAGGCCAAAGATCTCGGTTTAATGTAACAATTTAAAAAAATTACGATTTAAAAGAGATCTCCTTATTGTGATTTTTATTTTCTTTACTATTGGAAGTCTATATGAGGGTGTCCCAAGTATGTGTACTAGTTTATAAGTAGGGTTGGGAGCCAAGAACTGGTTCTTGTACAGAACCGGTTCCATTCTTTAAAAAAATACGAGAATCGTAAGATCTTCATGACTTTCAGTTCCGTTAACGGTTCTCTAGCAGGCAATTTTTCCGCCAATGCGGCTGAAACACCGCTCTGACATACTCCGTCAGTGTTTCCAGCAGCACATATCTGCAGCAGCACTGCTCTCTACTGACTCTACAACATTAAAACACACAATTATATCAGTGTATTTGATTCCCTATCTAATGAGTCTCGAGCCAGCTCTTTTGAATCTAAAGCGCAAAACATTCATGCTTCTGGTATAGATTGATTCCCAAAAGAACCATTCTAATGAGCTGGTTGAATGAGCTGGTTGAATCTAATCAGTGAGAGACACCAATACTAAAGAAAACAGAGCAGCGAAAACTGCAGCAATCAGCAGCAAAAATGGACCAGAGCTCAGGCAAATGGTGAATCAAACCAAGCAGCCTAGTGCCTACATAACTGAACTCGCCAACATATATGAGCTAGTGTGTTGAGCATGCATATAATACTCATTCAAAAATGTCCTCATGCTGTTGTTCCAAACACATATGACTTTTTGTTCAGTGGAACACAAAAGATGATGTTAGCAGAGGTGATAGACTTTCGTCTAATTCTCTTATTTGTAAAGAGGGTGCACAGAAAGTGAATGGTGACTGGGGCTAACATTCTGCCTAACATCTCCTTTTGTGTTCCACAGAAGAAAAGTCATACAGGTTTGGAACAATGATGGTGAGTAAATCATGACCGATGTGATTTTTTTGGTGAACTATACCTTTAATGACACCCAACATTTTCAAAACAAAAGGGAGAGTTATTCTCAACTCACTTTCACTCCCACTGACTGTAAAGGCCCATACAATGCAAGTGAATGGGTGACCAGAATTCAGAAGGTCCAAAAAGTACAAAGCCAGCATAAAAGTAATCCATACGACTCCAGTGGTTAAATTAGTCTTCTAAATAGTCTTCTAAAAATATATGAGAGGCATCGGTGAGGAAAAAGATATTCTTAAGTCTTTTATTGTAAACCTACACTTTCACGTCCACATTCTGGTGTGAAAGTGACTTTCTCATTCAGCAACCTACTGGTTGGGGCTGGTCAAAAAAACGTAAATATTTATCTGTCTCATCCTCACTTATATTGATTCTGAAGACAAGGATTTAACCACTGGAATACTGTGGAATACTTTTATGCTGCCTTTATGTCCTTTTGGACCTTCTGAATTTTGGTCACCATTAACCTGTATTCAACTGACCTACAGAGCCGAGATTTTCTTCTAAAAAAAAAAAAAATCTTTATGTTCTGCTAAAGAAAGAAAGTCATTCACAACTGGGATGGCATGAGGATTAAATTTTGGCTGAACTATCCCTTTAATCTCTTGAGTTTGACCATGTAAAGTTCAGCCTGGAATGTGGATTTCACGCTGCTATCATAACTAGCATGGTTGTTAGCATTAGCCATGTCTGCAAGGGGCTGTTGGAACTTTTTTCCATTTTGTTTTTTCTTTCTCTCCAACATAGCTGCCTGGGCAGCAGTAAACGGTAGTCAGCTTGAAGCACTTAGAAACACGTTTTCCCAGTGGTAGCATCAGGCTTGGTAAATGAGAGCGAGTGATGGCGGAATTGATGGGTGCCAGGTTGTTGTTTCTTCCATGAGCTGTACTTGCTGTACTGCAGGGGGGCAGGCATAAGGCCAACAGTAGCTGAGTATACCATTAACTGGTGGTGTGAGAACACGGAAGGAAAAAATATTGTGGCAAAGATGAGGGCTGAAAAAGATTTGGATAGATGGTTGAATAGATGTAAGAAAGAAGACCGATTACTTCAGTTCAATCAATTCAGTATGCACATACTACATGGGTTTTGAATGGTGAACATCCTAACAATACAAGTTCATTGTTGAATTTCAAGCTCTAAACTTTTCTTAAAGTAAAACATTTATAAAATCCAAAGTAGCACATTCAAAAGCTGAAATGATCCACATTGTTTAAGGCTTAAAAATTGCAGAAAATTGTGAAGATACAATTTATTAGTAGAATATATTTTTAACTTTCCACTTTATTTAATTATTGTTGGTTGACACTTGGCCATGAAGACTTGCTGTCTTTCTGTATAATGAGTTTGATACATGTTCATTCAGGGGTAGAAGTCAAATGGAACGTAGCCAAGTTTTTGAATGACAGCTAAACATCAAGAGAGACTGACTGATAAGTGCGAGATAGGTGGCAAGTTATTACGTAATATTCATGGTGTAATGTAACACACATTTATCTGATAAGAGAACTGGACTGATGCAGACACTTTTTGCTGCTGCACGTTGTTGCTCAATAACGCAAACCAAGCATATGTGCACTAAAATACACAATTCGGGTCCTAAACTGCTTCCATTCTGAAATGGCATGCTGACAACAATGCATCGTTTCAGAATTTCCATCAAAACCTGCTGCAAAGTGCATGTGCATTAAAGAGATTAAGAGATTGAGCTGACTTGGTGTTTGATGGCGGATAATTACACTTAAGCCCAATGGAGTGGAGAGTGACGTTATAGTCGGACACATTCCTGTCTTGCAGGTTTGATATGCCGAAGAGTCGCTGACAGTAATTGCTCTGTTTAATGCTCCAATTACTTTAAATGGTGTCAAATAAACCAGACATCACTGAAAGACTACACGAAAGGCCACGACTTTGACGCCAGAAACGTTGTGCCCCTTCAGGTAAGCCAGTTCACTCTGCGGCCATGTTGGTTACCCCCGCTCCTACTTGAATTGGAAAAGGCTGAAATCTCAAACTGTTTGTTAACTTGTCAATAACATTGCAAAAAATGCAATAAGCCATGTGTTAATGTGAAATTAGTTACATGAAACAACATCACAATGATAACGTAAAAGACCCCATCAATGTTTAATAAGTTAAATTATGTTGTTTGTAGTTGCTAAGAAATATTGCAACTGTAATATACAGTAGAATATGTTTATAGGAATTTTACAACAACTTGTTGAATGTGATTTATCCAATACAATTCAGAGTTGGAACTGTTTTTATACTAAGCAATAATATATGACAATGGTATCATATATTGTGCTACTTTAGGTGGGTAATTTTTAGTTTAGTCCAGTTAATGCCCATGTGTGTTATGGAGTAAACAAACACTATTATAAACACTATTGTATCCTGAAATGTGGGATTTACATTCCTACAGCCACTGTATTGAGCATTACGTTCTGAGCCATATATTTTTCCACTGATCCGTTTCCTTATGTCTCTGGTATCACGTATGAGGTCATGACCTTGTAAAGAGTGCAAAACACTTGTGTACTTTGTTTCATGCTTTCAAAGGGCCGAGCTGAGAAAGCGCAGACTGCATAAAGAGTAAACCGTTTGCTTGACCTATATAATAGAGAAAACTAATCAGTAACTTGGAAGTTGACATGTTTTGAGAATTTAAATGGAATATGCTGAAGTGCATTGAGAAAGAAACGTTTAGACATTTTATTTAATTTTTTTATTGTAGAAGAATGAGAGAGATAAGGGGAAAGAAAAGCAGATTAGTCTTTTAGAAGACTCCTTCCCTAAGTGGTTCTCAGTCTCTGTGTTTAAAAGAGACTGGTCTGGCCAGTATTGGGTCTGTCTGGAACACTGTAATTTAAGAAGAGTCCTGGGCCTGAGCCTCATTAACATCTGCCAGGAAAGAAACCCCTCTTCACCCCTCCTTTCCTGAGGAAACAGCTCTGTTAAGGGAAAAAGAGAGAATGAGGGCAGCGGACATAGATGAAGTGTTAATAGCGGCATGACAGATGGGTTACAGGGGGACCTGCTTTTCCTCATGAACGCCTATCAAAGACTTCCCCAGCTCAAGCTTTCAGTGTCTACCCCAAATGAACTTTTGTGGTTTTGAGTGATCACATCTCACAGGTTGCTCCACAGCTTTCAATTTCAAACCTGTGAGGTGACTCCGTTAAAAAGAAAGAATGAGAGAATGGAAGACGTGTGGGAGAGATAAAAGGAGGGAGAAAGAGTGCTGAGGCTGGAGTTCCTCTAATTTAGGTTCAACAAGTTTACATTGCTGTCTGGCAAAGGAGAGTTTTTATTCCTGATGGTTTTGGCCTGACCCAGATCAGTGAAGATTGAACTGCTGTGCTCCACGCTAATTTGAAAAGGCATCATAAGTTGTGTCCCACACTGAAAGCAACAATGCTGTGCTTTGTGACAATACAAGCCAATCAGAACGTGTTTGATATTTACTAAATGTTTGTTAATCAGGATCTTGGGCCTATAAGATTTCACAATGGGCGAAGCTACTCTGTGCAATACCACAATGTTGCACAATTGTTTGTGACAAAAGCTCAACCTGGTCTCATTGAATGATTTGTATGTGGCTTGTATGCATCATGGTAGGCTCTACAACAACAATGATATTTATCCACCTGAACACATCACAAGCAAAATAGCAGTTCAAATCCATTCATAAACACTTTTCGCTCTGTTCCGCAAAAGATGCTTTCAATCTTATGACATCTAAAATCTTGCATGAATTGTAAGGTGATGTGTTTTAACATATGCATTACACGACTGTGGCAGGGCGGAGGGTGGGGCTGGGTAGTGATGATACACACCCGGTCCCGTATCAGGCTAATCAAGCCTCCGAGAGGGATAAAGGCCGATGGCAGACGGTGGTGCGACGAGAGAGAGAGATCATTTACGGACATGTCCGTCATGTGTGTGTATTTTTGTCCATCCATCCATCCATCGTCAACCGCTTATCCTGTGTACAGGGTCGCGGGGGGCTGGAGCCTATCCCAGCTAACATTGGGCGAAAGGCGCGGTACACCCTGGACAGGTCGTCAGTCCATCGCAGGGCCACACATAGACAGACAACCACTCACACTCACATCTACACCTAGGACAATTTTTGGAGACATCAATTAACCTAGCCTGCATGTCTTTGGATAGTGGGAGGAAGCCGGAGCACCCGGAGAGAACCCACACAGACACGGGGAGAACATGCAAACTCCACATAGAAAGGCCGGGGCAACCGGGGTTTGAACCCATGACCTTCTTGCTGTGAGGCGACAGTGCTAACCGCTGTTTCTCGCCTCCTCCTTTCCCTTAAATCCCGTAACAACGACAAACTACATTTACACACTTTGTTGGAGTGTGTATAAATTGTGCGGTAGCTCAGTTGATGATGTTTGTGGTTCAGCAATTGCATATATATTCTTTTGCAATTGGTTTTCTATGACACTTGGTTAGGTTTAGGGTAGGCTTTGTTGATTTTAAAACTTAAAATTCTAATAGAAATTTTCATACTGAATGGTCTGGTGTTTTTAGAGAAACACAGTTCCACAAAGTTCATGCACCACGGGCATTTATTACTTATATTTTAAAATAATTTTAAATGAATTTAAATGCATGCTCTACTTGGAAGCACATGTAACTTAACCTGTTCTCTGCAAGAGAATCAAAGAATAAATATCAAATGAACGGTAGGAATCTGTAAGATATCAAACAATACATAAAGTAAACTTTAAATTATATTTTCTAGAAAAAACTGCCTATGAAAGTTGTTTCCTCACTTTGCGATACCATACAATATCATACTTAAAAGCATGCACAGTCTGTCAAAGACAGAGTTCCACAAAGTTCATGCATTGAACAGAATCTCTTATCATTTTCTTCACTATGATGAAACAAACAGACAACCCAGCATTAATTATCACCAGTACGTGTTGTGCTTTGGAAGCTAGTTTGCTACAGTAGTGTGCCCATCAGGCTTCTTAAAGAGATAGTTCACCAATAAAATTTAAATATTGTCATCAATTACCCACATGTTTCCTTCTGTGGAAATTCAGATGTTCACCATTTTCTTTTATTATATGGAGAGAAAAAAATAATCTAGACCAGTACTAAACTGCCTGGACCTGCATGGAAATGTATAATGTCTTTTCAGCAGGGCAAGAGATGATGTCACCCATTCATTCTTGTTGGCCTCTCTTTTGATGATTTGGGTCTACAGTTCTAGATTAGAGTGGTATTAAGTGGCTATGTATTCTCACCCCCAAGCCGTACTGCTTTTCTCTTAGGAGCCACAGAATTTATCCATGTATAGATAATGGTGTAGCACCACTAGCCCACAAACAGTGTGCTGTCATGTGGTATTATCACTGTGGCTACTGCATTTATAGCCTCTATGACACTTGCCTACTCACACATGCCTACAGAGTGATCTTGCTGTCTCGTGTAACTTAAAATATAAAAACGCACACATTATATATCACTTTCAGAACCACACGATGAAAGCTCTTGTCTCTCTGCTTAAAATACAGATAACCAAATCCTAGAATGGCTCTCAATGACCCCCAAGTCTTAACAGGTCTTATAATGTGGTTTAAGGCTTGTAACATAAGTGTGTGAATGCAAATGTTTTTAGCTACATAAGCTTCATAAAGGGCTCTATAGCAGGCTAAACTGTCAACTTTTAATCAAGTACTATATTCATTTTGTAGGAACAGTTTGAAGAGAACAATTGCTTAGCAAGTTAGTTCACCCTACCCATTCAGAGTAACCTTTAGCCTAGATAAGACAAAGATACAGGCACATGCTCTGAGCCACAGGTAGCTTTGAACAACTCGTAGCTATAAAATGTGAGGCTTTAAAACAAAAGAAGGAATATAAAACATTTGCAAATACTTTGCTAATCATAATATCAATGTTCTTGGATGACTATCAGTTAAAGATGTCTTATGGCTACTGTATGCTACGGGATTAGCTCATTGAGTTAATGAACGGTCAGTTAATAAACAAACGAGCTCAGTGCAAGATCCTTGAGATTGTTTGGGTACTTCTATGACATCATGTTAGGAATGAGATGATCAGTATCACGCTTCTGTACTTTGGCCCGAACAGGACCACTTCCTCTTAGTCAGAAGCATGCCAAATTAAACCAAAACTGAAGCACCTGCTCCCTCAGATTGTTGAACCAGAATGGCTCTTGGATTCAGAGTCTTTGATCATTAAATTACACTATTATTGTAGGTTAAATGTGTCTTAAACTCTGTGGCAGAAATCATACATTCACATGTCTAAATATGGTCAGTCCAATTGAGTCGTACTTTTCGCAGATTGTTTGCTGTTAAACTGAAAATTCTGTCATCGTATGCCCTCATTTCATTTAAAAAATGTCAAAGCTTGTTCTTTTTGCATACAGAGGAGAGGCATGGTGGTTTATGTCTGTCAAATGCATTTGAAATTTTGCATAGTAAAAATATAGACTTTCGTTCTGGATTTGAACCCTGGTCCCCTTGCATGCTAATTAAAAACTGCACCACTACAACGTTTTACTCTTGCATAACAAATTTTGTTAATTTTTCTTTGGGGATTTTAACCCCAGGTCCCCTTGGACGCTAGATGAAAACTGAATGACAAAACTAACACGTACTGTACATTGCATCCCTGGCTTACTTCCTCCATCTCCTGAGCTGCAGGTTAAGTTAAATGAGCATGCCATGCATGCAATGGAGCCTGGATAATCTATTTTTGATTTTACAAAATTTGACACATACACTCACTCATCTAGTGACGCCATCTTCGTCTTGCCCTTCTGAAACCACAGCGCTTACATGACGTGCTCCTTTACAGGCCTTGTCATGTAATTCTAGAAACCTTTACATGCCACCATTACACAATTAAACCTGTTTACTAGAGCAATAAACATTTTTAGATGATCATAATTGAATCTACTTTAATAAGCATAAAGCGATTCAATCAGTTCTCTTGTTGCAATTTTTTGCAAATGTTCATCTGAACTTTATATGAAGTGACTTGCTGAACTAACGCAACATGTAAAGAATCTGTTAAATTCAACATATCTAAGTATTTATTGAGTCATTGTGCCTCACAGAACATAACACTGTGTACGCAATAGTAATCAAGTTATTCCTCTGCGTTGTGGTGAGAAACTGAATCGCAGATGTATTGAACTGTGTCAAAGGTCTAAGTTATTGTGTCGGAAGTAAAGCTTGTGGCACTAAAGCTAACAAGGGTGTACAGCACTGAGAAGACCGGTGTGTGTGTGTGTGTATATATAGATATAAAAAGGACATGTGTGTACACAATTGTATGGCATGATTATGTATATTTACATTTTGTGATTTATAGTTTTATGCAGTAACTTCAAAGCATTTGGAGAGTTAAAACCACAATTAAAAATGCATTAACGGCATAGCAGTAGCTAACAAAATATCAAACAAAGTGCCATTTGTTTTAAAGAAAAGTACAAGCACTCTAAGGAAAGCTTGTCACAATCCAAAACAAAAAGCATATTCGTCAGGATTTTAATCATAAAACAATACATATACTATTCAAAATCAATATAAAGGATATTGACACTTTCAGGTTGTCAAAAAGTGGAATGTGTCCACAGATTATGTGATAAACTACACCTGTGCACCGACCCTCCCTATCCAACCTGATGGAGCTTGAGGTGTCCTGCAAAGAAGAATGGGAGAAACTGCCCAAAAATAGGTGTGCCAAGCTTGTAGTATCATACACAAAAAAACTTGAGGCTGTAATTGGTGCCAAAGGTGCTTCAACAAAGTATTGAGCAAAGGCTCTGAATAATTATGTACTTTTTTTTTTATTTTTTATTTTTTTTTTTAAATGGTTTAATAAATTTGCAAAGATTTCAAACAAACTTCTTTCACATTGTCATTATGGGGTATTGTTTGTAGAATTGAGGAAAATAATGAATTTCATCCATTTTTGAATAAAGCTGTAACATAACAAAATGTGGAAAAAGGGTAGCGATGTGAATACTTTCTGGATGCGCTGTACATGGCATGACAGAAGAGGTACTGCAATCAATAATCTAATGTTAATTATAATAATGAAAACTACAGAGATTTGCTATGCTTTTTAAAGGAAAATGAACCCCTTAAACTGTTAAACACACAAGCACCTCATTAAGTAATAAAATGTCTAATTCTGACTTTTTATTCAGGTCACTGCTCACGTGAGCTTTGAAAGAGTGTGTTTGCAGCACAAAGGGGGCTTTGTTCCAGCAAACACACAGCACATGTGAGTGACATCACTCTTGTGAGTGTGACTGCAGCAAATCAGGATTAAACTCCTTTTGGCATTAGTGTGTGTGTGTGTGTGTGTGTGTGTGTGTGTGTGTGTGTGTGTGTGTGTCCCGATGGATGGAAGCTATACTCTATGGGTTTAATTTTTTCCTATGAGGTTTGAGAAATTTGACCTCATCCTGGCCATAATGCTTGTTCTTGCCAATTACTCTCAAACAGTTGCAGGGTTTTTGTAGTTTTTAATTGTTTTAGTTTTTACTTCAATTTTTGTGTTATTCCAGTGTAGTTTGGTTTTCATTAAGTTTCACTCTATAGTAGTTAAGTTTTAGTTTTTGCAGTGATTTCTTGTTTTTCAAGATATAGTTTTATTGTTTTATTTTTGTTTTGTTTTTTTTAAAGTAGCCTATCATTTAAATGTTTATGACACGGATCTCTGGAATACTCAACTCTGATTAGGTCAATGGCCCCAACTAGCTGTGTGAGATTTTTGTCAGTAATGACTGCTCTTCCTGCTATTTGCGAGCCATCATTCCTGCTTCTCGGATCACTGAGATCTCTACAAGTAAGCTAATAAAATAATTTCAACTCAAATTCGCTCAAATAAGTCGCTTTGGATAAAAGCGTCTGCCAAATGAATAAATGTAAATGTAAATTCAAATACATTCATTTATTTATTTGACAAGTGATCTTATAAGCAGTCAGACTGTCATTATTTACAAAATAAGCACCAACAGAACTCTGATGCAAACTGGAGGCAGATGTCAGCTGTTCAGCTTTTTTCTTTTTTGCCATTAGCCATGTTAAAAGTGGGTAATATACAGTCAGACGGTTATTGCAAAATAAACTCCTTCAGGCTGACACCATGTCAGATTTTATTTTGTTGGGTGAATATGTGTAAAATTTGTACGACCTCCTTGTGGATAACAGTGTGTTATATTCCCGCTGCTCAGTGTAATTTCAATTAAAGTACAAGCATGCATTGCATCCAAGCAATAAGAGAAGTAGGCAACGAAGACATTCGAACACGAACCAAATGAACAACATCCTGTCAGACGCACACGCAAAAGATGAAAGGCAAACATGCAGAAGACTTTCATGTGTGTTTTTCTTTTGCAGAGCAGCGGCTGTATTGGGTTACTGGTGACAGTGGTGACTTTGGTAAACAAGCTGTGATCCATGTAACTGTAGTGTCTCTGAGCAGGTGACACGTGTGACAGAGAAATAAGTGCGATCTGAGCTCAGTTAAGGAAGCCCAATCCAACCACATCCGCAATCTCTTTGCATGGGAGAGTTCAATAAATGTAAATGTTTGCTTGTGTCTGTGTACTTGTGTGTTTCTCAAGGTCTTGCCAGTGTAGAGGAGAGTTTTTTGTGTGATAATGTGCAAGTAGAGTAAGAAAGTGTTTGTGTAGGTTTTAAAGGTTCTCGCCAAATGGGAACAGATGTGAGCGTGAAATGAAACAGGGATATACAGTAACCACAAAGTTAATCACTTCTGTGTTCCTGTAGCAAAACTGGTGCTAGCAACGGCAAAGTCATAGGTTTGATTGCTAGGAACACACAATTTAATAAATGTTGGTTGATATCTTGGAGGCTCTTGGAATGCTAAAGAAAATAAATGTTTTGAAAGAGGATTTAAAAATGGCTATTGAAGAAGCTGACCTCACATGGTAAGGGAGACTATTCCAGAGTTTAGGACCCACCACAGAGAAAGCACGTTCACCCTTGGATGTATAGCAACAGTGAGGAACATTCAAAATAACTTGATGAGAAGACCTGAGTGTTCTAGTGGGGGAGTAAGGACAAGAAGATCACTAATGCATTTGGGTGTAAGGCCAGATAGTGAATTGTAAACGAAAAGCAAAATTTTTAAATCGACCCTGAATTTAACGGGTCAGTGTAGAGATACAGATAGGGGTAATGTGATCCCTCTTTCTTGATGCTGTCAAAAGCCTAGCTACTGCATTTTGAACCAGCTGTAGATGGGATAACACTGTTTGAAGGAAGCCAATGTACATTATCAAGATTGAAATTGCAAGATTTATTAAAAGCTTCAACCAGTGATTCAGTATTGACTGATGACAGACATCATCAGTAAAATGCGATTAATTAAAATTCTAAAAAAAAGTTTGGCAGTAGACTAGGACTGTATACTTGTAACAGTTTCTTCTTTATTCACAGAAAATGACAATTTAGGAATAGAGTGGTGGTGATGTGGTGGGCTAAATCACAGAACTGGTAAGCAGAAGGTTGCCAGTTCAAACCCCACAGCCCCCAGCATTGTGTCCTTAAGGCACTTAAATCCCTGTTGCTCTGAGGGGATTGTACCTGTATAAATGCATTGTAAGTCGCTTTGGATAAAAGTATCTGCCAAATGCATAATTGTAAGTGAATACATTCGTAGTATTATGAGATGAAAGAAAATATTGAAATATTCTGAAAATATAGTCTTTTTGCAATAAAACATAACATTTCTGCTATTCCCAAAAAATCCTATACCAAAACAACATTTGAGATGAACTTTTTAAAATTTAGCTAAATCTTGGAAGTTTCTGCTCAGTTCCGCTTCAAAGTAACATAGCCTAATGCTTCCTGCAGGGTGGATGTTACAACTGAACCTGAATCTGATTTTGGCTGGACCTTGCAATGTTTGTGTAGCCCTCCAAGACTACAGATGGATAGAGAGGAGGTGTTAAAAGATATATCAGTAATTTAGCAGCAAGGCAGTTGATTGATAAAGGTTTCAGCTTGTAAATGTTGACCGAACCATCATTTCTCTTCACAAAAACAGTTTTTGTCTATGGCATTCAATCCAGCTTTGCAGCTTTGAGTGTAGGCCTGGCTGTGCATGTGTTCGGCTAAACGTATACTTTTTTAATCTAGACATGTTTGTTCACTTTATTTAATTGCTTGGTCTGAAGCAAAGTTTGATTCCAGACCTTGCAATTGTAATATTAGAGCACATTGTAGTATTATGTTCCAATTGTTGTACTGGTTTGCTGGTGTGTAGAGAATTTACAGTATGAGAGAACTTTGTAGACTTAAGGTTGGGGAAATTGTTTGGGTTTGGATGGACCTTTCAAAACACAGGACCTGAGAAGCCATCTGTCTGCTCAAGCTAAGAGGATGTTTGTCATCAAGCTAGCTTCTTTAAACTTGTGTGAATCTTATCAGCACTCCAAACAGGAGAAACGGGTAGGAAAACAGTAAAGTATTGTGTTATAAAGTAACAGGTTAACAAATGTTTTGTCTCTTGGATCACAATTTACAGAACACTAACTCTACTTTCCTCAGACTAGCCCTTTTGTGAATTTACCTTTTTTTTGACATTGAATGATGAGGGCTAAACCTGAAACAAAGCGCTCCTACAGGTCTTCTGGCCTCTGTGGTATGTGCTAAAATACAGACAAAAAAAACACTGCTCATTGTTGTTTGCCAGACAGCAGAAAGATTGAGTGATAGTAAATAGAGAGACAGCCATACATGTTGGAGGGAAAATCTATCAGCACATCCTGTCGGGTGACCAAACCGACAGCGAACAGCCTGTGATGTCACACAGGCAAAACTGTCAAAATAGATAAAGCACACGTCCCACAGTCGCCCATTGTTACTGAGATGTTCTAAATATAAAATATCCATTGTGAGTGGGTTAGGCTATTTTATTTTCCTAGAGGGCTTCCTGCTTGGAGATCTATGCCAAATTAAGTTCAAGGCGAGCAAAGGCATAGGACTGGTAATAAACTGCTTTTTTTTTTTTCAGCAAACTTAACATGTGTAAATATTTGTATGAACATAAAAAGATTCAACAACTAAGACATAAACTGAACAGGTTTCATAGACATGAGACTAACAGAAATGGAATAATGTATCCCTAAACAAAGGGGGGGTCAAAAGTAACAGTCAGTATCTGGTGTGTCCACCAGCTGCATTAAGTACTGCAGTGCATCTCCTCCCCATGGACTGCACCAGATTTTCCAGTTCTTGCTGTGAGAAGTTTCCCCACTCTTCCACCAAGGCACTTGCAAGTTCCTGGACATTTCGGGGGGGAATGGCCCTAGCTCTGACCCTCCGATCCAGCAGGTCCCAGACATGCTCAATGGGATTGAGATCCGGGCTCCTCGCTGGCCATGGGAGAACACTGACATTTCTGTCATGCACAGAACGAGCAGTATGGCTTGTGGCATTGTCATGCTGGAGGGTCATGTCAGGGTGAGCCTCCAGGAAGGGTACCACATGAGGGAGAAGGATGTCTTCCCTGTAACGCACAGCATTGAGATTGCCTGCAATGACAACAAGCTCAGTCCGATGATGCTGTGACACACCAGACCATGACGGACCCTCCACCTCCAAATCGATCCTGCTCCAGAGTACAGGCCTCGGTGTAACACTCATTCATTTGACTATAAACGTGAGTCCAAACATCACCCCTGTTGAGACAAATCCACGACTCATCAGTGAAGAGCATTTTTTGCCAGTCCTGTCTGGTCCAGTGAAGAAGGGTTTGTGCCCATAGGCGTTATTGTTGCCAGTGATGTCTGGTAAGGACAGGTCTTACAACAGGCCTACAAGCTCTCAGTCCAGCCTCTCTCAGCCTATTACGGACAGTCTGAGCACTGATGGAGGGATTGTGCTTTTCTGGTGTAACTCAGGCAGTTGTTTTTGCCATCCTGTACCTGTCCCGCAGGTGTGATATTCAGATGTACCGATCCTGTGCAGGTGTTGTTACACGTGTTCTGTCACTGCGAAGACGATCAACTGTCCTTCCTGTCTCCTTGTAGCACTGTCTTGGGCGTCTCACAGTACGGACATTGCAATTTATTGCCCTGGCCACATCTGCAGTCCTCATGCCTAAGGCACGTTCACGCAAATGAACAGGGACCCTGGGCATCTTTCTTTTGGTGTTTTTCAGAGTCAGTAGAAAGGTCTCTTTAGTGTCCTAAGTTTTTTTTATAACTGTGACCTTAATTGCCAACCGTCTGTAAGCTGTTAGTGTCTTAACAACCATTCCTCGGGTGCATGTTCATAAATTGTTTATGGTTCATTGAGCAATCATGGAAAACATTGTTTAAACCCTTTACAATAACCTATAATGTCGTTTTTACAAAATAATCTTTAAAATACAGTGTCCTGAAAAAGGGATTCTTCTTTTTTTGCTGAGTTTATTTATGATTCAGCTAAGATCACATACTTGACTGGAACAGCTGCACTGTACAGCTACAATTAGGCCTATGACATCGCAACCTAGCTCAGAGTCAGACATGATCATGTAATGCATGTCAAAAAATACCTATGTGACCTTATATCCAAAAGGAGACCATTCAACATTCCAATACATCAACCTGAAATCAACCATGCACGGAGAGTTGAAGTACACTGTGCTTTTGTCCTTTTCAGGGTTAGTTGTTATTCAACAGTGTTTGAGTCCTGGAAAGCACATGCAAAAACTGTATGTTCATGTTGGTTCAAACATGAATTTAGTGTTCCCCCACAGAGCATAATAATGAGCCGACAATATTTAAATCTGCATTGTGTGAATTATTATACATATCATCCCGACCACCCTGACACACAAACATTACTTCAATTAGCAATGGTAAGCAGAATGATCTGCTCAGGAAACCTGTTTGAAAATAATCTACTTTTATGCAGTTCAGTTTGGTGTTGCTAGAGGCACAGAAATTATACTTTAGGATGGAATGAATCATCTGCCTTCAAAAGTCAGACTAATTATGGATTTTTATTTTTTTTACGGATCGATTTAGAAGAATGTAAAGGAAGCGTAATTAAGCTGGTGACACCTCTTTGTGTATAAATGATGACAGAGGTTTCCGGGCTGGCAGACGTTGTTATACATTTTGAGTCACATCTGCAGTGAGAACAGCTGTTGTGAATCTGACCGTGACTCAACATTTAAAACAGACACAGCTTTCAAAAAGTAGAAAGCGACTCCCTAAACTTTCTCCTCCGCGTACAGTCATAGAGACAGCTAGAACACCTGTGTAATTTACATAGCTTGTATATATTTGGTTTCATAATACACTAATAAATGACATCAGGGACGTAATCTGGTGAAACATCATGCCAGTGTCTTGCAAACGTCTGCTTTATTACTCATTATTTTACTGTTCTGTGTGATCTGCACTAGTGTGGATGAGTTTGTTCCCCTTTAACTTATTTGTCATCTACAAATGTAGATGTTGAGTGTCTGTCACTGTATATTGTGTGTTGGAGGTTAAGCACACCGGTTTTGAAAATCTAGTATAAAGCCATTCTGTCGGCTTGTTTAATTATAATGAGCAAATTAAATCTTTCACAAAATTGCAAATTAGTTTCACATCATAAAGTTTCATATGTACATTTTTCAGACTGATCTCATAGTGAAATCGAAACAGTAGGTTTAATTTTCTTTAGCTAAATTGGTCTGTGTGTACTGAAATGCATAACGCTGCCCCCAGTGGCCAAAGCTGAAAGTATTGTTGGGCGTATGGGCACATGTAAGCTCCATTTTCCAAGTTGTTTTCATCTATAATGGCAGTAAAACAGAACTGAACTTCCCAACCTAAACATTAGTGGAGTAAAATTTTAATGTTAGTGGGGGAAAAAAGCAACCCCTGAATTGTGCTCATCACTGATAATGCGAATATGATTACTTACTGGTTTCAATACAGTATCTAAACCCGGGTCTCCAACACTGCTGACATGATGTGCATCTGGTTGCTGATCCTACCGGAAGTATCGGAAACAACATGCCGACCTCCCGTGTGATCATGTTGAATTTTCAGCCAGGCTTGAAATAGATTTTAAATCCCAGATTTGTGGACTCGGACTTTAATCCAGCTGTATTTACAGAAACTTGATGCAATGCCTGTATTTTAACAAATTATTTTACATGTAACAATGCAGTTTTGTTTAGTTTTTATCTAATTTCCAAACCATTTGTACATTCTGGCTTTAGCTGGATCCGCCATCAATCTGGGTTGACCAGTGCCACCATGGCCCTCACATGGCCCTCACTCCTTGTGTTGTTGGTCTACTTCAGGGTTCCTCAATCGGCGGCCCGCGGGCCACATCCGGCCCATGAGAGATAAATGTTTGACCTGCGCTAAATGCCTGTTCACACCAATGCCTCTAAAGTATAATCTATATACCCTGCAGTGTTTCTACATGAATACTTAAATGCTGTCTAAGCCAGGCTGGTTTCATATTATGCTAATAAATGACATCAGGAAGGTGATCTGGTGATATGCTCTCACACTGGAAGAAAAACAACACCATGAATACCACAATGCTCCAGGCAGCAAGACAGGAAGTGCTTTAATCAAGAGCTTCCTGTTCGACTCACTCTAAGGTGCTTGTTGTGTCTGTGGTGGCAGTAATGTACTCGCCAGCTGTTAGGGCAACAGCTGGAACCAGACATTTGACTGAGTGTGTGTTTGCGTTTGTGAGATTGACTCGAGCTGTTAAAACACTGTAGACTGCTAGAGGGGTATACATTGCTTTCTGTAGACTGACATTAGGGTTTTCTTCAACAATAGGCACTTTTTGGCCCTGTGGACTTACTTTCTAAAAACACACTTTTCACACTTTCACTAGTTTATTTAGGATTTTTTCTTAACAACACACTTTTCATACTCTCACTAGTTTAATTTGTTTCTTAACAAGTGCATCACGCGAGAATTATTAATCCCATGTGATTTTATTTATCGAATTTATTTTTTATCGATAATTAATTTTGTGAAATGAAGGTCAGAGAGAAGGTTACAAAAATCAATAATCTGGCACCAACAATCATCCATGCGATTGTCTAATCAACTAATCATGTGGCAGCAGTGCAGTGCATAAATACATGAAGATAGGGTTCAGGAGCTTCAGTTAATGTTCACATCAACCATAACAATGGGGAAAAAATATGATCTCAGTGATTTCGACCATGGTATGATTGTTGGTGCCAGATGGGCTGGTTTGAGTATTTCTGTAACTGCTGATCTCCTGGGATTTTCACACACAACTCTAGAATTTACTCAGAATGGTACCAAAAACAATAAAACATCCAGTGAGATGCAGTTCTGCAGATAGAAATGCCTTGTTGGTCAATGGAGAATGGCCAGACTGGTTAGAACTGACAAAGTCTACAGTAACTCAGATAACCACTCTGTACAATTGTGGTGAGAAGAATATCATCTCAGAATGTTATCCTGAGATGCTGTTTTGGTGCTGTTTTGGTGGCACGAGGGGGACCTACACAATATTAGGCAGGTGGTATTAATGGTGTGTGTGTGTGTGTGTGTGTGTGTGTGTGTGTGTGTGTGTGTGTGTGTGTGTGTGGCATTTTAAAAGTAGTGAAATTAAATAGGTATGGTAAAGTTAAAAAAAACTGAATATTCTACTTTTTAAATATGAACCATTTTATTAATTTTATTAAAAAATAACAAATACGTGTTTTATTATTTATAATAATAATAATGACATTTAAGTTTTATTATGATTTTCATATAACACAGAGTTCTGTTTAAAAAATAATTGAAAATAAAAATCAACCCCTGGGATATGAATGTTCCTGATGTTGAAGAAACACCCTATTGTTGTACAGTATCTAGACAAGATGTATTCTCTTTAATTCGCATAATGATAGTGATCGGCACCTGAGGGCCTGATTTTCAAGTCCAGACTGATACTAGATCTTTAAAACGATGTTATTCCATCTTACACTGTCGGAATAATAATTTATGTGTTGTGTATTGTTTATAGCGAAAGGTGCAAGTAAAATTGTATACTAGTAAGGTGTAAAAAAAAATGGTTTGTTTTTGGCAAGGTTGTGTGTTTATCCACACCCAGGACACTTGATAAGAAACTGCCATCTTGCTGAACCAGTTTTGGAAAGTTAAAGCAGCAACATTTTCTTGACATTGGATCAAAAAGTTATCTAATGTTAACAAACAAGACTGAGTGGTCACATTAGGCATTTGGATGAAGTTTTTACACCGTTCACAGGGATTACTTAATTTGATCAAAGTAGTCATTTAGCGGAGACCTTCCAAAACATTTACAGGGACAATACCACTGGAGTTACCTGACGTTATGTGTCTTGCTCAGTGCTGTTAACTCATTGCTCGTGCCATATGGGACTTGAAACAACAACCTTACTGATCCAGTTCCAATCTTTATGTATTACTCAATATAGTGGGCAGAGTTGAAGTTCAACATGAACTCCATGATTAGACCCCTCAAGCCCCAGATCTAGACCAAGTCCTAACCCCAAGAACAAAGTCTGGACCAAGACCTGTTGGTCTAAGAACCAAGCAATCCAATTTAATTAACTGGCATATGCCAGCAGGATCATATGTTTCACAGGTCTCAAAATGTGAAAAAAATGAATCTGGCACTTTGACATAAATCATTGAATATCTTGTAACGTGTTAGTAGTGTGTGGGCATTTAAAAGATTTGCATGAGTCATGAAGGACATTCTCTCTCTATTGCTGGTTGTCCATGGCGACATGATGTTATTGTTTTTATTCTACCAGTACAGTGTAATGTGTTGCACCCATCAAGGACAGAGGGAGGCCCAGTATGGCACTGTTTAAGCTTGAGATTCCTGATACTCTGATAAGTTTTAACATACACAGACTGATGCATTGTGTGTGTGTGTGTGTGTGAGAGAGAGAGAGAGAGAGAGAGAGAGAGATGATCTGAACCAAGTCTTGTTGGTTTATCTTTTTTTTTTTGGTTCACAGCCCAACCTAACAATTAATTTTCTTGTTTTTACAGACTGTAACATTCCTTCAGTGTTTTCACTTAGTTTTAAGAGAGCAAAGTACAGAAGCTAATCTGAATGTAGTCTAAATATCGATTTGCACACAGGAAAAGAGTGGTAGATCTGTTATCGGCACATGACTCAGGATGTAACCAGTACTGTTAAAGCCAAACATCTTTCAATATTTCAAACATTGTTGCTATTTTGGGTTTTTTGCTGCTCTAAAAGAATTGTCCAATTATAGAATGACCAAAAGGTTTATTTTCATTTCAGAGATAAGAATGTCTCCTTCAATGCAATGACTTTGTAACTAGTTATGCATTTGGCCTTGTGATATTTCTCAGAAAATGTATTTTCACATCAGAATTTTTCAGTCAAAATAGCAGACCCTCCTGGATTCGTGTTGATGAAAATGGTGCTTGTGAAATCTTGCAGATGTTGCATTGTGAAGACATGGAGGTCACATCAGTTGAAGTTAAGCAATCATGCTTAAAATTGAGAGCAGAAAAACCAGGTCACAGCATCCCCTGCCTGTTCGCTGCAATGGGGAGAAAAAGCCTCATAGCACGCAGAGCAAAAATCCCTTCAACTGAAATTACACCTGCCACCCTTACAGGTAGGAATATTTCCCTTAGGATGCCCCATTGTGGTTACTGTTATGTTGAGAGTTTGGTTGCTTGTCCTGTTCATGCAACTTGCATTATATAACTTGCTATATATTCATACCATTAGAACAGGTATTTCAACGTAAAATAAGGTAATCTGAGGATGGAGTGAGACTTGTTTGTGCATTTTACACACAGAACAATAACAATTTGAGACTGGCCTCTGGTTATGGGTCATAAAATGGATGAAAAACTAGATTATATAAGTTTATTTATGCTATATTTAGGATAAATATACTGGATAACTATATTAGAGACAGAGAATAGCAGTTAGCAGGCCCATAACTCAAAACTAAGTGACTCTACAGCTGTGCAATGTTGTTTAACTTGTAGGGGTGAAACTAGAAGCAAATGTGAGACTCGCCTAAAATAAGTGTAATCAGATGCAATTGCCATATTTTTATGTAACTGGCCCAAGCAATAATAACGAACGTTAAAAAGTGTTTCTTTAAAGCAAATGCAGAAAATCTATCGAACTCTGTATGGTATGTAGACTTCCAAATAACAGGAATTTGTTTACCTAGTCAAATACTTAAGTTGCAAATCCAAAGAAAAAATAGGCTTTGTATTGAAGTTTCAAAATCAGATTTATTATTAGAAATGATTATTAAAATGCACATGTGATTTAAATCAAAAGGTGTACATGACACACACACACACAATCCACTTAAGCCTCATGTTTCTTAGTTTGCAACTTCATTTTTTAGTGTGCAGATCCCCTTTTTGGTATTCATTTTGATTATACACACCCATGTACCTCTACCGGATAAGTTTATTTTGTGTCTTTTTGGGTGCACACCATTAATTTAACACAAAAAGTAACTTTTACTATAAGCTTCTATGCTTTAAAATGAGTTATTGCATTAGGCATTATGATGAACAATGACTTTTACACCATTTGTTCATTGTCATGTTCATTTATAATATCATTTCTATTGTTCATTGTTAGCTCAAATGAGTTTTGTTAACATACACCACATGTTGATGTTAAAAATAAATGTTGCAATTAACATTTACCAAAATTAACAAATATTGTAAAAGTATTGATCATTGGTAGATCAAGATAAATTGTGGAAACTATTGTTAATATCCAAAGTGTTACCATTATCTTCCAAATGACCAAAAGTGATCATAAACGGATCCCCAGGTGACATGCCAATGACATGGTGGAAATGTCTTCACAAACATGTTTGTCTCCAGTACAGCACAGATGGAAAACGGTTGCTTTCCAGACTGTTTTGGCTGCTGGTTTAATTCTGAAGGTTGCTGAGAAGGTCTCTGTCTTATTATTGGCAAGCCAGACAACGGGGAGGACATTGTTTTTGTAGGAGCTCTGAGGAACTGTTAGATAACATGATCTGCTGCTAGTTTACACTTCACATTTCACTACTGTGTGGACAGATGCTGAAGTGTTTAGGCAAGTTGTTTGTATACGTGGGCAATGTGTGTATGTAGGAGAAGTATTGAAGGTTTAATGCAATGCTATAAAATGGTTTTAAAGAGATGGTTCAATCAAAAATGAACATTTTGTCATCATTCCAAATTCAGATGAGTTTTAAAAGGAGATATTGGACAGAATGATAGTCTAAGTCACCATTCACTTTCATTGTTTGGAGAGAAAAAAAAGATGCAATTAGAGTGAATGGTGACTGAGCCTAACATTCTGCCTAATATCTTATTGTGTTCCATGAATAACATGTTGGGGAGTAAATGAAGACATTATTTTCCTTATTGGGTGAACTACCCCTTAAAACGGTTTTGCTGTGGTAATCGTGCACCAGTACCCGTTCTCTCTGGGCTGTTTGTGAGGCCATATATCGCTTTTCTTTTCACAATCACTCTTTCAGCTCTCACACTGTTTTTGTGGTGGTTCGCTCACTCTCTCTTTGTCTCTCTATTTTTCTTTGTTTGTCTTTTGTCTGGTGTCAGTGTGAGGTGAAATTGGAGATTACGAGTGACTGGCTGACTCAACAGGTGAGTAAGGTAGAATTGTGCTCCGAGCCATGGCAGTGGTCCAGTGAGGTGAACCTTTCACACGCAACCCTGCTAAGACACACTGAGTGCCAAGCAATGTAATACACACTGCATTTACCCAATTTAACGCAAAAAACATTCAGTAATAATGGTTTTGTGAACGATTTACATAGATTTTGTTGGGGGGGTTGCACGTTCACATCCATTCTGAATTGGAGTCTGAACTATTTGTTTTCTAAACCTATTTGTGAACATACAGTTATATGATATTACTTAGAAAAGCTCATTTCCAATTTAATAACTGATCAATTAAATCCCTTTTAATTCACTGATGCTTTTTACCTCTCTTAAATAACCTCTACTTATCCTACTTTCTCAGTTGTTCTGTCTCTCTCTCTTTTGGTTTTCTCACCATCCTCACACAGCTCTGATATGTTCATTGATTCAGCAACAGAAATCATGGATCTAATTTGTTTTACCAGCACTGAAGAGGCATAATGGGTGGTTTTCTGGGAATCACTGCTGTAGGCCGAAACTTTTCAGAGCATAGCAGATGAGTCTGCAGTTTAGCTCAATGACTGCTGACCACGCAGACACAAACACTCATTTTCACACAAACACATGGACATAAACACAACAGTAAACACAACCTCACCACATTGACAGCTCAACGTAACTTCTCTCTCTCTCTCGCTCTCTCTCTCGCTCTGTGTTTGTCTTTTTTCACACTCGCACCTATACAGAGGAAATAAGCTGGATGCACAATGTTCTGGCCAACTAGATCACAGATGCATACTCGTTTTATCATTCAAAAGATCTTTAATTCTTAGCAAAATAGATGGCATAATATTAGTCACTCTGAACAGGTAGCAAATATCTTACTAGATGACCTTGCTGTTACTTTTATAATCACACTTCCAAATGCATGTGCCTAGCGACCTAACATGACCATGGACGGTTGGTCCTGTGAATGGTGAAGGGGTCATGGCACCATTTTTCTTTTCTTTTTTTCTTTTTTTGGAGGGAGGAGAGAAAGATTTGGACAGAATACTAGAAAAAGGGAAAATATTAAGAGAAGAGAGAGAGAGGCTTAATTGTAGAGACACACCAGAGCCAAAACATTTGAGAGATCTGAGTAACTGCGAAGACAGCTGAGAGTCGTTCAGTCTTGTTTTTGTTCATACTGGAGTCATGGCAGGAACACATAATTTGAGCTTCAGGACTAAGTCTTCTTTCTTTGAAGTTTTCTGAGAGATTGGGATCGAGAGCATTGACCTGGAAGAGACTTACGACCACTTGTGTAACACACCTTTCATTCCTTAAGAGTACAGGGAGCTTTGAAAGGGATTCCTTTGAGGTTCCTATCTGTCTTGTTGGAAAAAAATGCCTGAGTGTGTATAACGGTGTGTCTACAGGCACATATATCCCGAGGGTTGATTTTTTTTTATTAAAACAGATTTTTTCCTTTTTGTTATTTTAAGGTCACATAAATGTCTTTTTATCTTTTTTTTTTTTCCCAGACTATTTATTTTTACTTCTTCTCAAATATATTTTATGTGTAGATATTGTCAGACAAATAAAGTTGTCCGAGGTGAAAGAATTTGAATCTTTGGAAAAAAAAATTTAAGAGTTAAAACTTGTGTTTTAAAGAGTTTAAAATACAAGTTTGTAATCATTGTTTCCAATTAATACAATAAAAAAAATACAAAATTTATAGTATTTTCTAAAAAGGTTTTTACATATTTTTCAATGTAAAATATGGCTTTTATAAAACATTTATATTTTCTTAAACTTCACACACAGTCTTTAGTGTCTAAAGGGGCACCTTCTTTCTTTCGTGGACAAAAGTTTATTTCTTTAAATATTACAGATTTATTTTTTTTATACAAAATTGTTTCACTGCTTATTTTTCAAGAAATAATATTATTCTGCATGCTCTACTCAGGCCAACATTGTAAAAAAAAAAAAAGATTTAATTAATCTTTTTCTTCATTGAAGACGTGTATTTAAGTAATTATTTTATGTGAATTTATATTGTATTTAATGTAATGTACATGATGTATTTTTGATTAACTTAACAGATCCGGAATTTAAAATGAGCATCACATTGTTGACCCCTGAACCTTGTCCCAGACCCATACTTTCAATCTTAAAATATGAAAATCCATTATAAAGTATTAGTAACATTATAAAAACTAGCAGAATTTATTGTGAAAGAAAAAAATCATAAATCATTTGAATAGATATTGTGTGAAAACTATTAACATGAACTACACCAATAACAACTGTCCAATTTACCTTTAATTGTGTCAAGTAATTCAGAATGTGAGAATATATTGTATAAATGTAAGTATTTTAAGATACAAAAAAATGCTTGCTACAAAGCTATAATTTAAAATTAGGTGGAAATGACATTTCAGAAAAATGACAGAATTCTCCTGCGATGCATGTATATTTATGATGTTTTAGTGGATACATTAAATGGGGAGAGTGTGAGTGTTTATAAGAGCACTTGTTTTCTAAAAGTGTACAGATCCAAAAGTGCCCATAGTTGAAGAAACATTGTGATATTTCTCTCCATTTTCCCGGATTTTGTAGCCCCTATGCGCACACAGGACAGACAGATTGGAGTCGGTAGATGCTGAGGTCACAGGAGAACAATAGACCAGGGTCTTCATCACTTTCTAAAGCTCTAAATCTGTTTCAACAGGAAGCTAGAATGATTCTCTTACTGGAGAAATGGACCCCCCAGTGTGGGTCGTGTTTGATTTGGACCTGGTTTACTCAACCGCTAACTTTAACTGTCCAACAACTCCACCTAGTCCCATGTTCCCTCACCTCTCCACCCACAGGGCGAATTGTCTAAACCGTCTACTTTTGGCATTTTAAAGAGCCGATTCAGGTGTCTGGATCACAGTGGTAGAATGTTACCGTACAATCCCAGTAAAGTATGCCAGATTATAGTAGATTGCTTTATCCTCCAAAACCTAGCACTCAGAACTGGCCAGTAAAAATAAGGGATTATGGCATGAAAAAAATGTTCAGTGCTACTTTTACAAGATTTGAATAATTCGTTGAATCGGGCACTAAAAACGGCAGTGTATGCAATAAACAACGTTATCAGCCAGTGCAATTCGTTCTTGGTGAATTCCCCTGAAACTGACAATCTGAGGCGTGCCATCTCTGCGTTCGAATTTTGACTCTTTATTTTTATCTTTCAAGAAATCACTTCCTTCCATGATAGTATTTTAAGAAGTGATCATTAAAGAATACTCTGATAGTTGCCAGACCACCCATCCAAATTCCAGAGTAATCACATGCTAACTTTTCTAGAGTAAACATGATGTTGCTGGAAGCTTTTTGGCCAGTCTAGGGTGTTTTAAGAGCTGTGTGTATTGTTATATGTGTATATATGTGTTTTTGTGCCAGCAGTGCATTTAAGAGGAGCAAAACGACAACAGCTGTAAATGGGAGGCACATTGCTTCCTTGTTTATGAGGTGAGGCATTCAGCCCTGACCTTATATTTACACAGTCATGAAACTGACACAAACTGTTCACAGAAAATATCCCATCATGCATACACGACTGTGAGTAGATGTTGTTTGCTGTCCAGTGCCCTACTGGTGCAGATAACTGTATGCAGGAGCAGGGCATTACTTGAATTTATAGGGCATGCAACAAACATGGTGGGCCATGAGGTTCCCATCCCTTTCTCCATCAGTAAGTGTGTGTGTGCTTAAACTGTGTTGATCAATTGGTTTTCTCCCAAAAAACATTAGACTGATTTAAACTTGCACATGCCAACACTGTCTCATTTAGCGTCTTATTTGTTTAAATGAGCCTACCAAATTACATTTACTTCTCAAATGCCAAAGTAACTCTGACCAAAATTACAACAGTAGATAAGGGCCTACACATACATAAAGCCTTGCATGCCAGTACACAGTGAACTAGCTAGCAAACACTCAGATAGTGTGCAAGACAGTGGGCTATGCGCACTTTGTTATTCTAGATAGAGACTGTTAGTCAGAGTGTAAGTGTATGGGCATAGAGTGATTTTAGCTGTGTAACTGATGGTAGATAAAACAAAACCGTGGTACAAGACCTGAGAACAACTTCTACTAGAGCTGTATCTTTACATTTTCTTGAGTCTTCAGGCCTTTGGGTAGAAAATGAAAGCATTGTATTCTCTGGTTGCTTTTGTAATAAAAAGCATAATTCACTCGACAGAAGACACGGAATATTTTGTTTTGCGCAATTGCGTGCACAGAGTGATGAATTACCAACTAAAAATGCTATCTTTCTCATAATGGAGCCATACCAAGTGATGTCACACTACTAAATTTAGTTTGAACAGGCACAAGTTGATTTTTCCTAACTAAAGGAAAACAAAAGTATAATACTATATAAATAAATTACATCAAAATGTTTCAATAAATCTTATCTAATGCAAAATGTATGTGTACTGGAGAGAATAGCAGCTAAGTCTACTGGCACTACGTGGTCTGTTAATGGAATTGTATTTTATGAGTGTCCATGTTCTGTTCTTCCCTATCTGAAATGAATTATCCTGAAGGAGTGGAAATCTAGATTTATAAGATGATTAAAACATATTTTTTTCAATAGATAGATAGATAGATAGAACTTCCATAAAAAGTATTGCTTTCTTGTGTATATTTACATATACAGTATCTCAGTAGCCCTAGCCCTTTGCAAAGCACACTGTTAATGAGCCCTCATTTGTAGTTTCAAATATTGCCACACTGTTGGAAACTTCTGGAGAACCTGTAGGACTCTATGTAAAAAAGGACAGTTCTTTTATGAACTTACGCAAAAGTTCTTGCAAAAAGACTGTCAATGGTTCCTCCATTTTTCCCATCGTATGGGAAGGGTTTTGTAAATTGTGGATCCATTGGATTGATATAAAAATTACTGCATTGCTCTAATTTTAATGAGCATAAATAGATTAGCAAGCACAACTCTGTCTTCAGCAGGTCAAGCAGCCCATAAACTGCTCGGTTCCACACCTTTACCAATCAAGTACATATATTTTGGTCATTGTTTCAGGCAGACATTGTGCAGGCTGTTTAACCGAGAGTAGCTAGCATCTTGGCAAGCTAATATGCAGATTTAGTGGTATGTGAGGCTGAATTATGCTGACTGTTAATGACATAACAATGGCGTCATTCATTTATTTGTACAAGTTGCAAGTACATTTCCTGTGGTCTTGTTATATTGTAAGAATGTGTTGCATGGAACAGCATTGCATGGTAGCTTACAGTAAAAACAATAATAATCTAAAAGGCTTTAACATGGAAATGAAACCAATTTATCATGATGCCATTTGTCATATGTTGCAATCATTTTATTAAAGGGAGAACAGGAAAATGGGAGATTCCCTGGAATTGTGACAACAGTGTCGGCCTCGCTGACAGCATTGACTCATGCTTTGGCCGTAACATCTCCTGTCAGGAATGAATCCTCTTGCATAAACTGAAAAATTCACGAATGTTAGAACTTCCAATCTCTTTTACGGTCACCGTGGCCTTTAAACAAATTTCACATTTCTGCAATAGGTGAAAGTTAGGAACAAATCATCTCAAATACAATTCAGATGGTAGAAATCTCTTTAACGTTTTTAACAACTCTCAGTCTTAGGGAACCTTCGTTGTATGATTAAACATGGCATATTTTTCAAGTTTGGATTATGTAAGGGTGAGGCAGGTCAGTGCCCTACTGACACCAAAAATGTTATGAAATCCTTTCATTGCTGCTTGGCCTGAATGACAGAAGAGACTATCTAAAGTGTCCAGACATTTAGGGAGAAATTTAACTAAAGATTGTGTGATATACTTTGCAATTTTGAGTAAAACTGTGCCTAATTAGACATTTAATAAGTGTTTTTTTCTGCCTATTGTCACTTCCAAAATCTACCAAAAGCCTAGTCATTGGATAATCTTTCTGTTTTCAAAATTATTATTATTACATTTTAATTTAGCAATTTTATGCGCATCTCATTTGCTTACATTAAATTATAATTGACCTCCGCCAACCCTTAGTTGCGGGTGTTCGCTCTGATAAGCGCTGCAGAACTCCCCTTTTGAATGAATGGGAGATTGCCATAAACAACGCAGTTTTTGGCCAAATATTCTCATAAACAGAAGGGATAATATTTTTACGTGAGCTGGTATGAAAAGTGACATTGTAATTGTATATTTGTCTGAAGCATTTTGTAAAATAAATTGTTAAATTACCCAGTAATTTGATTAAAAACTGTGGAGACAGTGACTCTGAATCAAGGTAAACAATTATTACAGTCACTTGAAAAGAGAAAAACATCTAATAACTTGTATACTTCTTATAACATTAGCGTATGTGAACAGAGCTGTTTATAATGTCTCGTAGCACTCATTTTGATGCTGTGAACTGTTTATTTACTATCGCGTTTACTATGAACTCAATCAATACATAAATTAATTAACATTCAGTTATTAGCTTTAATTTACCTTGGAGCAAGTGTAGGTGTCATTGCAGATGTTATAATTATGTTCATTTGGGAATGAGTGCTGACAAGTTTAATCCAATACATGCTCTTCTCCAGATTTAATTAAAGATTTAAAATATTTGTATAATTTGTTTTTAATTTTTAAGAAAGAAAAACACTGCATGTGTCCTCTCTGGGTAATCTATTACAAAATGACCCGGCAACGTTCTTTAAATGTTTATATCATTTGATAAAATATGAATGAAGGAACCTCATAAGGAAAGGCACCCTTACTTCATAACTTAGGATCTAGAACAAAATAAATTAAGCTGTAAAGAAAACCAAACAAATATGAATTTATTACAATGCTTTTTCTCAGTAGAAATTGAATCATGATGAACAAACTGAACAAATTGACTGGAATGAATTTAGTTGACTTAATAGATGTCAAATGTTACAGAAGCATTGAATTTGGACTTGCCTTAAAGGCTTCCTACCTGTGGATACTGCCTGCTATGTTCAGATAATTGATTAATCGGGCATTGTCATTGTACTGTGACTTTTGGTTGATGACAAGATTCTCTTTTTATCTAATGATCCAATGCTGATTCTTCTCAGAATTGTGACTTGTTTGGAAAGAGCATAATTTCATCATCTTTCATAAATGTGATCATGTTTTTCATGAAATCACACCCTTCCTAGATCTTGAATGCATGATGTACACCAAAGATCTATTTTGCCAAAGGTTCATGTCACTGTCATTACCTACAACAATTTGGGATGCTCTCTGACCTAATGGCTCTAAATTGCAAGAGTAAATCTTGTAAAGTTTTTGTCAAACGTTACATAACCCCAGTTGTTTAAGAAATAAGCAGTGAAGGGACATTCCCTTATATAATCACAATGATTTAGTAGTTTTTATAGTTTAGAGCCAAGAGTGCTTACACTTGTTTACAGATGCAGGGGTTACAGTGCTAAATTCAGTAAATGTTTGAATAGTTATTTAGAGAACGTATAGCTCTCTGCAGGGTGGGCTCAACAAAAATTATTTTTAACATTGGCCCAATATACTGGTCAGGCCACTATTTCAGATTTCCTCCTGCCCCCTAAATAATAGCAAAATGTTTTTTGCGCAATGTTTTTTGCACATGCAAGAAAAATGGTGTATGTATGTGTGTGTGTGTGTGTGTGTGTCACTCTAAACTTTTATTGCGCAGGTATCTTCTACCAAAGTGCCAAAGTCTCACCCTTAAGTCTGGCGTTGATGGAGAGTCTTGTGACGAAAGCAGGTCTGAATGTGCTGGAAGCTCCTAGTCAGACCTCTGCACGTCAGCGGCTCAAAGCAGTTGTCATTGGCAGCTGGAATTGAGTGAAAGCTGCCCTCGGCAGACCTCGGCGTGACTGAGCAACCCTATTTAGTGACCATAGTCAGGCAGGTGGATCTCAAGGGTGGTTTGCTTACTCATGCAATGAGGTGAACAGAATGCTGGACAGACTATTGTTTGGTACTGGCAACAGTTAGATGGCAAATGTGCCCCTTAAGATGCACAAAGGGACCAAAAAATAAGAAATTCAACTGCCAAAAACTAGACAACATCGACAGTGTGTATGACATCTGTCGTCCTGTAGCAGAAAAACTGGATGCCTCAGATGACAAAACGATATCAGGGGTTGGCATTGATGAATAGTGGTCCTCACTTAGCTCAGCTCTTTTTGATGCTGCTGCCGATACCATCGGGTTTCAGACCAAAATGCATAAAGATTTGTTTGAGAATTCTAGCACAATCAGCTCCCTCCTTAACAATAAACATAAAGCTCTTAGGGCAGCCCTTAAAAATCCACACTGTCAAGCACTGATAAAGCAGTGAGTGGCAGGGTCTTAGAAATAAATAATAAACTACCCTTCAAGACCTGCAAAATTAATGTTGATTTCAAAATCACATGAAATTGAAATGTTTGCAGATAGAAACGACATGCACAATTTCTATGATGCACTAAAGGCATTCTATTGCTCCAGTAATTGCTCAATGTCCCCTGTAAGATCAACGGATGCCTCAACCCTCATTAAAGACCAGACTTTTAATAGAGGAGCGCTGGAAGGAATACTTCAATCAATCGCTAAACCACCCTAGTGAAGTGGACCTGGAAGTTATGCAGGAATTTCAGGGATTACCCACAATCGGCCATCTTGATAAACCACCAACTTTTAGTGAAGTCAGAGCTGCCATCAAAACCTTAAAAACAAGAAGTCATCTGGTCCTGACAGTATTCCAGCAGAGATCCTTATAGAGGGTGGTTACCTCTGGACAAGAGTACTGCACCAGTACATCACAGAGGCCTGGGACCAGGAATGCATTTCCCAATGCTGGAAGGATGCTAACACAGTGATCATCTACAAAAACAAGGGAGATAAATCCATCTGCTCCAACAGTAGGGGAATTTCACTTCTGTCCATTCCTGGAAAAGTTGTCGCAATGTGGATTTTGGGATGACCGAGGTACTGTTGACATGATTTTTGTCACTAGGCAACTTAAAGAGAAATGTAGGGAACAACATCAAGACCTGTTTATTGCATTTGTAGATCTGTCAAAAGCATTTGACACCGTAAACAGAGAACTAATTTGGGGGGGTACTTCAGAAATTTGGTTTCCTACCTAATTCCTTGCACTCCTCAGAGCCTATCACTCTGAAGTCTGGAGATAGACAGGGCTGTGTGCCGGCTCCTGTTCTATGTAATATCTTCCTCGCATGTGTGACCACATTGTTGCGTAGGGAGATTGAGGGGAAGGCAAGAGTCACCATTAATTTCCATCTTGATGGCGTCATCTTTAACATTAGAAGACTACAGGCTGTGCCTGAGCTCAGATCTAGGGAAATAGTCGAACTGTAGTATGCTGATGACTGTGCCCTGGTGGCGAACACCCCAAAGGCCCTTCAAGCCACCATCTGCAGCTGTCACTGCATACCAACGAATGGGTACGGCAGTCAATGTTCAGAAGAATATTGTCATCTGTCAATGGCACAATGCACCACCATTCCCCACCCCTCCCACTTTCTCAATACAAGACCAACAACTAGCCACAGCTGCATAATTTCCAACAACTGCACACTAGATGAGGAAATTAAAAATCACCTCAAACAAGCATCTGCATCCTTTGGTAAGTTCAGAAAAAGAGTTTTGAAAACTTCAATCTCCATACCAAGGAGCTTGTATATCATGCAGTCTGCATTTCTACCCTCCTATATGGGTGTGAAACATGGACTACATACATTTGCCATATTTAAGCCTTGGAGGTTTTAACATCCAGTGCTTCCAGAAGATACTTTCAAGTCAAGTCAATTTTATTTGTATAGCGCCTTTCACAACACACATCGTTTCAAAGCAGCTTTACAGAAGTTCAGCATTAACAGACGATAAAAATGTAATGTCTATAAAGTCGATAAATCATCATCCTTGTGCAGGGCTCCAAACTGCGACTAAAAATGGTCGCATTTATGACCAAATAAATTTATTTGCGAGTGTAATTTCTGTCAAGGTCGCCATTGGCGACAGTAAAAATTTACTCCCTTTGATTTTAAAATTTGCATTACATTTCCCGAAATACATTACAAAAGTTTATATCAAAAGAAATAGCGGGGAAAACGGAGTTCATTGCAGGAACTAACCATTTCAAAAAAGAGACTGTGAGAAAACACGGTGACATTAACGAGCATAAAAAATGCACATGATCACATAATTGCGAAGAATGCTCCACAGACTACACTGTTAGCACGTGCAGTTTTTCTTGCATGCGAGCTGCGGGACGAAAAGGAATGGAAGGAGTTAAAAATGAAAATATTTGGCGCCTGTTTTTCCCCCTATAGGAGCCAATGGCTCCTTAATTGATTTTTTTGTTTGGAGCCTTGTTGTGGAATTAGATAAGATATGATTCTTTATAGTGTTTAAAAATAATTAAATAATAATTGTATTAATAACTTTCAGTCACATGGAATGACAGAAATCATTTTGTTTTTTTGTAATTGTCACACTAACAGCACCAGTATCGAATACATACTACTCTAACACTGGCTTGGACACATATGCATGCCTGATAGCTGTTTGGCCGTAGAATCCTGTATGGCCAGTTACACCATGGTCAGCGCTTGCCTGGGGGGCAGAAAAAGAGATTTAAAGACCAGCTCAAGACCACACTGAAGCGGTGCAACATCAAACCATCTGCAGTACAAGACCTTGCTGTCTGTCGTTTGCTCTGGCGATCTGAGTGCATAAAGGGGATTAAAAAAATGGAGGAAAAGCGTAACCAACGACTCCAAGAGAGATGGGAAAAGGGGCACAAATATTTCTTTACTTAAAAACCACTAAAAAACAATGATAATGTAGCTATATAGCTGACAGCTATAAGTATATTCATAAACTTTGATGGACAACAATATCATACAGTCAAAAGCATTACCTGTTATTCTGACTGAAATGGGCAGCTAAATAATACTACCTGATATTAATATTATGATATTGTTAATTATGCTGATTTAAAACGAACAATGTTCGATACATAACAGAGATCCAAATGTTTTCATTTGCAAGCCACAAAAAAACTTGCAAGTGTTCATTCACAGCAACTGGCCTGAAACTCTCACACTGCCTATACTAATTATTGAGCCCTGCATGATCCTTGTTGCTGTAATGTGTACTGTTTTTAGAAACAAAATGGGATCTAAAAATATATTGTTATATTGGAGAAGCGTCTATGAAAAAGTTGTACTCTCCCAAGCCCCGTAAAATACAATCAGTGACTGGTAAATATTAAGACCATTTGCACTTGTAAAATGACCATCAACATCATTGTTTGACATTATTTGACCAGTCAACTCCTGTACAGCAAAGAACAATTCCTAGAGTGTTGCCTCACAATACAAACCCCCTTTATGATGACCCAACTCGCTTGTAAATGCTTGTGTCCATTGGTTGACCCTGGAGGGGGTTTGCTTGTCAACATTACCTCTTTATTACAGTTTATTAAGGTAAATCGGCAACAGCAGCCAGGCTCCCTGGGCAAAATGAGCGAATGTCCGGAGAATTCTGTTATTCCTAAAAGGTAGACATGAGGCAATTTCTCCATAAAACCTGAACCCCCTAAAAAGTTGCCTTGCCAAGCACAGAAAGGCCAATTTGGCTTACAGGGAGCCAGAACTATTAAAACAATGGCTCATTGCATGCAAAATCAGTCCAGCTTATGAAGCTCTAAAAAGAACTGATCACATTCTTTGGAATAATCGTCAGTTTTTAAACAAAACGTCTGATTGATTGTGAGATGCAAACAAAGCAATCATGTGTCATATGAATGCAGACTCCAAAGTGCGTCAGTTATCGTGCTAAGTGACTCTTGACAGGCCATTCGTTTCTGGGCCTCCCACTAAAGAGATTACCTGAGGTAAATACCATCAGCGAGGGGGTTTGCGGAGATAAATGAAGGTATTTGTTTAATAGACTTTGGTTCTTTATACAGTTGCCAAGTTCTAGAAGAAATGGAGAGGGGTTTAGGGAAGTACATGCGGATAAGACAGATTTAGAGTAAAATCAGCCAAATACTAAAAATGGGAGATGTTTTGGGCACGTCGCCAACGTGGAGATTTGTTACAAGCGTGCTTGAATGATTCACTGTTAACGAACAAAACACCTAAGCACTTCATATAAAGTAGAACTAATTGACTTGGTTGAATTTGTGCATCCGTCTTTTTGAGTATCTGTCTACCTGGAATTTATGGAATCAGAATTGAGGCTTCAGCTTTCTGATAATTAGGTATATGTTATACATTTAGATTTTGTTACTGTTTTAGATGCCATACTGCAGCCAAATACTGTTTTCAAACTATTCGGTGTGCTTAATCCTGATTTGTACACAAGAGTTTGGTTATTAACAGGAGTGACAACCACTATCTATAACGAAAAATTCAGGAAGTGAAAACTGCATTTACAGCACACCGTTTAAAAGCATCAGCATAAACAAAACATGTCGCCGCTTGTTGATGAAAATGTATTAAAAGATGCAGTATCTCTGGCCACTTTCTTTCATTAATAATAGCTAATGGGTTTAACTGTCTGAATGTATGTATATAGTTCACAATTTTGAGATGCTGAAACGTTGTTATGGATGACACTCTGTCATCTCAATTGAAGTAGAGAATCTTTGGATTCACTTCCAAAACTTTGCAGTGTTGTTTTTGGAAAACTTCTGATGGTTTTTTTTACTGGTATATTTACACTTCATTTGTACTCTTTAGAACGGGAATTCAAATCAAAAAGAAAGAGAAGAAACCTGTTTGTCAGATGCAAATCTTACACAGACCTTTATTGTTCATTTAATAGTTTTTTGCACCACATACATACAGGCAACCGCAGTACTTCTCAATAATGTACAATCTCTTCTGCCTTCTTTACAAATGTATTTTTTTACAAACTTACACATTATGAAGTGACATACTTTAACCATCAACAATTTCTCCTCTTCAACATACGTTACATCTTTCTTTTTCAAAAACATTCACACTGGCTTTATACCAGTGTGTCAAACCTTCCCACTTCATGAAGACACCACAAAAATGGAATAACAGCAAACCAATATCTATGAATGGTTGCTCATTTCTAGTAGTGCCAATCATCAAGTTCATCTCGTCTTATCCAACTCAACTCCAAAGTTTCTTTCTTGTTTCACGTCAACATTTCTCAAGCCCTCATTCAACATACGACTATTCTTCTACATGATGGTCCTTTCTACGTAAACTTCTGCTTTGACAAGCATGTACATGCACTGGGCCCACATGATAATGCAGGCAGGACTCAACAAGTAAAGCTCCATGCAAGATGCAAAATTTGAATATTCATCCATTTCATTTTTGGTAGAGTTAAAAAAAAAACATGGCTCATGTTCAATTTTGTACGAGTAAGAATTTTCCATTTGGACATTTGAAATCATATGGCTACTGAACCTATTGTCTTTAGAGATAAAATA
The DNA here is from genome assembly GCA_032164185.1 of Moxostoma hubbsi. Lineage (NCBI taxonomy): Eukaryota > Metazoa > Chordata > Actinopteri > Cypriniformes > Catostomidae > Moxostoma > Moxostoma hubbsi. Next base: position 8,660,476 of record JAVLUX010000043.1, on the reverse strand, counting down.
ATGCCATCTGATTTAAATATAAAACGGAGCTGATAAAATGGGAATGTACTTGTAAGACTTGCCTTCCAGTAAAGCAATGAATCAGACTTTTTACAGTATTCAGTGCCTTGGATATTTTATCGTATTTTTTTCTCAGTGGGTGTTTGTCCCTTCTGTCATATTTCTTCAGCTAAAAGCTTACCACAGTGCTTTTAATAAAAACAAAAAAGAGCTACAGTAAATGCCTTGATGCTTTAAAAAAAGTTAAACTTTTAATTACATAAAAAAAATTCATATTTATAATAAAATAACAAAATATTACCAAACTAACAGTAAACAAGGCTATATGTGCGATCTTATGTATTCACACAAATCAACATTGATTGTGATGTAAAGAGTTTCTTCCATCTTTGATCCCTTGAGATCCACATATTCGCCTCACAAATACTGTCTTTCTGGTACTGGTTTAGCCCATGTGGACCAGGGAGGGATTTGGGTTGGGCCATGGTAAAGATAGCTGCCATCGTGGACAGTAACACAAAAACACTGCTGTAGAAGCACACAGTCCATACACACATAAATACAAGTCCTCCATATGATACAACTCCATCTACACCACTGCACCCTGGGATAGCACAGTCCTCTTATGAGTCTGCCTTTTACACCATAGTCTCCTTCCTCTTGCCCAATGAGCAGATTGAGCGCTTGTCCTTTTTGGATTTGCGGGGCAGGAAGGGGGCGGAAGATGAGGATGATGAAGAGGAAGACGAGAGGGTGGAGGTTGTGGAAGGTGTGGGACTGGGGGGCGACTCAGAATCGGGGGACGAGGGGGCAGAGACTGCACCATGTAGGCAGTTCTCATCTGATTCTTCCATATGCATGATGGTGGAGACGGAGGATGAGCGGCGTTTAGTGCACACGTCTGCGGTGGTGGGGGTGGACGGGGAGTCATTCTCTGGGATTGCAGAGTCTTTCTGGGTGGACATGGCGGTGCGGAGACAGTTGAGCCACTGCTGCTTGTGGAAGACATCACTGACCTGGAGTGTGTGGGACTGACCATGTGCTGGGTCCTGGAAACGCACCCGGAAGATGTTTTTGGCTATAGAAGGGAAATGAGAATGTTAAAATTGGCATTGAATTCCTGCTACATTTCAAAACATAAGCCCTCTCTCAAATGGCGATTCTGATGTGGACTTGTGGTCTCTGGGCCTTAACTTGTGAAACTAAGTGAAAATAATTTTGCAAATTGAAATGATAAAATAAAAATAATGGAAAATAATAATAATCATAAAAAAAATGCTTCCGAATTATCTAAAATTAAAATGACCACAAATGTTAGTTTTTGAAACAGTATAAAATTTAAACCCTTTACAATTCACTATCTGTTAATGCATACAATTTAGTTATAAAATACTGAAACTAAACACTAAATGTACTGTAAAACTACATAGAAAAAATAAGAATAAACAGTCAGAGTGAAAACTAACAAAAACATAACTATTTAAAGTGCATATTGAATAAATAAATAAATAAAAAACTAAATAAAAAGCCCATGCTGCAAGGTGGGGGTGGGGGGGTTATGGTTGCCATTTGGGACAGGACCAAAGAAGGGTGCCAGTCTTACCTTTATCTGCATTAATAAAGGCCCCTCTAAATGAACCGCCCATGCGCACATCTCCATCCTGCAGGTCTTCCATTACAAGATCCTGCACCGGAATTGGCTGGCGGTACACCTGGTAGCAATGGCGATCATTCCGCATTACAGGCCGCGTCAAGACTAGAACCTCTGTGAAGAGGAACACATGCAGCTTCTGCAAGAAAAATGGAGGAAGGGGAAAAACATCTGGTTATTGACATGTTGTTTGAATGTTGACTGATTTAAGTTTTCTCCCTTGGTGCTGCGATTATTTTCACAAACATTCTCATGTCATTGTGTCATGTGTTTGAGGCACAAAGGCTGCCAATTCCTTTCCTCTAATGACCATATTTGGATACTGTGTTTTTTTGTGTTTATATTCCAGACAAAAAGACCCAAGTGACTTGCCCCTGGCGGTTTTGCCAGCCATGAGGGTGTGCGCGTTAATATTGGAGACAAACTTACCGTGCCGCTTTTATTGCGGAGTTCCCCATGGCATAGCAGACTCTTGCAATGCTCTATGCATGGGTCTTTCTGTCTATCGTCCAGATATTCCAGCTTATCGATATAGTATTGGCACTCAGACTCTCCTTTCTTCATGTTTATGTCAGCCAACACAGCTTGAATGATGCTTATCTGGAGATGAGGAACAAAAATGCAATTAGCACCAAATGCCTTCTCTAAATGGCTAACACCAAACAAACTCCTTGCTTTGAAGTCCTAGACGTGAGTTGGTTCTTACTGCTTGCTCAAGGCTGGCTGTGTCTGGGTGATCTGATGGTGTATGTTTGAGAATCTCTTTCAGAAGAAGTGGGTATTTGAACAGTCGTGAGCGAGGGATGTCCAGGAAGCTCCACAGGTCCAGTTTCCTGCTAAAAGGCGACTCTAGACAGCGTTGTAGGAAGTCCTGCACCCTTGGGTCTTGTTTTTTTTGGTCTAGCAAGGCTTTGGCAGCCAACTGGTTACTGCAATATCCCCTGTACGCATTTAACCCCGGCAGCTGTGGAAGAGAAAGAGTCTTAAAAGAACTGTAGAACTATCTTTTATAATAGCAAGACTAAAGTGAAAGTTTATGATGCTCACCCAGTCCACAACAATCTTGCCGATCTGTCCCACTGTACCATCCTGGCCTGTAGCTTTGGCCAGCTGAGCGAGAAGATCTGATTGGATAGAGCACAAGTTAGCACTGCTGGTAATCAAATACACCAGTTTAAAGATGTGTGCATGCTATATTCACCTTCATGAAGAGGAATATAAGCATCTAAGTCTCCAAAGATGGCTGTCAACTCCTCCTCAGACATGATAGAAAGTTTCAACATTGGGTCATGGTACGCCTGGACACACAAAATGAGAAGATGGGTAAATAATAGGAAATAGGAAACGGCTATAAATATTACAGAGGGAAGAAGCAGGCAAGCCAATGCGTTCAAACTGAAAACAAAGCCAAGAACTATCCAGCTGTTAAGTTTGTACTAAAAAATGTTTATTTATTTTTTTTAAATGGACAAACCTTTCGAGCAAGCTTCAGGTCTTCAATCAAGTCCTGTTCTCCTCGAGACAGCTCAAAAATTGCCTTGAGAGAAAAAATATTTAAAGGTCACATCGGAACTATTTGTAACTGTCGCTAATAAGCAAAGGAAATCATTGAGAAAATGTTAGTCCCCATGTATTAGTCTGCATTCTCTCTTTGGTGGGAAATATTTGAGGGGTTCATAGTTAGCTGTAATGTCTGATTACTAGGGCCGGTTGTGAATGAGAGTGAGAGGCTTGTGCGTCATACTGGCCAGTCTGTGTAAGCACTGTGTGTCTGACTCTGAGACTCCAAAATGTAGTCAAATTCTCTACACTCCATTCCACTACGTGCCAAGAAACTATGCCAAATAAACTCAGCCAGACCCAGAGAGGTAGAGCGAGGGGAAAATAATAACAGAGTGAGAGGAGGAACAGGGCACTTTCTAAGCCTCAGGCCTGTTGGGTTTAATAAGTCACACAGGCCTTATTCAGTAGCGTCTGGCAGGGGGACTGGGAGAGGATTTAATAGTCTAGTTTTTTCAATTCTGTCTGGATTCCGTAGCTCCAGCTGTACTCACTTCCTGTCTCTTAATCTCCTTGGAGGAAAAAGTTCCTTTCTGGTGGACATCCAGGGTCTCGGACCAGAGTGTGCTGTTGCGGCGTTTTGGTGGTGTAGGGGCCGCTGCCTTGCTGCAGGGCTTCTGCTGGGGCACGCCCGGAGACCGTCCGTCACCCCGGAAAGAGGCCTGGAGAGTCTGGCCGAAGCGCCGGACGGCCCCATTCTTCACAGGAGAGATAAGGTTCGCCAGCGAGGTCACTCGGCCCAGCGGCCGCACACGCTTAGTACAGGGTTCCTATGAAACACATGGAAATAAACATTAAAATGTAACCACCCAACAAACCCCCTACTGACCACAATAGATTCCTTTGAGCTTCATTAACTGCATAACTGCCAAGAAAATTAAGTTAAAGTTCAGAATAGACAACTCTCAAGTTGCCGTCTAGCACAAACGGAGGCTATCGCACAAGACACGGCATACATAGACTCTCCAGTGTATGATTGGAGCGGGTGTGAAGGGGTCAACCGGAGGTCAGGTTGATTGGTGTTTTTTGGGCTACAGACATCCAGGCGGAAGCTCCAGCCTCTGGAGTCACCAGCTGTTATGCCCATCACATGAGAGTGACAATCTCAGAAAAATTACATACACATGCACACACGCATACACTGACAAAGACCCCTCTCTGAATGCGACCCTAGAGACCAAGGGGTTCAAAAGGCATGACTGGAATGTAGGAGACTCCTCTGTCAGCTGTCTCACGCTGATGACCAACACACAAATACACACACTTGGCATAATAGCCCAACAATAGCAAACAGGCCCCGTAATCAGAGGTTGTTCAGTCACTTAGCTGAGATAAATTCACTCACTCAAGGGGATGTTTGAAAGTATTTGGTCGTGTGTATTTATGCGTCAAATGGACCACCACAGTGAGTTACAGATTTGACCCAGGACAGGTAAACAGGGAGTCCTCTACTCCTCTCTACCCTTCTCCTCTCCCTCCTTTACTCCATTAAGAGCTGTTTATGGCTTCGTGTTGAGGCAGGCCCTGTAGCCCTCGCGTGAGAGACGGGCACACCTGAACCCCCTAGAAGAGGGGAGGCAAACACTCTCAAACCCTACATCCATAATGACTGGGCCTGTAGCCAAAAATATCAAAGCCAAGCAGATCTGAGAGGTTGATCCTACACTCTTGAGATCAGACTGAAAAACTTTTCTAACCAAGCAAAGAACAATGTGATCTTTGTCGTCAGCAAAAGCGATTGTATATTTCAAGCGGTCGGAACAAAAATCACTATGTGCTTACACTTTTTAAAATGCATATTACAATTGGTTTTCCAGCACAGGATGATTTTCCAGCTGCCGAGAGTGTGTAAAAAGAGATTTGTTGTTCTCATCTTGGGAGAATGAAATGGAGGAACTGTTCCACCATTGCGGACAGCTGCCTAACAGATCTGCAACTTCAGTTTAAGCAGGAACAGCAACTGTGGCTCAACTGGACACGGCCACCCAGATCTGCCAAACGGTCCTGCCCTTCCTCTGCTGTACCATATCATGCAAGTAAACACCAAGACCACATCTGAACCTTCTCCAATGGTGGCCAAAAACACAAGATGTGTCTGAAGAACGACCACAGCGGAAGCAGTCTGCTTGAAAAGCTCCAGTGTGTAGCTTAACGGAATTCAAATGAACATATTAATACAGCAGAACCTGTGTAAGCCTTTGCTGGCTTTAAGCAAATAATCACAGTTACTGCTGCTCATTGTGTTCTCCCTGCAATTTAGGAAAGCCCTGAAATAACACATACCTTATTGTTTTTTTAATTGTAGATATCTAGTGGAAAGAGCAACATGAAAGCAGACAGATAGGCTGATGGAGCAAATATTTCTGGCTGTGTTGATTTCACGGAACCCCTGGGAGAATAGCATTGGGAGAACTTAGCAAGGGGAAGCCTCCCCCACAGGAACTAGAGTTTCGACTACTACTGTGTAACTTGGCTATAATTTGAGCACAAGTTTGTCCCCAGAAGATCTGACAAAACCCTCCCTTTAGGGGCATCTTCAAAATGAAATTATGTTATTCTGTTTTTATTTTAAGAATGCTAAATTTTCCTTTTAGGGGTAGTGTGTAGATTGGTGTTAGTCTGTTGTAATTAAAAAGTAAATTGGTTTTATATACAAATAATAGAAGTCAATGGCATTTCTTAATTTAGACCTTTCAGCTATTATTCATTTTCACAAAATCCCTCTAATAGAGCCCTAACTCTTGAGATCTTACCAACAGAAATAACAAAATTACTTGGCTATCAAATAATTAAGTTGTATTAAACTCATAAAAATGTATTGGGGAAGCATATTAACAATTGTTGTGGCTAAGGTATTACCCAGCAGCCTTTAGCAACAGGTTCCTTCCTCCTGATTCACTCATAATTTGCTACTTCTGCATTAACCTTCCCGACATCTAAACCAATTTTATGGCCACTTCCGAATCAAAGCAGAAACCACAAAGAGGAATAGCAGCCAGTTTAAGAGAAGTAAAATTAAAGCCTATTCCTGAAGCTTCATACATTTCTAAATGCTCTCAACAGGACCCAAACAGCACACCTGGGCTATGGGCTGTGATTGCTTGAAGACTGCAGGAATGCTCTTCATCTCTGCATGTTCTCACACCTCAAAACAGCCCAGAGGGGATGCTCAGACCATTAATCTACCTCTAAACCTCCTGCTCAGGTGTGCAGCCATACAGACAAGCTTTACACTTCTAGACAGAATGTCAAAACACTGGAAAACGGTTAAAAAGTAATCCAGTAACTCAATGAGTACTTAAGACCTTTACCCTGTTTGACTTGCTGAGTGTTCACACACATTTCTCATCCCCACTCACACACCCTTGAAAAACACACATGTGGCTCTGATTCCTTTAAAGAGCACTGAGCATACAAGATAACAAAAAGGCAAGGTTCTGACATGGCTGACAAAGAATTCAAACAAGCTTTTATCACTCAAAACAGAGAGGCAAAGAAACAACAGTACAGAACAGTGTGATTATTTGCTTTGGAGTCTCACCTCTAGTTCTTTGTAAGTCTGATTCAGGTAGTCTATCTTCTGTAAAGTCCGTTTGATAGGTACCACACAAGGTTCATCGTAAGCCACCATTTCTTTCAATAAAATCCACTGGTTGGTTTCTGTTATTTCCAAGGGTCAGCAATAATCCACAAATGATTCTTAAATAATTGTGTGTCGTAACATAGCCTAACATAACATCTTCTGTAACTCTTGAATGTCCGCCTGAGCGGAGCTTTCAAATATTTAACACACACTCTTGGTGTGCACTCTAACAAGCTCTAACTTTGTTCTAGGGATGAGATGCAGGGAGTACTAATATACTGAGTTTTGAAAAGGCGGAGTCAAAGTATAAACCCACCAATGGCATGAAGCCAGAGGAGGGGATATGCAACTGACTCAAGCAGACAGTCTGAGAAACTAGTGCCCTTATGTCTGTTGCCACAGATCAACACAGCAAAATTTAGTCTACAAGATATCACTGAATTGTACACATGGTCAAAACAAAGCATTTTAATGTCCACAAGCATGAGAACCATTCAATATATATATATATATATATATATATATATAACTTTGTGTAAGAGCTTGTATGAAAAAAAAAGGTCTGTCAAACGACTTTTCTGCCTTTTAGACTTCAATTCTATGATGGACAACATAAAAAAGCTAAAGTACATGTTCTCCAGTTTGCATTACAAGTTAGATAACTGAAAAGCCCAGTTTTGTGGTGGGTGAAAGCAAGTCTGTTTCTATTTGCAATGCGGATTGGTTTATGTACTCTTTGAGTTGAATAAAGGGTGCAAAGTGCAGGCATATTTGCTTTCAAATCTGCCTAATGAAGAACTGGGTCTTTATCACCCTCTGATCAGCAGGGGAGGGGTATGATCAATTACAATAACAATCAGGGCTGAGGGGGTCTCACACACACATACAAGGCTGGTGGGAGTGGGAGTGTATTGGGAGGTATGGGGTCTGATGAGTCACAAAAGGTTTCACTGTTCAGAACCAGAAACTGACTAAGACCACGCCGTAAACAAATGCTACTCTCACTTTGTCTATTTTTCTCAGTGTACACAAAACTGCACAGGCAGCTTAACTTTACGTTACCAAAATGGGAACTATGGACCCTAATTTTTATGCTAAGCAAATGGAGACGCACAATGTGTAGGTTTTAAACTCACTTACCCTGTGTCAATACAACAGTTTAAAACAGGCCATATATAATTATTTTAGCATTCAGTTTACTTATTTTACTCTACAATTATATTATCCAGTACATTACAGGATATATTTTAAATTTTTCTAAGCATATGATTCTATTTGTATTTGACATGTTGAAACAGTTTAGGCAAAATGCTCTCATAAATGTAAAATATGTCCCTGAATGTCAATCCCAGGGGGCAAATAATCTCTGATCATTTTATTTATTTATTTATTTGCCTTTGTGCATGGGCATTGTTAGGATTTTTGGGCCCCCTGACAACTTTGCACTCTGGGTCCTATATTATCGCAACCCGTACAACATTTTTATTTCATAAAAAGAGTATTAGAATAATACAGATTTTATTCAAGTGAAAAATGGATAGCTTGTCTCATAATGTAAAGAGGTCCAGTCTTCAATAGCCTTGATTTAACTTTGTTCATATGAAAGAATTACCACAGGTTTGATCATGGATGGCTAAACACTCAGTAGGTCAATGTAACTACTGTATGGTTTACTGAATGAATATACAACAAACTATAGCAATTTGTTATGGAATTTTTTATTTTTTTAAAAAAATCTGTAAAGCTGTCTTGTTATAATAAAACCAAGTAGACTTCTTCCTTTTTATAGTTTTAATATGAATCTATAACATTTATTTCCAATCATACCTTTTACTAAGGTGGTGATGTAATATGGCAACACTATGTTTTTTCGTCTTCTCCACGTAAGAGCTGTTTAGAATATGGGAGCAGTCTGGCCTTATGGGATGTTTGACATTCTCCATAGTGCTTCAAAGTAGAAAATTAGCAGTAAATTTCAGGTTTTGTGGCCTGCACTGCGCTGTTCAGCGCTCCGCATGATCCAGTCAAGCCTGATTTATGATGCGTCCAGCACGAGGATGCAATATGGCTACCACACCTCTCGCAATGTACAAATGGCAAGAGAATTTAATGCTTAGAAAGTGCTTTTGTGATAAACTACTGAATGTCTCAAGGGGATCCCACACACTTGACCAACTTTTATCATCAAGTATGAGCGGTCATCATTTTAGCTAACCAATGAGAAGTGGCCATTTATCACGAAATCATTCAGGAAAAGATTTGAGGGTTCAGAAGGATGCCGTGTCAGTCCAGGGCCCTAGGAATCGTCCATACACCCCCCCCCCCCCCCCCCCCCTCCACACGTTATGGCATCCGTGCCAATGTGTCATGATGCTTCAGCATGAATGATCTTAACTTGTGAATTCTGATTATCATCCATCCAGCCATTTATAAATAGCCTTTTGTCTAATTTGTTTTCTATTTTGGTGCCATCTTTGAAGTATGTAAAGCAGTGGAAATATGGATTTTATTCATTTCATTCCCTAATTAGCATTCATCAAATGCGAGAATTACTTTGGCTGAAAATTTATTTACAGTTGTGCAAAGGTGTGTTAAATCAAAAACATGGCTTTCGTTCATTACTCATGCCATGGGGAGACACTATCGTACTGTTCTCGTTGCGTTTTTGACAAGAGGTGTGGCAGCCATATTGCATGAGAGCCTGAACCCCCTGTGGGCTAACACCTCGACACACATGTCAGCTGGACAGCTGGGTGTGAAGCACAAACACAGCACTCCTACATTAGAGCTAAACACCATCACACAAGAGTGACTCACTTCATGTTGGCCTTGTGTGAGCTTGCCTGACAGGGAAAAAGTGAGTAAACTTGCTTTCAGATTTGATAAGCCTCTGTTGAAAATGCTTTGAGAGGAATGGTGTGGAACGGTGCAGTGTGAAACATAGTGCTGCCCCCTGGTGTATGATGCATTGATCCTGCAGTCATGGTGGCTGTCATTCAATGACATAAATTAACCAGGGCTTGCGGGGAAAGATGCCACAGAATGTGACAAATGGCCTAAATATTTAAAATATGAGGACAAAACATGCCCCTGTAGTGAATTTCTCTATTAGATAGTTGATATTTCCACTCAATATCACCCTCCCAAACTTTTTAATGCTTAGGATAAAACATTTCTCTCATACAGGTAAAAAATGTCCAGGGGGAAATATTACTCAATGAAAAAAAAAAAAAGTATATTTCTCACACTCGTATTTCGTAATCGTGTTTGAAATTGTATGCATTTGTGGCTGAATGCTTCAGGCTGTATCATGTTTACTTGTGAATTCGGATTAGCAGCATAAAGAATGTCTTCTATTAGTAAGGAGTAATGCTCAATCCTCCGAAAACAAAAAAACGCAACTGGCAAGACAAAACCGTCCAGTAACCGACTTCCGCTCAAGTGCACCAGTTAACTTCAATGGTGGATGAATTTGTAAATGTGCCAAGTTTTCATCCCCTGTAACAAAAATGAGATTACAGGACAAGTCTGTACAGGGCATAATGTGTGTGTATGTATGTGTGTGTGTGTGTGTGTGTGTATGTGTGTGTGTGTGTGTGTGTGTGTGTGTGACAGACCAGTGTGTGGGTGTGCATCATCACAGGAAGACAAACTTTTTCTTAGGAATCACTTTGTGTCATAGCTATCTCCATTTCATGGCCCTCCCTTAGGATTTTCTGTCTCTATCTTCCATCATATATTATCCAGTGATATCCGTTCTATGTTAACAAACTGTTACGTACAGTATATGCAAAAAAACATACAAATGGAGTTTACAGGACAAAAATAAATAAGTAATTTATAACTTAATGGGTTTCTAAAATGTTTTTGCTCTTCATGGAAGTCATGGAAATTCAATAGTCAAAATGTAGGTACAGAAATATTTTAGAGTGGAGGCTATTCAGACAAATTTATGTTCATAAAAGAAATGTCCATGATTTTTCATGACCATGGGAATCCCTGAAATTTAGTTTATTTGATAATAAATTTGATATGACTTAAGGCCTTAACAGTCATGACACTATTGAGGGGGGAAGGTGTATTTACTACCATTCAATTCTTTGAAAATGCTTTTCAATTCCCTGGAAATCGCATTCGCAACACCCTCTTAAAAATTATGAAACTGAAAACGGATGTAAAAAGTGAACTTACAGACCGATTAGCTAGAACTTGTGTTTGTAAGACAATATGACTTTTTGTGAACATTACTTAACTAGTAGAATTCTAAACCAAAAAGGAAGCATTTGCTTGAAGTGTTTCATTGTTTCTCTCTCTGGTGTGGTACCAAAACTTCAGATACCATCAACAACTGCAGGAAAAAGATAAAATCCCACACATCCCAAAAGTATATATAACTAAAGTCAACACACTGTCAACAGAGATGGTTGCCACAAAACAGACCAGGTAACTAATAACACACCCCTCCAATCAGACACATTTCAGATTGTACGCTTCCCACAAATATATGGTCTCTTTCTCACACATTTTCCCGATATATTGTAATCAAATCTAAAGTGTTTGGTCAGTCTTCCAGCTACGTAGTTTAAATTAGTCATTCCATTTAGAGGACCTCAACTGTGACTGTTTAGGGAAATATTACATCCGTACCAAGCCTGATTGAGCAACATTTCTAAAATGTATGCAGAATCTGCTCAGAAACGGTTTCCTCCTATGTGGTTTTCTGATCATGGAGTTTGAAACTGAGGTATCTTTTTGACTAGTGAATACCAGGTCATTTCATCAGAACAAGGCCCTGGGGGAAGTGAAGGGGGTACTTGCAAGACAGGTGATTAACAAAGCTACCCTACCCCCAGTATGCTTTCTAAGAGATGTGCTGTGAGAAAGGGGTTAACCAACCCAGCCTTCAATATTTTAATTATAATTTAGTTATTTATTTATTTAGTTAGATCCATCCATCCCCTTTTTTAAATTTTCAAATTAGAAGCTACACAGTTAAGTAGTCTACACTAAATGTTTAAGCATTCAAACAATATAGTATTAAAACTTGTTTATTATTTGTTTCTGCTAAAGCTAGACAGGAATAGACAACTTAAACCTAAGGATGGGCATTATCTAATGTGGTTTAGACGAGTCCTCAAAAAAAATAACAGAAGGCTAATGCGCAAAGGAAAATTAATTAGCAAAATTATTCTAGTAGTATTTTTTAAAAGTCAATTAATTAGTGCTGAATGAGTACTCGATTAGTCGTTAACTTGTGCACATCACTATTTAAAACCACAACATTTCAAAGAAATGCACTACAGGGATGATCATTTGGGTGTGTGTGTGTGTGTGTGTGTGTCTGTTTGGGTGTGAACAAATTGACTAGTTTTTTCCATTCCTTAAGGCATTTGTAGTGTCTCATCTCTTAAGTGCAAGACTGATTTAAGTCATTCTGCTGTTGTATTGTTCGACTGTATATATAAGCAATGAAGAACTTGGCGTGCTCAGTGTGACCTTATCTGTAATAACATGTTGGTTACCATGGAAGTGTATTAATAAGACAAAAGTTCTCTGTAAGATAGAGAAAAATACCAAAATAAACAAGAGGAGGTGAGGTCAGTGTGGCATAAAATGACAACTAAGCCACTTCTGTTAATTTACAAAGTCACATGTCTCAATTAAGTCCATTTTTAAAGTAACTTTCCGAGGATAATTACTGGGGGTAATTACATAGAGTATTCGATTTCGGAGAGATGACCTTCTGGATTATCAGTGGAAAGTTTTTAATTCAATTCCACAAGCTCATGTTTATAATGATTGGCTTTGATTTCTGCCACAAACACACATGATTTCATCTTGGATTCTTGTGTATTTTTTTTTTTTTTATGGCAGATTATTTTGAATTAGCCAACAAACAGCGGGGGCAGTTTGTCTTTGTTCTTTCTTGAGGTTATAACAAGGCTTTAATGTTGTTTTGAAGCATGGTGTGGATAGATTTACCACAGGGAGTAGCCTGAAAGCAAGATCTCTTGATTTTTACATTGATAAGTCTGTTGTGCCAAGTCTCCTGTAGTGAAACCATTTGTTTTGCTTGTTTCCTTACCTTAAAGTCAAAACTGCACAGGCTGACAGCATCTGCATCATCCTTCTCTCTGCGCTTGCGTTTCTGCAAAAGCAAAACAATCTTTTAGAATCTAAAGCATGAATATACATAATCTAATTGGGACAATTTTTTAAATTGGGCAGTACAACAAATAATACGATGATGTATCAATTAAAAAAATGTAGCAATGCAAAAATGAGTTTTAACGTTCCAAAAAAGGCTTCATCATCTTTAATGATGTGTTCTTGAAAGGAGGATTCACCCACACAGTGCACTTATCTACTCCACACTTCATACTAGTTCTTTCAGACCAGTTCTGCCTTTGAGAGGGGAACCATGGGAGACCGTGCAAAGCTTCTTTTGTTGGCATTTCTACACATTTCCTTTGCATACTCTCTGCTCTTTAGGAAATCAAAGTACTGCCCCAAAAGTTGGTATTATGCAGGTTACAATGGACCGTAATGAGGCCCAGTCAGAATCAGGAAAGGTCATCATTATCCCCAAGGCCTTTTTAGCACGTGTGTGTGTGTGTGTGTGTGTGTGTGTGTGTGTGTGTGTGTGTGTGTGTGAGAGAGAGAGAGAGAGAGAGAGAGAGAATCAGGGGCTGGTGGGGCATCTGCTAATTAACTTTTTATCTGTGGAGTGTGAAGGGGTCATAAACATTTTTGCAGCACTGTGGCGGCCACAAAGCGCCCTCAGGGTCTCTATTATTGGGGTGTGTGTTCTGTACTTGGGCTTTTTCACAAGAAACCACTCCACGAATGCGGTCTCGATTTAGGTTGTTAAAGAAAGTTTAGGTGGTGTTTGAATTATAGCTTTGTGAACCTCAAAGTAGACATCTGTTCCTTCATAGAACTAGGCCCTCAGTTATTTATTTTCCTCACATTTTTTTGCAATTTCAATTAGTAAACTAGATTTATAAATTTCTTTGAAAGAAATGTAAGTTATGATGGGTTAAACAATGGTCATTGCCAGCACATTGCAATTCGGTTGCTAACGTGTTTTGAGAGATTTTTAGTATGGTTGCTTACAGGCTCAAATCAAAAGAGCCTACCCTGTAGTCTCAATGATATTCTGTGGCTGTATGATGGAAATGACATATTTTAAAGGGAAAGTTCACCCAAAAATGAAAATTCTATTATGCCATTCCAGATGTGTAAAGAGGTGGATAAAACTATAGATTTTCAGATGCATAGCAATCTTAATTTGAACAATTTCTATATCGATTCTTAATCTTAATTCCCAAGATCGGTCTTTTATGCACAACCCTCTAGTACAATGCAAGGAAATCACTTGCATTTGCAAACAAATTTCACACTGTGCAACTAAACATGTATATACTGTATTTGGCATCTGGCTGGTAAATGTTTACGTTTCACTCAGCAATGAATGAATTGTGAGGTATAGTGGTGCGAGATCCTTTCATTGCGTGTTGAGAGTAAAAGTCGTTCCATGTAATGATGAAGATTTGGAAACCATTTGTCATTGAACACCCTATCTTTTAATACCCTTTCTGTTCTTTACAATCAGTTGTTGATCATTTTTTTTTAATTCTAATTACGCATTGCAGGTTTTTAGCAAGTGTTCAACAAATCAATTTAAATCCTTGTAAATAGTACAAATTGTAAAATTAACCAATATTCAATATAATATCATATTTATTGATTATATATTGGTTAGCTAAAATGTTACCAAAATGATGAAAAACTAATAAAATATCATTTTCAATATCATATCTTATAGGGTAAAAGCACAAGTGAGGCTACCATGTGATCCAAATCAAACACAAATTGAGTCAGCACAAATTGAGTCTGATTGAATCAATGAGTAGATTAGGTTAAATTAACAACACACTCATTCACAGCGAACAAGTAGGCAAACAGAGTACAGAAATTACTGACGAGCTATCATTTAGAAAATCCCCATTCAGAGACAATTGGAGAAATAAAAAAATCAAGACACTGATTGGAGGGTTTAAGCTAACAGTAACGGAAGACAGCAGTCAACTGCCAAGCTACTGAGTAAATCACAGGTCACTCATGGTGTTAGGTTTTGAACATAGACAAGAGCTGCTCGTGTTATCTGAGAGTGGGGAAAAGCACATCATGGTAGCCAACGGTCTGTGGTTTTACAAGTGGCACTGAGGTTTGCCGGTAGATTATGATAAAATGTAAAAACAAAGGGGAAATCTAGTTGTTTATTCGCATGTGCTGTCTACATTGATTTAGCACACGATTTACTAAAGGAATTATGCAAATGTAAAACTGCATAAATGCACCAAAAAATGTATAAATAATCTGCACAATTCCTCGTCTTGCTGGTCGGTTCAGAGTCCTAGTTTGTGGGGGATGCAAGTTAATTAAAGATTTGGATCTGACAGTTATAGAACATACAGGACCTAAAACACAATATATTTACGAGAATAAGACTGAAGAACAGAGTGGAACCAGGAGAAGAGTGGGTCAAAGTGAGGGATACAGGCTGTGTGTGTTTTGGCTGAAGATTAGCAAAATTTTTGGTGGATAAGCCATAAATGGAATTTACTGCAAATTTATGACCCGTTTATGTCAACTTATTGGAGTGAGGAGTTGTGTGATTGTGGACCATTATGGCCAGGACTGTGCTTTGCATATTTATTTGATAGATCTGGACAAAAATCAAGTTGCATAAAGTCCTTTTTTAGACAAAGAACACCGATTAATGATCAGATTATTGATTAGTTCCAAAAATGTAACAAAAACTTACAAAGTTAGTTTTCTATTGAATTGATTAATTTCTGTGCCAGTAGTCGAACAAAACAAAATATATTGCAAACAGAATGATTGTTTCCAAACACTCCCCCCACAAACTATTGGGATATGCTCAAGTACAAAGAAGGGACACCGATCATGAAAACTTTTTGTTTCCTGACTTAAAACCTTTTTACACTGCTCATAGTTCAGTAACAGCTACTGTATATGCAAATGTACCAAAACGGGGCCCTTATTTAATTTATTTTGTTTATTTTTTTTGTTATGGTAGTATTCTATAGTATATATACATATATAGGTAGTATAAAGCATATAGGTATTCTGTGGTCTGATTGGTTAGAGGAATGGCAAAATATGTCAAAACCCTACACTTGAGTTCATAAACAGCTGGATGGAGCGCAACAGAATGCAGGGGACTCGAGATGCATTTTTTTTAAAAGTTTAAATATTTTTTATAAAATTCAAATTTACTGCCGCAAAATACAAAAAAAATAAATACTTGAAAGCAGAACCACTTTGTATATACGCAATAGGAAGTAAACCTACAATGGATAACTTATT
This sequence comes from Moxostoma hubbsi, assembly GCA_032164185.1. NCBI lineage: Eukaryota > Metazoa > Chordata > Actinopteri > Cypriniformes > Catostomidae > Moxostoma > Moxostoma hubbsi. Next base: position 8,644,286 of record JAVLUX010000043.1, on the reverse strand, counting down.
AACATTACATTAAACTAGGCAAGCAGAAAATATTTAGAAAGTATTTTAACTAGGGCTGTCGATTTAATGTGTTAAAAATTATGTAACAAATAATTTTGTTTGGAATTCACATACTAGAAGACAATGGAACAGAAGTTTGAACATGCCAGAGATGGGCCTATTCAAGTCATCCTCGCATGTTGATGCACAACACACTGCCAAAATCAAATCTGGCAGTATCTCTGAGGTCTGCATGCCATATCCTGCGCAACCCAACTATTGTTCTGCTAGTATGGGCACAACCACGATCACCCTGCGGCCATGCAGATGGCTTAAACTTGGGCAGAGGATGTACGTCTAGTTTGAAAACAAAAGGTGGAATTCACTAAGAATAATTTTAGCACCAGCTCACTAGAGGAATTATGCAAATCAGTTAACGGAGCAAACAAACCCAAATTTTTGTGTTAAAAACAATTTGCATGGCACAACTCTCAGTCTTGCCAGCCGGTTTTTAGTTATAAGTTGTGGCAATGCAACAGACTATGATAATCTTGCATACAGGGAGCTGAATCGCCTCTTAATTATGCAGAATGTGCAACTCACCTGGCTCGTCTGGATATATGGACGTTTATAATGCTCTTCTCCATCACTAACTGTCATGATCAATAGAAAATAAACCCACTAGCACTGGACGATATATATATATATATATATATATATATATATATATATATATATATAGTTATAAATTTTGGTATCCATTAAGGCTGCACGCTTCATTGAATTATGAGTGAAATCACAACATTGCCTTGCGCGATTACTAAACCACAAATGGCAGCGTTTTAAGCCCAACGTATACTCCTGTTGTTACGCTAGCATATGTGTACAGGGCGCATGACTTAAATTTCGTTATCAGTAGGGTGCGCTAGTGCTGTACTTATGCAGCCTGATTTCTCATTGTACATACTGTACACGGAGAAATAATCTGGTACGGAGACAGACTGGTAAAGAAACAAATTTGGTACGGCGGTAAACAAAAATCAGTTTGTTGTGAAAACTATAGCACTCAAAAGTAGCGCAACTGTTTAGTGAATTTTCCTGAAACATTCCTATTCTTCATGTTCCATGACATTAAGGGATAAGAAGAGGGAGTAATACTCTTTCACCTCAGTGGGGCTTTTAAAGGTGAGATAATGGAGCACGAGCTAGAAGCTTAATGAGCCCCATGTGGCTGCTCGATGAGCTAATGTGTAATGCGTGTGTATTCATGAAAAATATTACATATCAAAGGAACTCTTTGGCACGGGATGAAGCGGCCCGTCTTCTTTCACGTCTTTGCATCCCCCCACCCCCATTTTCCTTAGATGAGTGATGGATTGAGTTTCGCTTGGCCTTCATAAACTGTGGAATGCTCTGGGCCTTTCTAATCGGGCTTTCTGTTTTCAATCACAATCAAGTTTACATTTACTGCAAACAACACTTAAGTAATCCACTGGGAATGGGCACTATGTTGGGTCCAGTATCATGGAATTTTAGGGTGAAAGTGGCAATCTTGGGGTATTATTATGGTGGCGGTTTTTGCATAAGCTGGAAAAGAGGTACGCAATGTCATGAGAGCACATATGAGAGGATTAAGATGACCCGTTTATGTCATCAGATTGCGACAGCATGATGGTCAGGTGGAAAACAATAAATGCCAATTGTTTCGTAAAGGACAAGGGGAAATTTTACTTACGGAGAGAGGGATAAAGGGCTTAACAAAGCTGACCTTATGGCTATAGTATTAAAGTTTTTGAAGCATGAAAAGTCATGAACCGTAACAAAGCACAGCTAATGAGGTAGCATTTACGTCATAAAAAAAGGTCAGTTATATTACTGATAGGACGATTTTTTTTAGTGGCTTAATGCCGTGAGAGTGCAACGGAACAATAGAAAATGCCTTGTGAGAACAGCCCCTTAGAATGTGGCTGCCAATGTAGATAGTGAAGCAGCTCACTAGCTTTAGTGACAAAGCCATTGTGTATTTCTGTATGCCTGAGAGAGTTACACATATTGACGTCATAATCCACTCACCAAAGTGAAGTCCCACTGGGGTCCAGGTGTCAAAAAGGTGAAAGAACTTCCTCTTCTCAAAGATGGCCTATAGAGAGAAAGAGATAACAAAAGACATATGATTCCCAGTTCTATTTTAAGTCTGAACTTATCTAGTAAGAAATACTTTGAAACCATTAATTAATTAAATCATCATTTTTATTTGTATTGCACCTTTCACAACACACATTGTTTCAAAGCAGCTTTACAGAAAATGAAACCGTAATATCTATAACTTGAATTAATATAATTTAATTATAATATTTCTCATTTTGAAAAAAAGTCCCCTCTTTATACAGATAACAGGATGAATACTAAGCATCCAACCAGACTCTGAGCTCTGGTTGTGCAGTAAGGATGTAGAAAGTGCAGCCAAACCCTATATTTTTATGCTTACACCACCAAACCAAACAGAACACATCTGTTAGATTTACATATCTATGTTTGCAGCCGCTTTTATCCAACGTGACCTACCTTCAATGCATGCATTTTGTCAGTTTTGGAATGGAACCCATGACCTTGGCATTGCCAGCATCATGATTTACAAGTTGAGCTACAGGAACAACCCAGCCACAAGAAAACAACATAAATGTAGAGTCCTCCTTATATACACACACATTTCCCACATACATCCTATACATACCACACACAAAGCCTGGTGTAGCTCTGACTCCTATGACGATGCATCTTACTCTGCAAAACCAATCCAGAGAGAGAGATATATAGACAGAGCGTCACTTAGCCCCGATCGCTCTAACTCACACCAAGGCACTGGTTTCTGCTTTGTCTTTCACCCATGTGCCTCTCCTTCAGTCTCTATCCATCATGTCCTCTTTAACTCACATGCTTACAAATGTACTTCCCCTATTTGTTGGCTGGATCCTTATTTGGGAACTGATAACAACTGTCTTTTCCAGAGATACCCAGGATCCTTTTGAAGAAGAGCTGATTCTTTTTTCAGCCATGTTCTTATGGCGGCTCCGCCAAATCTTGTTTAGAAAGCCTTTGAAAATTTCTCACATTAAATTTATCTTTTAATCTATCTGTGATTGCATCATCATTTGAAACCACATAAAAATCTAAATTGATCCTATTTCCTTAATACATGTTCCTGGTCTTATTGTGCATGATTCATCAGTGCATGCTGTTGTTTTCATAAGATATTTTATAAATGTTATATCTTTCTTTGTTTGTATGTAAGGTTTGTATGTAAGGCCGTGTTGGTGGGGAAAACAATCAAGATTTTGACATTGTTTTTATGTAAATTAATAAAGTTTCAACATAACACATCAGATCTTTGTTTAGCTGGACAAGAAAAAAATAGCTTCATATAACATTTGGTTTTCAACCATTGATAATGGCTAAAATTTGACAGTTTATGGATGGAGCAATATTGAAAATATTATAAATTTGCAAAGATTTCCGACAAACTTCTTTCACGTTGTCATTATGGGGTATTTTTTTGTAGAATTTTTAGGAAAATAATGAATTTAATCCATTTTGGAATAAGGCTGTAACATAAAATGTGGAAAAAGTGAAGCGCTGTGAATACTTTCTGGATGCACTGTGTGATTGAGATATATATATATATATTAGATCTGCCACAACATTAAAACCACTGGCAGGTGAAGTGAATAACATTTATTATCTCATACAATGGCACCTGTTAAGGGCTGGGATATATTAGGCAGCAAGTGAACATTTAGTTCTTAAACTTTTAAGTGTTTGAAGCAGGAAAAATGGGCAAGCATAAGGATCTGAGCAACTTTGTCAAGTTGAAGTCAAGTAGCCAAATTGTGATGGCTAGATGACTGAGCATCCCCAAAACGGCAGGTCTTGTGGGTTGTTCCCAGTATGCAGTGGTTAGTAACTACCGAAAGTGGTCCAAGGAAGGACAACTGGTGAACTGGCGACGGGGTCATGGGCACCCAAGGCTCATTGATGCATGTGGGGAGCGAAGGCTAGCCCATCTGGTCCGATCCCACAGAAGAGCTCCTGCAGCACAAATTGCTTAAAAACGTAATGCTGGCCATGATAGAAAGATGACAGAACACACAGTGCACCGCAGCTTGCTGCATAGCCTCTGACTGGTCAGAGTGCCGATGCTGACCCCTGTCCACCGCAGAAGGCACCCACAATTGGCATGTGAGCGCCAGAACTGGAACATTGAGCAATGGAAGAGGGTGGCCTGGTCTGATGAATTACGTTTTCTTTTAGATCATGTGGATGGCTGGGTGTGTGTGCGCATCGTTTACCTGGGGAAGAGATGGCAGCATGATGTACCATGGGAAAAAAGGCAGACTGGCAGAGGCAGTATGATGCTCTGGGCAATGTTCTGCTGTGAAACCTTGGGTCCAGGCCCGTACCACCTACCTAAAGATTATTGCAGACCACATACACCCCTTCATGGCAACAGTATTCTCTGATGGCAGTGACTTTTTTCAGCAGGATAATGCACCCTACCACACTACAACAATTGTTTAGGAATGGTTTGAGGAACATGACAAAGAGTTCAAGGTGTTGACTTGGCATCCAAATTCCTCAGATCTCAGTCTGATTGAGCATCTATGGGATGTGCTGGACCAACAAGTCCGATCCATGGAGGCCCCACCTTGCAACTTACAGGACGTAAAGAGTCTGCTGCTAACGTCTTGGTGCCAGATACCACAGTGCATCTTCAGAGGTCGTGTGGAGTCCATGCTTCGATGGGTCAGAGCTGTTTTGGTGGCACAAGTGGGACCTAAACTATATTAGGCAGGTGGCTTTAATGTTGTGGCTGAATGGTATATATATATATATATATATATATATATATATATATATATATATATGTATATATATATATGTATATGTATATATATGTATATGTGTGTGTGTGTGTGTGTGTGTGTACACTGCTACCACACGATTGGCTGATTAGATAATCGCATGGATGATGGTTGGTACTAGACGGGCTGGTTTGATTATTTCTGTAACTGTTGATCTCATGGGATTTTCACACACAGTCTCTAGAATTTACTCTGAATGGTGCCAAAAACAAAAAACATCCAAAGATGTATAGACCCCAAGAAGAATAGCTTGAGGGTTGACAAAATAAATAAATTATTGATTATTCCCCACTACATTGTCATTGCTATTAATTGAATTTACATTTAAAAAAAGTTTATTTGTGTGGGTCAACACAAATGGTTTTCTGCAGAGGTCTTTTCGTCATTGTGACTTCTCTCTCTTTCACACTCATCCGTTTATTATTCCGTCACTTGGGAATGAGCGCAGGTGGTATGTAATTGAGGGCACGAAAGAAGGAATGCACACAGTGGTATGTGTGTGTTCGTATGTGGTCTGAGACTGTCTGTGTGTCAAATAATGGGTAATTAGAGTAAAATAAATATACAGAGAAAGAATGTACGTGGGAAGTGAAGGAAGGTAAGTGGGAGGATTCTCAAAGGCTATTTCAAATGTGAGTCATTTAATTAAAAAAAATAGTGTGCAAGAACGCTGCAGGCAAATTATAGGCCTACAGATCTAAAGAACAATACAATGTAATGAAATGCGATGAAATTGTGGGAAGAACACTAAAGAAGCTAGGCTGTCATTGTTGGTGTGACCTTATACCAGCATGTGCAAAGTATAGAATGTATCAGTTTCTACTGGAAAACAAAAATAAAAGGCCATACTGTGGGTGGTCTCAACAGCTAAAGACAACAAGGGCCAAAATATCTAGGTTTAATGACACTGCCAATACCATTATGGTCTCATCCCACCCTGATGGAAATAGACCTCACTCAGAGTAGATGGCAGATTTAATTTAATACGGATGAAAAAGAGCCTGGCTGTTCCCAATTGCATACTTTCAACTTTGCCCTAAACGTATGCACTTCGCTGTTGATGGGCACTTATGTGCTTTTGAAAATCTAATTTCCAATGTTTGCAGAACAGCATTCTTTCACCTGAGAAATATTGCTAAATTACAACACATGCTCTCTGTTGCTGATACCGAAAACCAAATTCATGCGTTCATGACCTCAAGACAAGATTATTGTAATTCATTACTGGGAGGATGTCTAGCAAGTTCAATAAATAAACTTAAATTGGTTCAAAATGGAGCTGCCAGAGTGCTGACTAGAACCAAGTAATATTATCATATTAGCCCAATTTTATCATCTTTATATTGGCTACCTGTTAAATTTTGTATTAATTAAAAAATTATTTTAACTACATACAAAACTTTAAATAGTCTAGCTCCACCGAACCTTGGATTTAGGATGGACCTTACCAAACCTCACCAAAATGACCTGAAGGTTGAACTGCGATGCACCTCATTGATCTCTGCCTGCATCACCTTTGTCTATTGATGGACACTCTTGAAATGGAATACATAGACGATCAATGAATTGCCAACAAAAGCTTTCATCAGCCAACTAACAAAGGACAAAGCATCTATGTGAATTTCTGCAGTTAATCCAGGATGAACTTCAAAGATATTAGCCACTAATCATGCAGTTCATACAAAAACTTTAAAAAAAAAAAAAAAACTTTTTTTATAGTCTATGTATTCCATTTCAAGTGGATATCGAGGCGTAGTCGGGGTGGGGAAGGTGTGTGGTTCGGTGGGCTGGGGATCTCATCGCTGCTTTTTGCAGATGATGTAGTCTTCAAGTCATCATCGGTCCATGACCTTCAGCTCTCATAGGATCGCTTGGCAGTCGAGTGTGAAGCGGCTGGGATGAGGATTAGCACCTCTAAATCTGAAGCCATGGTTCTCAGCAGGAAAACAGATGGAGTGCGTACTCTGGGTAGGGAAGGAGGTATTGCCCCAAGTGAAGTAGTTCAAGTCTTGTTCACGAGTGAGGGGACAATGGAGCGGGAGGTTGGCCGGAGAATCGGGGGCGGTATTGCACTCGCTCTATCGTACCGTTGTCACGAAAAGAGAGCTGAGCGGAAGGCAAAGCTCTCAATCTACCGGTCAATTTTTGTTTCTACCCTCACCTATGGTCATGAAGGCTGGGTCATGACCGAAAAAACTAGGTTGCGAGTACAAGTGGCCGAAATGGGCTTCCTCAAAAGGGTGGCGGGCTTCTCCCTTAGAGATAGGGTGAGGAGCTCAGTCATCCGTGAGGAGCTCGGAGTAGAGCCGCTGCTCCTTTGTGTCGAAAGGAGTCAGTTGATGTGGTTTGGGCATCTGGTAAGGATGCCCCCTGGGCGCCTCCCTAGGGAGGTGTTTCAGGCATGTCCAGCTGGGAGGAGGCCTCGGGGAAGACCCAGGACTAGGTGGAAAGATTACTGGGAACGCCTCGGGGTCCCCAGTCAGAGCTGGTTAATGTGGCTCGGGATAGGGAAGTTTGGGGCCCCCTGCTGGAGCTACTGCCCCCATGACCCAACTTCGGATAAGCGGTTGAAGATGGATGGATGTATCACAAAATTAATAATACAATGTTTTATTATTATTCAATAGTACTAATTTATTTGAAGAATTTCTTAACTTGGGGGCCTGGGTAGGTCAGCGAGTAAAGTTACTGTCTATCACCCCTGGAGTCACAAGTTCAAATCCAGGGCGTGCTGAATGACTCCAGCTAGGTCTCCTGAGCAACCAAATTGGCCCGGTTGCTAGGGAGGGTAGAGTCAAACGGGGTAACCTCCTCGTGGTGGCTATAATGTGGTTCTCGCTCTCAGTGGGGCGCGTGGTGAGTTGTGCGTGGATGCCGCAGAGAATAGCCTCCACACGCATGTCTCCGCAGTAACGTGCTCAACAAGCCACGTGATAAAATACGTGGATTGACGGTCTCAGACACGGAGGCAACTGAGATTCATCCTCCACCACCCAGATTGACCTAAAGCACATTGGGAATTGAGCATTCCAAATTGGGGAGAAATTTTTTTTTATTTCTTAACTTGTTTGTGGCATTGCTATGTTAAACCCTTTAAGCCTTTATTTTGGTGAAAACTATAGGAACTGGCATAAATGAATGCGCTCATCTCCCTTTCTGTCCACAACTTGGTGTCATGCGGTTAATTTAAATTTGTATTGTAAATTGTAGCACCCAAACATATGGTGAAATTATGCAAATGTCCAATTGATGTGAATCTGAAGTGCTTTAAATATAATGCTCTTAGTGCTCAATAACAATCTAACACAAATCAAAGCTCTTCTGTCACTCAGGGCACCACCCACAAAATAGAATTTCTGTGCATCGATCACAGAACAGCTATGAAACCACTGAAAACATGTGTAATATGCTGACCCCCATTTACATGTATTTAAGAAAGCACTCATATACACATTACAGACAAAACGGCTTCGCACATAAGTGCAGCACAGCGGGCAGCCCATTCTGACATTTTATGCATGAATGCACACTTCAAAAATCCTTTTGTGAATCAGAGAACCTATTTGTGAGAGAACCTTTTCTGCAAACATAAGAAAAAAAACGTGTACACAATTAGAAGAGAATGAGACCATTGTCTTTGTAAAAGATAAAATGTAGTCAGAATGGTTGTGGTAATCGCCTTAAGACATAATAACACACCTCTGTCCTGTGACCATGTTGTGTAAAAATGTCCTACAGGCAGCAGACTTTCTGTGAGTGTGTATTATACAGGGTTTGGTGATGTCTAATGTGTACTGCCTCTAAAACTTGTCCGGAATGCTGAGGTGTTGGCTGAGACTCTGGACATTGGTATGCCAAATATGGACCACAACAGTCAGTGTGCTCTTAGGACATTCACATACCTCATGATGGTTACATCAGCACTCCAACCTAGGGCTGGGATATATCTATCGAATAGTCATTACTATGTGATGATTTTGTTGCTAATCAAGATGTTTGTGTAAAAACTAAGCAAAATTGTGTGTGAGGGAGCAGGTGATTTGTAGTGTACTTTTACTGTACATATACACTTTTACTTTCTGTATGTATGAAGTATGGCTTCATAATAAATTTGCCCCTTAAAGGAATAGTTCACCCAAAAATGAAAATCTCATCATTTACTCACCCTAATGCCATCCTAGATGTTTACTTTCTTTCTTCTGCAGAACTCAAACGAAAATTTTAAGAAGAATATTTCAGCTCTGTAGGCCCAAACAACTAAAAATAAATGGTGACCAAAACTTCAGAATGCACAAAGGCAGCATAAAAGTGATCCATATGTCTACAGTGGTTTAATCCATGTCTACTGAAGCAATCTAATCGATTTTGGGTGCGAACAGGCCAGAATGCAACTATTTTTTTCACAGTACGTTTAGACACGCATAAACGAAACATGGCAATTCTGTCGACGGCAGTTAACTAATCATTGCCAGATGATAATTTGTCTTTTGTGGATAATCTGTTCTCTCAAAAACAGCAAACACAAAAGGGGTTAAACTCATGTTTCTTTGAAAAGCCATTGCTATGGGCATCACTTGTCAATCATTGCAATTGCAGGACCCAGGTGACATGGAATGAAAATTTAGGGGATTTACTTCGGCATTTAAATGTGGTTGTCACTCCCGAAACTGTAGTATGTACAAGACCTGAGATGAAGCCCTTGTGACCGCTAGCATTGTTCTCCCCTACTCTGTTTTGCAATTATTGAGTATAAAAAATATAATATAAAATAACTAAATATCATACTTCCTTATATTTATTTAGAAGAAAACCTGTGTGGAAACCATGCCTTGATTATTTTTTTAACTAAACACTGTATTTCTTACATTAACATTTTTTAATTTTTTTGTATGTACTTGGCAACAATGGCTGTTCAGTCAAAATGATAATTCCTCTGATTGAAAACAAAAATCTCCATATACTTTACATAAATATCAGGGCCCAGTTGCATGAAACCCCTTAGTTATAATTGTCACTTGGGGTGTGCGATATATATCGTCTACTATAATATCGCAATTGTTGTTTTAATGATATGCGAAATCACATTATCGAGTATGTCACTCATTTTCAAAAACCATTCAAAAAGCTGTATTTAGTGTCCACGAATTCACTGCGCGCTGCAGCAAAGTAGTATATACTACTGCACATCCGCATTCAGATCGTGATGTTTCACATTAGATTGCGGTGTGTATGACAGAAGTTAAAAATGAGCGAAGAAACGGCGAGAGGAGAAGATCATCAAACATCAACAACCTTGCAACCCACGCCAGATTAAATTGCTAGACGTTGTTTGTCATCAATAGCATGGAGGTGGTTTGGTTTTGAAGGGTTTTCTTAACTTAAAGTGCTTTCTTGCAACTGGCTAAGACATTTCATATAATATTGAAATTGAGAATTGTTTTTAGCTATTTTGCACCACACACACCAGATCCAAGTCTCATACGCAATGAACAGACTACACAAATACACTAAGAATGAGGCCTGCCCTTTATTAAGAACTCTGGTTGGACGTAACATCAACATTTTTACAACTTTCATAGTTCTTATTAAATTGTTCCTTTGAAAGAGATGGAGTGTCATCGAACCAGTTCCAATATCGTTCTGAGCGTGGGAACGCTTCCTTCTGAACATTCCGTAAAATGCTACTTTGCCTTTTCAAAGGGTGACGTCTTTATTGCGCTGGTCCTTTTGATGTGTATGATGATGTGTGGTGCTAGGGGCATACATTTAAATAAAAAAAAAAATCACACTTCCTGTGTATGGTTTTTTTCTAACTAAAGTTTTGGCTGTCGGCCTGTTAGTCTTCCTACATTGTTAAAGTGCACGATACACAGAATGCTCTCCTTATGTTATGAACATTTCCACAGTTGGTTCCAACTTCTATCCATGACAGCAATCCCGGCTGACATTATCGTGGGAAAACACAAGAGGGGATGTGGGTTAAGCCAACGAAGATTGGTTTCACCATGCATTACATGGAAGACAAAGGAGAGACCAGATCACTTTGCAAGGGCTTCAAAAGCTCTCTTTGTTGTGGGTTCCACTGTCAAATATGACATCATAAATAAGAAAACCTGTAAAAGGCCATGCACTGCATCACAAAAGGGCTTCCGTTTCAAAACACCTCAGCTAATAGATAATCTGAAATTGGATAACGGCTGCATTAAACACCTATGAAACCCCTCTATGTCTGAAGGCATGACATTGTGCTCTTATCTCAACTTTATCTGGCTTACAACTGTTGAGTGAGTTTAAAATGAAACAAGTTGTTGTCAACGAAATCCACAAGGATTATTGTCCAAAACCTGTTTGGCTGCATTGAACAAAAACAAGACGTTAAAAAAGGGTTTCACTTTTTTCTTTTTTTTTTACTTTTCCATAACACATCACTATGTCAAAATTGATGGCGGGCTATATTTGGGTTGAGTTTCCATTCCTTTCTTTTAGGCTGGTTTTCCTTATAAAACCGGAGATGAATGGGGACAAATAGTCCTGCAGTTCCAATCTGGCAACAGAGGGCACAAGGCTTGTTGCTAAAAAAATGTAAACGGGCCCTTTTTGCCAAGGTAAACATGGTTGTTGTAGTTTTAGTCTGTGATATAAGCACATTTTGATGATCACCATCTGCCTGGCTTCTTTCTCAGGGCTTATTTTGGGATATTTGTTGGATATATTTGGCATATAGATGAGGTACTTTTGATACAAATTATCAAATGTCTTCAATACATCAAGGAATGTTATTAGTGCAATGTTTATTTACCAGGATTTCACAGAAAATGTTTAATCATTCAATCGAAAAGAACTGAAAAAAAGGAATCATATTCTAATCTTAAACGTGATTGTTCATATAGGATACAAGCAGTGCAGATGTGAGTCTTTATGATAAATTGGGTAATCTGTGCTATATTTAGGGACATGTTCCATTTGAAACAATCAACTTCTTTAACACAGCATACCCTCTGCTACACAAGATAAGACTTGAGGTCACTAATGTCTTGGGACAGGCAGCATAGAAACTCCACAGGTGCCATCCAGTCATCTACCCTCCCGCCAAATTTACTTTCAAATCAAACACATTACTTGCTAATCAAGATGTTTGTGCCAACTAAAGGCAGGCATGTTCGAGCACACTTTATATAGATTCAGGGCTAGGTCCCAGGGCCAGAGTGACAATTTCAGGCCAGTGCGGAGTTGTCACTACATCTTGCATTCACTGATCATGTATATGAGTTTTAATGTTTTGCATATTTATACATTTTGATTTTTTGGATGTATTACACTTTGTTGTTGCAAACTGAGCTGTTTTAAAATGTTTTATCTAGTCAAATCAGTGCACCGTATGCCATTATTTCACAGTAAAAGTATATGAATTTCTAGCTGTCATGATTATAGATAAAAAATATTATTTATTTTATCTAGCTAAAAATGGCTATTTAATTTTTATGTGGCCAGTAAAAATATTGTCAGGGAGTTGACAAGAAAAAAAATATTCTACTCTCAAATATAATATATATATATATATATATTTATTTTATATGTGTGTGTGTGTGTTTTATAAAAATGTATATTTCTGAGCCCCAACATTACTCGTGTCGTGGTGTTCATGCTGTTCTTGTTTTGTACGGCAGTAGCGCCACCGTGTGGTAGGATAAAGTATTGCATATGTGCTCTCCTGCTGTCATGCCTTTGTTTTCATGCCTAAACATATTGCGGAAGTATGTGTTGAGTTTATAAAGAGCTTCTCTATATAACTTCAACCGCACAGTCTTACATTACAAACTAAGTCCTTAATTGTAACCATAGTGATATGGTAAACCCCCCACTTATAGAACAATTTAATGCATAAAATACCCTTCTATTACCAGGGTTAAATTCATAATTTTAAACCCAACGGGAAGAATATTCTGCAAAGAGTTACGCAGTCCACAACTGTATTTTTTTTAATAAACAACAATAACAGTACTAGAAAGTGTTGATGACACAATCTTCCTCACCTTTTGAAATTGCGATCCGGGGACGCGTCCAAATCCGCCACCGACGACTTTCTTTTATTTCTCTTCGGTCTTTCATTCGTCGTCTCTGGCATCTGGACTTGACATTCGTCGTTTTCCTCCATTGAAAACGGTGGGCAATTGCAAAATGTACAAACAAAACGTAATTTTTTTTGAACTTGTTATTATCGGGGGGAATAGAATGGGGGAAGTGAGCGGGACTGAGTTTGAATATGGCGGAAATCTGGAATCCCGGCCAATCAGGAGTGAGCAGGGGGCACGGATGCTAGGATACGGGAGAGCATGGGAGGGATTTTGGTGACGAAACTCTGACAGCGTCACTGCCCACTCTGTCTAATAATTCGTCTTACTGTATGGCAGTTTTGACCAATAGACATATAATGTTTTGACTATCAGAAAAGTTACATATTATATTACATCACATAATACAATAATACAAAGCAAACTTGTGTAGTTATTTTTTTTTTAACATAGTTTTACTCGAGGCAAAATACAAATACATACGTCAAAAATAAATAAATAAATAAAAAGGCACTAGGTCAAAAGACACTGTGTCCAGTTTTTAAATGCAAAAAAATAAAATAAAAATAAAAATACTTCAATCAACCCAAAATTTTTATGTTAGGGCACTTAATCTCTAAATTTGGGAATTATTTAAATTTGTAATTTGGATATATTTTATGTAAAATTTGAAGGAGTACTTCTAACTTTATTGGGAATAAATAATTTGTATGGTAGAAGATGCCTTTTTGCCAATTAATATTTTCTATTATTAAATTAATAACATTAGTCTATTATTAAACAATTCAAGAACACTTGCAAATTTTTACTGTCCATGCACATAGACGTCATTATTTTACAAAACATAGCAAAGTTGGCAAAATAAAGATTTAATGTAGACAGATCACAAATAGAGGACGTTATACCATTGAAATTATTCTTTTATGTGGTATGTGTGAAGCTCAGCAGACCTTCATAAAGAGGAGCTGTTGGTTTTGAAGTATTGTGGATGGTCAGTCTGGAGGCTGATTGACCTCATTAGTGCTCAAACCATTGAAAAATGAATTATTTTACTTGTTTACTTCAAACAAAGGATGGCTGTGCTTTATGGTTATTCAGATGTGTCAGTTTGAATGCCTCTTCTTCAACTGTCTAAATATGAGTCTACACGTAAACTAAAAGTTTCACTATTTATTTATGAAGATTACCAAAAATACTCATTATAAAATACCCATTATAAATTATAAAACACATTTTGGGGGGTGCAGCTGCGTTGTTATTAACATAAAAATGAATAAGTGTATAATATAGAATTATTCCTTATATAATATATAATATATAAATATATAATAAGGAATATTCCTTATATAATAAGGAATAACCATTTAATTGTTTCTTAACTTAAGTTATTAGTAGCATATTTATAAGCACTGTAACACTTTTCAATCCCTTGGCATTCCTCCAAATTAATATGACATGGAAAAACTAAAGTTGACTTTAGTTGACTGAATCCGTCCCTTCTCATTGTATACAATATCATGGGGAAAAAATTATAGCATGATACTTTGGAGTAATATTATAGCTTTATTCAGTATTTTTGAATGCTTAAAGGTGCACTCAATAACTTTTGTCTTTGTGTCATCTTGGACTTACACTGACACCTAGTGGCTTGGAGGCAGCATAATTCAAAATCAATAGTTTTTTCAGTTTCAGATGCCATTGTAGAAATGTAGTATTCACAGTCAGTCATGATAACTTTTATCAATCAATGAAAGTGTCAAAAATAACAGGATGGTTACTGAGATTAAGCAAGTAGTATTTAGCTGGTCATGTGATTTTAATATGGCAGCCCCCATGTGTGGACCCTCTCCATGTAGATTTAAACAGCTTCTGGTTACTGATATGACTGGAGTCTTCATTTTAATGATTTCCTACATATATTGCAAAATTACAATGAATGTCTTTAGGAGGTAACTTTTAGTGGAGAAAAAATTACTGAGTGCCCCTTTAAATTATAAAATGCCATAATTTTGATAACTATTCAAATTTTATAATGGCAATGAATTTGCTCATTAAACAGCTAAACAATTTAGTAATGCAGATCATCCATGGCAGTGGCCATTAAAAAGGCCTACATCAGGTTGATCTGCATTACTAAATTGTTTAGCTGTTTAATGAGCAAATTCATTGCCATTATAAAATTTGAATAGTCTGAATAGTTTTCATTTATAGCCTTTGGTTCAGCTGTGTGAGATATGTGTTGATATGTTTTAGTAATCACACCTACATTTCATAACATCAAGGTTCATTGGTTGTTAATAATTTCCTAAGTGTGCGCCAGTTTATGATGGAGGGACATTGACTATAGATTTTTTTTTTTATGCTCTCTTTTATTACAGTTACAGTGAGGTACTTACAATGGAAGTGAATGAGGCCCATTTTTTAATTGTTTCAAAAGTCATCACAGCAAAAAATAAATAAATAAAGGAAATCAATCAAGTAAATCAAGATTGGAGCTTTGATACAGCTTTTCCTTAGTTACATGTTCAAACAAAATAATTTCCACTGATTCAAATACCATCTATTTAGCTTTAGCTTTAGTTTTTGTTTATATTCAACAATTAACTACAATTATTAACTACATATTAACTATTCACTACAAACTATGAAGCTTCCAAATTAGAGTTTATCATGTAATGCATTCTTTTAACCAACAGAGGTCAGAATTTAACAACAGAGACCAAGTCAGCCTTGGAGTATGTATTCTCTTTTGGGGAGTTGATAAGAACCTCCTCATTTATTTGGAGGCAGTATATAGTTAGGATGCTTAAAAATGGCAATCAAACTCACTCATATTCAGCAGAAGAAATTAAGTTGTTTTATTAACATTTTTAGTCACATAAACACAGTTTCCTCTTCAAAGACCTGAAGTTGAGCACATACACAGTACAGTACATACATACGAAAAGGGCACCGATGGTTCTTTGAGCACAATAGGATGCTGAAGAATTGATCCCCAATCATTATAACCGATTTCATATGGTGCTAGATGATAGAAGGGACTCTAAGCACCAATGGAAATCAGTCATCCTTTGGTGGGGATAGATGGGGACAGGACCAGCCAAAGAGGGAGAAAGAGCAAGGGAGTATACAGTCTCTCGTTACTAGCTCTCTCAAGCAATGTTAATAGTTCAAATGAGGGAAGGAAAAACAACGCAAACGCACCTCAAATCAACACAAAAAAGTATAGATGTGTTTCAATATCAAAACACAGAAAACCCAAACATTCACACAATAATACAGTCCATCAACGATGTGAATAGTATCATCCTGTTACATTATACATATGACTCATGTCTTCACGTGTCAACCTACTTTCTGTGCATTTGTGTGCTGTCCTCTGTCTTTACTTGCTGTATTTGACTGTGCTGCATTTAGAACTAGCACATAAATGTAAATACTTCATATAGAACTGTCATGAAAATATTGCGACACATCACATTTGTCAAGTCAAGTCAAGTCAATTTTATTTGTATAGCGCCTTTCACAACACACATCGTTTCAAAGCAGCTTTACAGAAGTTCAGCATTAACAGACGATAAAAATGTAATGTCTATAAAGTCGATAAATCATCATCCTTGTGCAGGGCTCCAAACTGCGACTAAAAATGGTCGCATTTATGACCAAATAAATTTATTTGCGAGTGTAATTTCTGTCAAGGTCGCCATTGGCGACAGTAAAAATTTACTCCCTTTGATTTTAAAATTTGCATTACATTTCCCGAAATACATTACAAAAGTTTATATCAAAGAAATAGCGGGGAAAACGGAGTTCATTGCAGGAACTAACCATTTCAAAAAAGAGACTGTGAGAAAACACGGTGACAGTAACAAGCATAAAAAATGCACGTGATCACATAATTGCGAAGAATGCTCCACAGACTACACTGTTAGCACGTGCAGTTTTTCTTGCATGTGAGCTGCGGGACGAAAAGGAATGGAAGGAGTTAAAAATGAAAATATTTGGCGCCTGTTTTTCCCCCTATAGGAGCCAATGGCTCCTTAATTGATTTTTTGTTTGGAGCCTTGTTGTGGAATTAGATAAGATATGATTCTTTATAGTGTTTAAAAATAATTAAATAATAATTGTATTAACCCCAGTGAGCAAGCCGAAGGCGACTGTGGCAAGGAACACAAAACTCCAAAAGATGATGGTTAATGGAGAAAAATAACCTTGGGAGAAACCAGACTCACTGTGGGGGGCCAGTTCCCCTCTGGCTAACATCATGAATAATGTAAATAAGAATTATTTATAGTTAAAAAACATGATTTACAAAATTATTAAACTTATTAAGTGCTAAGGGTCAGTATTTAGACAGTGATTGTGTTTGAACTGCAAGATTAGTGACCAGTGTCTTTGAAGTCCATCCTTGATTAAATTCCAGAAGTTCACTTAGATGCAATTGTCCTTGTTTGGCAGATGAAGGCTTTTGTTGGCAATAATTTGTCCATTCTTCCATAATTTTGCATCACTCCAGGGTGTGATGCGTCATTCAAACACATGATAACATCAAAAAGATAACTTTACCAGAGCAATGTTTTGATGGTAAGCGGATAAACCTTGCTACAGCAACACTTCCTCTACGAGACTGGGCTGGCTCGTTCACTATGCGTTCAGTTGACGTTCAGAACGCCTGATTCAGTTAAACAAGTTTTTAAGGCAAGTAAATGAGTGGAATCAGGTCCTCATATGCTGCAACATCCAGTCTCCAGTCTCAAATTTGAGAGATGTCTATTCACACACCTCTAAAAAAAAAAAAATAATCCAACAACTAAGACAAAGTCTTTTAACTTTTTTGGAATAGTCCATTGCTGTGATACTTAATCCAGCTGGAATTTCCTCCCCAAGAACACTGATTTCAAATGGTGCTAGACTCTGAACACATCTAAACCACCATATGAAACCAGCATCTGGAGGAAGCATCCAGAAGTGACTTATGGAAGCGGCCCCATCAGCAGTCCTCATGTCAGTGGCTAGATTGATTATTCACACAACAGGAAAGGCAAAAGTTTTAAATAGCAGTGGGCATAACAAATGGCAAGGCCATGGCATTGGGGTTTTGAATAGTGATGTCCACTTACCTCCACAGATACCAGACTCTGTTTTCAAAGCTATGATTGATTGGTAGGGGAGAATGTAAATACAAATCTTACTACATAACAGACAATGTACTTTAATATATTGTGTGTTTATCTGTGTATAAATAGACCCTGATTGCCTAGAAAGAATCTCTGCATCAATTGCAGCCGTGGGAGGATGACGTCAACCCTTGTTCAAAGGAGAACTGGCTGGAGATGGAAAACATGAGTCACTACGAACTCGCTAAACAATGTCATCATTCAAAGTAGATTTTCTAACACGAACGCATTTGGTCACTCACCTGTACCTGGGCCACTGGGGGTCCTTGAGGCTAGTCAACTCGCATACCACCAACACAGCTAAGCACTGATGTGCTGTTGTATTATGCCCACTTGCATATAATCGCATTTAGTCATGATGCGCCATCATAAATGCTGTAATATCTTAGGGCAAACCTCCCTCGTGTGGTATGCTTTCAGCTCTGCAATAATGTACCACACCTCTCCATCGATCCCCCCCTTTTACTTCATGTAACCCTATGGCTGATCTCAGTAGTAATGACATCCATAAGAGGGAGGCCTCACAAACGGTGTGGATTAATGGTAAAGTTAGTTTGGCCATACCAGAAATTAACCACCTATCTAAGCTAATCAAGAATAGGGAAAACAGTTCATTTAAAAATGAAAATTCCCACCCCCATGTCTTTCCAAACCCACATGACACGTTCGTCTGTGTAACACAACAGGAGATATTCTGAAGAATGTCCACGTTGCTCTTTGGATGCTGCCGAGCTCCAATAATGACAAAGATGTACCATAAAAGTATCATAAATGTAGTACATATAACTTGCATGCTGTATTCAAAGTCTTCTGAATCCATATGTTAGCTTTCAGTGAGGAACAGGCGAAATGTAAACCATTATTCACTGAATATCTTCTAATTTGTACTGAAGTACATTCAAGCAAGTTCATTGTCATTGGTTTGAATCAAATGGCAACCAAGACGTTTGGTATCATTTACGTCATACCTGAAACGATGCATTCCTCGTTCAATATTTGAGTATATGCAAAGACAAATTACATTTTGGAGAAATGGCGGAGGGCACTATTTTCAGAAAATGATGGCTTAATTTTGGTCTGTTTGGCAAACAAAGCTATCATCTGGCATCGGAAGACTTGTATTGTGAAGAAGTCCTATGGACGACTTTTATGGCCTATGGATGACTTTTTATTTTGTCATTTAATGGGCTCGACAGTCCCATTCTTCATTTAGTTTAATTTTATGTGAAAGAGCAGTGTGAACTAAACGCTCCTTATGCGTTCCACGGAAGAAAGACAATCATATAGGTTGATTTGAATGAGAGTGAGTAAATTATGACAATTTTCCTTTTGGGTGAACTATTCATTTCAAAGCATACAAGGGGCTAATGGCTATATTTGTTGAGTCTAAGATCAATCAAGATGGCCTGCAGCAGTATTCAGTACACCGCTGACATTCTTTTACCAGCTTGTGTAATGTCTGCTCTGAATGCTGAAAAGCCCATGTAGATCCAGCTTACCATGTGTTATTACACACCTTATTATCTGCTTCTCGCACCTTGGTACACAATCCTACCACGTACAAGCAGGAGAGGAGAGAGTGCCGTGAGCAGGTGTCTAAATTAATGGTCACCCAGCGCTGACTGTTGTATAAGGAGAAAAATGCAGTCTTGATTTTCACACAAGTGACAGTTAACGTTAACTGTTAATCCTTTAAGGCTAGCTTTGGCAAGTTCTGTATAAGGTGTTTGATTTGTCAGTTCAATTAGATAATTAATTGAACTGACAAACTAATTGGAGCAGACAACAATGAATTAGAGCAGAGGTTCCCAGCCTGGGGTCTGCCAGAGTTCACAATAACTAAACTTGGCACAGTCCTTCAGCCTGTTCTGTCACAGGATGCTATATCGTTTCTAACTACTTCACTGTTTTTGCACAGTGGATGATCAAATATCATGAAAAATCCCATAGACTTACATTGACAGAATGTTCAACAGGCCAAGACTATTCAAACTCCAATTGTCAAAAAACAAACAAATAAAAACCCAAATGTAAACAAACACACACACAAGGCCTTTAAACTGCTTTGTTGCTCAATCCATCCATCCGGCCATCTATTCAGCTGATGGTTTTTATGACTATCTATTTAACAATCTGTCTGACTATCTAGCAAGCTAGCTTGCTGTTTCTTACTTTCTTGTCTTGACAAACCCTACTGTTCTAGATTTGGAATGTCATGCATAAAATGTTCCTCCTTAACCAATGGGGAGAGTTGGCTAAAGTTTAGGAGGAATAGTTCAGCCAAAAGTCATTTTGGAGCTTTACAGCCCTGGACCCCTTTCACTTTCATTATATCAAAGTGAGGCAAGAGTATTCTTCAAAACCTTTTGTGTTCCACAGAAAAACATAAGTCATTCTGGTTTGGAACATGGGGATGATTAAACGATTACAGAATTAATTTTTGGATAAACTATCCCTTTAAAGAAGTTTTTCTGAATGAGAGAGAAAAAAAGATCAGTCATATGCAAAAGCATCCCTGAACCATTTCCCCTATCAGCCTGACTGTTATCATTGGTAATGCAAATGCAAACTCCACTTACCAGATCCGATTTCACAACCAGGCACCGGACTTTTCAGCAATTCTGAAAATGAACAGAAGAGGCCAGTATTTTAGTTTTAAATCTCATTCAGCCACTGCACTGAGACGCATTATGACACAAACAACCAGCTCTAACAGGGAAAAGCTGGAGGGACTCCTGCCAACTCTGTGAATACCCAGACACACATGTAAGTTCTGCTCTCTGGTTGGTGTGCGAAAAGCCCATCATAGAGGTGTTGTTCTTTATGCCCTATCACTCCATTTCCTGCTTTATTCAATTCCAGGAAGTGACACGCAGAGGACAGAAACCCATGCACACACATAAAAATATACACAAAAATGAATGGACTGCATGATTGCACGTCACAGTGATTACATCACCTCCTCCCTCCCACTGCCTACTCGGCCTGATTTTTAAAGAGAGTATTTATGTAACAACCTGCTTTGAGCACTCGCTCATCTCTGCTGCTCACTTGACCTATCTCTCGTGTTTTCTTTTGTTTTTCTTTTAATGCTATCGGTTTAATTTTCCTGGCCAAGCCGAGCTGCCAAGATATTAGAGTAGGTAAATGTTTTGCAGTGTGGGCGAATAGAAACATTCACCTATCCTTTTTGGCAGCGTGGCTTGAGTATTGTAATGACGTGGCCCAGCAGCGATTATTCTGTCCAGCCACATGAGTGTTTTTTGCCTCTCTGTCTGTTTGAGGCAGCGTGATGCTTCTTTATTGTGATAATAGTATTAATGCTCAAGATTTCTAACTGTACACACTGTAAAAAGCGCAGTTGGTACTCTGAGGAGCTTTGGCTTAAATTCAATAAAAAATCATTTAAAGAAACTGTGGAGTGAAGGGGGGCGGGGGCGGGCTGGAATGTCGCACGCCCGGTCCCCAATCGGCCTGATGGGGCGTGCGAGGGATAAGGGTGGCCGGTGACGATGGTTCGAGAGAGAGAGATCAATCACGGACATGTCCGTTGTGTGTGTTTGTGTATTTTGTTTTAAGTTTATTATTAAACTATCATTTATATCGTCCAGCCGGTTCTCGCCTCCTCCTTGCCCATCTAAATTCCTTGTTACAGAAACATTAAAAGAAACCCTTAACCAAGTCTGTAGTATATCAGTTTGTTGGCTTCGCCTGTTTTTAAACAGGTTTCTTGAACATTGCCTCCAACTGCCATTGGTTGGATAAACAGACATTCCTGCCCCAAACGCACATCATAGGTTGAGCTAGTGTTGCTCTGTCAGGCTGTTCAGGATCAAAGGTTGCGCTGGAAAAAAAAAACTTTATCCGTCACTTTAGCGGACTGAAATTGTAAAATTTCCGTCATGGTCTATTTATTCTGTTATACTTGTTTTACCTTTATAAATAGCCTACTACTTTCAGGGGTGTATAGCATCCATTATAATTGCACATGTATAGGCTTAAATTCTATTTTCTTTGACTCCCCAAGTGAAAGTTTGGTGAAACCAATGAGTTGTTCTTGGGTGAAAGTTATACCTGTCAATCAATCACTGCGCTAAAACAAATTTTGTAAGTCATGAGTTAAAAGGAAATAAATGATTAAATGTCCAATTTGAAAATGTGCATACATATATGCACAAGTTTTCAACTTGGAACGTTTTCAGTGTGCCTGATATCACATTAAAGTGTCACAGATGATAACCATACACATTTCTGAAGCTTCAGGCACTCGTCTAAAAAAACGGACAATTTTGCTCTAAATATCATGTTTGCACTAAGATTAAATGCAAGTAATTGATATAAACGATGCACCACTTTTATTTGATATTTTTTTGCCACTTTATTATAATAAAGTAACGCTAACATAATGACTGGTTTATGCAGTCATTCATTCAGAGACCTTCACCTCGAAATCTGAACGCAACTGGTCAAAAGAGATGCATATTACCAGGTTTTAATGCTGATGGTGCCTGTTAATACATATCTTAAAATTGATTGCAATTAACAGGGCATGCACACACAGCAGGAGTGTGAGAGAGAAACGGTGAAATCAAAACAAATCAATAGGCTAAAATATTTTTCTTATTTTTGTTTACGTGTCAAATCTGTCTTTTAGCTGTCTGCATATTAAGCTGTATGAGAGGAAGTATTTTAACATGAAAAAAGACACACTTCTAATTTAGATGTTACCACATGTTTGTAGCACACGTTTTAGGTTACCTGACATTTTTACAGTGTATTAAAGAGACTGAACTGTGGTTTGAGAATACAAGGCTGATAGAAACAATGGCGAGAAGTAGGAGGGATGTAAACAGTCACTTTATTTTTATGTCCATCATAGGATGGGAGACTGGAAGATCCAACAGACTCTCAAGGCGAAATCGACAGGATTCGTATGACCTTTCTAAATTTGGCTAATTCGTATGATATCGTGCGACTGCACGCATTTGAATTCCTGCGACTTTCACTACAGCCAATGACGTCGTTGGACACACGACAAGTACTTGCTTCTGTCACACACAACAGCTTCCTATCATGTTCACACACTCTTCTGATTGGTTAAGATTAGATAAGGGGTTTGGGTACGGGCATAGTATTAATAAGAATATCCTTGGGGAGCTGGGAAGCTCAGCGAGTATTGAAGCTAACTGCCATCGCTGGAGTTGCGAGTTCGAATCCAGGGCATGCTGAGTGACTCCAGCCAGGTCTCCTAAGCAACCAAATTGGCCCGGTTGCTCGGGAGGGTAGAGTCACATGGGGTAAGCACCTTGTGGTATCTATAATGTGTGGTTCTCGCTCTCGATGGGGCACATGGCGAGTTTTGCGTGGATGCCGTAGAGAATAGCCTAGGCCTCCAAACGCGCTATGTCTCCTCGGTAACGTGCTCAACAAGCCACGTGATAAGATGTGCGGATTGACGGTCTCAGATGCAGAGGAGAAAAGGGGAGGGGGGAAAAGCATGTCCTTAACGCCTCGTGCCGCGTCCACTTCTGATAAGACATTCGGGAATTTGCACGTGATGAGGTCTTACCAGTTTATGCGAACAACATTCGTGAGACCATACGAAATAGCCAACTCGTAAATTATGTAAGAATTTTCATGAGATCGGGTTGGGAAGATCGCAAGAATCTGCCCACCACTGAACAAAACTTATTCTCATAGAAAAATATATAAAGCACACACATATACAATGGCAGTGTAGTTATTTCTCCATCAAATATTTAAAACCCAACTCTGCATGCAGCCCTACAGGATTGTGACTCACCACATCTGCAGCTCATAGAAACTCATTTAACACTTCTATCAGACACGCTGAGCCCACCATAAATTAAGTGCTACACTTCACTGCTGTGACACTGTTTAATACTCTTCTCGTAACACATACCATCATACAGCAACAAATGTTGTCCTTTCGCATTACGCCAGCCTCTATTTCCCTATTCATTCCGTTCCGGGAGGTGATATACCACTTTTTAAAATTAATTTATGTGATGTGGTTTTATAAGCGAAAGAGCATAAAGAAGGAGGGGGGAAATGGAGAAGGAGATTTGTACAGATGAATATTTTCCCGATGAGTCAATGTGAATCATAAGAGGCAAGGTGTTTTATCTTAATCCTGTCAAACTGTGACCAAGTTCAGTTATGACTCACGTACACAAAAGCACGTATAACCCTTTACTGATATACCCTTTACTTTTCCGCTATATGTCCTATTATTTCTGATATATGTCCTATTATTTGTATTTCTATATCTATTCTTACCTTGTTTTATATTCTGTGTCAGAGTGTTCTGTGTGCACTTGTTTCTCCTATACCAAAAAAAGAACACTTGACTATGTAGCTCATTCTGATTCTGATTCTGATCCCAGAGCAGTGCCTGGCTAACTTGGATAAGAGCAAAGCAAGATGGGTAGCAGAAGACTGTGTACTGAATACGCCGGCTCAGACGTCAGCGTCTTTCACACATTAAACATGGTAAAATTTGTGAAACACTAGTACGATGCTCTAAAGCTATACTTTGAAACTGAAGCTTCCCAAGCTACAAGCTACTTATAAAGTACTTAAACTAGTCAAGCTACATTTTTAAAAAAAGTATAGTCAGCTGAAATACAAGTTACAAACAATAGTAGCTAACTACTTTAAAGCTATTTGATTAAAACATTTTTTTTAATATTATACAGAAATAAATATTAGCATCTGATAGCTACACGATTAATTAGGGTGACGTTACACAAATTAGGGTGAACATATACAGTAAATATATATTAAATATTAATGACACTAAACGCTGAGAGAGAGACTCAGAAGTTAATACAGATCAGTCAAGCGAGTAGATTTCAGCATGGTGTTAATACGGATTTACATGAGTTCATGCATAGGCCACAGAGCGTGATGTTGATGACAGCAGGTAGCACTTTCTCTCTTGCTTCCCTCTTTATTGAGAAGTCGTTCTGAAGAAGAGTGTCACATTATATATACATTATGGCTGAAAAGTGCTGCTTCTGCGTATGTGTGAGATCTATTAAAGTTCCTGCAGAACGCATAACAAAACGACTTCTTCAAAAAAATGTAATAAAAAATATATAAATATCCAGTCTGGTCCAAAAGTCTGAGACCACTAGAGAAAATGCCTCTATTTTGCATTACTAATATATTCTCAAATCCTGAACATTGTCATATTTTGAATGTGCTCTTAAGACTTTTAGATCCCATGGTCAACAGAAGCATTATATGTATGTACATGCATAAGCAAACGTGCCCCCACACAGAGCTACACATAACAGCATACTTCTTTTATAATAACATAAATATTTTGGTCCCTCTTTATCCCCTGTCATTATCCACAGCACTTTTGGCAGTGTATCGATCTGTGTGTGCAAGTTGTCCAGAATTCTTGGAGGATTTCAGGAATTTCAGACATCGACTGTTGCTTTTGATCTATTTGCGGGAAGAGGCTGAACTTTGGCCCACTTGAGCACAGGCAGTGTGACATAGCCATAGCAGAATGTTCTTTTCTGGACAAAGACAGATAAACAATCTTAACAACCCTATCAGAAGAATAGGCTAAACTTAGAGCCTGAGTAAATGCTTACGAAAACACGACTGAAAGAGAGGAAAACAAGGCAGAGGGATTGAGGGAATGAGGGAAAGTTACAGAGATAATAAGCATTTGCAGGAACATTCATTTTTTTAAAACAGAGGTTTTCAAATGGTGGGTTGCAACCAAAAATTGGGTCACACGTTTTTTTTTGTTTTTTTTTGATAGAGTGGAGGACAGCAGGGGAAAACAATACAAAATGCAAATAATATAATGCAACTAACCATTGGGTAGCAAAATAATTGGCCCAATAGTTCATGGCAATGAATACTATCAATACATTTCATGTTTGAATTTAAAGGCATTTCTGTTACTTTTTACCAAAAACAACTTTGGTCAAATCTGGGCAAAACTCTATACGCTCTATAAGTCCATACAATGCAAGTGAATGATGACAAAAACTTTGAAGCAAATAAAGGAAGCATTAAACCAATCTATATGACTTAAGTGATTTAAAGGTCCCCTGACATGCTTCTTTTTGTAGGCTTTGATATAGGCCTTAGTGGTCCCTAGTACTGTATCTGAAATCTCTTTTCCAAAATTCAGCCTTGGTACAGAATTATAGCCATTACAAGCCAACCAACCCACAATGAGCTATCCTTCAGACGTGCCGTTTCGGTGTCTGTAGCTTTAAATGCTAATGAGGAGGAGAAAGGCGGGGCAAGGTGTGGGTGGGTGTGGCCTTGACCATATTCGGATGTTTTACGTATGCGGTTACAGTTATTATCATATAGCTAATGCTAGTATATACAGCTAACGCTGTATTAGCATCTATATGATGAAATGATAAAATAATATTACATAATTTATTTATTTACATATTTTATATTTCATATCTTAAAATGTATTTGAATCAGAATGAGCTTTATTAGC
This sequence comes from Moxostoma hubbsi, assembly GCA_032164185.1. Taxonomy (NCBI): domain Eukaryota; kingdom Metazoa; phylum Chordata; class Actinopteri; order Cypriniformes; family Catostomidae; genus Moxostoma; species Moxostoma hubbsi. The sequence continues at coordinate 8,617,630 of JAVLUX010000043.1, read as the reverse complement.
CAAGTGTGCGCAGATAGCATGGGGGAAAAACTGTTTTTGTGCCTAGATGTTCTAGTACGCAGAGATCTGTAACGTCTGTAATTTATCTTATTACAATTACATCAAGCTCTGCGATTTTGAGATGCGGATATCGCGCGAGCCATATCACCAACAGGAGAACGGTTATCCAAATAACAAAGAAGTGTACAACACTCACGTTACAGTGTGTGTATTCACACACATACCTGATGCTATCTACCTTTACATTAGCGACAGTAACTCGGCTGTTAGCTGCATAGCTAATGTTACAGCCACATTCTACGTGTAACAAGCTAGGTAACCATAAATAGTAAAGCAACACAATTATATATCATTAGTTGACTTACTTGTCCGAGGTTTGTAGCTGAGCCAAAGAGAGTTGGTACTAATCCAGACTTTAATTTCAGACGTTCAGCATGCCCAGCTCTGAATTGACCCATGTTGTGGAAACAGTCGTCTGTGAAATGTTTGGCGCAGACATGCAAAACTTTGGTGTGTTATGTCGGTGTATTTCCAGAGTAAATGAAATTAATCCATTGATCCTTCTGGGGATTGGATGAAGGAAGTAAAAAAATACTTCGGTGATCATTTGTGCATCCAATTATTGAGCAACTTTTGTGCTTCGCTCGTTCACACGCCATGATATTTCTCTAGGAAAAACTAAAATTGCGTTAAAACTAAACTAGCTCGTTTTCTCATGGGCGGGCCAAATTCTCTGGGCGGGCAAAGCAGAGAAAGGGGAGGTAACCTTTCCTCTTTATAACGTCATACGGAGGAGATTCATTTTCTCACAGGCAGAGAAAGATAGCCAAAGCTCGTTTTTATACCGATTTAAATTTCTAGACACGAGGAGACCAAATACAGGCTAGCGGAACTAATATTAAAAAACCTCGGAAAGTGAAAATTTCATGTCAGGGGACCTTTAATACATGTCTTGTGAAGCGATTTCATCGATTTTGGATGAGAACAGACCAGACATTTGGCAAACCGACTGAATTGCTTCAGAAGTCATGGATTTAACCACTGGAGTTTTATGCTGCCTTTATATTCACTTTGGAGCTTCTAAGTTTTGGTCACCATTCACTTGCATTGTTTGGACCTACAGAGCTGAAATATTCTTCTAAATATTTTTGTTTTTGTTCAGCAGATGACAACAAGTCATACACATCTGGAATGGTATGAGGGTGAGTAAATGATGAGAGAATTGTAATTTTTGGGTGAACTATCCCTTTAAATGTGCAGCAACTCACAAATAACAAGTGATTTTACCAAGTATCTTGTCAAAAGGAGGGAAATTACATTGATCTGTGACTACAAAATCCAAGGGAGTCCCAAACTAAATGAGCATTTCTGAGAAGCACTCCTGGGAAACCCGGTCTGTGTTCATTTAGAATCGCCTTGCCAACAGAAACACCACTATGCAGTACAGTTCTTCTACATTTCCTCAACGCAGTGGTCAGCATAGTACGCATGTCCATTCCGATGACCTCTAAAACCCTGTTATACCTGCTGTCTGCTCGTAAAGAACACACTGACTCATAAGCAGAGCAAAATTACTTAAAGTAAACTCATCACTGGGACAATTGCACTAGTGCAACCTTTACTCACCCTCATGTGATTCAAAAATATGCAATTTGACTTCTTTCTCTTTTCTAGAATATAAAAGGAGATTTTAAGCAGAATGTTTACACTGATCTTTTCCATACACCAAAAATGAATATATTTGTGTTTGCGTTTATTTGAATATGGCACGTGAGGACACATTAAGACATGTTATAAGATTTGAGAGCTATGGCAAAAGGGGGAGATTTTCAGAACATAACAATTTAAATATTGGTCTGTTCCTCACAAAAAGCTATCGTATGGCTACAATGGAATTGGAATATGGCGCACAAGTCATATATGGTATATTTCTGGTGCTTTTTGTTCATTTATGGAGCTTTTTCATTTTATGGAAAAGAGCAGCAAGCAGCATCTCTGTCTGTGTTCTAGTAGTGAGAAAGTCACAAAGATCATCACATTTATTTAAAAAAAACTTCAGAGTTTTCCGAGAAATGACATATTCCTGTTTACAAGGGAATAGCTTCTTGGAAGTGTCCTTTCACCTAATATTACTTTACTGTATGCATAATTGAATTAGCAGCATGAGTCTTAACTGACTCGTGTCTAGCCGCCAGCTAATGTCTGCGTGACTCAACCCCCCACCCTCCCCCCAACCCAACCTTTAGGGATATCTGCATTTCACTTACTCCCTCTACCCTGACAAGTACACAGTGCACATTTGTTCTTCATTTCACTGCACTTGTGCTAAAGTACTGTTCCTCTGACTCATGCCGCAAACAGGCTTTAAATCAGATAAACTGTCAGAGCGCCCATCTCAGCGGCGTTTAACAGTAAGGAAGAAAATAACTCTGCTGCAGTCAGCTGCATATTGTTCACACAATCTTTTCTTTGATGGTATCTCAGCAGCACGGGCTTGGCCCTCCAACTAACCACAGGAGCGAGTCATAAAGCAGAGATCCTTTAAAAGAGGGCCTGGGGCCAAGGTTAATTCCCAAAAGTGGAAGTGCTTTAGAAAAAAAAGTTTTACAGTAAACATGACTCTTGTTCCCAGAAAGCTAGTGTGAGGCATGGGTGACGTTATAGTCCAGCACACACAACAGATATAATGTACTGAGAGTTATAATGTGTGATTAAGGGAGAATGTGTGTGGAAACACAGGCAAATCAATTAGTAGGTCACCTAATAATGATAATTCCCCATTTGTTGTTTTAAACCCATATGACTTTCTTTCTATCATGGAAAAACATAGATTCCACATATACAAACTACGTGTACAAGATGCATTGAGACAAGTTTATCGTCAGTGACACCAAATGCCTGGATCGGTATCGGTCCGACGAGCTCGATCTAAATCCGATACCGTGTGTTAGTTACTCTCAAGCTCCAAAAATGACATAAAGAACCATAAAGACACCATTAAAGTAGTCCATGTGACTCATTAATTTTATTCAAAGCCACTTGAAGACATGCAAAATCTTTGTGAATCGCAAAAGGCTGTGTTTAATAAGTTAACATACAGTATGCCTGTGCAGTGCGTTAGTGAATGGCGCGGCTCTGTTGACAAACATACATAGTAGGCGCATGCCGTTGATGTACTTGTGGTCCTCAAAATGGTGTGCAATATGTGAGCACCACACACATACAAAATCTCAGATGTACAGTAGAAGCTCAATTGTTCGGTTCACTTATAACATGCATTGAGACCGGCACCGGAGGAGCATTTTACCAGATTCTGAATAAGAAGCAAATTTAACTACAGTGAACTAGCCTACATACAGACACTTACAGGACTTCCTGGAGTGTTTCGACTGTCAAAATAAAAGCCATAGGGTTTTAAATTTAAAGGTGCATGACTGAAATATATTACTATTATATTATACAATACTGAAAGTCAATTTTCCCTTTTTTATTTAGTGTACTGTTATTTAACACGTTAAAATATGTTTTTCTTTTTATCACACGTTTCTCAAGGGCTACAGCCTCTTCATAAGCAAAAACTGCTTGTGCATTTATGTAGTCAGTTTGATCATAAATGTTTTGAGATCGCTGCTCCGTTTCACCAATAACCAGCTCTGTATCAAGCAGCACGGTGGTAGGTGTGTCCACTGCAAAATCACATTCATCTCTGCCTCTGTTCTGCTATGTAATGCCCATTTTTTACAATCCAATCAACAACAGATGGATTAACTCAAATCCCCGGCCTACATTTTCTTCTTATTTGATGAGCTGTTTTACTCTGAAATGCATCATAATATGGAATTAAAGTCAGTCGCAACTTCAGTTTCATGCCGACTTTAAAGGTTTGTGTTTCTTTACATATAAAAGAGTATCCCCAATTAGTATCACAGAGTGAGGTATAGATATTCTAAACTGATTATGAAAAAACACTGCACTGGTGTACCAAAACACTGGTATTGGAACGGGATAAGTAGAGGCTGATTTCAGGTATCGTACCAAAGATAAAAAGTGGTATCGGTGACTTTCAGTATGCAGAAATGCAAATTAGATTAGAGACCTATGGCAGAGGGCAAGACTTATTGTGTGAACAGTGACAAAAATTTTGGTCTGTTCCTCACACAAAGCTAAGTTACGGCTTCAGAAAACTTGGAATATGGTGCAAAAATCATATGGACCCATACAGAAATCATACAGTATATGGCATGACATGTAAAATACGTTACATGTATGTGCATTTATGTTTTTTACTGACATAAAAAACGTCACATGCTTATACATTACATTTTAATTCTGAAGAAGAGCGGTATACTTGAAACATCACTATTTACCTTTTAAAAATCCTGCATAAGTGAGCTTTGCAGGTGTGTCTCCTTTATTTCCTATTTTTGGATTGTTATTTTTGGGGATTCTCCACCCTATTAGCTTTTGCCTGGGATGCGCGTGCCTTTTTTGTATTTTTCGGCTACATAATTATACATATTTTTCAATGTTCTACAAAATTGTCCTTTTTAATATTTGCATATTTACAATATCTAGCTATAGATTGTAAAAGTGAAAAATCATGTTGTCCACTTCATACAAGCAAAAAGTTGAACTGGAAAATTTTACATATATGCCCACATATGAACTATAAATATATCTATAGTATATATACACTGGGGGCCACAAGTTTGGAATAATGTACAGATTTTGCTCTTATGGAAAGAATTTGGTACTTTTATTCACCAAAGTGGCATTCAACTGATCACAATGTATAGTCAGGACATTAAAAATGGGAAAAAGTACTGTGTCCTAAAGTACTAAAGATGTGTCTGTCTTGTCGGGCACTTCTCACGCACCTTACAGTCTAGCTGGTCCCACAAAAGCTCAATGGGGTTAAGATCCATAACACTCTTTTCCAATTATCTGTTGTCCAATGTCTGTGTTTCTTTGCCCACTCTAAATTTTCTTTTTGGTTTTCTGTTTTAAAAGTGGCTTTTTCTTTGCAATTCTTCCCATAAGTCCTGAACCCCTGAGTCTTCTCTTTACTGTTGTACATGAAACTGGTGTTGAGCGGGTAGAATTCAATGAAGCTGTCAGCGGAGGACATGTGAGGCGTCTATTTCTCAAACTAGAGACTCTGATGTACTTATCCTCTTGTTTAGTTGTACATCTGGCCTTCCACATCTCTTTCTGTCCTTGTTAGATCCAGTTGTCCTTTGTCTTTGAAGACTGTAGTGTACACCTTTGTATGAAATCTTCAGTTTTTTGGCTTTCAAGCATTGTATAAACTTCATTAATCAAAACAATGATTGACTGACGAGTTTTTATAGAAAGTGGTTTCTTTTTTTATATTTTTGACCTAATATTGACCTTAAGACATGCCAGTCTATTGGATACTGTGGCAACTCAAAAACAGAAAGACAATGTTAAGCTTCATTTAACGAACCAAACAGCTTTCAGTAGTGTTTGATAAAATGGCAAGTGATTTTCTAGTAACAAATTAGCAGTGTGATGTAGTTAGAATGATGGCTGCTGGAAATGGGGCCTGTCTAGATTTGATCAAAAATAACTTTTTTCAAATAGTGATGGTGCTTTTTTACATCAGTAATGTCCTGACTATACTTTGTAATCAGCTGAATGCCACTTTGTGAATTAAAACACTAATTTCCTTCCGAAACTGCAAAATCAGTACATTATTCCAAATTTTGGCCACCAGTGTTTACATAATATATTCATATTCATGTATGGCCATATGTCATATTTCTGTATGGTAACTATTTTTATTTTACTTTTATGGTTCTTTTTTTGTCCTTTTTGGAGCTTGACAGCCCCTGGTCAATACTGTATAAGCATTTACTATAAGGGAAAGAGCAGTGTTAACATTCTTCAAAATATCTCCTTTTGTATTCCAATGAGCAACAGACATCTAATTGGTTTGGTATGACATAAAGTTGAAAAAATGACATATGGTTCAATAACTGCAATCGTTCTGCTACTTATCCAAATCCATATGAACCATTAAGATGGTTCAAACCTAAGCACACTGAGAATGCGACAGTTCTTAAGTTAGAAACTCTAATTAAAGACTGCTTGAAACAAAAACAGCTCTGACATGATTGTGCTGCTGGGTATTTTAGTGAATTAGGTTACCACCTACCTTATGTTACAATATGACTGTCTGACAACCTCCCATGCTAGTATGAAACAAAATCTGCCAGGGATTCATAATATCTGACACATGAAATAAAATGACCACCTACATTGTTTCCTTCTGGATAATTGCAACCTGTCTTTAATTCATTAGGGTGATGACTCCCCTTAGGTCTTACAGAATCAATAGCGCTATGAATCAAGTACATTTTTCAATATCTTTTCCCTGCAATAAATGAATAATGTAAAGTTGTGATAATGTTAAAATAATGTTTAATGATTATAAATGCAAAGTATTTCTGTGCTCAGGTTATAAAATGAAAAAACACCCAATTTATTCAATACTGCATTGACAATCTGAGCAGAGAGAGAGGGAGAACTGTAATTCAGGTGGAAGAATTTATCTTGCTTTCATAAGAAATCCTTGGCATCTTGCCAACCATGGACCGTAATGCACTTCATTGTCCACTGGCAAACCAAACCCATTCTTGTCTCAGCTGCCTACTGACCTCCGCAGAAGGATTTGCTTCACAAACGTGACAAGCGATAAAAGTCATCTAATTTTGTTGCTTTTATTTCTTTGGTGTTACATTGGGTAGCCCCTCCCACATTGAAATCTCACTGGTACAAAATCCCACTCCACATAACGCTGTGTTACACAACAGTGCCCACCCATTTTTTCAGTCATCTTGGTTCCATCAGTATTTTTTTCCAATTAATGTTTCCAGTGTATGTCTTGCTGGTTTGGAAGGTCAAACAAACAGTGCAATTTGGAAGCAACCTACCAATGGCTTCATTGCACTTTTGGAGATTTTAAACATCAAATGATTACAACCATCACTTTTAAATAAGATATTAATCACATGTGATTAAAACTTAAATAGTCATGCTTAATCAATAGAATAAATGTTCTTGCACACATACAAAAAGGGAAATAAGATGCACAGTAAGGGTGCTCCCAGTAATTTGAATGTATAATACATGTTTTCAAGGAGATTACCTGACATACAAAACCAAAGCCTGGAGCCTACACCTGCGGCATATCATACCTACCAGAAAACCACACAAACACACAGGCACTCAAATGTTGTGTTTGGCCCCACCATTGGCTACTAAAGCAGTGATGTAATCATATCTTGTCACTTTCTCCCAGATCAAGTAGAAGAGGCTAATTAAGTTCCAACAGTTACTCAACAACTCCTCATCGCAAAACATGTTTTCCCAGATCTTCCCTGGGGCATGATTTGTTTGCACAACGGAGCGGACACACTTTCAACGCAATTTGCCCAAAAGCACCTGGGAGAGAAGGTGTGGCACATTGTTCTGTTCAGACTTTGTCAAAGACTGATCATTCCTTTCATTTTCACTGTCTATATCACACTTTTATGCCTCTGATCAGTTTTATTCGCCTTCATACGGGACTGGCATGATGTTTAACCTTCAACGTTTCCGCTGTCACACAAAAAAATCGTACAGCTCTCTCTCTACGTCAATGCCCTGAGATGTGGCACTGCAGTGGAATGGTTCACAGCTGCCCAGATTGAGTTACCTTTCTTTTGATGTATTTGGAGCTCTCAGTTTCTCTCTCTCTCTCTCTCACACACACACACACACTTCCTCGTTTTTCACTCCAACACATAATACAGTTGTTCCAGAGCTTAGCCAGTTGCCTTTCAAGACAGCATTTTAAGGCATCACTAGTGCGCTCCCAACACAATGGCTGTTCCAAAATGATCTTAAATTCTGAGATACCTAAATTTGGTCAATATCAATGAAAACAAGTTAATTTACTAAAACATTTATGGTTTTACACATTTTTCTGGGTGCTATTTATTTTTATGTCTGCTATCACATCATTAGCTTAGCAACATGCTAACATCAAACACTATCAAATCTCCCATGCATTTCATGTGATGAGATTTGACTGACAATTGATAACGTTTGATTTTAGCATGTTGCTAAGCTAATGATGTGAGATTTTAACAGTCATAGCACCCATAAATATTGCGTAAAATCTAAAAAATTTTAAGTTGATTTACCATTGTCACTGTTTGTGTATTGTATAGAGTTGCTACCTATGTAAGATGTTCCAAATCAATTACTTGCGAGGTTTCATAGAAGTTAGGATGATTCCTTAGAACTTAAAACATTGCATTTTTAAATTGACCATTTTACCTAACAATAGTGTGCGTTTTGTATTTTTCTTGTAAGAGTGTTGCATCGTTTTCTTAGCAACATGCTAACATCAAACACTGTGAATTGCACTGTTAAAAAAATCATTTACTTAATTAGTATTTTTGCCTTTTTTTCTGTAAAAAAAAAAAGTGCCATTTGTGTGTCATTCCATATATAGAGCATTCCAAATCAGTACCTTGTGAGCTTTTATTTAAATCAGGATGCTGATGTAGCTCAGATCTTAGAATGTAGCTCTCTATGTAGGCAGCAAGAAAGCTCATTATTTCAGTCATGCACCTTTAACTTTATTTATTTCTATTCTCCCACACTTGCAAAAATAAACATACAATCTTTCGATGTACTTATCACTCTTGCAGCAACATATGATTCCTATCGGTAATAGCTGTTTAGGATTACAGTTTACCTTAACTTGGATAATGTATCTGTGCTTGTCCACAGCAAAAGACCACTTTGACTGCTCTTCCTGGACCACAGAGCTGCATTTCATGATGTACAGTTATCCATCCAAGCCTTTAACCACACCTGCCAGCACCTACAGCACCACTTGAAAAGAGGTAAAGAGAAAGTGCATGTTGATCTCGCTCTAAAACAGAGGGTGTGTCATTATAAGCCCTTCCAATCATACACACAAATGAAAAAGGATGCACACACCCTTGAGAAAGAATTTCTGAAAACTGGTGCTCCTAGTAAGAGTGAAACCCAACTCGAGTCCTGTTTCTGGCACTGATGCACGTTTCATACTGTCAAATACACCCACACAAACACACACACACCATGCAAAATTGAAGAGTTCACTTCATCAGCTTTACCATGAAGTGTGTAGCCAAGAAGAGGGCTACGTTTGTGTGTGAATGGGAGATTTTGCCCCAACAGTTGGGCAAATACAGCTCACGCCTTTTTACACCTCAGCTTCGGCCTGATCAGCTTTGACAAGACCCTCATTTCCGCTCCTATGCTCTCAGATGACCATTCAAAAGAAAAATCACAACTGTTTCTCCTAGACTGGAGAGCAAATAGACACATTTGCTTAAATCTCTTCTTTAATTTTACTCAAGAGAAAATTATCCCTATAATCTCACATGGGTCTCTTTGATTTTCTTATCAGTGTGTCAAACTGTGTATAGTTGCCTGGATACCAAAGTACAGTATGCAATCAAACGTCAGAGATGCTGTACTCAGTATGAACTCAAACACTTGGTTTCCTGGTCTTATCTATAGTTTAAACTGGTCTTAGCTGGTTTAAGCTGGTCTTCGTGCTTAACCAGCTGAAAAGTATCCATAACGCCCACAGCAACCAGCCAACAGACCAGCCTGACCAGATGGAAGAGCAACCTCAGACCAATACGTTTTCCTCAGGGAAATCCACCATTTTATGCCTCATGTAGCATTGAACACTGAGAAACATGGCAGTGCTTAAATGTCGACACAGTCACACACTCCATTGACACTCAAACACTGAGTAGCTGTACGTGTGGCAGCCAGGCCTGTTACCGTGGAGACTGGGAAGGAGAGGAAGTCTGCTTCACTCCTCAATCCTGCGTTTTCCATCTAACTGTGCTTACCCCCTTGTGCACTTCTAACTTTCAACAGGTATTAAAGGGATAGTTCACCCTAAAATGTCAAATCTTTCACAGTTTACTCACTCTTATGCTGTTCCAAACCCCTAATACATGACTGGGGCTAACATGCTGCCTAACATCTGTTTTTGTGTTCATATGGGGTTGGAACAACATGCGGGTGAGTAAATGATGACAAAATATTCATTTTTGAGTGACCTATCCCTTTAAGAACATTAAGTGACGTGTCAGAAAAGCACTATATAAGTGTAAAAGTCAAAATCAAAATTCTTTAACCACAGTATTCTATGAACAGTAGAAAATCTCTAACCTGCAAAATATTCATCCTGATCTTACGACATTAAAAGTATTATTGATTAATCTCGGACCTGACGGAGAATATTTCATGGGCTGTGACATCACCTGTCTGCGTCAGTGCGAGCCTCATTAGAGCCAGCGCTGATTACGGTGCATAGTAATATTGAAAGGTGAGTTAACATGGTGTTAATAAGTGTGAACTTTCCAAATACTCCTTCCATAAATCAGCACCAGTGGACAGAATAAGGCCTTCAAGAATACAAACTCACACAAGCTTACAGAATGGAAATATGCAAACACACACTTTCAACTATGCAGTCACACTAGCACACACACTGAGTTTAAATATCAACAGAGCACTGTATGTTGAAGTATTCCTTTTGAAAAAAAAACAAAAAAAAAACAGATTAACTAACATAACCAACAGCTGGTTGATATAGTTAAGGAAATAGCTAGTTAGGTGACTGTTCACCCAAAAATGAAAATTAGATAATTGTTTCATTACCCTCATGTTGAACCAAACCTGTATGACTTACTTTCTTCCAAGGGCAACAAAAAGACATGTTAAGTTGAATGTTCAGTCTCAGTCACCATTCACTTTTATTACAAAAAAAAAAAACAGGTGAATGGTGACTAAGGCAAACATTTTGCCTTTTGTGTTCCACAGAAAGGGTATGGTTAAGGAACAACCTGAAGGTGAGTAAATGATGACAGAAATTTCATTTTTGGGTGAACTATCACTTTTACGAATCCTTGCGGATTTGGACAGGCAATGTCCTAGCAAAGGCAAAGTCTTTCAACAGGGATAGCTGCAGAACAATCTCGCAAATAAAGTATGTGTGGGTGGGTAATAAAGATTGTAACAGAGGTAATAAAGATTAACAGGTGGGCAGTTGGATGTAATTGGTCCAGGTGTGTCACGGCTACACCCATTATTTCAGCTGCATTCCCCAACAGCCGAAGTGTGGGTGGACAATACAGACAGAAAAACAGATTGATACAATGAATACAGTTCAGTTGTCTGCATGATGGAAAGACAAACAGAAATAAATAGACCAACAGAGATGAAAAAATGAAAGTGATTCAGCAGTTTTGGCAGAATCATTCCAAGCCGGAAATTCCACCGTACACTGCTTGGAAGTTTAGAGGCTATGGGAGTGTACACCAATCATCATTCTTAAATTAGACTTTATAAACTACGACCTGTTTACAATGGTTATGGTTAACCATGCTGACTTGAAGCATACTATAAAATGACATTAGTCAAAACAGCCAAATTATATAGACATATTATTTATATTAAAAGTTGCATGCTGTAGGTTACAAACACCTACACATTGACTGTTTTCAATTTCAATTGTTTCGTGTAGCTCACCTGATAGAGCATGGCACTAGCAGCACTAAGATCATAGATTTGATTCCCTTTGAACACAATATTGTAATATGTACACCTTTAATGCACAAAGTTATTTCGGATACAGCCACAGGAATCGATTTAAATTGGATTTAAAATGTTCAATTTATCCAGTAGTTGTAAATGCAGGAGAGATGCTTACTTAAATGCCAGTACACCTGTGTGCTGAAAGCTTTCATGTCCTAGAAAAACCCCTTGTTGACACCGGCCAGGGAGACTCAGGCACTCTTCCACATCTTAGTAAAATTCACAGGTTCACAATCATAGATTAACGATTTACAGACAAATGCAACACTCACTGTTACGCCGAAATCTCCTGACTTCATAGACCACCTTTCCTGACTTTTTCAACAAGTCCCGAGGATGAGGAGGATACAATCCTGAGCAAAGGAATCATGTTGTACTACTTTCCCCAACAGAGTGATCTAGAGCAGCCTTTCCTCTTACTTTTCACTAAGTGTGTGTGTGTGTGTTTTGCACAGTCATACACAACACATCCAGAAAAGCAACTCCTGCCAAGTCTGCAGGCAAGCCAATCTCTCTCTCTCTCTCTCTCTCTCTCTCTCTCTCTCTCTCTCTCTCTCTCTCTCTCTCTCTTCTCTCTCCGTCCCCTTTTTCTCAGCCTCTCTTTCAGTAAATGCTTCATGTGTAATCATCTATCAGGCACTGATTCATCCTTAACTTTGCTGTTAATGTGACCACTAGGGTGTGCGGTTTCGCACGGTTCAGGCCATTTCAAAAACAAGTTGCAACAGGAGTGCTGAGTGGCTAAGAGCCAATGGAAGTCGATGAGATCAATAAAAAAAAAGAAAAAACTTGTCACCACAACAGATGTTTAGAAGAAAACTTGTGGGGTTTTTTTCACACTGCACGCAGCTTGTAATCATCTGGAAGTTGCAAGGGAGAATTTTGCCCAAACTAGTTGTAAGATAAACACCTCTGCTTAAGTAAAACCAAATGAGCTGTAGTTCAGAAGGTAACACGCATACGTTCTCATAAAAATGTCTGTCTGTGATACCCAAAACGCACACAAATAATTGTATAATTTTATTGTGGCCATGCAGCGATTACCAAAACATGTTTATATTTGAAAATGTAACAGACAATACCGAAATTTCACAAAACAAACGCTACACATTTCCTTTCCAGGCACAACGTGACAAGTTTACATTTGTTTTTTGTATACCACTAGCATCACTAAACTCAATAGCAAAAATTATAACTTTTTTGCAAACCTAAACTAATGTTGGATTGTTAGTTTCAGGCTGGTTGGGTTGCTCAAACAAATTTAGCAATACTTTGATAGTGCCAGAGAGTCACCCATTGGAGAAATCAGCCCACAATTGGTTTATGCTGGGTCCACATGTGTGGACGTTGTATTTCAGCTTCGGTATAAGCAACGCATAATCAAAATTCATTTAAACCAACTGAATACTGTTCAAAACACTCTACATTGTAATTTAAGGGTTAAAGTTCTGGCGCACCGTGTCACGTGACACAACAAAATGTCATTTCCATGAAGTGCTTCTACGGTTGCAGCGCCAACAAAAGTGCCTCTGGTAAGAAACCTCTAAGTTTTTTGATTGTACCCAGTTTGGTTGTAAAGAGTAGCGTTTCTAGATTAGTTCGATATGCTGCTTTAAAATTCTGTTCATGTTTTGCATGTCAGCGCACTGATAAACATGATGTCCACAAAAATGTCAAATGGGACATTATTCCCTAAAAATGGTAAAAAACTGGATTAAAACATCTGTGGGTTATTTTGCTTCATTTTAATATTTATTTTGTTATCACTATACAATACAGTTCTATTCATTAACATTTGTAAATGCATTCTTGTATTTCAATCAATGTATTCATCCAAAAGCTGAAACATTTTGCTTTCAGAGGCTTTACAAGGAGTTAAGATGAAAATAAGGTGTATTTCGAACTGTTCTGAGACCAGTGCAGTCAGACAGCACACTGGAGGTTAAGTGATTCACTAAATAGGGAGCAAGTGAGCAAGGGGACATCCTATAGCTTTCTATGCAGCTAAGTGCATTCACTCCTAAAAATCTGACCAAAAGTTTAGTTTCCGGCTGCATATGAAGTTTGGACCACTCAACATGTTTGGCAGACATGGGACAATGATAACCAGTACATAGAATTATAATTTTATAATGCTAAATTTTATTTTAACATGGTTGGCAGTGACTGGATGATGCTGGCCATTACTTTGAATAAGAATTGTTTATTCAGCTGTAATGTATATAACGTCTCAAAAACATGAATAACAACACACCTGGAAACAATAAACTTTCTATAGCTTGGTATTATTAAAAATTTATACTTAATTTTTAGGAAAACTATTTGCTTTAACCATAATTTTATTAATTTTTTTGCTTGTTTATTAGGCGCTACTAGTTACAAATCAAAAAGGGGACTGGAAAATGCAAACAGCAGTCACGCTCGGGTCTCAGGAGGTTACGTTATAGGAGAAAGTATTTCAACATAAAAAGTGACTGGCAAAATATATACAATTTCATTTGAAAATGAATGAATTAAGCCACATTTATGCATCTCATCAATACTAGAATGGCGTTTTTCTCCATCGAAAATGGAGTGTTATGAAAATATTTTCTATACAAGAGGCCCTATTATGATTTTGGGGATTTTACCTTTCCTTTAGTGTGTAACAGCTCTTTGTGCATGTAAAAGGTCTGCAAAGTTACAAAGCACAAAGTCCATGCAAAAAGGGAATTATTCTCTCGCACAGACAACACTGTTCAAGAACAACATGAAACGGCTGGATTGTAGTCCAGCCATTTCTTCTGTTAATTATCTACGTCACTAACGGGCCATGCATTTTAAGTCTAGGCCTTCAGTGCGATTCAAGCCATTAAGAAAACACAGTTTCACAATGAATAAGATGTCATATGCCCATCATACAGTCACCTAGTAATACCAACTGACATTTTAAAAACACGTCCACGCACGAAAGCCAGAACTTGAAACGACACTGAATGCCCAAGTAAGCCTAATTTTAACTGCAGCATGACTGTTTTGTGAATTGAACGTCTCCTGAACAGAATATTAATCTTAATTTTTCATATGAATCTGCCAAGGAGGTCTATAATACCTGGAAAAATATATCTAATTTAAATGTTGCTTGCAATAAATGTTTCGTCAGGGTACACAGTTTATGCTACGTTCCATTCAAGTTGGATGTGGGATATTCATACTTGATATCTCCGACCATAAATGCATTCCATTCCCCGATATTCAGAACTGCAACACTCCCGTTAGCTTAGCAGGGGTTTGACTGTTCTAATTACAAGCTGTAATGTTACAGCCGCTATCGGTAGCCCCAAACTAACTTGCTTACTAACTCTCTAATACACCCCATAATGTCCAACTGGGAGTAAGCCTCTGTTCTCCATTCATATCTCGGGCGAAAAAAGTTTGGCTACACCCATTCCATCAAAAGATGACTAACTTACTAAGACTACATGTCTTATACTTGAAGCTTTGTTAGGTTCACAATGATCAACAGTGTACTTGTAAGAAAGCTACTAAAGTTTACCACTGTGAAACGTCCTGCTCAAGTTGTGCTTGCGAATGTGGTAAGGGTCGATGAGCTTGTTCTTCCAAACTTTCATCATTTCATTGATTATCGGACTCGGGCTAGAGCTGGTACGGCAAAAACTAACGCCACTGTTACCATAGTTACAGTAGTGTTTACAGCTGCTCAAATTACATTTCCGACACACGTTGACCAGTCACAACAGAATAAGCCAGCTGACCAATCAGAGCAGACTAGGCTTGTCAGAAAGGGGGGCTTTAAAGAGACAGGTGAATCAGAGCATTTCGACCAGAGTATGAAGAGAGGAGAAAAGCAATGTACAGTATGAGAAAAATAATGTGTTTTTTTAACATTAAAGCATGTAAACCTATTCTAGTAGACCACCAAAATAAAATTGTAAACCTGTAAATTAGCATAATATGGGCTCTTTAATAGCTGTACACATGGAGTCCATGTCTCTCACTTTCTATCTGACTATTTTGATATTTAGGGGAATTCCACATGTGCACATGCTCATCACCACCACAAAATGGATCCAGTAACGGAAGACTGGTTACACTTACAAGTGCCCTATTTCACTCAGTGCACTCACTTCAGTGCATAGGAATTCAGAGGCAGACCTAACACAGATGTACACACAAGGGCAGGATGAGTCAACACTGAGATCACAGGCTTGGACGGTCGACTCATACTACGGTCATTTTACAGAGCTCACAAGAATACACTCCATTCACTGACCCTTCACCTAGTACTTCATCCCTTCTCAAGCAAGAGAGTCACTTGATCCTTCACTTTCACTCACCCTAATTTGTCAATCACAACCCACATCCCACCAACAGCTCTCTCTATAGGAATCTGCCAAAAATGGCCACTTACTCCCATCCTCCTGCTGTTTTAACCAACCCTCATCTCAGCACGCTTTTATCACAACAAAATCTCCCACTGGAATGAGCATAAAAGTCATCTGATCCCAAATAATTTTCTCATTTACTGTAGTCAGTGGTAACTCAAGTGGAAATTTCCTTTTTGAAAAGCATTGCTTTACATTGCTTCAAAGTATACTCTTTTGATCGCGAGTGAATACAATGTGTTCGTCTTGGGATACCCTTTTAGTAGAGTTGATGGCAGGTTCATGCTATGCAGAAAAGGAGCGTGTTGGAAATATCAACTCAGACTGAGCTGATGGTGAAATTTGTATCAAGCATACTGTGCGCTGAGCAATCAAGAACGCGGACAAACGAAGCATTCTTTGGCATTTTGCACAGTTTGTCTTCTACTATGTGAATTGATCTTTGTTGATGTCTGACTTAATCGGTAAACCTGATACTATAGAACCGAAAATTGGTTAAGTGGAAAAGTGGAAATATTGGTTTAAATATCAGTCAAATCAATTATCGGTCTATATCTGTTATGGGCTGTTCACACAGAACATGTTTTGCTTTATTTATTATTATTAATTGGCTATAAATGCATGTCAAGTTAAAAACCCCCTTCTAATTTAACAGCATATTTCCAAAAAACAACATATCTTTATTTAGGACATAGCGAACGCATCAATGATCTGTTAAAAGATCAGCCCAGCTACAATTTTCGCAAACTTCTCCTTCTCAAGGTGATTTGATACAGCAGGATCCAGATCAGTAGAAATAAGAGTCTGTTGGTACTTTTCCATCAGCTTTTGGTAATCTCTCAACTACTGTTCATCAGAGGTAAAGTTCAGTGCAGAAGGTTTGGTGTGGGACAGAATCCCTTTATGGGTTTCACAATCACGCAAATACTCGCCCACACACCCACAAACACACAATCACACACACACACATTCCAAACATTCCCCAGGCCAGGTAAACAAAGGAGCCTTTGCATAGATGCATGTAAGAGGGGCATTTATCATCACTGTTGGCAGAGGTACTGTTAGAATCACCCACGCCAACAAACAACACAGTGACACTTGACCCAATAGATGATCAATATTAAGCACTGGATATCAGCCATGACAAACACATTGCATTCACGCATAATTAACCTTGCCAAGCATGCTTTTTAACTAACTACTATTAGCCTTTATTAAACACACAAACATGTTTACCTTAAAGGAATAGTTCACACAATAATTTAAATTGCTTTCACTTTCTTTCTTATGTGGAACAAAAAAGGAGATGTTAGGCAGAATTTTAACCTGTGCCAAAATGGTCAGAAACGGCCCTGCCTCAATCACATTTGATTTCATGGAATCTTTTGTCTGTACAATGAAAGTGTACGTGACATTCCCTGACATTCTGCCTACAATCTTCTTTTGTGTTCCACAGAATCTAAGTCATACGGGTTGGAACGATAAAACAGTGTTAATGACTGTTAATGAATGGGATGGATTACTAACCGGGCCAATGGGGCCAGTGCCCAGGGGCCCTTGACTACCAGGGGCCCATGACTGCCTGGGGGGGCCCTGGGCTTTAAGGTTGCATGATCTAGTTTGGAACCCGCATTGTTCCTCTTCAATCCGAGGTTCGACAATCGGCCGCACCCTCCTCTCCAGCACCTTGGAGTAAACTTTACCAGGGAGGCTGAGAAGTGTGATACCCCTGTAGTTGGCACACACTCTCTGGTCCCCCTTTTTGAAGAGAGGAACCACCACCCCGTTTCGCCACTCCTTAGGCACTGTCCCAGATTTCCACGCGATGTTGAAGAGGCGTGTCATCCATGACACCCCCTCCACATCCAAAGCTTTCAGCATTTCTGGTCGGATCTCATCAATCCCCGGGGCTTTGCCACTGCGGAGTTGTTTGACGACCTCAGTGACCTTCCCCAGGGAAATAGAATCTGATCCCCCATCAGCCTCCGGCTCTGCCTCTATCATAGGGATAGAGTAGGGATTTAGGAGTTCTTCAAAGTGTTCCTTCCACCGCCCAATAACCTCCTCGGTTGAGGTCAACAGCGTCCCATCTTTGCTGTATACAGCTTGGATGGTTCCCCGTTTTCCCCTCCTAAGGTGGCGGACGGTTTTCCAGAAGCACTTTGGTGCGGACCGAAAGTCCTTCTCCATGGCTTCTCCGAACTTTTCCCACACCCACTGCTTTCCCTCCCTCACGGCTGAGGCCGCAGCCCTTCGGGCCTGTCGGTACCTTGCAACTGCCTCCAGAGACCTCCGGGACAACAAATCCCGGAAGGCCTCTTTCTTCAGTCGGACAGCTTCCCTGACCACCAGTGTCCACCACGGTGTTCGAGGGTTACCACCCCTTGAGGCACCTAAAACCTTGAGGCCGCAGCTCTCCACCGCGGCTTCGGCAACGGAAGCTTTGAACATTTCCCACTCCGGTTCAATGTCCCCAACCTCCACAGGGATGCCTGAAAAACTCCGCCGGAGGTGTGAGTTGAAGATCTCGCGGACAGGGACCTCCTCCAAACGTTCCCAGTTCACCCGCACTACTCGCTTGGGCTTCCCAGGTCTGTCCAGAGTCTTTCCCCACCCCCTGATCCAACTCACCACCAGATGGTGATCAGTTGACAGCTCTGCCCCTCTCTTCACCCGAGTGTCCAAAACATATGGCCTCAGATCTGATGACACGATTACAAAATCGATCATCGATCTTCGGCCTAGGGTGCTCTGGTACCTGGCCGTGGAACGACGGACCAGATCTTTACTCTCGCAAGGATTCTGGAGGGGGCCTGGGAGTATGCCCATCCGGTCTACATGTGTTTTGTGGATCTGGAGAAGGCGTACGACCGGGTCCCCCGGGAGAGACTGTGGGAGGTGCTTCGGGAGTATGGGGTGGGGGGGCCCCTTCTTAGGGCAATCCAATCCCTGTGCGTCCGAAGCGAGAGCTGTGCCCGGGTCCTCGGCATGAAGTCAAGCTCGTTCTATGTGGGGGTTGGTCTCCGCCAAGGCTGCGCTTTGTCACCAATCCTGTTTGTGGTATTCATGGACAGGATATCGAGACGTAGTCGAGGTGGGGAAGGTATGCGGTTCGGTGAGCTGGGGATCTCATCTCTACTTTTTGCAGATGATGTGGTCTTCATGTCATCATCGGTCCGTGACCTTCAGCTCTCACTGGACCGCTTGGCAGTCGAGTGTGAAGCGGCTGGGATGAGGATTAGCACCTCTAAATCTGAGGCCATTGTTCTCAGCAGGAAACCGATGGAGTGCGTACTCCGGGTGGGGAAGGAGGTATTGCCCCAAGTGAAGGAGTTCAAGTACCTCGGGGTCTTGTTCACGAGTGAGGGGACAATGGAGCGGGAGGTTGGCCGGAGAATCGGGGCAGCGGGGGCGGTATTGCATTCGCTCTATCGCACCGTTGTCATGAAAAGAGAGCTGAGCCGGAAGGCAAAGCTCTCGATCTACCGGTCAATTTTTGTTCCTACCCTCACCTATGGTCATGAAAGTTGGGTCATGACCGAAAGAAATAGGTCGCGAGTACAAGCGGCCGAAATGGGCTTCCTCAGAAGGGTGGCGGGCTTCTCCCTTAGAGATAGGGTGAGGAGCTCAGTCATCCGCGAGGAGCTCGGAGTAGAGCCGCTGCTCCTTTGCGTGGAAAGGAGTCAGTTGAGGTGGTTTGGGCATCTGGTAAGGATGCCCCCTGGGCGCCTCCCTAGGGAGGTGTTTCAGGCACGTCCAGCTGGGAGGAGGCCTCGGGGAAGACCCAGGACTAGGTGGAGAGATTATATCTCCACACTGGCCTGGGAACGCCTCGGGGTCCCCCAGTCAGAGCTGGTTAATGTGGCTCGGGATAGGGAAGTTTGGGGCCCCCTGCTGGAGCTGCTGCCCCCGCGACCCGACTTCGGATAAGCGGTTGAAGATGGATGGATGGATGGATGGATGGATGGATGGATCTAGTTTGGCAAACCCCCCCGCTTGAAAACCCATCAATGATGAAACAACTACAGTCAACAACTTTTGGAGGGGGGCCATTGGAGATAATTGGCCCTGGGGCCTTTGTGAGTCATAATCCATCCCAGAATGATGGCAGAATTTTCATATTTGTGTGTGCATTATTCCTTCAATTTACACGCACACACACACATACACATAATAACCTCCACAAATACTTTCTTCTAATTAAGAAACTCTCTTGTCTGAAAGGCAATATTTAAATGTTTCCTGTGTAAAAGATACATTATTATCCAAGAGATTGCATAACTTCATTACAGATCTTCTAGCTTTTCGTTTGTTTAAAAATTTAGCTCTTGAGATGTTTATTCATCTGTTACCATAGAGATACAGACATACCTTTATGAAGATTATGCATAATTTAAAATGACAATGAAGTATGAGAAATATTTTTGAATTCATTAGAATTTCAGCAGCATATTGAACCACCTAGACTAAAGAAAATCTTCATGATCTTACAAAGGAGCACTCAAACACCCGTCCTTTGCAATGTCGAAAAAACTAGATTTTTACATGTTTAGAAGATAAATAGCTACAGCCACAATGCAAAGATATCTCCTAGGGCATTCCTTGAGTGTTCTGGGTACTCACCCAAATCAAGCGAACCCAACTCCTAGTCTCTATGATAGTCTGGTCTCTAGATATGGGTCTCTCTTTCAAAATCTTGGTCTGATCACTTTGAAAAGTAATAGCTCATCTCTCCTCAAGCCACAAGATTTGAAGTACCATTCACATCCGTAGCACAAACAGTGGCAAGAGTTACATGGCAAATTGTAATACTTAAGGTTAAGGGTTTTGAAAAAGCATGTAACAGTAATAATGAGGATCGCCTTGGCTAGCACCACTAATAATAACTGCAATTATGTTTTGTGCAAAACACGTACAAACACAAAATTACAACCCTGCATTTCAGGCTTACAGGTAAGCCACCACTATGCATAAGGTGTAATTTTACTGCTCCTCTGCTGTTTATAGGCATCCATGGTATATAATCAGAGGGATTATTCAAATGTCAGTCATACTTTAACTTGCACCTTACCATTCCACATGTTGAAAAAACAGTCACATACATATCTTGCAAAGACTTGCACTTGACATAATATGAAGGGCTCTCCTCCCATGGGGCCAAACCTTTTCATAGCGCTGTTAAATCCCATAAATTTGATAAGTTAATCAGTCACCATTTCGATGAGTTTACTTAATGGACATCCTACTGTGCATAATCTCCACATCTCCCCCTTCACGTTTCTCATTCTCATTCTCCTTAGTCAAGACATTATTTCTAAGGATGCAGAGTCAATACAAGATCAAGAGATATGACTAAATTTAGATTGAACAATGCGATCGGTATTCATGTCTGCAAATGTGAGACTCAAGGATACTCATGATAACTTTGCAGTATTGATGAGTTAAATGCATTATGCAATATTTCTGAGATTTATCACAAGGAAAGCATCAATCTATATTTATTAAATATGACTAAACCTGCATGGAATGGCCAGAGAATTCTCCAGAATGCTGTTCTTTGAAGAACATTTCTAACTCTTTTGAAATTTAGCTAAAATGCCTAAGCTGGTCTTGGACTGGTGGACTGGTGTGTTGGCAGGTTTTAGATGGGTCTTGTGCACCTGGAAAGCTAGAAAAACCAGTTATACTAGCTTGTTCATGTTGGCAGACCACCTTAAATTAGCTAAGACCAGCTTAAACAAGCTTAGCTAGTCATAGCTGATTTTAGCTGATCTCACCACTGTTCAGAGGGGTTTGGGCACTTTTTAGCTGGTCAAGCTGGGAGACCAGTTAGCTTGTTTAACTGTCTGTCACCTTGGAGAAATTCATCTGAGACCAGCTTAGGATGGTTCAGAATCAGCTTTATTGCCAAGTATGTTTGCACATAAAAGGAATTTGTCTTGGTGACAGGAGCTTCCAGTGCACAACAATACATAAATAATACAAAAACAGCAGCAAGACATAGATAATTAAAAACAAAACAAAAGAAAGAAAAAAGAATAATAAAAATAAATAATTATACATATAAGTACATACACTCAGACACACACCTACATACATACCCACATACACACACGTAGTGCAAATCTAATAGAAATCTGCTATATAAAGAACAAAAATACAGTATATTATATACAGTGCAATGTATGTAATGGCAGAAGTGGATATGTTGGATAATATAAATAGACTTAAACTGTGTATTGCACATAATTATTGCTCAATGGGGCGGCTTTAACTGTTTATGAAATGGATCGCCTGAGGGAAAATCTGTTCCTGTGCCTGACGGTTCTGGTGCTCAGAGCTCTGAAGTGCCGGCCAGAAGGCAACAGTTCAAAAAGATAATGGGCTGTGTGAGTGATTTTTACAGCCTTTTTCCTCACTCTGGAAGTGTATAGTTATTGAAGGGTGGGGGAAGGGGGGAAGGGGGTTTGGGGGGGGCAGGGGGCAACCAATAATCCTCTCAGCAGTCCGAACTGTCCTCTGTAGTCTTCTGATGTCCGATTTCGTAGCTGCACCAAAACAGACGGTTATTGAAGTGCAGAGGACCGAGTCAATGACTGCTGTCTAGAACTGTTTCAGCAGCACCTGTGGCAGGTTGAACTTCCTCAGCTGGCAAAGGAAGTACAACCTCCGAGTCGATGTGTGTCTCCCACTTCAGGTCCTGTGAGATGGTAGTGCCCAGGAACCTGAATGACTCCACTGCTGCCACAATGCTGTTCAGAATGGTGAGGGGGGACAATGTTGGGGTGTTCTTCCTAAAGTCCACAATCATATCCACCGTTTTGAGCATGTTCAGCTCCAGATTGTTATGATTGCACCAGACAGCCAGCCGTTCAACCTCCTTTCTGTATGCAGACTCATCGTCATCTCAGATGAGGCCGATGACAGTGGTGTCGTCTGCAAACTTCAGGAGCTTGACAGAGGGATCCTTGGTGGTGCAGTCATTGGTGTAGAGGGAGAAGAGTAGTGGGGAGAGCACAGATCCCTGGGGGGCACCAGTGCTGATGGTACAGGTGCTGGTAGTGAATTTTCCCAGTACCACAAGCTGTTAAAGCTTGCGAAAGCTGGTAATCCACTAACAGATAGACATGGGAACAAGGAGTTGGTTTAACTTAGTCCAGAGAATAGCTGGGACGATGGTGTTGAAAGCCGAGCTGAAGTCCACAAAAAGGATCCTTGCGTATGTCCCCTCTCTGTTCAGATGTTGCAGGACATGATTGACTGCATCATCCATAGACCTGTTTGCTCAATAAGCAAATTGAAGGGGCTCTAGAAAGGGTCCAGTGATGTCCTTCAGGTGGGCCAACACCAGTCTCTCAAATGACTTCATGACCACAGATGTCAGGGTGACAGGTTATTTTTGGTTTCTTAGGGACAGGGATAATAATTGAGCGTTTGAAGCAGCATGGGACTTCACACTGCTCCAGCTATCTATTGAAGATCTGTGTGAAGATCACGCTGGTGAGACGCCATATGGGCCTGAAGCCTTCCTTGACCTTTGCTTCCGAAAGACATGGCACACATCGTCTTCACAGATCTTGAGTGCAGGTTGAGTAGCAGGAGGGGGATTAATGTTTGTGTGAAGTGTGGGGTGTGAGATTGGGCCTTTCAAATCTACAGTAGACCACATTCAGGTCGTCAGTATATTAACGTATATTCAGGGCCATAGCAAGGAATTCTGCCCCCACTGTATATTGGTCTGGGCCCCTAAATATTTTATAAAATGAATATGTAATAATATACATATTAGGCGTACAGAATGAACTAAAACTTTATTTTTATAAAGCAGATTTATTAAGTGACATCTGCTAGAACATGTAGTATATATCTGGGGTGATACGATATATAGTTCCTGTGAGTCAAATCCCCTGTGCACTTAAGGAATCCGCAAAGTTAGGATGTTTCCTAAGGCAGCTGCTTGTGTAGGCAGCAGCGAGGCAGCTTATTATGTTTTGACACAGAGCTCATGACATTGCTGAAGAGTAGCCCACACGAGCAGTTAACTGAGTAGCCCAGCCTGGACCTGATGGTTGTAAAACAACATTTTTGGTTTTCCGAGCGGTTACCAAACCACAGCCACAGAAAACACCCATCCTGTTTCTGTGTGTATATGTATGCCAATGAGATGCCATTTGTCACCACCTACGACAAAACCAACCACCCATCGAATCCCTCAACAGCCATCCGTGCTTGCCAAAAGCAACCTCTCTCTAGGGCGTGCTGCGTCCGCTGTGCCACTAATGGTACCTGGTATTAGCCTGGTCTTCGCTGCTCTCTTAATAGGCTCATTAAAAGGCCTGTTACTGCTGAGTGGTCCCCTAGCTCGAGGTAATGACACTGCAGCAGTAGCTCACACACACTTGCACGCCTTCATGTTTTCTTTAAAATAAGCATTTAGGCTCAGAAACGGTCTGAATCTTTTGCTCTAGATTTTGGAAACACAAACAGGATGAATATGTTCGGTTTAAAGCAGCCCGCATGTCCTAAATCAATGATTGCAGTAAGGTACTACTTGAAAAACATAATTGCACAGATTTAGATGCCGTTTTTTTTTTAGAAAACAAAGCCTGACAGAGTGCTAACACTACCATCTTGTGGTCAGTAAAAAAATCACAAAACATAAAAACAAGGCTCTTCACAAAATAAGAGCATAAAACAGGAAATTGACCATTTTTTTTTTTTTTTTTTGAGGATCTCGTTGATATTTTCCCAGACACACACGATCCTTGTTTATCATCGCCATGCCTCTTGGCAAACAGAGAGCTGAACATTATGTTCTTGAGTGTCTTCTTTACAAAAACCATTAGCCTGGCCAAAGAATGTTATTTTCTGGCTCACCTTAATCACTGCCTCAACAGAACTCTGGGTTATTTTGGCTCTTCTCACTTTGTATATTTGTTGTATTTTATCTTCTTGGCTTCCATCTTTCCTTTCTTATTCTTCTCTTATCCGTTTCTTTCCCTGATATCTATAAAATTACGTTTTTATTTTTGAACATTAACTTTCACTTTCAGATGTGAAAGTGAAACTAAACAGGCACCATATGTGACTTTCCAAAGTAAAAGTGAACATGGAGATTTAGCGTTAAAAAAAAGGACTTAAATATTTTTCTGTTTTTCACCCACACCTTTCATGCCGCTTCTGAGGAAATGGATTTAAACACTGGAGTCATATGGATTACTTTTATGTTTCATTTATGTGTTTTTTGGAGCTACAAATGTCTGATCACCATTCACTTGCATTGCATGGACCTACTGAGCTGAAGTATTCTTCTAAAAATCATCATTTGTGTTCTGCTGAAGAAAGAAAGTCATGTAAATCTGGGATGACATGAGATGAGTAAATGATGAGAGAATTTTAATTTTTGGGTGAACTATCCCTTTAACAAGCACCAGCAATAATTATTATCTTGCCAGTTTTTCTCAAAAGATTCATATCCATATCTATAATTACATATCCATATTCATTATCCATATTTCCTCTCTTCCCGCTCTATTTGATTATCCTCGTTCGTATTTATTTCTTCCTGATTTGGACCACTTCTCTTCACAGCAAAGCACCTCCTCTTTGCAACTGTTTTGCAGTTTTCATTTAACTTTCAAAACTCAATTCAAAACCTTCAGAGAGATAAAAGAAGTGATATAAAAAATCTAATGTGTCAAAACTTTAAAAACTCTGATCTTGCTTTGAGTATGGGATACTTTCAGAAGTGTTGTACATGCAGCGAGACTCAAGTGGTTCATTCGCACATCTGTAGTAAGGCAAGTCCCCCGGAAACCCCAAGCAGTACACCTCCTTCCTAAGAAAGCAGTAAAATCCCCGCAGGAGGTCTGGCAGTCAGCCAGGGACCTGCTGTCCTCCCACAAACAAAATCACTTTGATGGACACATCATTCAGCCAATCACTCTGCTTCATTTCAGATTCATTTCAGAGGTACTCTTGTCACAGCCCCTTCCTCTGCTGTTCTGACTGGGCGTGTTATCCTAACCACACACACACACACACACAAGATGTTATCTAATCCACTACAAAATGTTAAGAACTTGTGAGCTACTAGGCCAATTTTACTGTTAAAAGGATGCTCTTTCATAGCTCCATAGGCTTAATGGAGTTCTCAGTAACATTTTATATAAGTATCAACTTTGTCTAAAATGTTTCTCCTAAAATTCCTTATGAGTAAAAAAAATGTAAACAAATAAGACAATTTTTAACATTAGTAAGAACACTGTGCTATAAAATCCATGTGGATAGCAGAGTTCAAATAATACGTTTATAAAATATTAAAATTGAGTTTATATTAACATCTGATCACAGGTTGTAATTTTTCTCTCCAATGAGGAATTTATACTTTCATATATATCTATATATAATTATTATTTATATTTTTAAATGGTTAATATGTAAACATGACATAACTTGACATAAAATAACCATTGTACATCTGGTTATGTCATATCTGTCATGAGCTCCAAAATCCAGGAACCGTTGTTTGACCCAATAGAGTATAATAAATAATACACAAACATTACAAAACAACAAATCTGTCCCAAGCCTCAAGGAGTCAAAGGGAAGCAACACTTTTGCCAAAATCACAAATCAAGCAGTTTATATGCTTGCGCAAATCGATTTATTTTAAATACAATTACTGTGTCAAAGGACAAAAATTCGTCCAGGAAGTCGGGAGCATTGACCCATGTGAGTGTGAATGTCCCAGATATATAAACACTCCAGCAAAAGCAAACAGTGAAGTTCAGATGGAAAAAAACAGACAGGCCGACAAAAACAATGTGTACAGATATGTACTCACCTCTCTCTCTCTCTGGCTCTCTCTTTCTGGCTCTCTCACTCATTATCTAGACACGTTGAAGAACAGGTGCTAGAAAGAGAGAAAAAAAGAGAATACAAGTGCGTGTTACCGTTTCCTCTCTTCAAATGATCTCTCAAATCTCTCTCACTCTCCCTCCCTCTCTCTGTGTTTCAGTTGCGAACAGGCCGCTTTGTATCTGTTTCTCCCGGTAATGAAACTATCATGTGCATGACACACACACACACACACACACACACACACACACACACACAAAACCAAGGGTACAGTTGTGTTACCTCTCCTGTCATCTCCAAAGTCCAGTTTCTGCATTGTACTTGTTTGAATAACTTTTTATAACCTGTAGCCCGATGATCCACGCTAGCTGCACAACCAGGCAATCACAGAGATTTGATCACACACACACACACACACACACACACACACACACACACATAATAGAGAGATTGAGCATTTAGAAGACAGAGAAAGCCAGAAAAGGTGTGTGGGACACATATCTCTTTTAAAATCCTGATTGTATTAGACAGCAAAGCGATTACCATGTGTGTCCTCCAGAGTTTAACAAAGATCTCAACAATGTCACAAATTGTGCTCAGATATGATACCAAAGTCTAATATGAATTCAAACATTTTGTCACGGATGCAGAGGCAGGACCCAATAGCTGAGTTCAAAAAAGAGAATTTATTGAATAAAAAAAAGAAAGAAAGGGAAAAAACTCAAACTCCCACAAGGGGGAAAAAAACATTAAACATAAACTACCCTCAAGGGGAATAAAGGGTATCCAGACTGGGGTAGGGAAAACAGGGCACAGGATACAGGACCGACCGACCGCATAGGGATGGGATGATAAACAGGACCGACACAAGACAGAAAACAAGACGAACTGGCACAGACGGCAAACACGAGGAGACTAAAATAGGGAGAGAAATCAAATGGGTTAACGGGACAGGTGAGGCAAATGAACTATTAATCAGCAAACATGGTGGCAGGGCATGACGTAAGACAGAGAGAAACGCGGCGATACAGAAACAAAACAAAGCCACGTGCTCTCACAAGACAACAAAATACCCGAATGGCATGAGCGCACATCGCCAAGACAATAAGGCAATATACACTCATGCCAACCGACAAAGAAGACGAGAGAATGCGTAGCAATGCCGAACAAAGTGATGCCACACATTCTCACACTAAACGCAACCCAGGCATGCAACGCGAGCCTGATGCAAAGTGCACTGGCGTTCACGAGAGCCAGACAAACTATTGATGCGAGAGCATGCCGCCAAGATGACATACGCTTGACGAACTCACGTCAATATCAGACAGACTCGGAGCTGGAGTGTCCGGATACTGACACAGACCGAAATCAAACCAGACCTGAAGTCAGGATCCAGACACCGTGCTCCCGACATGAAACAAGACAGATCGAAGAGCACACAGCAGGAAATACAACCGAAACCATGCACTCACACAAAGACAGACAACGAAATGCAAGACAGATAGGGGACGATGATGCCACGGTCCTGTCAGACCAAAACCCAGACTGACAGATTGACACATTTCTCATCAAATTCGAATTCACCTGCCTCCCTACAGCCCCTTTATCTGAGCCTGCTTCAGCTGCTTTACCTGGCAAACGTACGACAGGAGCAATTTTGGGATAGGGCGTTTCAATCTCTTGTCATGTTTAAACAACTTGTGTCTGTCACACATAACAGCTTCCTGTCATGTTTTCACACCCTACTGATCGGTTAGGTTTAGATAAGGGGTTTGTGTAAGGGCATATTATTTAATATGCATGTCCTTGACACTTTGCGCACGTATCTCACGCTAACTTCCACATTACACGGGGCAAATAGATATGTTATGAATATTCAAAGTGGGCTCACACTGACTCATCCAATCACAATGAAGATTAGTTTGTTTATAGAATACTTAAGATGTTATGAAATGCCAAATGTGATTGAAATTAACACGAAATTATGCACCCTTTTCTGATGTGGTTATTTTGAACAAACATCGTAATTTGTTACTCAATAAAACATCTTGCTGTCTCAAAAGTATTAGCATTAGTAGACAAAATGTTTCCTATAACTATTTCCCCATTATCTACACAATATCACTATAACTCCTTGGGAGCGTTTTACCTCAAGTGAGAGGTAAAAGGCTCCCTCGCCACCTTTAAAAAAAACAAAAAATATATTTTATTCAAAACAACCTTGTGTTGCTATTTCTTTTTGCACAAATGATGTTCCTCCATCATTATCCAATAAAAAGAACTGGATTTTCCTGAATATTGATACATATTGTGGCCACAAAAAAGGCTAATTTTCCATAGGGTGTGCCTTTAGCCCCGTTGCACCCAACACCCACAACTTTAACAGCACAAAAATCGAACATGCCGACCACTCTTCTCATTATGCTTGAGATATGACTAGCTTTGAAAAATCCCTGTACATTCAAGTCCCACAGCCCACACTGCAAACCTTTCACACATTAATCAACACTAAACCAGCTAAACTGGGTTCTAGATATGAGTGGCATGTCTATTCACAGTTATTCTTAGATCTGTCTTAGACTTTCTTAGATTCTTAGACTTTTTCCAAAGAAAATGTGTTACTAGATTATACACAACTCTCTGCCATGAACCTAAAGTTTTCTGGGTGGTGGCCAGAGTGTTGCTATGCAGTTGCTAAGGTGTTCTGGTTGCTAGGTGGTTGCTTACTGGCCCAAACCAAAAGAGTACACTTCCCTTCTAGTCCCCAGTTATAGCTTGGCCCCTCCTTTAAAGGAAGTCTATATGATTTTTTTTTACCCGTTAATGGTCTGCTATAAGCAAAAGACATAATGCTTCAAAAAGTAATTGCACATCTATCCAATAAATCATACGATTTTAGCCCCAAATCACGTATCTGTAGCACAAGTAATTATGGTCAGGGATTTGTAAAAAGTATGGGCAACAATGATGCTTGTCTTGCAAACACTACTCAAATCATGCAGCCAATCCTTAATTATTCAAAATGTACAGTACTGTGCAAACGTTTTAGGCACTTGTGAAAAATGTTGCATAGTGATATATGTCTTCATTTATCACTTAATATCATACAAATTCCAGTAAACATAAAAAAGCTAAATCAATATTTGGTGTGACCACTTTTGCCTTCAAACACCACCAGTTCTCCTAGGAACACCTGGACACAGTTTTTCGTGGTTGTTGGCAGATAGGATGTTCCAAGCTTCTTGGAGAATTCACCACAGTTCTTCTATCTATTTCGGCTGTCTCAATTGCTTCTGTCTCTTTATGTAATCTCAGACTGACACAGGGGGGCTTTGTGGGGGCCCATGACAGTTGTAGGGCTCCCTGTTCTTCTATTCTAATCTTTTCTATTCGCTAGTAATGTTATATTTCCTATTGATACACTAAAGCTAAATATATAAATAACCATCTTAAGACAAATGCTTTTGTGAAACATCTTATGTCCCTAAGACTTTTGCACAGTACTGTACTTTCTGAAATAAAGTGCACACAGCAAGAAATAGTCAACAGGTACATCCTGAGAAAAAAGGGGGACAAGATTTTTTACATAGCCATCTACAGTGTTACATAAAGCCACACCAATTCGACAGTTGATGTCTTGGTTTGTGTGTGATGACTGGACGGGTTTCTGATTGAGTCTCTTCACAACTGTCCAAAGGGGGTTCCACAGTTAACAGCAGCCTGCATCTATTTAATGCAGTCAGCTTGCTTAAAATGAGAGCAGGCTGCCTTTCAAATCATTTGCAGCTTACCATTTATGGCAAATTATCTCTAAGTGTGGCAACAAGCATGTATATACACACATTCATATGCATATGGTCTGTTCAATGGCCTCTGAATAATGAATCAAACAGATAGGATCTTTATACATCAACTTCATCTCCATGACAACCTGTTCACTTAATGGAAGAATGGAGCACCCATTTAGACCCTGCAAAAGAGAGTGTAGTTATTCTAAACTTGCTAGTCGTGACCCAAAAATGCGTCAAAGGCTTTCTGATTGGACTGTGGGCTGCAGGGTAAAAACAATGGTAAATGCAAGTGATGAAATGCAACGAACAATATAGCAATTGTGTGTGGTAAGGATATCAAATTAAACCGGTTTATCAACTTTTTAAAGGGAGGAATGCTTTCCACATCTGTTGCTGTTGATGTCAAAGGTTTTGTGTACAATCAAACTCTACCAACATGATCATCAAATGGGAAGTCGGCATGTTGTTTCTGACTGGATCGCCCACATTATGTAGACTCACCGACAAGTGCATTCTCCTATCAGACATTTTTGCATCGGTTCCTGCATGTTTACCTTTCCCTGTGATGCAATCGAAGGGCGTTGTTTTAGAAGTTTGGGTGACCCAGATTTGAAACAGGGAAGTAATATTTTTTGCAGTGACAAGCATGAATTGGAGGCTTCATTTTTCCCTCTAACATTACATTTTAACTCCACAGATGGTTAGGTTCAGATTTGGGGTTTGGTATGGGAGGCTCAGTTTATAAAATATACATACTCATCACTGTATTACAACCAGTACAGCTGACAACTTGATTCACAACTCACTTTTGGCACCCCTCTGTGGACCTTACGCTGGAAAAATGACTGTCACATGTACCCATATGCCCAACAACACTTGCCACAGGGGGCAGTGTTTCACTTTAAGGTCAACCTAAGGTACTGTTTTTGACTTCACTGTGAGATCGGTCTGACTCTATGCCGGTATTTTGCCAGAACTTGGTTATATGGTTAATACCAATTCAAAATTTGTCCCAGTGTTTGTTCCATGTGTTAGGATGGTAAATCAAACTTTGTCACAGTATTGTCAACTTTCCTATATTTCACCCAATCTCATATTAATCATACATATTGTTGAGCCTATGCCAGTCATGCTGATAATAGTAATACATTTTATATTTGATCATAAGGACATTTTGGCTACTGTTACATAATAAATGTGTCTTTTAATTGATTAACTGTTTTGGGTCACCACTTGATGTCCAATGTAAAGTCTAGAAATAGAAGCAGCCTCCAAACTGAAACACAGTACTAAGTGTGTCCTTTCCGAGTGGGATGTCTGCTATTATCTTCGACACAAAATTAATGAGCTCTGGTGTAATGTTTCAGCGGCTGAGTTAATGATTTATAATCAAATCTAGCTGTAGGAAATCCCCCAGTCAGTTAATTAAACCATCAAGCTCTTTTTATTCCAGGAAGGACAGTGAATTTAGTTCAACAGAACAGCATAAAATTATAGCAAGTGAGAGAGAAAGCTCAACAGATTGGGGGGGGCGGGGGGGTTTAGGGAATAAGAATAACTGTTTATAGACTGTGGAAAATTGGTGTTGACTGGCAGCAAGTCACATTACACGGTCACTTCCCCTCTCCGCTGTCACGACTCATTTTCATACACAGTTA
Organism: Moxostoma hubbsi; assembly: GCA_032164185.1. Classification (NCBI taxonomy): domain Eukaryota; kingdom Metazoa; phylum Chordata; class Actinopteri; order Cypriniformes; family Catostomidae; genus Moxostoma; species Moxostoma hubbsi. The sequence goes on along the minus strand of JAVLUX010000043.1, from coordinate 8,585,254 downwards.
ATGTACAGCAGCCTCTGGTGGATTGTGAAAAAAGAAGCAGGGCAGGGTGATGAAATACATCTTAACAAATATTTTTTTCCAGTGCGAAACCAGCTTACTGGTATTTGCACATGCTCTCTCAGGGATAGTTAAACGTGTTTGGGTTACTAGCAGTTTTGGGGGAAGCCGACTAAAAGATGTGATGCTACCAACCTTTACATTTAGTAGTGTGACAGTAGTTCAACTGATTGACGCTAAGTGCATGGCTATTCTTATGGTACTTAAAAGTTTTTACTTTAAGTACTTGTCTTCTTTGCCCCAATACACCCTGTTCTTTTTTCTTCTTAGTTCACTCATGTTTGTGATCGTTCTGTGTGATCAGAAGTATTCTATTCAATACACAACATTTATTAAAAAATGACTTATGTGTGCCTTCCCAGACAGAGACCTCCATGAGGTTGCCATGGAGACACTACAATATGGAGATGGCCTGTTTCAGACAAACGTAAATGACCCCCTGCACTCCCAATCAGCCAATGGTGGCTTGTTATGTCACTCAAATTCAGCCAATCACAGAGAAGCCTGTTCTTGAGACACTTACTGGTTTATTTGAATGGAGCCACACAATTATGGCCCTTTATGCAAATCGTATACAAGGTGATATTAAGTTTTGGAAAATCGCAGCGTGGTATTTAAAGTTTGCCTGAGGAAACTCTACTTCAGTCAGAGATGTAGAACTAGGGCTGAGCTACTTGTAATAGTCACCATGACTAAGCTGTGTTCAAAGTGACCTAGTGGAGTGCACAAATAGAGTTTTTTCAAGGAAAATGAAACGTGTGAGTGTATCTGACGTCATTGGTATCACAATGACCTGCCTTATATGTGTGTGATATGGAAAGCATTGTACAAACCAGAATGGTGACTGGGCAGAGAGGTTGAGAATGAATTTTAACCAAATTAAATTATAATTAGCTGCTTCCAAATCCAAGTTTTTCTATTGATATAAAGCAGGACCATGGAAAAGATCATCTACCGTATCAATGATTAGTGTACTGAAGGTATAGTTCACCCAAAAATTAAAATTATGTTTTCTCATTTACTCACCCCTATTTACACCTGGTGTTAAGATGCATTTTTGTTCATCCGATCACGTGTGGTCAGCACTAAATACAGGTCTAAATGGGGTTTAAATCATTTTGTGGTCGGATCACTAAAACCTCATACGAATGTGGTCAAAAAGTAGCAGCAAATTGCCACCCCTCACCCATTAATCATCCACTGTGCTAAAACAAGAGTTTTTTTTAACTCTGCCGGTAAAGAGTGGCTTTACAAGGAAATAACGTCCAATCAGAAAAATGTAAAAAGCGTACAAACTACAAACACAAACATGAGAACTTCACGGATCTTCTTCAGTGAGTCTGAAATCAACATGCACGGACACTTATGAGAATCATGAACATCTCCAGCTCAGGTTAATACAGGTAATCTACTAAAATAACAGACAATTCTGCTTGAAATGTTGCCTTTGTCCTTGGATTAAATTTCAGATGCATATGGGGTAAATAGTGCACCATTTTTTCATGCTATCTTTGTCTTTTCTGACTTTGTTTTGCATTATTGTCATGCAGTAACACACTGACATAGTGATTGATGTATGTTTTCATGAACCAGTGTCCCTCTCCTCCAAATCTGATCACAGTTTGTCATAGGAGATGCATTTAAATGACCAGGTGTAAACAGCAATGTGTCTCATCTGACCAAATGTGATCGGATTACCAGATTCCATGTGTAAATACCTTACCTCAGGTAAGGTATTATTTTAAGTACATAGGTTACAAATATTGCTAAAAAAAATTAATACACAACATTTTTTTATTTTAATTGCATTGAGCAATCTTTAAAAAAATATTTTTAAATATTTTAAGTTTTATTAATTGAATTTTGTAATCAAATTTGCTTGTGTAAATCTTTAAAATTGCCCAAAATAGTTTTTTATATTGTATATTGTTGATGTACTGTATAATACATTAATCTCGGGAATCTACACTACCGTTCAAAAGTTTAGGGTCACTTACTCATTCTTTTTTTTTTTTTTTTCACATTTTACAATAATAGTAATGTCATCAAAACTATAGAATAATGGAAATGGAAATTTGGGAATTATGCTGTGAAAAAAATTAAATAAAATAACTAAACACTATATTATATTTTAGCGTCTTCAAAGTGGCCACACTTTGCCTAGATTTTACAGAAATGTACTCTTGGCATTTACTCAACCAGCTTCTTGAGGTATCACCCTGGGATGCTTTTTAAACAGTATTGAAGGAGTTCCCATCTATATGTTGGGCACATAGTGGCTGCTTTTAATTATTCGGTCCAAGTCATCCATTTTTCCAAAAACATTTTTTTTTTTAAATAACATTTTATTTTTTGTAATTAAATTAATATGTTGGCACAATTATGTTTTTGTCTACAAAAAGAATTTCAAACATTTAAGCGTACGCCTTCAGATCAAAAGGTTTTTAAGATAATGAGAAACATTTCAGGCAAGTGACCCCAAACTTTTGAACGGTAGTGTATATGTTCATATGTACGTCAGATTGTGTTTCTATGACAGTTCTAAGAATGTGCCAAGGAACAAGGAGGGAACACATTCTTTTGAATATGAGAGGAAAAACTATTAATTTTCTGTGAAAAATATTTCAGAAAGTAACAAAAGTAAAATAATTAGTAATTTAGTTACTTTTTCGATGAAGTAATTAGTAAAGAGTTCTGATTACAATTGTAGAGAAGTAATTATTCATTTGTATTTTGAGTAACCCGACACTGATGGTGTCTGAGCCCTATCATTCTGCCTAAAATCTCATTTTGTGTTTAACAGAAGAAAATTATACTTTTTGGAACAACATAAAGGGTGAGTAAACAATAAAATGAGGCTGAGAATATAGTTTTCATTTCTTGGTGAAATGAATGGTCCCTTTAATACACTAAGGCCCAGGTTAATATGGCTGAATCTGGAGATTTTGCTTGTGTCTGTAAGCATGTTGGAAAGTGTGTGTGTGTGAGTGAGAGAGTGTGGTCACAATCGCACAGAGTGGACAAACACTAACACACTTAACACTTGAACAGAGAGAGCATGTACACACTTCCACAAGTGTGGAGGGCTGTGAAAGGAGGGCATGAATTCATTCGTTGTGATGTTTTGTATGTAGTATGCCAGATTTGTGTGGTATGTGTCCATGTACTTGCGAGCTTTGTAAATTACAGTGTCTGCACACATTGTCATCTTTTCAGCGAATGAGTGATTGTGAGCATTTATCGTGAGTGTTCTGGTGGCCTGCGTGTGTTTCATATCCATAAATCTCTGAATATAACAATTCACCCCAAAATTAACATTTTATTACCTCTCATGTTTATCCAAATCCATATGACTTTTTCTCTCTTCCACAGAACACCATTCACTATCAATGTATGGAAAAGATCCAATTAAAGTGAATGGTGACTGAAACTGTCGTTCTCAAATCTCCTTTTGTGTTCCACAGTCATACAGGTTTGGAACAACATTAAGGGGGATGAAAAGAATGATGACAGATTTTTTTTTTTATTATTGTTTTGGTCAACTATTGTTTTAACTCAATGAAAGCCATGGATGTGGATCAAGGAAGAGGAAGTATAGAAAAACAATAATTATGTTTGATTATATTATGTGTCTATCTTTCATAGTCTAAAGTCAAAATGTGTGTCCTTTGAGACAAGTAATGAAGTGCTAATTTTAGAGAGACATGTTAATAATGTAACAACATGGGATCACATGGTCACAATCCCGGCAGCCATTAGACACCTGACACAGATAAACAGCATGCTACACTTTCCCCTGCAATTGTGCCACATCACACACACGCACAAAGCCTTTCGACAAGCGAAGGTAAGCCGTTGCAATATAAAGTATCAATGCACTAGAGTCCTCTAGTGGAAATAAAGTATACTCCATAAAGAAAGAAGATTTGGGTCAAATTACGCACATATTTCAGTAGCATTTCAACACGCATCAAATTACATTTGTTACCAGATTTGTTAACTTTAAATGTGGTGGGTCTGTTCTGAACTGCACTGCCTTTGGAAACTGCACAGCTTCCATAGTATATGATGCTAAAGCTATGAGACAGATGGTTATGTAATGCTTCTATACACCCGCATGTCCATTTGAACAGGGTACCTATACAGAGGATTGAGAAGAGATCTTCTCTATAAGCAATGCCTCTTCAGCTGTAGCCAATCTCTTCCTTGGTAAATTCACAAAAAATTTCCAGGTCACAGTTCACCCAAAAATAAACAAATAAATTATATTTTGTGTGAAGAAAATGAAGCCTATTTTCAGGCTGTTAAGATTTGTTTGCATTGTGGCATTACCTTCATGACAGTTGAGCAAATTTCCCCCAAAATTCTCCATACCATAATATGCACAAATGTTTTAGTTTTGAGATTTATTTATTATTCTCAGTGGCCATTAGATTCTCATTACTGTAATAGTTATTTCATACCTGTATCACAGTAAAAATAAAGCCACTAGTGATTTTAACAAATATTTTACCATTTCAATAATAAACACATTTCTAAAAATGATTATAATAGAAATAATTGTGTATTTTTATTAATTTTTTACATTTATTTTATTAAATTTTTATTATTATTTTTTTTTATAAATATAATGTAAATAATTGTGCATTAAAGTAATATGAATGTGTTTTTGCAATACAGTAATAAGAATTGGGGGGGGGGGGGGTCATTTTCTTTAAAATACAAATTATAGAAAATTATTATAATTTAAATCCTAATTTATAGAATTTTTATTATTAATATAATGTTAATAATCATAGTGTAAATAATTGTGCATAAAAGTAATATGAATGAGATTGCATCCCATAATACAAATGGGTGATTGGGTTAATTTTTTAAATAAAAATAATCAAATAAATTATGTTAATTATTATAATAATAATAATAATAATAATAATAATGTGAATTAAAGTAATGTGAATGAGATTTTTTACCATTACAGTAATAAGAAGGGGGGGATTATTTAAAAAGAATCATAAGTATTTAATATTTTTATTATACATATAATGTAAATAATTATAATGTTAATAATTGTGCATTAAAGTAATGTGAGTGTGGAGTTTGTTTGCATTATAGGAATAAGAATGGGGGAGGGAGTTAATTGTCTTTAAAATAATGTAACATTTGTAATTTGTTTTTTAAGCAAAACATAATTATTTATTTCTTTTGATTTTGCAGTGAAATGTGACACTGACTTGTTCTTGACAGGTTTCTTGACATTCATCTGTAATCTGTAGTTTTTCTCCCATTCATATCTACAACTGTTTATTCCTCCCTGTGTTTCTTTCCCCATCACTCCCTCTCCTACATTCTCTGTTTGGCAGGTCATTTGCCTGAAGCGTGAGCTCTATTGTTACAGTGTGAGAGAGCCACCGGACCATGACAACACTAGTACACATTCACAAATAACTTCCTTCCCCCACTCATTGATCACACACTTACAAACATTTACCACAGAGTTTTACATTTTCTGAAGAAAATTTGTGTGTACTTGCTCAAGCAACAAGGGTGGATGCCAGGGTTTTGAGATTACGAAGGTATTCTGAGTGGTTGTTAGCATGTTGAAATGTGGTCGCTAGGGTGTTCTGGGTGGTTCCTAGGACATTGCTGGGTGGCAAACTACAAGTCCAAGTCAAAATAACCCATCTCCATGTTTCTATGATATGGTTTAGACCTCTCCTCTCCTGTGAGTCTATGGAAAATTTCCATGCAAAAACCAAAAGTCAGATCAGAAACAAAACTAATAGAGCATCTCTTCCAAACAATCCACAAGACTTGAAGTATCATTGACTTTGGTAGCAAAAATGGTGCACGACGATTGACACATCGAAATTTAATTGAAAGGCTTTGGGGTTTAAAAACCCCCCAAGTATTAGTAATAATAATAGTGATGCTTACCAAAACAAGAACAACTTATAATTAGATAGAAAGAAGATATGTAATAGAGAAATGGGTACAGAGATCAAAGAAACAGCAAAGGTTTGAGCAGAGAGAAGTCCCTGGTTGTGTGCTTTTCTGTGTGGCCATATTTGTGAGCGTCTGCGTGTGGGCGTTTGTCCTCTTTCGCTTGGTGGATGTGTGGGCGCTTGTGTGTATGCTCACACTGTTTGTGGAGGGAAATGTTTGCATTTGTTATGGCTTAGCGTGGGAGTGTGCTGGACACCGCACATATCTGTATTTGCATATGTACATGTGTATATGCGTGTATGTACACGTACAATGACGTGGTGTTGGCATTGTGAGCATTTCCCAGCATTTGTGCCAAGCATCTGCCTACGTGTCTGGTGCAGTGTCAAAGGCCTTCTGCCCACACTAAAGAAATATCTGGAAGTCTAGCAGCATGGCGGGAGGATGCAGCCATTGGCCTTGATTCAACTTCCTTTCTCCCAATGAGAACTGATTCCAAACCAAAAATCTCTTTCCTGTGCATGTAAAACCTGATACAATTATAGGTGAGTACTGGTGTGCTAAATGCAATAGAGCCGCATTGATACTGCTTGGTCATGACGCCCTGCTCCATAGCCGATGATGCCATGAGATCTGATGTAACAGCTCCATATGTGGGATAGATGACCTGGACTAGTTTAAAATTTAGTTTCTTCAATAAAGGAAGAAGTAAAGCTTGGATAATAATCTGAGATCATGTTTCTTTGACAAAAGAGGCAAGCTAGTGATGCTCATGGCAAAGGAGCAATTTGTATGGTACGGCAAATTAGTGATAATATCTCTCCAAGACATGAGTAACTATTTATAGCTGGCCACTTTATTGACATCACAAGCTGTTATTTTCCTGTAAGATTGGTCTGAACTTCTGTACGTGTTCTGTAAATGTTGTGGCTGTTAGCAGAGCAGCGGCGTGTGGCCAACCTCAGATCTCCTTTCTGTATTTTTCTTATCTGCAACTCATGAGGGAAAATCTGTGATCTTGCTAAATATGGCAACCACGCTAAGTCCATTTATACTGCATGTAGGACATTCAAGCACACAGAAGAAAAAAGAGAGGAACAGAGTCTAACTCAGGGATCTAGAGGTCATGATACAGATATAATGGACACACTGGCTGATTGTATAGAAGGCTATAAAGTCAAGATATATCACATTTAAACTTAAAACCAAAAGAAAGAAAGAAAAAAATGATATTATTAACTCAACGCCTATTTTTAGGACGGTTTAAACTTTTTGCATTGTGACATTCATTTCATTAAAATTTCATGACATTTAAGCATCCATCCCCTATTCTCATTACCATAATAAATAAATAAATAATAGCGGTAGTATATATTTTACTACATTTATTTATACTGATTATAATTAATTAATAATTGATTATAAATTTTTTTTTTAGAATGAATAAAATTAGAAATACTGCATTACATTAATAAGATCATCATTGAGAATAACGTGACGCGAAACAACATTAATTAGAATTTGGGTGTCATAATTGTCATGAAAATAACAAAGCTGTGTGTGTGTGTGTGTGTGTGTGTGTGTGTGTGTGTGTGTGTGTGTTTATATATCCAGATTAGGAACCAAAATAAAAAAATGTATCCTAAGCAAATGTTACAACGTGATAATTACTGTGCACATTCATTTAATTTTTTTAATTGTTGACAGTAGATAGAAATCATGTATACAGATTATAAACTGTCAGACTGAAGATGGATGGGACTCCATCCAATCCCATTTTTCACGTTTTAATATAAACTCAATATGCCATGAATAATAAAGTCATTAGTAGAATAAAACTCATTAGTACATTACTCTTCCTAGCTGGCTCAAATAGCATTCGATAATGCAACTGCCCGCATCTTTCATTGTTTGCATGAGGTATGAGTCAGCAGTTTATGTGCCAGTTTAGCCTGACTGAAAGCATTTTGAAAGAAAGAAAGAAAGAAAGAAAGAAAGGAAGAAAGAGAAAGAGGGAAGGAGCGAGAGGATGTTTTAAATATAGGATGAGGGTAGCTTTCCACAGACTGAAATGACTCAATGGAATTGACCTGATTTTCACTTAAGGCCTTGGATTCTGACTTAACAAACAACCTGCCTAGGTCCTTTTATTGGTTGGAAATGAGTTAATGCTGTACCGCCAAGGAAGTTGCAACACAATAATCTTTAATCACCAACAAAACATTATATAAAGGGACCGTCTGCAGCCGAACAATTACCCTATTTTCAGAATTTACCGTAATCGACCAAAACATTTGGAACAATTTGGGAGTCGTGTAGGTTCTGTCCAACAGAATACAGTGCAACAATTACTTAATATAGTGTATAATTCTATGTTTCTCAATAAAGAAAAGTTGGCTTACTGGTTAAAGAAGTCATCTTGGAATTTCTTGCTCACATTGTTCATTCATTGACAGAAGCACAAAAAAGCAGGAAAAAAAAGGGGTGCTGGGAGTTTTTTGATGCAACTATCCTAAACATTATCATTTTGGCAGCTCGGTCTCCTTGGCCTCCTTGCCTCAAGCATTTTACATTTCCTGTCAAAGTTTACTGGAATACATTGACCAAACCACTTCCCCTGCAAGCATCAGCCACGACCCTTTGCATAAGGAACATTTTGTCCTCTCCGGTTCGGCAGAATCAAAGCATTTTTTTTTGTCAAGTCGAGCTTGTGTTATTACTCTGCGAAAAGTATTCTGTTTATGTGGGTCACTTTGAAAGTCAAGCCACAGTAGCTCTCCCACTCTCGCACACAAACGCGATAAAACAACATCTTGATAGATGGGGTTTTGAGTAGGGTGCAATACAGTGCCTGTGGAGAGTTGCTCTTTGTCAATGGCATCCTGAGTGAGATATGAGTTCACATTAGGCAGTGAGAGCTCAGGCAACGGCCATGCCAGCTTTGCTTGCCCGGGCGCATTCCTCTCCCATTCAGCACTTTGGGAAACGGGGAACTCTGGACACAAATATCGGCCATCCATGTACTCTCCCTGCCAACCTGAGAAGCCCTGGGAAGAGAGGAAGTATCTCTCACAAAGCCAGGTTTGAATAAAGGCTTTTAAACTACAAGTACCAGCGGTCTAGTGTTTTTCTTCAACACAAAGAGGTATTTAGTGCTTTGAAATGCTTGACTTGTATTGAAACTGGAGTATTCCTTTAATGTTAACTGGCACTCAATTGCTGCATTAGCTATTGGCAAGCTTGTAGAAAGGCTGCATTATCTGCAACCGGAAACTAAATTAATGCCTAATTTGGCTATTGGTTAACATTAGCTAATCGTCTATCGTGAGGCATAGGTAATGTCAACCAAAAAGTTTATTTCAGAGGCAGGGATAGGATACATTTAAAGGGATAGTTCACCCCAAAATGAGAAATCTCTCATCATTTACTCACTCTCGTGTCATCCTGTGTATGACTTTCTTTCTTCTGCTGAACACAAACAACGTTTTTAGAAGAATATCTCTGTAGTTCCCCACAATGCAAGCGAATAGATACCAACATTTTGAAGCTCCAAAATGCCCATTATGGCAGCATAAAAGTAATCCATATGACTCCAGTGGTTAAATCTATATCTTCAGAAGTGATATGATAGCTGTGGGTGAGAAACCGATCAATACCAAGTCCTTTTTAAAAAATATATTCTCCTTCCTGCCCTGTAGGTCGCAGTATGCACAAAGAATGCATACTGCGTACTACATTTCACCCACACTTATCAATTGATTCTGAACAAATGGATTTAACCACTTGAGTCTTATGGATTACTTTTATGCTTCCTTTAAGTGCGTTTTGGAGCTTGAATTCAGAGCTGAGATATTCTTCTAAGAATATTTGTTTGTCTTCAGCAGAAGAAAGAAAGTCATCCACATCAGGATAGCATGAGGGTGAGTAAATGTTGAGATCATTTTCATTTTTGGGCGAACTATCCCTTTAACTTACATTTATGAATCGTGTACAATGAGACCACAAATATGTAAAAATGGGCACTTGTTCTAAGGCGTTGTCCAGTCTCTTTCTTTTGGACTTCTCCTTGTTTTTATCTCTCTTTCCAACTTGTTCTCTTCCAATACTTGCTCTATGGATCTTCTTAAGTCTTTTTACATATTCTTTATTTCTCTCTTTAATCAATCTTACACTCTCTCTCTCTTTCAATGTCTGTACACGGTAATGGCGGCTGCCTCTGTCTCTGTTCTGCTGCTTCTGCGTCATCACTCACTTCCCCTCCCGTCCATCGTCGGATGTAAACACACGTGGTCACATGGGATCAGTACATCATGACCACACACCCCACAGCGGAAATGCAGGTTGCACAGCTGCGCTAAAGACCAGCATGAATCACACACGTTCACAGTGTTTGAAAAAAAGCATTGAAAAAAAAAAAAAAAATTTTGTTTCACAAATTTGTGCACATGCGCACGCACACACGCATTTCAATATCATCACAACATGCTAATTTAAACCTTAACAACCTGACAAACACAGATTCCTCTGTGCATGCCAACAACAACTTAAGAAACACATTAACATTGGGACAAACACACCGTGAGAGCTCGTATAAATAGTGCCAGTTTCATCAGGAAATGAAACACACATGGTGGTGCCGACTTTGCTTTTGCTGTTCTCTAGAATTGTACAGTTAATCTTGGATTTCCAGTAAAATGTTTGCATTAGCTGTCATACCATATTTCACTCATCAAAAGAGGAAGCTGATGAACGTCAATAGGCCAGGGCTTAAAAGTGTTTTTATAGGAGCTGACACACAGCTTCCAAACTATGTGATCTTATTGCCTGGAAGCATTTATGGAGACCTGGAGAGGCATTTTGGGTAAGGCATGAAAGGTGATAGACCAAAGAAGATGGTCATTTACCTCTTCTATGGATAGTTCACTCAAAAATGTACATTCTGTGATTTACTCATCATCATTTCATTCCAAACATGTACTACTATCTTCCTTCCATGTTACACCAAAGGAGAAGTTTAGCAGAATGTTCAGACTGCTCTCATCCATACATTGAAATTGGATGGGGACCAGAAGATGTCAAGCTCCAAAAAGACAAAAAAGCAGCATAAAAGAAGTCCATAAGACATCATATTCCAAGTCTTATGGTCCTATATGAACTTGAACTGAACTTGAAGTCGTTATTCACTGATAATTTGGCTTGGGAGTCACCATACACTTTCCCTTTCTGGAAAAAAGCAGTTTGAGCATTCTGCTATAAATAAATATTCCTGTGTTCACCAACAGAAAGAAGGGCATACAGGTTTGAAATGACATGAAGGTGACTAAATTCTAACAGACCTTCTTTTTATTTTATTTTTTTTTTGGGGGGGGGGATGTGAACTATTCATTTTAAGCACTAGAATATGCTATGCAATTCGAGAGTTCTGTGGTCTGTATTTCTACCAGTAAACCCGATACATCATGGCTAATGACGCACATCATGATGTCTGTTTGTGTTTGGAGGGAAGGAGAGGAACACATGTACACACACACACATGCACACACTCACATTCAAAACAGTCCCTCCCATGCGTCAGCAGCTCTTGGTTCATTTCAAATGCAGTGTTAATCTTATTGTGTCCTCCATGCAGTGGTGAGTAAATGTGCCTTGATAATTCACTCAAGAGTGGAAATAACAACTTACAGCACACTGATCCACTTAACACTCAACCAGAACAACATGAACTCCACTTGGTTTTACCCATTCACAGACATGAGCCATCCTGTTCGGGGGAATGTTTACAAGGCACAAAACAATCAGGAAACCATAAAAAAAGTGCAATATCGAGTCAAGAGACTTGTAATTCAAAGGACATCAAGTCAAGCGATTTGATAAACAGCCAATGAGTTTCCAAGTCAACACGTGTTGACACAGAAGCCAGCATTTTGGCTTATTCTGTCATTTAAGAGAGACAAAATGGCTAGTCTTCCCAGTTGTGATCTCTTTTATAAGTATCAAATAAACATGTCACCTTATCTTTAAAATATTAGCAAACATGACCTACATCTCTAAAGTTTGAAAAGTGACTCACATAATCCAGACTAGACAAGCTATACCAAAGCAAATATTTAAATTTGGCCTATCATTTTCTTTCCAAATCTGCTATCTCATCTAGTAGCTATAATGGTGTTTTGGTTGCAAGTTTGATGACTGATGGATGTTGGCAGGAACATTCAACGTCACCAATCCACTTATCACGCCCTTTACCTGCTAGGTTGCTTAGCGACCTACTTTACGGCAAGCGGTTTCGTTCAGGTTACGTCACAAACTATAAATCAAGACCCTTCTTCACGCGTCCTTTGGCCTCCGGTTTGCCGCGCTTCGCTGCTTGAAGCACGTGATGCGACGGGCTCAACCTACATGTTGCGCGTGCTCGTCGTGGCTGCGTGCACGCACATGTTGTTGTCAGGTGCTCGGTTGTTTTTCGTCCGGCCCGATCCCAACATGAAAGGTAGTGGCGTCGCACGTTATTAGGAAAGAAAATAGCATAACATCCGCCAGCTTTATGAGGTAGTCCAGTTCTCTCCCAACTCCCATATGGATGTTGTCGTATGCTTACTTGACATATTCGATGAAGAGTATATTCGCGTGTCATGCACAAATAAATGCTTAAGTAAAAAAAAAACAAGCGTAATTGCGCATTGACCAAACGTATATATGTGTGACTTTTAAAAAAACAGCAACTTAAACTAGTTTCACATTCATTTAAACG